>CM055117.1:989279722-990479722 GCA_029206835.1 Rana muscosa | reverse complement strand
AAAAATTGTAGCTATTGGGACACCGCAGTGGAAGGTACCCAACCAAAATTTATTTTCACAAAAGGCAATCCCCAACCTGTACTCTATTGTGCAAAAGGAAGTCATGGCATGTCTGGCACACAGTGTTGGGGCAAGGGTCCATCTGACCACTGATACCTGGTCTGCAAAGCACGGTCAGGGCAGGTATATCACCTACACTGCGCATTGGGTAAACTTGCTGACGGCTGCCAAACATGTAATGCGTGGCTCTGCAGAGGAGTTGGTGGTGACACCGCCACGACTTGCAGGCAGGCCTGCTGCCACCTCCTCTACTCCTCCTACTCCATCCTGTTCGATAACCTCCTCGGCTGAGTCCTCTTCTGCTGCTGCATCTTGCTCCACATCAACTGCACCCCCCCAGCTCCCCAGGGGCTATTCCACATCCCGGATACGACAGTGTCACGCCGTCTTGGGGTTGACTTGCCTGAAAGCAGAGAGTCACACCGGACCAGCACTCCTGTCCGCCCTGAACGCACAGGTGGATCAGTGGCTGACTCCGCACCAACTGGAGATCGGCAAAGTGGTGTGTGACAATGGAAGCAATTTTTGGCGGCATTGAATTTGGGCAAGTTGACACATGTTCTGTGCATGGCACATGTGTTGAATCTGATTGTACAACGCTTTGTGCATAAGTACCCAGACTTACAGGACGTCCTCAAGCAGGCCATGAAGGTGTGTGGCCATTTCAGGCGTTCCTACACGGCCATGACGCACTTTTCAGATATCCAGCGGTGAAACAACATGCCAGTGAGGCACTTGATTTGCGACAGCCCGACACGTTGGAATTCAACACTCCTAATGTTTGACCACCTGCTCCAACAAGAAAAAGCCATCAACGAGTATTTGTATGACCGGGGTGCTAGGACAGCCTCTGCGCAGCTGGGAATTTTTTTGCCACGTTACTGGACGCTCATGCGCAATGCCTGTAGGCTCATGCGTCCTTTTGAGGAGGTGACAAACCTAGTCAGTCGCACTGAAGGCACCATCAGCGACATCATCCCATTTGTTTTCTTCCTGGAGCGTGCCCTGCGAAGAGTGCTGGATCAGGCCATAGATGAGCGTGAAGAGGAAGAGTTGTGGTCACCATCACCACCAGAAACAGCTTTATCAGCATCGCTTGCTGGACCTGCGGCAACGCTGGAAGAGGAGTCTGAGGAAGAGGAGTCAGAGGAGGAATGTGGCTTTGAGGAGGAGGAGGAAGACCAATCACAGCAGGCATCCCAGGGTGCTCGTTGTCACCTATCTGGTACCCGTGGTGTTGTACATGGCTGGGGGGAAGAACAGACCTTCAGTGAGATCAGTGAGGACGAGGAACGGGACATGAGTAGCTTGGCATCCAACCTTGTGCAAATGGGGTCTTTCATGCTGTCGTGCCTGTTGAGGGACCCTCGTATAAAAAGGCTGAAGGAGAACGACCTCCGGTATAAGCAGAAAGTGCCTGAAATGTTACAGAATTACCGGAAGTTGGAAAGGATGCAGCAGTTCCAAAATAAATTAAAAAGTATGCTTTACACAGCGTATAAGGGTGATGTCACAGCACAATGGGAATCTAACAGGGGAAGAGGTGAAAGTAATCCTCCTCCTACCACGACCACGCCGGCAGGGACAGGACGCTTTACAGACGTGTTGTTGATGGAGGACATGCGGAGCTGTTTAAGTCCTACGCTTTGCCACAGCCCTTCGGGGTCCACCCTCAGAGAACGACTCGACCGACAGGTAGCAGACTACCTCGCCTTAACTGCAGATATCGACACTCTGAGGAGCGATGAACCCCTTGACTACTGGGTGTGCAGGCTTGACCTGTGGCCTGAGCTATCCCAATTTGTGATAGAACTTCTGGCCTGCCCTGCTTCAAGTGTCCTTTCAGAAAGGACCTTCAGTGCAGCAGGAGGTATTGTCACTGAGAAGAGAAGTCGTCTAGGTCAAAAAAGTCTAGATTACCTCACCTTTATTAAGGTGAATGAGGCATGGATCCCGAAGGGACTGACAGTGGGCGATAAATTTGACTAAAAAAGGCCTGATGAGATGAGCTGCCTTGGGCTAAAATGGTCCACACGCTGCTGTATTTTATCTCTGCATGCCGGATTACTTGCGTGACTTATCCGCCACCAACTAGGGTTCAAGCCGCAATGTTTTAGGGCACTTTCTGCCTGGAAAACAACAATACCTAATTTTTCAGGCATGTGTACATGCCTAATTTTTCTGGCCTCTGGTGCTGCACTGTGGCTGTAAAAACAAAACAAAACAAAAAACACATACATGTGTCAATTCCCCTTCGTGATCATTACCTTGTTGTGGTGAAGGGGCTTGCGTATCACAATGAAGCGACCACCTCTATGAGTGTGTTGGCAATGGCAATGTTGGCACACCCCAGATGATAAGGTCGTTGCTTCATTGTGAACAGACCAAAAGCGATCGGCTGGATAATTTTGCATAGAAAAAACATAAATTTTCTTTGTGATCATCTAAGGTGATCATTAGAGCCTTGCGGTTGTGCAAATGGACTGTTTGCGGTTGTTTGCGGTGCGTTAAATGGGGAGTATGGTCTGTCAGAGTTTGGTCTGTCACTGTGAAGCGGGCGTAACCCTTACACTACCTGGTCGATACAACATCATACCTGATGTTTTAAAGCACGTTATTCCAAACAATTTAGGAATGTTAGGTGATTTATGCCCTTTATGGATTAAAACCCGACTCTGCATCAACTACGTAATTTTCCATGGGAGTTTTGCCATGGATCCCCCTCCGGCATGCCACAGTCCAGGTGTTAGTCCCCTTGAAACAACTTTTCCATCACTATTGTGGCCAGAAAGAGTCCCTGTGGGTTTTAAAATTCGCCTGCCTATTGAAGTCTATGGCGGTTCGCCTGTTCGCGAACATTTGCGGAAATTCGCGTTTGCCGTTCGCGAACGGAAAATTTTATGCTCGCAACATCACTACGTATTAGTAATGTTCAGATAAAGGAACACCTGGGTAGCAGTGACCATAACATGATTTCATTTGATGTTAGCTGTAAGCAAAAATCACATACGGGAAAGATAAAAACACTTAATTTCAAGAGAGTAAATTTTCCAAGGATGAGGGCTGCTCGCCAGGACTTAGACTAGGAGGGAATATTGGCATCAATGGGCACAGAACAGAAATGGGAATTCTTCAAAAAGACTGTTTGTGAACTCACTTCAAAGTATATTCCCATGGGCAATAAGTTTAAAAGGCTAAAAATAAAACCTATGTGGCTCTCGGCCAAAGTTAAAAAAGCTATAAACTACAAGAAAAGAGCTGTTAAAAAATATAAAAATGAGGGAACACTAGTGTCATTTAAATGTTACAAGGAATATAACAGGATAAGTAAAAAGGAAATCAAGGATGCAAAAATTCAAAACGAACGACAGATTGCAAAAGATAGTAGGACAAACCCCAAAAAATTATTCAAATATATTAAGACCCCTTTCACACTGAGGCGTATTTCAGGCATTTTAGCGCTAAAAACAGCGCATAAAAAAACGCCTGAAATACTTCTGCCCCAGCATTTTCAATATGAAAGCCCGAGGGCATTGCGTGAAAAATGCCATTTTTTAAATTGGTCATTAAAAACGACTGTGTGTAGGCTCCAGAGAATTTTTAACAACATGAAAAATGGGCTAAAAAAATTAGAACCTGCTCTATTTTTTCACGTCGTTTTTCACGCCGTTCTTTTTAACGTCGTGAAAAACCGTAGTGTGTATGCTTTTACGAGGGGAAAAAAATGCGCATGCTCAGAATCAAGTATGAGACGGGAGCGCTCCTTCTGGTAAAACTAACGTTCGTAATGGAGATAGCACATTCGTCACGCTGTAACGGACTGAAGAGCATGAGGCTGAAAAGCGCAAATCGGCTCTCACCAAACTTTACTAACACGAGGATCAGCAAAAGCAGCCCAAAGGATGGCGCCATCCGAATAGAACTTCCCCTTTATAGTGCCGTCGTACGTGTTGTACGTCACCGCGCTTTGCTCGAGCATTTTTTTTCACGATAGTGTGTAGGCAAGGCAGGCTTGAGAGGAAACACGAAAAATCACGTTGAGAAAAACTTCGTTTTTTTCAATGACATTAAAAACGGCCGTGTGTACGCAGCATAAGACTAAAACTTAATTGAAATTTGACTTCAAAATGAACACTTGTCTATAGTGCATGTTCATACCGCAATAAGATAAATAATGAGATATTAGATTTTTCATTCCAGCAGTATATAATGAGTTTGGAAATTGTAGAGAAATGTTAACTAATGCATTACAATTTAATTACACTCATTAGATTTTAGATGACTAAAATGAGTTTTAGTCGACTAAAATGCACTGGAGATTTTAGTAGACTAAAATGTAGGACATTAATGACAAAATATGACAAATATGTATGACAAAATTAGATTTTATTGGATTTCTTTTAAAATAGAAAGAAAATATTGTTTTTTTTTTCCAAATTTCCGCTCTTTTTTTTGCTTATATCGCAAAAAATAAAAAACGGAGTCGTGAATAAATACCACCAAAAGAAAGCGCATGACCGCGCAATTCTCATTGAAAATGCGAGAGCGCTGAAATTTGAAAATTGGCCTGGGAAAGAAGGGGGTGAAAGTGCCCAGTATTGAAGTGGTTAATGGGGACACACACACACCTGACAGGTGTTCCAATCCCTCTCCTCTCTCTAAGCTAAAAAAAAAAAAAAAACTTTGCCTGTAATTAATTATTTTGACCTTTTTCAAATTATTTTTCAATATGTCGTTTTTAGGCTTCTGAATAGTCACTGAACTATTTTTATGATTTGTAGAATTATAACGATTTCGGCATTCCCCTACATGGCGTGAACAATGCATGAGGATTCATCTCTCCCCCAGACATTTTTCTGTGATCTCTCATTGAAAAGAATATTTTCCCATAGCAATGTGTAGACACCTGAGTAAGCAGACATCTCAATAGCGCCAGAGTGACACAGACTCCTGAAACGATAGCCATGTGGTCTCTTATTTTTTTCCTTAAGTCTATAGAGTAAAAAACATAGACGACATTCAGCTTTCGACTTTACTTAACATTGCATAAACGCCAGAGCCCTTGAAGGGGGGGATCTTTGCACATAGTTGTGGTAAGTGAGTCATTGTGCTGGGAGACCATGGGCCTCATTCAGAAAACATTTTCACACAGGAAAAATAAAAGCAAGAAACACATGGACACAAACGTTTTCAATCACATCACTTCGCCTGCTGATTGTTTAAACTGCACACAAATATATGAAGTGAGCATCTTCTGAATCGCAGCTCAGACTTTTTTTTAGATATTATTGTATTATAAACCATTTATATAACAAGACATCTAACCCCTTAGGTTTCATTTTATTTAACTATAAAGAAGTATACATGCCATTTTTTGGGATGTTGCATGATTTCTAAAAAAAGTATTACCGGTAGTAAGTGTTTGTTCAGAGCTCTGTGTGTAAAACTCCACTGGTTCTGAATTAAAGTGATACTAAACTCACACTGTTTAATTTAAATTGTTCCTTCTCTTTACTCTTTATGTATATAGATGATGACACTGTAATTAATTTTATTAAAAAAATTAAATAAATACCTTTTCGCAATCGATCACATGACCCAGATCTTTCCCAGCCTGTCTGCAGGGAAACATAAGCAAGAGGAGTCCTCTGCTGCTGACCATATGTTCAAAATAAATAAAAAAAAAAAAGCTTTTGGAATACAGATTAAAAATAAATAATCAGTGGCGGCCCGTCCATAGGGGGCGCCCGGGCGCCGCCCCCCCCCCCCCCCCTCCTGTGGTCACCAAAAAAAAAACGGGCCCTTTAAGAGTTTTTTTTTTTTTTTAAATGTCTTTTTTTTTACTCACATGGCGGTGCGTCCATAGTGGGCGCAGAAGCGCCGCCCCCGCTCGCTTCTGCGCCCGGCCGTCACTCACAATACATAGGTTCATGCATTGCATGAACCTATTTATTGCTGCCGCCCACTATTCAGATGGTCGGCCCCTTGAGCGCCGGCCATCTGAATAACAGCGTCTGATTGGCCTTTAGAAGTGCCTATCAGAGCCAGCGGCTCTGATAGGCTTCCCGACTACAGCCTGAGGGCTGTAATCGGCTTCTAAATACCTAATGAGAGGACGCACGGGGGGTGCGTTCCCTGGCCAATCAGGTTCACCGGGTCTGGTTACCGGTAACCTGATTGGCTGAAGCGACATCGAGGGCGGGAGAAGACATCGAGGATGGAAGAAGGACGGCGCTGACTCGAGGAAGGTAAGTGCAGGGCTCGGGGGGACAAACTGGCTGCATTTGGGGGACAAACTGGCTGCATTTGGGGGACAAACTGGCTGTATATTGGGGGACAAACTGGCTGCATTTGGGGGACAAACTGGCTGTATATTGGGGACAAACTGGCTGTATTATGGGGGACAAACTGACTGTATATTGGGGACAAACTGGCTGCATTTGGGGGAAAAACTGGCTGCATTTGGGGGACAAACTGGCTGCATTTGGGGGACAAACTGGCTGTATATTGGGGACAAACTGGCTGTATATTGGGGACAAACTGGCTCTATATTGGGGGACAAACTGGCTGCATTTGGGGGACAAACTGGCTGTATATTGGGGACAAACTGGCTGTATTATGGGGGACAAACTGGCTGTATATTGGGGACAAACTGGCTGCATTTGGGGGACAAACTGGCTGTATATTGGGGACAAACTAGCTGTATTATGGGGGACAAACTGGCTGTATTATGGGGGACAAACTGGCTGTATTATGGGGGACAAACTGGCTGTATAATGGGGACAAACTGGCTGTATAATGGGGACAAACTGGCTGTATAATGGGGACAAACTGGCTGTATATTGGGGGACAAACTGGCTGTATATTGGGGGACAAACTGGCTGTATTATGGGGACAAACTGGCTGTATAATGGGGACAAACTGGCTGTATATTGGGGACAAACTGGCTGTATATTGGGGGACAAACTGGCTGTATATTAAGGGACAAACTGGCTGTATTATGGGGACAAACTGGCTGTATAATGGGGACAAACTGGCTGTATATTGGGGGGAAACTGGCTGTATTTGGGGACAAACTAGTGGCGTTTGGGCACAGTGGCTGCGTTTAATGGGCACAGTGGCGGCAATTATTTTTTTTCAGTTTGTTTGCGCCCCCCCAGAAATTTTGAGCAGCAGCCGCCACTGTAAATAATTAATATCAATAAACTGTTTTAAATTTGCATACAAATATATGTTTGAAATCAAATCTTAATTATTATTTCACAATAACATGGTGTGGGTGGATTTATGCAAGTCCCAGGCTGTGTCACGCCCTTCCAGCCTGTGTCCTAGAATAAGAGGGAGGTGAAGCCTCCATTAATCTACATGTAATACCCTGCCCCCATTGTGTTTCATTGGTTAGTAGGCATGGAGGAGGAGGGAGGGAGTGGGCTGTCATTTACCACTGTATATACGCCCACATGTTTGACTCTATAGTCACATGGGCTGCTCAGGTGTGATAGGAAAGAAATTGCTCAGAATAGGAACTCTCTTAAAACTGAGCATGTGCAGAGTTGCCACCACAGCTGCAAAATCCCTAGCTGAATTTGGCACATGAACAGAAGGTGGAGATAGAGAGCAGAAGGATCAACCAGGATTTTTGCAGAATACAGAAAATGAATCTCATAGTGACTATGAACAGAATGTAATACAGCATTTACTGTTTTTACATACCTCCCATCTTTTTGAGATGGGAACGAGGGACACTTATTAGTAAAAGTATTTAGGTATAGGACACACTCCCTGACACACTCCCTTAAATGAGAATTATTCCAAATAATTATTAGTTGAACCCACAAGTGCTTCTTTTACCACTACTATTCCTTTATACTGGCTTTTGAAATGTACAAATGTTTAAAAATTGGATTAAAGGGTTAGCACTGGGAAACACATAATAAGTGCAATTTATATACAACTATATAGATCAGACCAAAATGAGGAGGAAAAAGGGACAGTGCCACGATCAGGCATCAGGCTTGCAGACCAGTTGCTATAGCAGTTGTGAGACTACCACCGACCAGCAGCATAGATACACAGTCAGTCACCCTGGCAGATGACGCAGGTTTACCTGAGGTGCAGAGTCTAAGTACTACCTGGTGTTTACCAGAGTTCCTGGTGGAGATGGGTTTAGCTGCGTGTTAGTACCAGGTCGTAGTTAAGTCAGGGTCCAGTAGCAGATAAGCACTTAAGGGTCAAACATAAGTGTGGTCAGTAAACAAGCCAAAAGGTTGGTAACAAGTAGTTGCAGGTTGGGATTAGGCAGAAGCTTAGTTGAGGAACAAGCCAAGGGTCGATAACGAGTGGTAGCAAAATATGGATGGCAGCAGGGAAGACAAGAGTGAGATACTGGCTGAGAAAGCACAATAATCTGGCAAAAAGGAAGAGCAGAGACATGGTTTGTATCAGGAAGATCATGGGAGGAGCAAAAAGTTCAAGATTCAGCAGAAGTCAAGGCACAGGGCACAAAGCAGGGTTGTCCAATGGATCTGGCAGGGTGCTGTCCAGCATCTCAGGTAGTTCAGTGAGAAGACTCATTGCCAGACACAGCTGAGGGCCCATGTTCAAGTCCAGGTTTGTTTTTTATTTTCTAATTAGGTTCCTTTAAGCTAGTGCATTGTTGGTTCACTTACCTATTCCTTTGATTTCCCTTCAAAATGTGTTTTTTTCTGAATTTCTCACTTCCTGTTCCTCCTCAGTAAGCTGTTCTGGCTGACTAACCCCCAGCCAGATGGGGGCAAGTTTACTGAGGAGGAACAGGAAGTGAGAAATTCAGACAAAGAAAGAAAACATTTAGAAGGAAAATCTAAGGAAAAGGTAAGTAAACCAACAATGCACTAGCTTAAAGGAACCTATTTAGAAAATAAAAAACAAACCTTTACAACCCCTTTAAGAGCTTTGGTTTTTATGTTGTGGGTTTACACTTTAAAGAGAAAAGATCCTATTGATCCCCCCAGAACCCTGTTATTCATGATCCAGTGACAGCACACACAAAAAAATAGACTGTAAATATTTCCTAGGCTCAAGACAAAGTAGCCTCTATACAAAGCGTTAGCATGGCTTTATTTTAATAGGCAGTTTGTTTTATATACCAATTCAAAAACAGGAACTTGAAAAAGGACATCTAAATTAAAGCCAATTTTTTTCTTATATTTTGGATATAGTTAACATGTCTGTACGTTTATTTATTTATTTTGCTGTCTGTGACCCCATTGGGGAGATTTCCCCTTACTTCCTGTATCTGTAACACCCATATAAGAAATCAGCAGTGCTGTTATCATCAGGACAAAAAGACTGTCTTATGCCGCGTACACACGATCGGAATTTCCGACAAGAAAAGTTCTATGTGAGCTTTTGGTCAGAAATTCCGACCGTGTGTAGGCTCCATCTGACATTTTCTGTCGGAATTTGCGACAGCAAAATTTTGAGAGCTGGATCTCAAATTTTCCGATGGGAAAAGTTCTTGTCGGAAATTCCAATCGTCTGTATGCAATTCCGACGCACAAAAAACACGCATGCTCGGAATCAATTTGACGCGTTTGGAATCATTGAACTTCATTTTTCTCGGCTCGTTGTAGTGTTGTACGTTACCGCGTTCTTGACGGTCGAAATTTCAGACAACATTTGTGTGACAGTGTGTATGCAACACAAGTTTGAGCCAAAATTCCGTCTGAAAAAAATCCACGGTTTTCCTGTCGGAATTTCCGATCGTGTGTATGCGGCATTACCTTTTACAGTTGACTTTAGACTGGTCATATGATGTCCTGGGTCTTCTTTCTCTTCCCCAGCCATGAGCTTTGGTTTAGGTTTTAGTTGAGTTGGAATACTGAAGTTAGCTGTCATTGCTGGGTCAATGAGCTGCGGGCGGGAGATTCCCCCCTCACCCCCGGCCCCTTCCTCCAGAGCTAACCTACAGGAAAGTGCAGGGATACATGACATCTTTGACCTAATATGAGGAAAGTGGAAAGATAGCGTTGGACCCATAGGCTTATTTTACTGGTATTGTTATCTTAAGGTATTGCTGATGGTGTAAATGATCTGGTTCCTGGGCCGGTGGCTTCTATATCCCAGGGGATCTCCACAGTATCCTTGGCTTGTAGTGTGATATAAAAAGGGTTGACATTGAAGCGCCATACCACTGCTAAAAGGTCCAAATACAACTTTATTCTATTTAAGGTCGGGGTACAAGTCAAAAGGTAGCCAATGCATTTTGGGGGTCAAAGTGCCCCCTCCATCAGGGCTTGACTGGCAACAAAGTGAACAAAGCAGAAGTAGACTGGACCTGCAATGGTAATATTTATTTAATGCACAGGCCTAGTCAGCAGCTTGTTTGCCAGACCTTTGACCTAATATGGCCAGTTGGTCAGTGATGTCATGAACATCCCTCCCCCTTTGTGTACATCAGCTGTGGGGTGGGGAGAGGTATCTTCCCCCTGCAGTTCTTTGGCTCAGTAATAACAACTAACTTTGGGGTCTAGACTGAACCCAAGCCCAATTCATGCCAATGAAGAAAGAGAAGACCCAAGGCATCATTTAACCAGCTGCCTCCCCCTGCATGCCAGCAGCTCATTGGCCCAGCATTGACAGCCAACTTCCAGTTCAGACTGAACGCAAGCTCATCCCTGCTCTTTACCCCTCCTCTGGTCTCTGCTAGTGCAGAGGGTGACTCTGGTGTGATGACGTCAGTGCCACTTTCTGCTTCCATACGCTAGGCATAAAGGGCACTAAGATAACACCCCCTTAAGGGGCAGGGCCATGACACTCATTCATTTATAGTATATCCTCAGTCTTATGGGTTAAAGGATGCTGGCAGTTATTTATCCCAGAAGATCTGAGGACATCTGCGGGCATAAAAAAAAGTATTGTGAGGAACTGCTTTGGATTGAGGGCGAGTATTGCTGCCTGAACTGCATTTTGTTTTTGTAGCCTGCCAGGGAACCCATTCAAATAAAATAAAGTCTGAATTGGGGTTTAAGTTTTCTTTCTATCACAAATATACCATTGAAAGTGTTTTATTATATATGTTTGATAAGTGCAGAAAATACCTGCTGAACCTGCCAGATATCCAGTGATCTCATATCTTTCTGTAATCTTTGGATCTGCTGAAGTGTTATCAGAATTATAAACCCAGCCCATATCCCTCTACAGAACACCTAACCAATATGTTATGGAGATGAGAGGAGGAGAAGGTGTTCCAAGGTGACAGTACTGCTCCTCTGTAGATACAGTACATTGTATTAGCATTGTCCATCTGGGAAACAAAATGTGTTACTGACAAGATGATCACCTGGTTAAAAAGGGGGGGGGGGGGAAATCCTGAAAAAGAAAACAAATGCAGCTGCTATCACTACGGACTGATGCACTGCAATAAATTAACTTTATGTTCCTAGGTTTAAAGTGATAATAAACTTTTGCTTTTTTTTTTTAAGTTAAAACAACAAACATATTATACTTACCTGATGGTTTTGCACAGAGCAGCCCCTATCCTCCGTTTCTGGGGTCCCACTTTCCCTGAGGGCACCTGTGTTTGCTCACTCCCGAGCTGCCTAGTCTGCGTCTATTGATACAGACTGTGTGACTCGGCTCTGCCCCCTGATCCCTTGTCACGGCATTAGATTGACAGCAGTGGCAGCCAATGGCTGCCGCTGCTATCAAACTGCCCAGTGAGGCGGAAGACCGCAAGAGCCAATACTGTCATGCTTATCGCTGGATCAGTCTCAGGTAAGAATAAAGGGGGGGGGCTGGATGGCTACTGCAGCACAGAATGATTTTTACCTTAATGCATAGAATGCATTATGGTAAAAATACCTTTAGACTTTAGAACCACTTCAAGCACACTTTGGGATCCATTATAAAACATTCATTGGACAGATTCACAAACATTCATCCAGGCTGCATTAATTTTCTCCATATTTTCTCCCATACTATGATTTCCTATGACCATCAGCTCCATCTAGAGGCCAAAATATGGTATATTTTACAATTAGGGTATTTCAGAAAAATATATCACATTTTAGCCACTAGATGGAGCTGACGATCATAGGAATTAAGGCGTTAGAGAAAACATGGGGAAAGTTTGTGCGGCCTAGCCGAATGCTTTTTAAAAATTTAAAAATTTACCCTTTTTAGTAAATGTTTTTTGGTGTATTAGACACAACTGGACGTGCATATTTCATGGAAAGTATACTACAGTTTTTTAAAGCCTAATCTTTAATTCTTAACATATAATACACAAGGGCTAAGAATATACTGTATTTAAAATATAAAGAAATGCTTTCTCATATTTACCAATAAGGAACATTGTTCCTTATATTTGGTGTGTAACCAAAACATCTGGACATTTCTGAAGCCACATCACAAGCATTTACGATGCAGATCATAACTGTCAGTGAAGATAAAGCACACCTGCATGTAAAAGACTTCTGGATCTGTGATCTTGTGGCTGACCTTACATAGTCATAGAACACAGAGCACAATATGTATGGATTTTGTAAATTCAGCAATGCCACATTAGTCAGACATGCCATGCAAAAACCGAGTCTTTCAAATTAGCTATGATAATCAATACCTACCTGTAAAATCTTTTCTTCTTCTGTGCAGCTAGACCTAACTTTACTTAGCTTTGCTGATATATAGTTGCTGTAGTCTAAACATTTTCATAGCTTTCATCTCTCTCTATGAGGCTAATATCCAGTCTGCAGACACATGCCCATGTGCTGCCTTAACCACTTCAGCCCCGGAAGAGTTTACCCCCTTCCTGACCAGAGCACTTTTTGCGATTCGGCACTGCTTCACTTTAACTAACAATTGCACGGTCATGCGACATTGCACCCAAAAAAAATAGACGTACTTTTTTCCCTACAAATAGAGCTTTCTTTTGGTGGTATTTGATCACCTCTGTGGTTTTTATTTTTTGCGCTATAAACAAAAAAAGAGCGACAATTTTTAAAAAAAGCAATATTTTTTACTTTTTGCTATAAGAAATATCCCCCAAAAATATATATAAAAAAAAAAAAATTTCCTCAGTTTAGGCCGATACGTATTCTTCTACATAATTTTGGTAAAAAAATCTCAATAAGCGTATAGTGATTGGTTTGCGCAAAAGTTATAGCATCTACAAAATAGAGGATAGATTTATGGCATTTTTTTATACTTTTTTTTTATTAGTAATTGCGGCGATCTGCGATTTTTATCGTGACTGCGACATTATGACGGACACATCGGACACTTTTGATGCTATTTTGGGACCATTGTCATTTATACAGCGATCAGTGCTATAAAAATGCACTGATTACTATGTAAATAACACTGATAAGGAAGGGGTTAAACACTAGGGGGCGAGGAACGGGTTAAGCGTGTCCTAGGGAGTGATTCTAACTGTGGAGGTAATGAGCTACCAGTGACATGACACTGATCGCTGCTCCCAATCACAGGGAGCAGTAGATCACTGTCCTGTCACTAGGCAGAACAGGGAAATGCATTGTTTACATAAGCATCTCCCTGTTCTGCAGCACTGTGACACGATCGCGGGCACCCGGCGGACATCGAGTCCGCGGGACCCGTGGTTACACTCACGGAGCTAGCGGGGGCGCGCGCGCGCCCGCAATGCCGCGATTTAAAGGGGACGTACAGGTATCCATATGCGCAGCCGTGCCATTCTGCCGACGTAAATAGTCGTGAAGCAGTCGGCAAGCGGTTAAATTAAGCAAGCTATTTCTCCTGCAAAACTGCATGTACATTCATTCTGCGTGAATGCCGGCAAAATTTTATGTTACTAGGGTCCTTTCTCTCCAGGCCAGATGTTTTCATTCATAAGAATAACATGAATCAGTAAAATACCACATTGTGGCCACTAGATGGAACTGATGATCATAGTAAAGAACTATTTATTTCCAATGATCATCAGCTCCAGCTAGTGGCCATAATGCATTACTTTTCTGATTCATGCTATTATGACTGAAGAACATCTGACCTGAAGAGAAAATAGCCTAGTAACGTTCAATGTTGCTGGCATTCGCCCAGAACGAATGTACATGCAGTTTTGTAGGAAGAGTAGCTTTTCATTTTTTTATTATAAGCACACCCCTTTTCTTTTGCCTAGGTGGAGGTGCACACATGATTGAACGCCAACAGTAATGTACATAATGGGATTGATTTACTAAAGGCAAAAAGCCTGTGCACTTTTCTAAGTGCAGTTGCACTCTGCAAGTGCAGTTGCTCCAGAGCTTAGTAAATGCTAAGTAGAGGCTCTGCTGACTTCTATCATCCAATCATGTGAAAGCAAACATACAGTTTGTTTTTTCCTTGCATGTGATTGGCTACTCTTTGCAAAGTGAATCCTTACCTCATTTACTTAGCTCTGCCGCAACTACCCTTCGCAAAGTGCACAGTCTAATTGCATTTAGTAAATCAACCCCAATAAATAAGATGAAATTTGAGCTGCTGGACATGGAATGCAGAGAAATCAAAATCAAAATCAAAATACCAACTGCACCATTAACAATATATAACATTTTTAGAAAAAAGGCATTTCTGACACCAATCACATATTTAAGCATGACAAATTCTACTGTAAATGTATCATGCTTATTTTATATCATGATATGATAATAACAGTTTGTACACATAAACATTTAGCCATTCCTGTACCACCTATTTTTGCGTATATGGTACTGCTACTTGGAATTGTCCAATACGTTTTTTTTTTGTTTTTTTTATGCTTTATTTCCTTTTTTATTTGTGAATTTCTTAATTGTATTTCACTTTGCATATATGTGTGTGTATATACAGTAGGTGCATATGATCATAAGTATCGCATTTATTTTGTTAGTTTTTTTTTTCACATAGGTGGACTTTTGTAAGGTCTTTTAATTTAACTTAATTTTTTTAAGATAAAAAATAAATATGTACAAGAATGGAAATATAGCTCCTAAAACTTGGATGGCAGATACACCCAACCACCACTCCTATCACTGTGTCTGACTTCCGTCCGTGTTCTGCTGTCACCACCTCTCCCCCATTTCACTTGTCTCATATGCACCACTACTCACCGTCATAGTACCAATGTGCACTTCTGTGCTCTCCCCCATTGCAGTGATATGTGTTTCTGGCCAGATAACCAGGTAAAAATAATTAGAGAAAAAGCTTAGGAAAATAAAAGAAATGCAGTCACTTCATCTAAGGATTAGAGATGGGCGAACAGTTCAAGCCAAGCAATAGTTCGGCCCAAACATCACCTGTTTTCCCGTTCAGCGAAAAGCCGAATGTACGGGTAAACGAGTGGGATGTTCGCCTGCCAATAGAGCCCCACAATGCACTGTGCGCTTCACAGTCCATTCTAGGGCCCTAATTGGATGAAGCCTTCACTAATTAACACAGTCAAAGCCATGATTGGACAAAGTGATGATTACTTTCTCCAATCACAGCTCAGTGCTCATAGTCCCACCCCACACTATAAAAGGTAACTTCCCATAGAAACCTCTTGTAGTGTGCTAGAGTAGAGATAGATAGAGCAGGGCTCCGTTTTCTACTAGCAGTTAGTGTGTTCACTTATTGTGACTCTGAGTGTAGAGTGCTAGTTTAGTGTTGGTATAGTGTGTGAGTATAGTGTGTCAGTGTAGTGTGTTAGTGTAATGCAGCGTTTATCACAGCTTTACATAACATTTAGTGCTGTATACAGTGCACCGTATACTCCTTTTTTTTTGGGTTGCTGCATGTTTTTTTTTGTCCCCTGCCTGCCCCCTTTTTTTTAAATTGTCAGCCGCAGTTTTTCTGACTGTGATGCTGATGTTCCTGTTTTTTTTTTTTTTTACAGTTTTCACATTTCTGTCAAAGTCAATTTAAAGTGCACCAAACACCACTTTTCATTGAATAAAGAGCATCCAAATACACATTTCCCAGAATCTATAAAATGTGGGTAATAAGCCCAATAATGCCCCCCCCCATTATTTCTGGGAGGCCAACAAGGAGAGGCAGACATTCCCATGCCACTATGAGGGGACCAGCAGCCTCTGTGTCCACAGGCAAAAGTGGACGGAGTCCGTCCTCAGGCAGGGCACCTTTGTCTCTGTTTAGTAATGTTGCCTGTGCTATCCAGCCACAGCATGTAGAGGAGGTGGTGGAATGAATTGTCGGCTCCCTGGCAATACAGATCAAAGTCATTGAAAAAAACGTCAGGGGTCCCCCCCCCCCACAGTCCATTACCAGGCTCTTTGGGTCTGGTATGAATATTAAGGCCCCTTTCACACTGGGGCGGGCAGGAGCGGTGGCGGTATAGCAGCGCGATTTTCAGCGCTGCTATACCGTCGTTCTTACCGCGGTATGCGGTCGCTAGGGGGGTAAATTTAACCCCCGCTAGCGGCCGAAAAAGGGTTAATACCGCCCGCAAACCGCGGGTATTACCGCGCTGTCCCATTGATTTCAATGGGAGACCGCGGTAAAGGAGCGGTGAACACACCGCTCCTTCACCGCTGTAAAGAAGCGGCTAGCAGGACTTTTGGAGCGGTCCTGCTAGCGCACCGCTTCAGTGTGAAAGCCTTCGGGCTTTCACATTGAAGGCTAAAGGGCATGATTTTTTCATGCGGTATAATAGCGCTAATATTAGCGCTAAACCGCATGAAAAACGCCCCAGTGTGAAAGGGGCCTAAGGGAAACCCAGAACCAAATAAAAAAAAAAAAACGTCCATTACCAGGCTCTTTGGGTCTGGTATGAATATTAAGGGTAACCCTGCACCAAAATTTAAAAAAATGGCGTGGGGTTCCCCCCCAAAAATCCATACCAGACTCTTCAGGTCTGGTATGGATTTTAAGGGTAACCCTGCACCAAAATTTAAAAAAAGGGCGTGGGGTCCCCCCCAAAAATACATACAGACCCTTCACTGAGCACACAACCTTGCAGGCCGCAGGAAAAGATGGGGGGCGGGAGAGCGCCCCCCCCCCCTCCTGAACTGTACCAGGCCACATGCCCTCAACATGGGGAGGCTGTCCCCATGTTGATGAGGACAAGGGCCTTATCCCCACAACCCTTGCCCAGTTGTAGGAACTCCAGATTCCGGCCCCCCCTATGTGAATTGGTAATGGGGTACATTGTACCCTTATTATTTCACAAAGAAAGTGTAAAAATTTGTAAAAAACACAGTTGGACAAGTCCTTTATTTAAAAAAAATAAAAAATTCCAGCGATGTAATCCCGTCTCCCCGATGTCCAACGATGATCCATTCTCCCCCGGGGTTCCCTATGATAAGGACGGATGACCCCCCCCCCGGGGTTCCCTATGATAAGGACGGATGACCCCGCCCCATGATGTCACGGGGTGGGGGTCATCTGTCCTTATCATAGGGAACCCCGGGGGTTTCCTATGATAAGGACGGGTGACCCCGCCCCTTCTTACGCGTCATGGGGGTTTCGTTCCTGCTGGAGAATGGATCATCGTTGGACATCGGGGAGACGGGATTACATCGCTGAAATGTATTTATTTTTTATTTTTTTTTTTAAATAAAGGACTTGTCCAACTGTGTCTGTAGGCTTTTTACAAAATTTTACACTTTCTTTGTGAAATGGTAGGGGTACAATGTACCCCGTTACCAATTCACATGGGGGGGCCGGGATCTGGAGTTCCCCTTTGTTAAAGGGGGCTTCCAGATATCGATAAGCCCCCCGCCCGCAGACCCCCACAACCACTGGGCAAGGGTTGTGGGGATGAGGCCCTTGTCCTCATCAACATGGGGACAGCCTCCCTATGTTGAGGGCATGTGGCCTGGTACAGTTCAGGAGGGGGGGCGCTCTCTCGTCCCCCCCTCTTTTCCTGCGGCCTGCCAGGTTGCGTGCTCGGGTGAGGGTCTGGTATGGATTTTTTGGGGGGGCCACGCCATGTTTTTTTTTTATTTGGTGCGGGGTTCCCCTTAATATCCATACCAATCCTGAAGGGCCTGATATGGAATTTGGGGGGACCCCCACATTTCTTTTGCTACGGGGTTCCCCTTAATATTCATACCAGACCCAAAGGGCCTGGTAATGGACTGTGGGGGGGACCCCTGCCGTTTTTTTTAATGACTTTGATCTGTATTGCTGGGGAGCCGACAATTCATTATAACCGTGAGTGGTTTTAAATTACTTTTTTTCCTTCAGAAATGACATTTTGTGCAGGGACAATTCTAAACACGGGAAACATCCTAGACTTTACAGGCATACTTTAGACACCCCCCCCAGGTACCAAATTTAAAGGAATATTTCACTTTTATTGTTTCACTTTAAGCATTATTAAAATCACTGCTCCTGAAAAAACGTCAGTTTTTAAAACTTCTTTTTGTATTGATACATGTTCCCTGGGGCAGGACCCAGGTCCCCAAACACTTTTTATGACAATAACTTGCATATTAGCCTTTAAAATTAGCACTTTTGATTTTTCATTTTCGTTTCCCATAGACTTTAACTGTGTTCGCGTGTTCGAAATTTTTTTTGGCTGTTCGCATGTTCTGGTGCGAACTGAACAGGGGGGTGTTCGGCTCATCCCTAGCCGCAAGCAGATCAAGTATGGCAAAAACACCAGCCATTTGGGTACCACATGCTTGACAAGGCATTTAACCTCCCACCACTCAGCTAGTTGACAAAAGCACCTAAAAGCCACACACAAGGGATACAATTATTCTCCTCCTCCTCATTCCTCACCTCTCATGTCTAACCCCACTATATCTCATGACCTTTTCAGCAGCCTCCACTGACAGGGATGACTGTATAGCAAAGGGTGTCACAGATCCTTGCAACACATCTGCCAGCAGCACACCACCAATTGTAGAGTATAGCAGCTGCTGAAGCACAAAAAAAGTACACTCCCTGCCACCCACATGCCCAGTGTCTAAATTCCAGCTTGTCCAAATTGCTGGCTTTACAACTCCTGCCTTTCTGTCTGGTGGATTCTGCCCCCTTCTGTGAATTTGCAGAATGTGCTGTACCACAATGGTGGGTTCCCAGATGCTATTTCTTTTCACATAAGGCCATTTCAGCTCTGTACCATCACATGGAAGGCAATGATTTAGGAAACGCTGGGCAAGGCAGTCAGTCGCAAAGGTCCACCTTACTGCTGACTCATGGTCCAGCAAGCATGGTCAGGGACAATATATTTCATTCACAGCACACTGGGTAACTCTGCTTGTAACTAGTAAGGTTGCAGGACAGAGCTTAGTGCTGGAGCTTGTTTTGCCACTACAACTCCATACAGCTGGTGGTGATGCAAGATCTGTCAGCTCCACCCCTCTTCCTCCTCCTTCATGCCCTCCTCTGCTGGATTATCCTATGAACAACCAGTACTGTACTCCCTAAGCGTTCAAGGGGCCATTCAACGAGTCAGGCTAAAATATTCCATGCAGTGCTTCAGCTGGTCTAGCTAGGGGACAGGAGCCACACCGGAGCAGAGATTCTTTCAGCTCTGCATGGGCAGGCCCAGAGGTGGTTTTCAGTCCTCAGAAACCTTGGGAGTAGTACATGGCTGAGAGGAGGCAGTTTCAGATACTGTATTCCTAAGTGACCCTGAGGATTCTGCTTCTCATGCCTCCACAAACTTGCGGTGCATGGGCTCCCTAATTCTTCAAAGCCTGCGAAAGGACATGAGGATTTGTGGCATTAAGGATAAGGATCATTATTGGTTGGCAACCCTCCTTGACCACCATTACAAGGGGAAGTCTGGGAACTCATCCAGCCCTCACAGAGGGAGCACAGGATGAAATATCTTAAGGACACCTTAAAGAGGAGTTTATGTAATACCTTTCCAGAGTCTGGTAGGTTACAGTCTCATGGAAAAGCTAGTTTTGAGGCTTCTATTTGTCATGATGCATGATGCATTTGAATTTTTTTTAGTCCTCGGCGCCCAGGGTGGAAGATTATCTAGGGGCGAAAACAGACATGGAGAGCTTTCCAATAGACCATCCACTGGGTTTCTGGGTCATGAGAATAGACCACTGGCCAGAACTTGTCCAGTATGCAATTGAGCTGCTGGGCTGCCCTGCATCCAGCGTGCTTTCTGAACGGGCATTTAGTGCTGCCGGAGATCTTGTGACAGATAAAAGAGCGCATCTGTCCACAGATTACATTGACTGGCTGACATTTGTAAAAATTAATCAGTCCCGGATTAGCAGTAGCTACCGAGCCCCTGATACCCATGTCACTGATTAAGTGTTATTGTAAACTCAAATGTCTGCAAGACTGTCTAGGCTGCCTAGCTTTGTGGGTGTTGATTTTATCTTGAAGTTATTTTTGGTATAGGTTTAATGAGCACAATTAACACCCAAGGAGAAATTTTCCCACACTTGTTTAAGAGGTACATCAAATTTAAATTTTTTACAGCAAGGCCAATTCTTGCTTATATCAAGATTACCTCTAGAAGGTTACAGGGTGAAGGCATCAACAACATTCAAAGGCCAATTTTTCCCCAACTGTGTGACAGGGGCGTAATTTTTTTTTTTTTTTTTTTTTTTTTTACAGCAAGGCCAATTATTGCTTTTATCAAGATTACCTCTAGAAGGGTTCAAGGTGAAGGAACCAACACCCAAAGACCATTTTTTCTGCACACAGGGGCATCAAATTCATTTTTTTTACAGCAAGACCAATATTTGCTTTCATCAAGAGCACCTCTGGAAGGTTATGGGGTGAAGGCACCAACAACACCCAAAGACTAATTTTTCTGCAACTGTGTAACAGGGGCGTCAAATTTAATTTTATTACAGCAAGGCCAATACTTGCTTTCATCAAGAGTACCTCTAGAAGGTAACGGGTTGAAGGCACCAACAACACCCAAAGACCAATTTTTCTGCAATTGTGTGACAGGGGCATTAAATTACATTTTTTTACAGCAAGACCATTTCTTGGTTTTATCAAGAGTACCTCTATAGGGTTATGGTGTGAAGGCACCACCAACACCCAAAGCCCAATTTTTCTACACCTGTTTCTTCTATCCAAAGTCTGTGAAAGAGACACTAGACTTTATGTAAAAAAAAATGTGTTAGTCTTGGCCTAAGTGTACTGTAATTTTGCTTCTTCAGATAAGGCTTGCCCACAGTGGTGTAAAACTTTGTCATTTCCATCCAAAGTCTGCCAAAGAGACACCAGAATTTATCCCCCAAAAATTCTAATCTTGTTCTGAGTGCACTAAAATGTGGCCTCATCATACAGACTGGCTCCCCAAGTCGTTGTTTACAAAATAAAGAAAACTTCCAGGGAAAATCTATTTAAATGTAATTTTTTTTCTTTATAAAGATCAGTTTTGCTGCAGCAGGTTCTATACATGGTACAGATGCGCCAACTTACAGGCAGACTAAGGGGACCCCACCCCCAGGCACTATATTTCAAGGAATTTTTAATTTTTATTTTTTCCCTTTAAGCATCATTAAAATCACTGCTCTTTTAACCCCTTCCTTACCGGGCCATAATAATATGATGCCGGCAGGAACCCTCCCTCCCTCCGGGCGGGCATCATATGACGTCCTTTCTTCCCGGCCGTCTAGGGGGCGCCCGCGGCACCGCTCGTGACCCGGAGCGCATGCCCGACGGCCGCGATGTCCGCTGGGCACCCGCGATTGCCCGCGATCACGGCAGGAGTGTGGATCTGTGTGTGTAAACACACAGATACACCTCCTGTCAGAGGTGAGGAGACCGATGTGTGTTCCCAGTACAGATGAACACAGATCGGTCTCCTCCCCTTTGTGAGTCCCCCCCCTACAGTTAGAATCACTTAATAGGGAACATATTAACCCCTTCAGCTCCCCCTAGTGTTAACCCCTTCCCTGCCAGTCACATTTATACAGTAATCAATGCAGTTTTATAGCACTAATCGCTGTATAAAGGTGAATGGTTCCAAAAACGTGTCAAAAGTGTCCGATTTGTCCGCCGCAATGTCACGGTCACAATAAAAATCGCTGATCGCCACCATTACTAGTAAAAAAAAATAATAAATAAAAATGCCATAAATCTATCCCCTATTTTGTAGACGCTATAACTTTTGCGCAAACCAATCAATATATGCTTATTGCGATTTTTTTTTACCAAAAATATGTAGAAGAATACGTATCGGCCTAAACTGAGGAAATTTTTTTATTTTTTTTTAAATTGTGATATTTATTAAATCAAAAAGTAAAAAATATTGTGTTTTTTTCAAAATTTACGCTTTTCTTTTGTTTATAGTGCAAAAAAATAAAAACCGCAGAGATGATCAAATACCACTAAACGAAAGCTCTATTTGTGGGGGAAAAAAACATAAAGATTTCATTTGAGTACAATTGTCATTCAAAGTGCAACAGCGCTGAAAACTAAAAATTGGTCTGGGCAGGAAGGGGGTGAAAATGCCCTGTATGGAAGTGGTTAAAAATGTTCTTTTTTAAAAGTTTACTTGCATATAAGCCTTCAAAATGGGGACTTTTGATTTTTCCTGTTCCAAACCCATTTTACTTCAATGGGATTCGTAGTTCGGGTCTGAACTTTTGCAATGTTCGAAAGTTCTGGTGCAAACCGAACCGACAAACTGAGGGGTGTTCGGCCCACCTCTACTAAGGATTGGTAAGCTGCAAAATATTACATTTCTGTTTTGGGATTTATTACATACAAAGAGTAGCAAGAGGTCCCATTTTATCAACATTGCATTGGATGCTGCTTTGCCTAGGCAGCTATGATACCTATGAGTTCTAATCCTAATCCTGGCCTGGGTTGCAGTGCCCCCGTGTTGCTAAACTGATGGATTTGGCTATGGAGTCTGCAGTTTCTGTAAAGTGGCAAACCTCTTTAATGTTAAAAGGTTTGCATGGAAAAAAATGTTGATTTACATTATGTCACAACTAAACTCACTATGCAGAAGGGGAATCTGGTTGGAAAGGTATAAGAACAACTGGCAGTAATAACAGATTATTATCCTCTGGAGATTTATGAGCTGTTTGGATCTTTATGAAACGCTGAAGTGGTTAGAAGCCAACAAATCTTGAAAAGAAATGAAATGCAAGGAAAAAAAGAAAGTGCTCTCCATAGTACAACAAGCTGACCAGGACAGATGATCAGACAGCTAATTTCAGCCAAAACGACTGGCAGTGAGCATAAGCTGACAGTTCTAAGTGCAATGTAAAATGAGAATTGTTTCTGTTATGGTCTTTTTTTTTTTGGGGTGGCAATAGACACTCACCTCTTGGCCTACTGTTCTTATGGGCATTGAGGAAGTAGTACAATGACACATCTGTACCATTTCCCCAATGTCTTTGAGCAGGGACAGGTCTGGTTGCAGTACTGAAAGCTGGGGCAGACTTTCGTGCTGTGAATGAACTTGCAATGGTATGTTGGATTGAATGAATCCAATAGTTTCTATATTAATGAATGTTCTTAGCAACTGAACGTGATACGGTTACTTACCAATGCAATGTTTAGAAAACCAATACTGAAGAAGGATGTAGGGGACTATTGCTGACCTCTCTTTAATCTCCATTTTTTTTTTAATGGGCCCCAGGTGGTTTATGCCATAATATGCTAGCAAGCACTACATATTAGCACGTTATGTCAAACTTACCTGTGAAATGAAGCCCTCTACTGCCACCATTCCCGGTGTTTCCATCTTTGCCTGACCTTCCTTCGGGTTCATGCTCTCCGACCACTTGAATGGCCAGGCCACATTGATGTCACTCCCACAAATGCGCATGGGAGTATTATCAAAGCACTGCGCTGTGTGCCATGAATGCACAGTGTACTGAGCATGTGCAAGAAACTTCCTTGGCTGGAGCCAACATCTCTATCTACTAACCGGCACAGGTTTAGGTGGTTCCCAAGATACCTAAAGGTAATACTTATTATAAACTTACCTGTAGGACAAAGTTGTCCAGGTCATTCTCTCAGCAGCTCGGCTCGTCTTGATCCGCACTCCCAGAACAAAAAATGTGTATTTGACATTAGAGATTAGAAGGCCGGAAGGCTGTAGAGTCACTTCTAGGAGGAGGTAGCAGAGTGACCTGAGATGCTGAGCCCCTGCTGGGAGGGTGAAGCAGGGGTAGCTGAGCTGTTGAAAGAATTACTTGAATGACCAGTGCTTCTGCTGTGAACTTTAAGGATGAATTGCTCCATAGTGCCTCCACCTACTGGGGTCAGTAATGGCAAATTTTACTAACTGTAAAGAAAATAATAATTAAATTAGTTTTGCAAGTCTGGCCACAGATTTGCTTTAAACTACTGAACCCTTTAGACAGGTTTTTCCAGCAAAGCAGATAGAAAAAGCCAGAAAAACAAGGGAAAAGAAGCGCTAAACCCGACCAAGTGGCTGGGATGAGAATTAAAATTATTAATATTTATTACTTTATATTTATACAAATAAAAATAATATTCTAATCATATGTAATGTTTTAATCTCCATCATAATAAATGAATAATAAATAAAAAAGTAAATACATACAAAACCACTCTGTTTTCCCATATAGCTAAGTGTATAGTGGGGACTTGACTAACTAAATGGTAACTATTATGTGCCGATTGCTTACAAAAGTGGATATTTCACCAATAAACAATGCTTTACAAGTTTTGTGTACTTAAGGGGAAAAGGCTTTCGAAAGTTCAAAAATTCCAAGTAACATGAAAAATGAAGGAGATGAGAACAGAGGGTCGACTTTCTTTTCTTTCATGTGGAAATGGCTTTATATCTTAATTATTCTAATCTTCGTATCCATTTATTTTAATCATAGCAAATAATAGCTTTGCTGGACTGATCTAATATGTTTTTCAGTCATCGACCCAAAATGATTAGAACGTGTAATTTCTTAAGGTCTGTAAGGCTTACCAATTTGACACATCAAACAGGAACAAGAAGAGGAGAGGTTTACACCATGTTCCCATCTATCTTTCTACATGAAATGAAAATAGGAGTTGGCTGATTGATGTTCTGCTAAGGAACACGCGCTGTGTAACTTATTTATGTACAATGTTTTGCTTTACTGCCCATCCTCACATCCTTGAGGAAGAATGAGTACTACACGAAGCATCCATCAATGAGTCAATGTACATGGATGACATTACACAGCTTATTTCAACTACCGTTCCTACATAATATTGTGATTGAAATACTCCAGATCAGTGCTTCAGAACATCATGGTGAGGTCACATAGGGAACACAGGTACACCAGAAACCTGATCGTTCCACAGATAAGTTTTCATGTAGGAAAAAAAAAAAATAGGCAGTAAAATCGTTTGTCTTATGGGTTGATTTTTTATGTAGCGTAATTGTGATCAGCCTCATATATAAAAATGCTGTCAGCATGTTTTAATCTTAACGAAACCTTGTTTCTATTCTTGGTGTGCCTGGACTAGGGATGAATAGAGTGTTTTTTGTAAAATATCATCGAAATAGAAGCTCTCAGTTTTGCTTATTGAGCTGCTTAGGTAAAATTAAAGTTCTCCGGCCGACAGAACCGTCCCTTTTGGTTGAACTGCAAGCCGCAGTCCCAACCCTGCACTTCCCTCCTACTGCTGGATAGGCCCTCACACAGCCTGGCAGCCAGATGCCCCCAGGATAGGCCCAATCTCCGGCCTAGCAGCCTGGGGCATACGACACACGTCCACTCAGACAGCCGTCCAGGTGGCACAGAACCTAGATCACCTGACTCCACCCAAATATATAGGTGCTCCCAGCAGGCCAAGGGATTCAAGAAAACCCCTGCCCATTGGCTGAGACACCCCATATACCCATAATCTGACATTGTATTTCCCTTCTCATATCTAGTACCACCAAGTACCCGGCCACCTAGTGGTAGAAGAGAAAAGTGCAACTAGGTCAAACTTAGGAAGAAATCAATAGATCTCTAACAATCAACCAAGATAACTACTCTTGGCAAGTAAATTTGTGAGGAGCTCCCTGTCTAAACCCCAGGGTGCTACAGGTGTATTTAGAGTAGCTTAGTAATATGATATTGCATGTGGTAAGGGTATCATGTTACTCATTTGCATAAATTATTGCATGCGGTAAATAAAGACCAATTAATTAAAAAAAGAAAGATTTGGCGGTGAACAACGAAAAAAATAATTATCTGTAAATATCGCAAAAAAATCATGAGGTAATCGGTTAAGTCCAATTCACAAACAAAATAGGAACCAAAAAAAGGTGCGATAAGGTGGCGGTAACCAGTGCAGTACCAGAAAGAGGGGCCTATTTAAACCCTCAGAAAGGGGCATTCCACCCACTCAGAGCCTAATTCAATCCACAGAAGACCCACGGAAAGTGGCACATAGTTGTGAAGTGGAAGGAAAATGATAAATGGTTTTCAAAATATTTTACAAATAAATATGTGAAAAGTGTGGCGTGCATTTGTATTCAGCCCCCTGAGTCAATACTTTGTAGAACCACTTTTCATTGCAATTACAGCTGCAAGTCTTTTTGGGGATGTCTCTACCAGCTTTGCACATCTAGAGAGTGAAATTTTAGATGGAGAGCGTCAGTGAACAGCACTTTTCAAGTCTTGCCACAGATTCTCAATTGGATTTAGGTCTGGACTTTGACTATGCCATTCTAACACATGAATATGCTTTGATCTAAACCATTCCATTGTGCCACTTTGTGTTGGTCTATCACATAAAATCCCAATAGCATACATTTACGTTTTTGGTTGTAACATGACAAAATGTGGAAAATTTCAAGGGGTTTGTATACTTTTTCAAGTACTGTATATAGATTGAATAGCACAGCTAGATTGGTATGTATGCCAGGAACCATCACATATATTATGTACCAGGTTAAAGCAAGGTATGCACCTCTATGTTTTCGTTTAACCCTCCTGGAACGAGAGTACCCAAAGAGTAAATCCAGTACGTTTCCTGCTGTCATAAATGTTTAGAACGTTCAGCCATAGGAAATGATCTGGGAATAGCCTCAATGATCCAGATTTTTAAACCAGCAGTTGATTTCCCATGATGTTCAAGAAAATGTCTGGGAACACTGTATTGTTCACAACCACCTTCTATAAAGTTCACCAAAGCATTTTCTTAAAGTTCTAATTGTTCTACCCACGTAGAATAAACCACATGGGCATTCTGTGGAACAATTATAGAACTCCCTGATGTTGTAGGTTTTGCCTTTCACTACAAAGGTTTTTTGCCCATGCTGTACAAATTGGCGCATTAGACAGAGAGATTTTTTACACTGATACATGACATCCAGTGGGATGACGGTCATAGGGCAAGTAGAGGGAGTGACTTGGATTTTGCTAGGGGCAATTTTGCTCTTAATATTCCTAGCTTTCCTATAAGATACTTTGTAATTAGTAGTCAGTGTAGATGGGGGTCTTTCGAACAGTATAGACCGGAGGTTGGATAGGATCTTTTCCAACCTATCTTTTAATACTACACTCAGGTTGCGCTTCATGTTCTCCTTCTTTGTGTTTATTCCACAGAGCTGGCTTTACTCTGAGGATAGCTGCCGCCATTCACCCACATTTTGAACTTATGAATTTTCTAAGGACTGGGTATTTTATATAACCACTATGGTGTTTATATGTTTCCTTTAAGAGTCGATGCCCCCACAACTGCACAGTCTTGTGCCAGCCACTGTACTTTTTGTCATTAGAAATTATAGTACTATTTGTACTACTAAAAAACACAAGAGAAAAATGTGATAATGAATGAATGTGTTTGTTCACCCATGCCAGAATTCTGCCAAGAAAAATAGGTGTTTAAATGGTATTGCTGAATCTTGGCTTCATTCTTCACATGATTGGGCTATTAATATTTAAGGCTATGCTCTCTTTTGGAGGGAGAGGGTAAATTGTAAAGGTGGGGGTGTCTGTTTCTATGTGAGAAGTGATCTCAAAGTAAGTGTGAAAGAGTACCTAGTCGATGGAGAGTATGACGAGGCTGAACCAATATGGGTTGAACTGCATATGGATGTGCATAGTAAATTAATCATTAAAGTTTGTTACAGGCCAGCCAGTGTAAATGAGGAGGTGGAGACTCAGCTCCTTGCACACATGAAAGGCTGCAAATTCTGGGACGGTGATGATAATGGGGGATTTTAACTACCCTGATATTGATTGGAGTAATGGCACTGCTGGGACAGTTAAGGAGCAAAAATTGTTAAGCCTATTACAAGACAATTTTATGGTACAGTTCATAGAGGCCCCAACTAGGAACAACGCTCTTCTGGATCTGGTAATCTCAATCCATGCAGAACTAATGTTCATATAAAAGATCACCTGGGTAGCAGTGACCACAACATGATCTAATTTATTGTTAGCTGTAAACAACATACACATACTGAAAGATAAAGACACTTAACATTAAGAGAGAAAATTTTCCAAGGATGAGGGCTGAACACAGAACAGAAATGGGAATTCTTCAAAAAGAGTGTATGCGAACTCACTGCAAAGTATATTCCAATGGGCAACAAGTTTAAAAGGCTGAAAATAAAACCGATGTGGCTCACGGCCAAAGTTTAAAAAGCTAAAACTTATAAGAAAAGAGCTTTTAAAAAATATAAAAATGAAGGAACACTATCATTGTTTCAATGTTACAAAGAATATAACATAATATGTAAAAATGCAAAATGAATGAAAGATTGCTAAAGAAAGTAGGACAAACATAAAAAAAATATTCAAATATATTAATAGTAAAAAGGTCAGGTCTGAGCATGTAGGTCCTTTACAAAATTATCTGGAGTGGGTGACTGGGGAAAAAGAGAAGGCAAATGTATTAAATATCTTCCTCTGTTCCTCTGTGTATACAAAGGAGCATGGGGCAGCTCATGTCCATAATGGGGATGATATTGACACATCCCCAAATGAACCATGATGGCTTAAAATTGATATGGTCCAGAAATATTTAGGCAGCATAAAGGTGAGTAAAGCACCTGGACCAGATGGCATACATCCACATGTCCTAAAGGAATTGAGCTCTGTCATTTCTAAGATATTGTTTGTAATTTTAGGTACTCTTTAGGGCACTTTTTAATGACTGGAATAGTACCACTGGATTGATGTAAGGCCAATGTATTAAATATCTTCCTCTGTTCCTCTGTGTATACAAAGGAGCATGTGGGAGCTCATGTCCATAATGGGGATGATATTGACACACCCCCAAATGAACCATGATGGCTAAAAATTGATATGGTCCAGAAATATTTAGGCAGCATAAAGGTGAGTAAAGCACCTGGACCAGATGGCATACATCCACATGTGCTAAAGGAATTGAGCTCTGTCATTTCTAAGATATTGTTTGTAATTTTAGGTACTCTTTAGGGCACTTTTTAATGACTGGAATAGTACCACTGGATTGATGTAAGGCCAATATTTAAAAAGGTAACAAAGTATTTACCAAGTAACTACAGACCTGTTAGTTTACCTTCTATAGTTGGGAAGATACTGGAGAGTTTAATAGAAGACCACATAGAGGAGTTCTTACTAGAAAAAAATATGTTAAGTTACAGACAGCATGGGTTCATGAAAGACAGAAGTTGTCAGACAAATCTGATTTCTTTTTATGAGGAGGTAAGTAAAACCTGTGACAAAGGAGTGGCTGGGGACGTGGTGTACTTGGATTTTGCCAAAGCATTTGACACAGTTCTCCACACACGGCTAATGTGTAAGGTAAAGTCTGCAGGATTGAAAAAATCAGTTTGTAAATGGATAGAAAACTGGCTAAAAGACAGAATTCAGAGAGTAGTGGTTAATGATTCTTACTGTGAATGGTCTAGGGTTATTAGTGGTGCACCCAGTGGTGGTGCGTCCATAAGGGCGCATGGGCACCGCCTTCTCTCTTCAGCCACCCTCTCTGTGTAGTATGGATAGAGTCATGCATTACATGACTCTATCCATGGGCGCTGTAGCCAACCCCTATTCAGGCGTCCTGCTCCTTTTCGGACGCTGGGCGCCTGAATTACAGCGGCGGGGGGTGTTTTTGAAGCACCTGATTAGAGCCAAAAGCTCTAATATGCTTCAAAAAAGGGGAATTGCGAGCGCAAACCATTGTGTTTGCAGTCCACCCAGGTGTGTTAGCAAAGCAAATGAATATTGATATAAATGTAATATGTTTGCAGATGACACCAAGCTATGCATTGGAATAACAACTATACAGAATGTCTCCAACTTACAAGCCAACCTCAATGCACTATTTAATTGGGCAACTGTGTGGCAAATGAGGTTTTGTCAGGATCGTCTAACGTTCCTGCCCCTTATTCCAGCATCCTGGTTTTGGCTATGGCATTCTCCTTGTCCATCTGTCCACCTGCACGGTGATTATTGTGGCGAGTCTCTGTGTGGAGACCAGATCTGATTTAGGCCTTCAGTCTCATGCTTGTGATAAATTGTGATAATGTGTGTATTACCTGATCAAGCTCCCTTTCTGCCTGCCCTGCTCAGCTAGAATGTATTTCCCTGTGTACCTTGGATCGCATAACAATTATTCTCTGAACTCTGCCTGCCTTTTACCTAGACTTTCATTGAACCCCTCTGTCTGTTTGCTTTGCTCAGTACATGGTGGCCAGGCACTATAGCATTTTGTATAAGTCCTGGGGGCAATTAAGTAATGGTAGGCCTGCTTGCCTTATGGGAAAGGGTGCTGCTAAAGGTGACAAACACAGTAGTCAGCTGACCACCTTCGTTGGGGGTAAGCATGACAGGTTTAATGTTGATAAATTTAAAGCACCTGGGGGCTAAGAATATGCATGCATCATACATACTAGGTGGAGAACAGCTGGGGAAATCAATAGTGGAGAAGTATCTGGGTGTTCTAGTAGATGATAAGCTTAATAATTGCAATGCCAAGCAGCAGTTTCCAAAACGAGCAAAATTATTTCTTGCATTAAGAGAGATATAGACTCCAGAGAGAGAGATATCATATTGCCCCTCTACAAATTATTACTAAGACCTGATCTGGAATATGCAATTCAGTTTTGGGCACCAGTTCACAAAAAGGATATTGGGGAACTTGAGAAAGTGCAGAGAAGAGCAACCAAACTGATAGGCATGGAGGAGCTCAGCTATGAGAAATGATTAGAGGAACTGAATTTATTCTCTCTTGAGAAGCGGATGATCAACATGTACAAATACATAAGTGGTCCATATAGTGAACTTGGTGGTGAGTTATTTTCTTTAAGGTCATCACAGAGGACAAGGGGGCACTCTTCATGTCTGGGGGAAAAGAGATTTAATCTCCAAATACAGACAGGCTTCTTCACAGTAAGTGAAAATGTGGAATAGACTCCCTCAAGAGGTGGTTCTGGCCAGCTCAGTAGATTGTTTAAAGAAAGGCCTGGATTCTTTCCTAGATACACATAATATATTTATAGGTAAAGTTCTTCCAGGGAACATCCGATTGCCTCTTGCCAATTTTTGAATTGTTGCCAGACAGAGAGGACGTGTGTACCTAGCTCCTGACTTCCAGGGCTGCATTGCTTCTCTCCCCAGGACTCTCCCCCCTACTCTCCCCTATTTTCCCCCTGGCTCTCTCCCCTGCTCTCACCCTTGTCCCCCCTTGCTCTCACCCTTGTCCCCCCGGTTCTCTCCCCCCCCTCCATCCAGCGGGACCCCAATCCATACGAGCCCCCCCCCCGCCAGACACCTCCTCCCGCAGCCGCCGCCGGGCAAGTCCGAGGCTGCGGCCTAACATCACTCATCCCACGGTCCCCCCTCTGGCGCCTCCTTCACAGACCGGCTGCACCCCTGGCCTAGCTCACCGAGCTACATCCGAGCCCTCCACCCGCCACCGAGGCCATTCATCCGCCGCCGGCGGAACCCCCCTCCACCCGCAGCCGCCGACAGGAAAGTCCGCGGCTGCGGCCTAGCCACATTCGATCCCCCTTCCAGCATCCGGATTATCCAAGGAGCCACCCTACGGCACTCACCCACTCGCGGTGCCCCCCAGAGGAGTCAGCAGGCCCCAAAGCAGCACTAGCTGCTACCTGCCCAGCAGGATAGACCGCGGCTTCGGCCTAGACCCGGCCGCGGAGGCCATCTTGGGACACCCAGCCTCAGCCCTCAAACTCCTCTCCCGGCCCCCATGGAATATTCTGACCCGGGATAACTACCGGATCGCATCCACTCGCTGGTCACTTGCCTGTGGCTCCCACTGGGTCGCTCACAAAAGGCAGCCGGGAGGACGAAATGGATATTCGGCCCAGTAAGTAGCGGCCATCTTGATACACCCAGAGCCTTTCCCCAACACTGACAAAAAAAAAAAAAAAAAAAAAGAAAAAAAACTTTTTTTTTTCTCTCTATTCCTACTAATTCCCCACCCCACCCCCATTACTATCTTCACAATACTCTTCAATAACTCTACTACTTATGAATGATCGCCCCCCCTGACGTACTCAGGCTGCCCCAACCTACAGCATCGACCGCCGCCACTACGCGATCTCCACAGACCCACACACACGGCCAAGCATAACAGACGTGTGCGATAGGCCCCCGAGGCTCACCACTTCGCAGAGCAATCCGCACGCACGGTCCAGGGAAGCGGACGTGTGTGACAGGAGCCCTGACCTCATCGCTTCACAGAGCAATCCACACATATGGTCAAGCGTAACGGACGTGTGTGGCAGGAGCTCTGGCCATACAGGAACCCCCTTGGACTCTGGCGTTTCGCTCCTCCAGCAAACGTTAACCTGACGACCTGCGGCTTCCACGGGACCCCACTCTCCCCCACTCTCCCCAAGCTCAGATCCCCCAGCTCACCACCGCTTCACCCACAGCCGCCGACTGCCACCTGCCGCCATCCGGGCGCCCATTTCTAGACTGTTAGAACTGCAGGACAGACCACGGCTGTGGCCTAGCTCCGGCCATCACTCTACACCCTCCCCGAGTCTCTCTCCAGCAGGCCCGCGTGTGCCGACCGGGTAAGTACATCGGGGCACCACCAACTAGTAGCGAGTTGATCCAGGGTTTACCCGATCGCCCCTCGGGGGGTCAGGAAGGAATTTTTCCCCTGCTGCAGCAATTGGCCAGACTCGGCTGGTGGTTTTTGCCTTCCTCTGGACCAACGGGAGGGCGGTTTAGGTCATTGGGTCCCATCCATCATCCTCATCACCTTTTCCTCCCATCATGTGCATCTTTAAATACTCAGCGGACACCCTCCGCAGGCTAAGGAATACCGCCCCAACACTTCCAACCGCCACCCAAAAAATCCTACAAAAAGAACAACTGCTTAGGATCAATCGACAATCGACTATCAAAACCACAAAGACACCACTTCATCTACAAGATTTATCATGCGCCTTGATTAACACCAGATCGGCAGTCAAGCACAGACAGGAAATTCACGATTTCATCACGCAAAACGACATAGATTGCCTCTTTATCACGGAAAGCTGGCTAACACCGGATTGTAACACCGTCCTAACGGAACTAGTACCTGGGAACTACCGCATCCTAACTGAGCACAGAATAGGACAAAGAGGAGGAGGCCTAGCAGTTATCTTCAAATCGCACCTCTCTCTTACCAAACCAACCCTACAGAACTCATTGCCATTCATGGAAACACTCACCCTGCAACTCCAAACAACACCCCATGACACCATTCACATACTGCTAAGCTACAGACCACCAGGACCGAAGACAAATCTCCTCACACCCTTCACCGAATTCTTCTCGACATACACTTTAAAAGCCAAAAAGTTTTTACTACTCAGGGACTTTAACCTCTGGGCTAACGTCACTCAGGACCCCATCGCCACCGCCTGTATCAACCAATTGGAAGAACTAGGGTTGCAGCAACTGATAAATGCACCCACGCATGGATCGGGTCACATTCTTGACCTCATCTTCAAACAAAATATGGACATCAACATACTGGACAACATGTCGTTACCATGGACGGACCACCACGCTATCAAATTCAAATTTACCACCAGCACCATCTCCCAAAAACCGGAAGACTCAACAAAAACATACTGGACAAGATCTCAGAAGAAACTACACTCAAAACTTTTCAAAACCACTCTATCAAAATAAATAGGAACGCTAAAGCATAACCGCTCAACGGAACAAACACTCAACTCCTGACACGTACCTGGTGATGAGCCTGGGATGCAGGGAGCGGCCTCTTTTGCACCTCCTACTCCGGAACCCCTGATGGTGGGAACAGGGAGCTCGGGAGTGCGGAGTCGCACAAGTGCCTGTCAGGAACACTGGTGCAGAGGTGGAGCTGGACCTTAGAAAGCTCTGTGCAGGTTTCAGCGGAAGCAGGGAAGCTGGACGGCAGGCAGGCTTGGCACACAGGGAACCGAGGAGACAGACGGCAGACAGCGGGGAGGTGTCTTGTAGTACCGGGCACTGGCAGGTCCAAACAGGCCGGGTAATCCACTGGCTGGCAGATCAGGTGCAGTGCAAGAGGCAGAGGCAGAGTCGTTATACAGTCCGGGTTGGCAACGGGCAGGCAGCAGGTAGCAGAAGGAGCAGGCGGAAGCAAGGACAACAAGCCGGGGGTCAGCGGGCAGGCAGAAGGCAAGAAGCGTCAGGAACAAGCCGGGTCACAGGAACAGATCGGTAGGGTAATAGCAGATAGCAGGTGGGTCTAGGAAACGCTGTAGACCAGACAGCAAGGAGCCCCAGCACAAGCCCCTTTAAATAGCCCCAGATTGGCGCCAGAAAGTGTCACTGCGTGCTCCCGCGCGCACTGACGCGCGCCCGTGCGCCGTTACTGCGCATGCGCGTACGCGCTAACGCCGATTCGCCGCTATTGCGCCGGCGCGAACGCGCTAACGACGATTCGACACTATTGCGCAGGCGCGTACCCGCGCGCGCCGCCGCGTCGCCAGCTTGCAGGTGAGATTGCCCATCATGACATTGCCCCCCTCCAATGGGCAGCCTCCGGATGCCCAACTGGGCCATCTTAACTGGATGGGAGTCTTTGAAGGACTGAACCAATCTTTTGGCATGGATGTTGCACTCAGGTTCCCATGAGTTCTCCTCAGGGCCATATCCCTTCCATTTTACAAGAAATTGGACTTGGTTGCGCCTTTTTCTACAATCCATGATGGATTCCACCTCAAACTCCTCTTCACCGTCAACCAAGATTGGTTCAGGAGGGCCGGTGTCACGTCCCGAGAAGGGATCAGGAACAGTAGGCTTGAGTAAGGCAACATGGAAAACCGGGTGGATCCGGAATGATTCTGGTAGCTCCAGTTCATAGGCCACACTGTTAATCCGTCTCCTGACGGGAAAAGGACCCACAAACTTGGGACCCAATTTCTTTGAGGGACAGGCAAGTCTAATGCCCCATACACACGATCATTTTTAATGTCATTTTTAAAACTGACGTTTTTCTCGTCATTTTTTTTCTTGTTTCCTCTCAAGCTTGTCTTGCGTACACACCATCATTTTAAAAAATGTTCAAGAAAAGCGCAGTGACGTACACCACGTACGACGGCACTATAAAGGGGAAGTTCCGTTCGAATGGCGCCACCCTTCATGTTAGTAAAGTTTGTTGAGAGACGATTCGCTCTTTTCAGTCTAGTGCTTTTCAGTCCGTTACAGCATGACGAATGTGCTATCTCCATTACGAACGCTAGTTTTACCAGAACGAGCGCTCCCGTCTCATACTTGATTCTGAGCATGCGCATTTTTTTTCACGTCGTTAAAGCATACACACTATCGTTTTTCACGTCGTTAAAAAAGCGACATGAAAAACAACGTGAAAAAAGAGAGCATGTTCGAAATTTTTAATGCCCGTTTTTCACGTCGTTAAAAATGCTCTGGAGCATACACACGTTCATTTTTAATGGCCATTTTTTTTAATGGCATTTTTAACAGCATGAAAAATGATCGTGTGTATGGGGCATAATGCCCCATACACACGATCATTTTTCATGCCGTTAAAAATGCCATTAAAAAAAATGGCCATTAAAAATGATCGTGTGTATGCTCCAGAGCATTTTTAACGACGTGAAAAACGGGCATTAAAAATTTCGAACATGCTCTCTTTTTTCACGTCGTTTTTTTATGTCGTTTTTTTTAACGACGTGAAAAACGATAGTGTGTATGCTTTAACGACGTGAAAAAAAATGCGCATGCTCAGAATCAAGTATGAGACGGGAGCGCTCGTTCTGGTAAAACTAGCGTTCGTAATGAAGATAGCACATTCGTCATGCTGTAACGGACTGAAAAGCACTAGACTGAAAAGAGCGAATCGTCTCTCAACAAACTTTACTAACATGAAGGGTGGCGCCATTCGAACGGAACTTCCCCTTTATAGTGCCGTCGTACGTGGTGTACGTCACTGCGCTTTTCTTGAACATTTTTTAAAATGATGGTGTGTACGCAAGACAGGCTTGAGAGGAAACAAGAAAAAAAAATGACGAGAAAAACGTCAGTTTTAAAAATGACATTAAAAATGATCGTGTGTATGGGGCATAAGGTTCAGTGTAGATAACCACACCTGATCCCCGGGTTCCAGATTGAGTTTTCCTCTTCTCTTTTTGTCAAACACTTCTTTATTATATTCTTGTGTCTTAGTCATCGTGTCTCGTAATAACTCATTGTTTGCTCTGATTTTTTTCTTGTTTTGTTTCAACATTCTGCTAAAAAAATTGTGAATCAGTACTGCTTGGACCTTGAAGAAGGGGACATACCCCGAAAGCTTGTCCTGAAAAATTCTATGTTAGTGCAAATAAAAAAAGTATCACGGACAGTACTTAATTTTCTCTGTCACAATTGCACTAATACGGCTACAATTACGTCAAGTATGATGGAAGATACTGCATATAGCCGCATTAAGAAGCAGTTAACCATCCTGATCACAAAGGAAACACAGGTTAGCAGCGACATCTTCTTTCTCTCAAGATGCAAAAAGAGGAATCTCATACCACAGGGTCTCCGGATTAAAAATCCTTGTGCCAATACACTGAACTCTCCTTATGCAGAAGGACTCTGCAGACGTACCAGCGAAAGGTTAAGGAACAACCTCATTCATAAACTGTATGGTAAAAGGGAGACAATCAGGAAACAAAAGCAGTTGGTGTTTGAAACCTCAACATCACTGGACCCTACAAACATCAGCCAAATTAAGAATGAAATTGAAACCTTACAAAGACAACTGCAAAAACATGCCATGAACAGGAAGCAAAAAAAACTCCAAAAGCTACACCAAGAGCAGACCTTTTGGATACAACCTAAACAACACAAAACAAACACAACTTCTATAACTCCTGCTATCAGCAACTTGGAACCCGATCCAGAATCCCAAGGTATCCCTTGTGTAAATGCTGACCTGACAGAAAATGTGGATATAACAGAGGATCTTGGAATCATAAATTTGTCAGCTCATAAACTTTCTGCACCAGAAACAACAGTCCTCTCCAAAGGCCTCACATTCTGCCCAACCACCAAATTGGATAATTTACAGGTATGGTCAGATATGGAGGAATTCTTTAGGAGACTGAGGCTCAAAGAATATTTTCACAGTAATGAAAGGAATCCTAGGACAATAGGAGGTGATAAAAAGAAAAAGAACAGCAACTTCACACCTCCACAAGGACGCAACCCCAAACTGGATACCTATATTGACAGCTTCAGGCTGCGAGTAACATCTCTGATATCCACCCAGCAAAAGAAAATATTATACAACCTTTCACCACTGGAGCGAAGAGCTGTACACGATCTGCGCAAGAATCAGGCCATAACCATCAAACCAGCAGATAAAGGGGGAGCAGTCGTTGTGATGGATACAGACAAATATATACAAGAGGGTCAGAGGCAGCTGGCAAATACTACTTACTACAAAAAACTGGATTATGATCCGACCCAGGATTTTACTAAGCAATTAAAAGGTCTGATTGCGACCATACCAAGCCACCTGCATTCAGAACTCATCAATGCGATTCCAGATAATCCAGATATTGGAGACTTCTACATGCTGCCCAAAATTCACAAGCCAGGAAATCCAGGCAGACCCATTATAACAGGTATGAATACACTTACCGAACATATCTCAGGCCTTGTAGAAAACATGTTAAAACCGTTAGTCATGAACACTACTAGTTTCCTGCAAGACACCACTGATTTTCTGAACAAGCTTAACAATATACAACAATTACCACCAAATACACTTCTAGTCACTATGGATGTAGAATCTCTGTACAGTAACATCCCTCACAAGGATGGGTTGGCAGCATGTCACAGATTCTTATCATCCACACCAAACCACAAATACACGGCTGAGGATGTTACACAGCTCATCGAATTTATTCTTACACACAACTACTTCACTTTCAACAATGACATCTATCTCCAATGTATGGGTACTACTATGGGAAGCAAAATGGCACCCCAATATGCAAACTTATTTATGGCTGACCTGGAGGACAAATTCCTGAACAGCATACAACAAAAGCCATACAGATATTATCGCTATATTGATGATATCTTCATGATATGGACTGAAGGTAAAGAAAATCTAAACCAATTCTTCTCATTGATCAACACTTTTCACCCATCTATCAAACTAAAAATGGACTATTCGAACACACATGTCAACTTTCTAGACACTACAGTATACATCAGGGATGACAAGCTTCACACTTCCATATACAGAAAACCGACTGACCGATGCAGCTATCTTCATAGTTCCAGTTTTCATCCCCAACACACTAAACGAGCCATCATACACAGCCAGGCCATCAGATACCACCGAATTTGTTCAGACCCAGAAGTCAGAGATAAACATCTCAGAACACTGGCAGGCTCTTTCCAGAAGAAAGGATATAAAGACAAAACCATCAACAACAGCATAAACACAGCCTTGAAAACCCGAAGAGAAAATCTCCTCCAATACAAAGAGAAAAAAACAAATAACCGAGTACCTCTAGTCACCACATACAACCCAACACTAGAAGGGATCAAAAAGATAATCAAAGATTTACAGCCCATTATAACAGAGGATGAAACTCTGAAAGAAATATTCCAACAACCCCCATTATTGGCTTTCAGACAACCACCCAACCTCAGACACAAACTAATCAGCAGGAAACTTCACTCTGATTATGAAGTCACAAATAATGGACGCAAACCCTGCAATAAAAAACGCTGCAAACTGTGCAACCAGATCAATCCATCCAAAAGTGTCACACACACAAATGGGACCTTCACCATCATGGGATCTTACAACTGTACCTCCAGTAATGTTGTGTACCTCATCCAATGCAACAGGTGTGGCAAAGGATCTTATGTTGGTGAAACAGGACAGAAGTTGCAAGCGAGGATGAATTTTCACAGACATACCATCCTAGGAACATAAAGAAGACAGTTTCTGCACACCTGTGGGACATCACTTCTCACAACCGGACCACACTATAGAAGACCTCAATGTTTTAGTTCTTAAAGGGAATTTCAGAACTATCCAGGAAAGGAAAACATTTGAACTAAGAATGATAATTCTTTTTTAACACAAAAACGAATGGCCTAAATTTAGATATTGGTTTCCTTACCCATTATACTAAGGTTTTATGACCCCCTCTGTGACTAGCATCTCCCCCCTCAAGTCTATAGCTCTCCCTCTGTCTTATCTCACTAACTCTGTCTTATCTCACTAACTCTGCTGCTATCTTTATTACCATTGATTTGTATGTGTTTTTTTTCCTTTCCCTCTGAGATTTTTTTCTTGTTTTGTTTCAACATTCTGCTAAAAAATTGTGAATCAGTACTGCTTGGACCTTGAAGAAGGGGACATACCCCGAAAGCTTGTCCTGAAAAATTCTATGTTAGTGCAAATAAAAAAAGTATCACGGACAGTACTTTATTTTGCTCTGAAAAAATCCAATGTCTCCTGGACAGCAGGTACAGCAGACTCCGGGATACAGTTGGACAAGAATGAGGGGTGAAAGCCGTAGTTAGCATAGAAAGGGGATTGCTTCGTGGCGGAGTGGACCGAATTATTGTATGCAAATTCGGCCAGCGGCAGCAGAGGTACCCAATCTTCCTGCGAGAACGAAGAAAAGCAGCGTAGGTATTGCTCAAGTGTCTGATTCGTCCGTTCAGTCTGGCCATTTGATTGTGGATGATAGGCAGACGAGAAGGACAAGTTAATCCCGAGAGCTTCACACAGGGCCTTCCAGAACCTGGAGGTGAATTGCACCCCTCGATCCGACACGATGTTTGCAGGGATGCCATGGAGCCTTATGATTTCCTTGACAAAAATTTTAGCTGTCTCAGGAGCGGAAGGCGTACCCCTCATGGGCAAGAAGTGCGCCATCTTTGATAGTCTATCCACAACCACGATGATAGTGGTGAAAAGCTCAGAGGGGGGAAGTTCTACGATGAAGTCCATGGAGATCATCTTCCATGGCCTCTCGGGTACGGGCAATGGTTTCAACAGACCCCAGGCTCTGGACTTACTTCCCTTGTTTCTGATACATGTGCTGCAAGACTCCACGTAGCTCCTACAGTCCTTTGATAGTTGCGGCCACCAGAACATGCGTTGTAGAAGTTCGGAGGTCTTGAGTACCCCGAAGTGCCCAGCCAGTTTGTTATCGTGGCAGGAACTAAGGACCGCGACTCGCACGCCCTCTGGTACAAAGATTTTGTCCTTGTACCATAAAAGTCCATCCTTGAGCAGTACCTCTGTCCCAGGTGAGGGAGAGATCCCCCTGGATGCTTGCTTGATCCGAGATAGCAGGTCCTCTTGAAGCAAGAGGAAGTTTCCAGGTGACAAGATGGTATCCAGAGGGGCAGGTATTTCAGGATCACAGAACATTCGTGAGAGAGCATCAGGTTTAGTATTCTTCGATCCTGGTCTATACGTTATATGAAAAGAGAAACGTGTGAAGAAAAGTGCCCACCTGGCCTGCCGGGGTTTCAGTCTCTTTGCCACTCTCAGATACTCCAGATTCTTGTGGTCCGTATAGACCAGGATCGGATGCGCTGCTCCTTCCAGGAGGTACCGCCATACCTCCAGGGCGGCTTTGATTGCCAGTAATTCCCGGTCTCCCACATCATAGTTCTTCTCCGAATCTGACAGCTTACGGGAGAAAAAGGCAACCGGATGTAAGAGAGCCTTGGGCCCCTGTCTTTGGGAGAGAACCGCCCCAACTGCGGTTTCCGAGGCGTCCACCTCCAGTATGTATGGAAGAGCCGCATCAGGGTGCCTCAGAACGGATGCAGAGGTAAATAATTCCTTAAGGGTCTCAAAGGCCGTTTGGGCTTCTGAAGACCACTGGAACCGGACAGTCTGTTTGGTTAGGTTGGTTAATGGGGTGATAATGGACGAAAACCCCCTGATGAACTTCCTATAAAAGTTTGCGAATCCGATGAAGCGCTGTATGCCTTTCCTATCTACGGGCACCGGCCAGTCAAGAATTGCAGCCACTTTCTGGGAGTCCATCGTGATACCCTCCACCGAGATGACAAGTCCAAGAAATTGGATGCTTTGGCGTTCGAATTCGCATTTTTCTGGTTTTGCGTATAACCTGTGCATTCGAAGCCGTGCGAGTACATTCCGAACGTGTTCCCGGTGTTTCTCCAAGGAGGGGGAAAAGATGAGGATGTCGTCCAGGTAAATGATAACAAAAAGGTCAAGGTAGTCTCTAAAAATATTGTTCACAAAATGCTGGAACGTAGCCGGGGCATTGCAGAGTCCGAAGGGCATGACTAAGTATTCGAAGTGCCCGAAGCGAGTGCGAAAGGCAGTTTTCCACTCATCCCCGCTTCGGATCCGCACCAGGTTATAGGCCCCACGGAGGTCCAGTTTTGTGAAAATGACTTCGGATCCCAGTCTTTGAAACAATTCAGGAACTAAAGGAAGGGGGTATCGGTTCTTTATCGTCACTTTGTTGAGCTCTCTGTAATCCACACAAGGCCGGAGGGAATGGTCCTTTTTCTCAACAAAGAAAATCCCTGCCCCTGCCGGTGACGTAGAAGGACGGATGAACCCTTTCATGAGATTATCATCAACATAGGTCTTGAGGGTCTCGAGTTCAAGTTCCGTCAGGGGAAAAATCCTGCCAAAGGGGATTTCAGCCCCGGGGAGAAGCTCAATCGGACAGTCGTAACGCCTGTGTGGAGGAAGAGTCTCAGCCCCTTTCTTGCTAAAAACGTCCAGGAAGCTGTGGTATGCTTCAGGAACTGACTGGCGGGCCTCAGCATCAGAGTCCATGCAAAGCAAGGGAGAAGGGGTACTCAAAACTTCCTGCAGACAATGTTGACGGCAGTAGGGGGAACAGAAACTGACTTCTCCTGATGTCCAATTAATTTGCGGGTTATGGGCCTGTAACCAGGGCATGCCCAGGATGATGGGGAACAGAGGAGACTTGATGACATCTAGGCATAGTAACTCCTGATGAGTACTGGCAATGGTTGTGGCCAGCGGTAGGGTCTCCTGTGTGACTGGTCCGGATTTAAGGGTCGACCCATCAGCGAGGTATACAGAAAGCCCTTTAGCTCTAGGGCGCAAAGGAATGTGATGTGTGGTGGCAAAAGCTAAGTCCAGAAAGCAACTGCAGGCCCCGGAGTCAATGATAGCGCTGACTTGAATATTCCCTCCTGGGAGCTGCAAAAGAATGGGAATCGCCAGGTGAGCAGAATTACTGGGTATAACGGGTAAATGCACAGACGACATGGAGAGGCACTTACGGATCTTCACCGGGCAGGTCCGTACATAATGTCCGGGTTCTCCGCAGTACAGACATAGGTTAAGGGTTCGCCTGCGTTGACGTTCCTCAGGGGTGAGAGAGGGACGGAGAAGTCCCAGCTGCATGGGTTCTGGGTTGTCAGAGGAGGCTGTAGCTGGGAATGGAGGAGCTGAGTTGGCAGAGCTGGGTACCCGGGGCAACATCCAGACCGGGCGAGATGGCCCGGTGGCTCGTTCAGTCCTACGTTCTCGTAGGCGACGGTCAATCTGGATGGTCAGGTTGATTAGAGCATCCAAAGTTCCGGGCACACCCACACGTGCCAGTTCATCTTTGAGTGGTTCAGAGAGTCCCAATCGGAATTGGTAACAAAGAGCAGCATCATTCCAATTAGTGTCTGAGCTCCATCTCCTGAATTCAGAAACATAATCCTCGGCGGGTCTGCGGCCTTGCTGAAGGGCATGCAGGGTTGCTTCGGCAGTGGCGGTCTGGTGTGGATCCTCGTAAAGCTGTGACATGGTTTGAAAGAAAGTGTCCAAGGTATTAAGTGAAACGTCTTTATGCTCCAAGAGGCGGTGAGCCCAGGCTTGGGGCTCACCAGACAGGAGGGAAATAACGAACCCCACTTTGGTGGATTCCAGTGAAAAGGTCCGTGGTTGCAAGGCAAAGAAGAGCTCGCAGGCATTCCGAAAGGCTCTGTATTTGCTCCGCTCCCCTGAGAATCGCTCAGGCGTGGGTACCCTTGGTTCAGGCGGCATCATGACCACCGAGGGAGAAGTGGAAGTCCCAGTGGAGGAGGAAGCTGAGGAGGATAGGGCCTGGACTCGGCCCTCCAGTCGGGTATAACCCTCTTGCAGGCTTCTGACGGCCTGGGTTAGCCCATCCAGGTGTCGGCAAAGTTCCTCCATTGGGTTCGCTCCCTGCGCAGGCTCGGACATGGCTGTCTGGTACTGTCACGTACCTGGTGATGAGCCTGGGATGCAGGGAGCGGCCTCTTTTGCACCTCCTACTCCGGAACCCCTGATGGTGGGAACAGGGAGCTCGGGAGTGCGGAGTCGCACAAGTGCCTGTCAGGAACACTGGTGCAGAGGTGGAGCTGGACCTTAGGAAGCTCTGTGCAGGTTTCAGCAGAAGCAGGGAAGCTGGACGGCAGGCAGGCTTGGCACACAGGGAACCGAGGAGACAGACGGCAGACAGCGGGGAGGTGTCTTGTAGTACCGGACACTGGCAGGTCCAAACAGGCCGGGTAATCCACTGGCTGGCAGATCAGGTGCAGTGCAAGAGGCAGAGGCAGAGTCGTTATACAGTCCGGGTTGGCAACGGGCAGGCAGCAGGTAGCAGAAGGAGCAGGCGGAAGCAAGGACAACAAGCCGGGGGTCAGCGGGCAGGCAGAAGGCAAGAAGCGTCAGGAACAAGCCGGGTCACAGGAACAGATCGGTAGGGTAATAGCAGATAGCAGGTGGGTCTAGGAAACGCTGTAGACCAGACAGCAAGGAGCCCCAGCACAAACCCCTTTAAATAGCCCCAGATTGGCGCCAGAAAGTGTCACTGCGTGCTCCCGCGCGCACTGACACGCGCTCGTGCGCCGTTACCGCGCATGCGCGTACGCGCTAACGTCGATTCGCCGCTATTGCGCCGGCGCGAACGCGCTAACGACGATTCGACACTATTGCGCAGGCGCGTACCCGCGCTCGCCGCCGCGTCGCCAGCTTGCAGGTGAGATTGCCCATCATGACAACTCCTTAAACAAAATATTACTACAAACAGCGGACACAGTCGCTCCGAGACGCAGAGCACACATCTGTAAAAACAACGCGGGCTGGTTTAGTGACACTCTTACGCTACTGAAGCAAGAACGCAGAAGAGCTGAAGGAGCCTGGAGAAGAAACCCAACGGAGGAAAACCACACAAACTACAAAGCACTCACTAAGAAATATCACAAAGCAATTTTTAAAGCAAAAAAGGAACATTTCTCAAACACCATAAAAAAAGCCCTAAACCGGCCTCGTGAACTCTTCAAACTGGTCACTCGGACCATGAACCCTACCTGTCTAGAGCCTCCAGCAAACGAAACCCAAGAGTTCTGCAATGAGCTATCGGATTTTTATATTGACAAAATCGAAAATATTCGGGAAATAATTCAACAGAAAAAAACAACCAACTTCACACAGCCAAAGCAAACAGAGAAAATCAATACGAACATTATACAACTAGCAAAATTTTCGCTGGTCCCGATCACCATTGACACCACCAAAAACATCATCAGAAGCCTCAGAGACACTACATCGTCAAATGACATAATTCCCACAAAACTCCTGAAAGAATGTACCGACATTTTAGCTCCTACCATTACACACATCGTAAATCTATCATTCAAAGAAGGTATGGTTCCGAACTCCCTCAAGCAAGGTATAATCAAACCCCTCCTAAAGAAACCCAATCTTGACCCTAAGGACCCAAATTACCGCAGACCGGTAACAAGCCTCAACACCATTTCCAAGATCATGGAGAAAGCGGTAGTACAACAGCTACAAGGCCATTTGGACACTTACAAACTCTTGGATCCACTACAATCAGGCTTCCGCCCAGGCCATGGCACAGAAACGGCACTTCTCAAAATATGGGATGACGTCCTCGAAGCCGCAGATGACGGAGAATCATGTCTCCTGGTGCTGCTGGACCTCAGTGCAGCGTTCGACACAGTAGACCACAAAACTCTACTCATTCGTCTTAAAGAAGTAGCAGGAGTCGCAGACCCTGACCTTCCTTGGTTCGCTTCCTTTCTTGAGAATCGTTCTCAGACAGTGAAATTAGGTGCCTTCACCTCTGAAACTCGCGCAATTTCTTGCGGAGTCCCTCAAGGATCACCACTGTCACCCCTGCTCTTTAACATCTACCTCCGCCCACTCCTAAAAATCATTAGCAAACAGGACTTATGCTACCACTCATACGTGGACGACACCCAACTCTACTTTCGTATCACTGGAAAAAAAGACCAATATCACGGATTGGAAAAGTGCCTCACATTGATCGATGATTGGATGACTGAGAGTTCACTTAAACTCAACGGATCCAAAACAGAACTGCTTCTCCTCCACGCTAACCGAAAGACAAAAACTAAAACCTCTTGGACACCACCCACCATTCTCGGACAGACCATCACCCCGAGCACCAAAGTCAAAAGTCTCGGAGTCATCTTTGACTCGGAGATGTCGATGGACGCTCAAATAGGATCAGTAATCTGCGGATCTCATTATCTCCTCCGCCTGCTGCGTAGACTCATTCCCTACATCCCAGAAGAGGACACAGCAGTAGTAGTTGGATCAATTATCAACTCCCGACTGGACTACGCAAACTCCCTCTACCTCGGACTACCCAAATACCAAATGTCACGCCTACAAGTCGTCCAGAACACGGCAGCCAGACTGATAACAGGAAAAAAGCCCTGGGAATCCATCACCCCTGCACTGAGGACCCTTCATTGGTTAACCGTAAAGGATCAGGTCACATTCAAGACCCTCTGTCTCACCCACAAGTGCACACAAGGAATCGCTCCGCAATATTTATGCGAGAAGATAAAGCATTACACCCCCAAACGCAGTCTCTGATCAACAAACCAAAACCTCCTTCACATCCCCAAATTTCGCTACAAATCAAAGGGAGAACGAAGATTTGCAGTCCAAGGACCACGGCTATGGAACGCGCCACCCACGGATATCCGTATGGAAGAAAACCATCGGGCCTTTAGGAAAAAACTTAAGACCCACCTCTTCTGATGGATCATGAAGCTACTGGATGCTAAGCGCCTTGAGGCGATTTAGTTTGCATTTGTTAGCGCTATACAAGTTTTTCACTCACACTCACTCAATAAGGAAGGATTTTTTTTTTCCCTGGTGGGGCAATTTGGATCATGCTTTAATGGGGTTTTTGCCTTCCTCTGGATCAACTGTGGGTATAGGATTTTGTATATAGGATTGTGTAAACTTTTTCCCCAGTTCTATTGGCCGAACTGGAAGGACTTGTTTCTTTTTTTTTTTTTACTTTTATTATTATTTTTAATTATTATACAGGATTTATATAGCGCCAACAGTTTGCGCAGCGCTTTACAACATTAGGGCAGACAGTACAGTTACAATACAATACAATACAGGGGGAATCAGAGAGCCATGCTCGTTAGAGCTTACTAGGGATGAGCTCGGTGTTCGAGTCGAACATACGTTCGACTCGAACATCGGCTGTTCGATCGTTCGCCGAACAACGAACGATTTGGGCCGTTCGCGCCTAATTCGCGGCCCACAATGCACTACGCCATCGTAGTGTCATCCAGGCGCTGTGATTGGCCAAGCATGCACTGTGACCCCGCATGCTTGGCCAATCACAGCGCCGGCAGCGAGGAGAGCAATGATTGGCCACAGGCAGGATGCCTGTGGCCAATTATTGCTGAGGGTGTTTAGTACACGCCCCACACTATAAAAGGCCGCCAGCACGGCGGCCTAGTGTAGTGTGTTCCGGAGCAGGGAAAGAGAAGCATAGGCAGGGACAGTGACATTTTTTTTTCTTGCTTAACCTGGATTCCTTTAGTTTAGGGAAAGAGAAGGATAGGTAGGGAGAGTGTCAGTGTGTTTTACTGTGCTAATCCTTGTTTGTAGGGACAGGGAAGGACAGTGAGGGAAATTCTCATTGTGCTATACTGTGCTAAAGCATTCATCATCAACCATCTTTAAAAAAACATTTTTTATAGGGACAGAAAACTATAGGTAGGGAGAGTGTCAGTGTGTTTTACTGTGCTAATCCTTGTTTGTAGGGACAGGGAAGGACAGTGAGGGAAATTCTCATCGTGCTATACTGTGCTAAAGCATTCATCATCAACCATCTTTAAAAAAACATTTTTTATAGGGACAGAAAACTATAGGTAGGGAGAGTGTCAGTGTGTTTTACTGTGCTAATCCTTGTTTGTAGGGACAGGGAAGGACAGTGAGGGAAATTCTCATTGTGCTATACTGTGCTAAAGCATTCATCATCAACCATCTTTAAAAAAACATTTTTTATAGGGACAGAAAACTATAGGTAGGGAGAGTGTCAGTGTGTTTTACTGTGCTAATCCTTGTTTGTAGGGACAGGGAAGGACAGTGAGGGAAATTCTCATTGTGCTATACTGTGCTAAAGCATTCATCATCAACCATCTTTAAAAAAACATTTTTTATAGGGACAGAAAACTATAGGTAGGGAGAGTATCAGTGTGTTTTACTGTGCTAATCCTTGTTTGTAGGGACAGGGAAGGACAGTGAGGGAAATTCTCATTGTGCTATACTGTGCTAAAGCATTCATCATCAACCATCTTTAAAAAAACATTTTTTATAGGGACAGAAAACTATAGGTAGGGAGAGTGTCAGTGTGTTTTACTGTGCTAATCCTTGTTTGTAGGGACAGGGAAGGACAGTGAGGGAAATTCTCATTGTGCTATACTGTGCTAAAGCATTCATCATCAACCATCTTTAAAAAAACATTTTTTATAGGGACAGAAAACTATAGGTAGGGAGAGTGTCAGTGTGTTTTACTGTGCTAATCCTTGTTTGTAGGGACAGGGAAGGACAGTGAGGGAAATTCTCATTGTGCTATACTGTGCTAAAGCATTCATCATCAACCATCTTTAAAAAAACATTTTTTATAGGGACAGAAAACTATAGGTAGGGAGAGTGTCAGTGTGTTTTACTGTGCTAATCCTTGTTTGTAGGGACAGGGAAGGACAGTGAGGGAAATTCTCATTGTGCTATACTGTGCTAAAGCATTCATCATCAACCATCTTTAAAAAAACATTTTTTATAGGGACAGAAAACTATAGGTAGGGAGAGTGTCAGTGTGTTTTACTGTGCTAATCCTTGTTTGTAGGGACAGGGAAGGACAGTGAGGGAAATTCTCATTGTGCTATACTGTGCTAAAGCATTCATCATCAACCATCTTTAAAAAAACATTTTTTATAGGGACAGAAAACTATAGGTAGGGAGAGTGTCAGTGTGTTTTACTGTGCTAATCCTTGTTTGTAGGGACAGGGAAGGACAGTGAGGGAAATTCTCATTGTGCTATACTGTGCTAAAGCATTCATCATCAACCATCTTTAAAAAAACATTTTTTATAGGGACAGAAAACTATAGGTAGGGAGAGTGTCAGTGTGTTTTACTGTGCTAATCCTTGTTTGTAGGGACAGGGAAGGACAGTGAGGGAAATTCTCATTGTGCTATACTGTGCTAAAGCATTCATCATCAACCATCTTTAAAAAAACATTTTTTATAGGGACAGAAAACTATAGGTAGGGAGAGTGTCAGTGTGTTTTACTGTGCTAATCCTTGTTTGTAGGGACAGGGAAGGACAGTGAGGGAAATTCTCATTGTGCTATACTGTGCTAAAGCATTCATCATCAACCATCTTTAAAAAAACATTTTTTATAGGGACAGAAAACTATAGGTAGGGAGAGTGTCAGTGTGTTTTACTGTGCTAATCCTTGTTTGTAGGGACAGGGAAGGACAGTGAGGGAAATTCTCATTGTGCTATACTGTGCTAAAGCATTCATCATCAACCATCTTTAAAAAAACATTTTTTATAGGGACAGAAAACTATAGGTAGGGAGAGTGTCAGTGTGTTTTACTGTGCTAATCCTTGTTTGTAGGGACAGGGAAGGACAGTGAGGGAAATTCTCATTGTGCTATACTGTGCTAAAGCATTCATCATCAACCATCTTTAAAAAAACATTTTTTATAGGGACAGAAAACTATAGGTAGGGAGAGTGTCAGTGTGTTTTACTGTGCTAATCCTTGTTTGTAGGGACAGGGAAGGACAGTGAGGGAAATTCTCATTGTGCTATACTGTGCTAAAGCATTCATCATCAACCATCTTTAAAAAAACATTTTTTATAGGGACAGAAAACTATAGGTAGGGAGAGTGTCAGTGTGTTTTACTGTGCTAATCCTTGTTTGTAGGGACAGGGAAGGACAGTGAGGGAAATTCTCATTGTGCAATACTGTGCTAAAGCATTCATCATCAACCATCTTTAAAAAAACATTTTTTATAGGGACAGAAAACTATAGGTAGGGAGAGTGTCAGTGTGTTTTACTGTGCTAATCCTTGTTTGTAGGGACAGGGAAGGACAGTGAGGGAAATTCTCATTGTGCTATACTGTGCTAAAGCATTCATCATCAACCATCTTTAAAAAAACATTTTTTATAGGGACAGAAAACCAAAAGTAGGGAGAGTGTCAGTGTGTTTTACTGTGATAATCCTTGTTTGTAGGGACAGGGAAGGACAGTGAGGGAAATTCTCATTGTGCTATACTGTGCTAAAGCATTCATCATCAACCATCTTTGAAATCCTTGTTTTTTGGACAGTCAGGGAAATTGTCATTGTGCTATTCTGTGCGAAAGCAATCATCCTCAACCATATTTAGAAATCCTTAAGTAAAGGGACAGAGAAGGACACCTGAAGGTAGCCCTTATTGCTTTTTTCCCATCTCCCTGCAGGCCATCCATTAGAATGTCTGGAAGGCAAACAAGGAGAGGAAGACAGTCAGGAGGCAATAAAAGAGGGCAAGCAGGCTCTGTGTCTGGGGGCAACAGTGCTGGTCGTGGACGCGGTGCATTGTCATCAGCACATGGCCATGGGACACTCTTGTCCTTCTTTTCGGCAGCTGGACATGTTGAGCCACATCATGCCGAAGACTTGGTAGAGTGGATGACCAAGCCCTCCTCCTCCTCCTCATCCTCTCTCACCCAGGCTCAGGGTACTGGCAAAGCAGCTGCCAAAGCGTCCTCTTCCCTGGTATCAATGTCAGACTCATCATCAGTCACTCCTTCCCTAGACCCACCATGTCCTCCTCCTGAGGAGTCCCCCGAACTGTTTGAGCACAGTGTTGGGTACATGCTCCAGGAGGATGCCCAGCGCTTCGAAGGGTCTGATGATGAAACCCAGCTAGAGGAAGGCAGTAGCGTGAGAGCAGACAGAGGCGATGCTCAAGAAGGACACCAATCTGGCAGTCATGTTCCAGCAGCTGCAGCATACTGCCAGATTGGCTCCAGTGATGAGGAGGGAGGGGATGATGAGGTCACTGACTCCACGTGGGTGCCTAATAGGAGAGAGGAGGAGGAGGAGGATGAGGAGGAGGCACATCTCCAACGAGGCAGGATGCCCTTTGGTGGCCAGCGTAAGGGCAGTACACCGACGGAATCACACCGCAGAGCTCCGCCTGTGCAGGGCGCTGCCTCTGCCCGTCATTCAAAAAGTTCTTTGGTGTGGGCCTTTTTTGAGGCTAGTGCATCAGATCGCACAGCTGCTGTTTGCAACATATGTCTCAAGCGTATATCGCGTGGCCAAAACATCAGCCGCTTGGGTACCACATGCCTGACCAGACATATGTTGACCTGCCATGCAGCTCGTTGGCAAGCCTACCTCAAAGACCCACACCAAAGAACAAAGCGGACCTCTCCTTGCACCGCATCAGCTGGGATCTCCAACCCCACTATAACTTCAGTCCTCTCTGAAACATGCACTGAGAGGAATGAAGGTGTAGAATTAGGTGTGTCACAGCCAAGTACTTGCGGCCACTCTGCTAGCAGTACACCGACGTCCGATTCTAGCAGGCAAATTTCCCTGCCCCAGCTGCTGGACCGTCGAAAGAAGTTCACTCCCAGCCATCCACATGCCCAGCGGTTGAATGCTAGCTTGGCTAAATTGCTAGCGCTTCAACTGCTGCCTTTTCAGTTGGTAGACTCGGCCCCCTTCCGTGAGTTTGTGCAATGTGCGGTTCCTCAGTGGCAGGTTCCCAAACGCCACTTTTTCTCAAGGAAGGCTATTCCGGCTCTCTACCGGCATGTGGAAGGCAATGTCTTGGCCTCGCTGGACAGGGCGGTCAGCGGTAAGGTGCATATTACCGCTGACTCATGGTCCAGCAGGCATGGACAGGGACGTTACCTTTCTTTCACGGCCCATTGGGTCACTCTTTTGGCAGCTGGGAAGGATGCAGGACAAGGTGCAGTAGTGTTGGAGGTTGTTCCACCGCCACGCCTCCAAAATGCTACTACTGGTTGTGACACACCTCTCTCCTCCACCCCCTCCTCTTCTTCTTCCTCCATGGCCTCTTCCTGTGCTTTGTCCTCTGAACCAGCGGTGCTCCGTAGCCGTTCAAGGGGCTACGCAAGTACGCAGGCAAAAAGATGCCATGCCGTGCTTGCGCTGGTGTGTTTGGGGGACAGAAGCCACACTGGGGCAGAGGTCCTGTCTGCTCTGCAGGGCCAGGCCGAGAGGTGGTTGACGCCACGCCAGCTTAAGCCAGGAATGGTGGTTTGCGACAATGGCACCAACCTCCTCTCCGCCCTCCGACAGGGACAACTGACCCATGTGCCCTGTGTGGCTCACGTCCTTAACCTGGTGGTGCAGCGGTTCTTGGGCAGGTACCCGGGCTTACAGGATGTCCTGAGGCAGGCCAGGAAAGTCTGTGTGCATTTCCGCAGATCTTATAATGCCAGTGCTCGCCTGGCTGAGCTGCAAAAGGAGTTGAACCTGCCCAAGAAACGCCTTATATGTGACATGCCCACCAGGTGGAACTCAACGTTGGCCATGCTGCAGCGGCTGCACACGCAGCAGAGGGCCATCAATGAGTACCTGTGCGACCACGGCACCAGGACAGGGTCAGGGGAGCTTGGTTTTTTTTCTCCACGCCAGTGGGGCATGATCAGGGATGCATGCACTGTCCTGGCACCATTTGAGGAGGCCACGAGGATGGTGAGCAGTGACAGTGCATGCATCAGTGACACTGTACCTCTTGTCCACCTGTTGGAGCACACGCTGCGTGGAATAATGGACAGGGCACTTGAGGCAGAACAGAGGCAGGAAGAGGAGGACTTCCTTGCCTCTCAAGGCCCCCTTTACCCAGACAGTGTTCCTTCTGTCCCACCCATCGCATAGGAAGAGGAGGAGGAGGAGGAGGAGGAGGAGGATTGTGTCAGCATGGAGGTGGAGGCTGGCACTCAGCATCATCAGCAGCAGTCTTTTAGGGATGATTTACAGTCCCAAGAAACCAGTGGACTTGTACGTGGCTGGGAGGAGGTGGCTGCGGATCATGTCGTCCTTAGTGACCCAGAGGACTCCGGACCGAATGCCTCAGCTAACCTACGCTGCATGGCCTCCCTGATCCTGCAAAGTCTGCGGAAGGATCCTCGTATTCTTCGGATCAAGGAGAGGGACCATTACTGGCTGGCCACTCTCCTTGATCCACGGTACAAGGGTAAGGTTGCGGACCTTATGTTACCGTCGCAGAGGGAGCAGAGGATGAGACAACTCCGGGAGGCCTTGCAGAAAGGTCTGTGCAACGCGTTCCCAGAGACTGGGAGGTTACAAACTCCTGGTCCTGGACAACGAGTTGCTGAGGCTTCGGCCAGTCAAAGAAGGAGCGGTGGGGAAGGTGGCCGTCTGACCGATGCGTTCAGACAATTCTTTAGTCCGCAGCCCCAAAGTATGATTGGTTCCAGCAACCATCGCCAGCGTCTGATAAACATGGTGCAGGAATATCTAGGGGCAAGGTCAGACTTGGACACCTTCCCCACCGAAAATCCTCTGGCTTACTGGGTCTTGAGGATGGATCACTGGCCAGAGCTTGCACAGTATGCAATTGAGCTACTGGCCTGTCCTGCATCCAGCATTCTTTCCGAACGCACATTCAGTGCTGCTGGAGGATTTGTCATGGATCACAGGGTGCGCCTGTCCACCGACTCGGTTGATCGACTGACTTTCATCAAGATGAACCAGTCTTGGATCACCACCAGCTACCACACACCTGATGCTGATATAACAGACTAATTGATTTTAACATGTCACATCCCTTCAAGACTGATGCTGATGCTGAGTGCCTGTGCTGTTATGTTGACTGGCTATCCTCCTCCTCCGAGTCCTCAATGATACGATTGATGATGATAGCTTGGAAGATCATTTTTGTTTATGGGTGCCGCCACCAGTGGCTAAGGCCCAATTTTTCAGCCCCTGTTTAACAGGGGCGTGTAATTACAATTTTTGAAGCAATACTTTGCAACAGGGCTCATTGCTGTGCTCCAAGTACAGTATCTGTGAGGGGTTGGAGTGTTGTGCCACCAGTGCCTAAGGCCCAATTTTTCAGCCCCTGTTTAACAGGGGCGTGTCATTACAATTTTTGAAGCAATACTTTGCAACAGGGCTCATTGCTGTGCTCCAAGTACAGTATCTGTGAGGGGTTGCAGTGTTGTGCCACCAGTGCCTAAGGCCCAATTTTTCAGCCCCTGTTCAACAGGGGCATGTAATTACAATTCTTGATCTAATAATTCACAGCAGGGCCCATTGCTGCACCCACCAAGAGTAACTCTGAGGGCTTACAGTGTTGTGGCAACGCCACCACCACCACCACCACGAAAGGCCCAATTTTTCAGCCCCTGTTCAAAAGGGGCATGTAATTACAATTCTTGATCTAATAATTCACAGCAGGGCCCATTCCTGCACCCACCAAGAGTAACTCTGAGGGCTTACAGTGTTGTGGCAACACCACCACCACCACCACCACCACGAAAGGCCCAATTTTTCAGCCCCTGTTCAACAGGGGCATGCAATTACAATTCTTGATCTAATAATTCACAGCAGGGCCCATTGCTGCACCCACCAAGAGTAACTGTCAGGGCTTACAGTGTTGTGGCACCAGCACCACCATCAAAGGCCCAATTTTTACTACCACTGTTCAACAATTATATGTAATTACAATTCCTGATATAATAGTTGACAGCAGGGCGTTCCAGCACCAACCAAGAGTAACTGTGAGTGCTTACAGTGTTGTGCCAACACCAACAACTAAGGGGCCTATTTCTGCAGAGTATATACGGCAGGTCCCTACTTTCAAACATCCAACTTACAAACGACTCCTACTTGCAAACGCAAGAAGACAACAGGAAGTGAGAGGAAATCTACCCCTAGGAAGGAAAATTCTCTCCTGTAAGAATTAATATGGGAGAAAGGTGTCTCCTCTGTACTGATGCTTTATCACCAATCCTTGTTTCAATAAAAACACCACATTTCAAAAACAGTTGTCATTGGGACGGAAAGTGAGGTGAAATGTTCTGAACAGGGGCACAGACAGCAAAACAAATGTTACAGGGGTGATAACCCTTCCCTATGTTTTCCAAAAAGTTTAAAAATAGATTTTTGGGCTGGAGCTACACTTAAACAATGTACCTGTTCAAAATTACAAACACATTCTACATAAGAACAAACCTACAGTCCCTGTCTTGTATGCACCGCCTGTATACGGCTGTTCAGAGTATATAGGGCCTTTTTTATTTTGTGTGCGGTGTTCCCCTTAATATCCATACAAGACCCAAAGGGGCTGGTAATGGGCTGGGGTGGGGGGGTCATGGGGTAGCTATGCCATTTTTCTTAAAGATTTTCATCCATATTACCGGGACCAGACATTACATTAAAGCCCCAAGCAGTTTTAAATGGCTTTTTTTTCCTTTAGAAGTGTCATTTTGTGCAGGGACAGTTCTAAACACGGGAAACACGTGGCACTTCACAGGCATACTTTAGACACCCCCCAGGTACGATATTTAAAGGAGTATTTGACTTTTTTTTTTCACTTTATGCATCATTAAAATGACTGCTCCCGAAAAACGACCGTTTTTAAAACTTCTTTTTGCATTGATACATGTCCCCTGGTGCAGAACCCGGGTTCCCAAACCCTTTTTAGGACAATAACATGCATAATAGTCGTTATAATTAGCACTTTAGAATTCGAACGTTCGCATCCATTGTATTTAATAGGGTTCTAATGTTCGTACGAACTTTCGGTCCGTTCGCGGGTTCTGGTGCGAACCGAACCCGGGGGTGTTCGGCTCATCACTAGAGCTTACAATCTAGGAGGGAGGGTCAAGTGATACAAAAGGGTAATAGCTGTAGGGGATGAGCTGATGGAGAAAATAGAAGTGCAGCTGTTAGGTGGAGGCAGGAGAGGCTTCTCTGAAGAGAAAAGTTTTCAGGGATCGTCTAAAAGTGGATACATTTAGAGACAGTCTGACAGATTGGGGTAGGGAATTCCAGAGGATGGGCGAGGCTTGGGAGAAGTCCTGGAGGTGGATATGGGAGGTGATAAGAGAGTTAGAGAGCAGGAGGTCTTGGGAGGAACGAAGAGGGCGATTAGGTTGGTATTTTGAGACTAGGCTAGTGATGTAGCAGGGGGCAGAGTTGTGGATGGCTTTGTAACTTATTGTTAGTATTTTGAATTTAATTTGTTGGGTGAGTGGCAGCCAATAGAGGGATTTGCAGAGAGGTGGAGAAGACACTGAGCGGTTTGTAACGTGGATGAGCCTGGCAGCAGCATTCATGATGGACTGAAGGGGGGATAGTCTATTTAAATGTAAGCCAATGAGGAGGGAGTTGCAGTAGTCAAGGCAAGAGATAACCAGGGAGTTAATCAGGAGCTTTGTGGTTTCATTGGTTAGAAAGGGACGTAGTTTAGAGATGTTGCAGAGGTTGAGGCGGCAAGCTTTGGAAAGTGATTGGATGTGGGGCCAAAAGGAGAGTTCAGATTCCAGGATAACACCTAGCACCCTGGCATGTGGGGATGGGTGGATGGTTGGGCCATTGCTCTTGACAGATAAGTCAGGGGAAGAGGCACGTGGGGGAGGAAATATTATAAGCTCAGTTTTGGACAAGTTGAGTTTGAGGAAATGGTGTGACATCCAGACAGATATGTCTGTTAGTAAGTTAGTGATGTGTGAGGAGACTGATGGAGTGAATTGAGGGGTGGAGATATAGATTTGGGTGTTGTCAGCGTAGAAATTATATTGAAAGCCATGAGAGGCTGAACCAGGGAAGAGGTGTAGATTGAAAATAAGAGAGGTTCAAGAACATAACCTTGGGGGACCCCGACGGAAAAGGGAAGAGGAGAGGAGGAAGTAGAATTGTAAGTGACACTGAAGGTGCGTTGGGATAGGTAGGATGAGAGCCATTGAAGAGCACAGTCACGGAGCCAGAGGGAGTAAAGTTTTTTGAGGAGGAGGGGGTGGTCAACAATGTCAAAGGCAGCTGAAAGGTCCAGAAGTAGGAGTACAGAATAGTGTCCATTGGTTTTTGCAGTTAGTAGGTCATTTGTGAGTTTTAAAAGAGCAGTTTCTGTGGAGTGTTGAGGGCGAAATACAGATTGAAGGGGATCAAGAAGGTTATTCCTAATAAGGTGGTCACTCAGTTGGTTGTAAACCAGGCATTCAAGGAGTTTAGAGGAAAAGGGGAGCAAGGAGATAGGACGTAGATTGTTAAGATTGGTAGGGTCCAAGGACAGCTTTTTAAGTATGGTAGTGACCAATGCATGTTTGGGGAAGATGCCAGAGGTGAGGGAGAGATTGAAGATGTGGGTTAGAGATTGTAGGATAGAGTCAGAGGGCGACCGTAGTATTTAAGAGGGAATAGGGTCCAGGGGACAGGTGGTTAGGTGGCCGTTAAAAGGAGTTTATCAACTTTGTCTGTAGTAACAGGTTTGAATAAGGGGAGCGTCAATTGTACTCAGTGACGGCTGGTGCTCAAAATTTTTGGGGGGCGCAACAAACTGAAAAAAAAAACATCAATTGCAGCCACTGTGCCCATCAAACGCAGCTACTGTGCCATCAAACGCAGCTACTGTGCCCATCAATTGCCGCCACTGTGCCACTGTGCCATTAAACGCATCCACTGTGCCATCAAACGCAGCCACTGTGCCATCAAACGCAGCCACTGTGCCATCAAACGCAGCCACTTTGCCATCAAACGCAGCCACTGTGCCATCAAACGCAACCACTGTGCCATCAAACGCAGCCACTTTGCCATCAAATGCTGCCACTGTGCCCATTAAACGTTGCCACTGTGCCCCAAATGCTGCCACTGTGCCCATTAATCGCTGCCACTGTGCCCCCCGCCCGGCACTTACCCGGTCTCGGGTGGGCAGCGGGTGACGACGGCAGGCAGCGAGCGATGTCCGGTGTCCTCCATGTCTTCCCGACCTCGATGTCTTCTCCCGCCTGCACTCTCCTATGATTGGGCGCCTGATAGGCGCCGTCCGATCGCAGCGCTTCCAATTTTTTATGTTTTTAACAGTTTCTACCAATGTTGGCCATGAATGTGTGTATGAAATCAGCTTTCAATGTTTCTGGCTACAAGTATTAATTTGTTATTTCTTTAATTCCACAGTTCCCTTCTTCGCCACATGAATGGCAGAATGTGGCTTCCGAGTTTGCCCAGCGATGGAACTTTCCGAACTGTGGAGGAGCCATCGACGGCAAACATGTTCGGGTCGTCCCACCACCCCATTCGGGATCCTTTTATTATAATTATAAGGAGTTCCACAGCGTCGTGATGATGGCAGTGGTGTCGGCCACCTACGAGTTCCTCTATGTGGACGTTGGCAAGAATGGCAGGATGTCTGATGGAGGAGTTTTTGCCCAGACGGAGTTTGGAGAACGGCTCCTTTTGGATCTGCTGGCCTTGCCAGCAGCGGAGCAGAATGTGGAGGGACTACCTTTTGTGTTTGTGGCGGATGAGGCGTTTGGCCTGGGACCCCATTTGATGAGGCCATTCCCGCAACGCACACTCACCCCTGAGAGGAGGGTTTTCAATTATCGGCTGGCCAGAGCCAGAAGGGTGGTGGAAAATGCGTTTGGGATCATGGCCAGCCGATTTTGCCTCTTCCTTACCTCCATCCACCTTGCCCCATACAAATGGAACCATGTGGTTATGACGTGCTGTGTGCTGCATAATTTCCTAAGGGTGCATTCAATGAGTTATATATCTTTGAGTGGGCCTGAGGCCTCTTTAATCAATGCAGAAACTTTGGTGGCCCTGGAACCTGGCCGTCCTGGCTTGGCCCCCCCAACCGGACGTGAGGTCCGTAACCAATATGTGGACTATTTTATGGGTAGGGGGGCCATTGAAATGCCAGACAATCTATAATAATTTTAGACCAAAAAAATAAAACTTTATCTTGAGTAAAGATTGGTTTGTATTTTTTATTGTATAATGTTTGATGTTTCTGGTAGGTTTACCTAGTGCACTTGTTTTGCCATGTGGATTAAACAATCTTTTAATTAGCCTTCATTGTCAGTGTAAACACCAAACATTGATTAGTTCACTCAGCACCACATTTACATAATGAAGCCACAATGATTTGTTATGTAAAAATACCTTTATTTTTTTTGTTTAGGTGGGCAACTTCCTTAGAAATGTGGATGTTCCCTTAATTTCGGGTGTATTACAACGCATGACCAGCCATGCATAAACAAACTATATTTGTCAAAATTTTGAAAAAGCTAAACATGTGCTAGTCATTAAAGGGTAAAATAAAAAAAAATCATAGAAAACTCTGCAAGTAAAACGTTATTTGGTGTAAAAACATTAGACACGCCCAAGCACAGCCATGATATTTTGGAGCCTTTCCTCCACCCGCTTTGTATTTGCCCTGATCTCTAGCAAGTCTCCCTTAATTTTTTCGAGGTCACGACAGCAGACCATCAGGTATTGGATCAGGATCTGGGCACTGTGATGTGTCAACTTATTGGGGTCTTCGGCCAGAACTGCACCTAAATGTAAAAAGAAATATGTAGGATAGAATATGTAGGCCTACATCTATTTAACATGCATGTGTCTGGTTTCTCTCTGACCTGTGGTGGTGCCACTTTCCACTTCCACAACATCACATTCCTCTCCATCCTGGGGTTCTGGGGGTATTGTTGTAGGTATTGCAATTCTCGTCTCATCTGAGGTAGCTTTTCGAATCCCTAGGGAGATTGAAATAAAAGGAATAGTTTCATTAGTAGCGACTCAATTTTGCTAAAATAAGAAACATGAAAAAAAACGTTGAAATCATTCTTTTGAAGCATGCTCCATTTTAAATTTTACCCCCTGTGCCAACCGGGACAAATGATTGGATACATAGCCCAAACCAGAGCATATACATTTTGAACACAAATTTGAAACATTGTAACACCTGTGAGGGGGTTAGCTCGGCAGCGGGTGTGTGTGACCCCCGAGATGGGCTCCCCACACAAAAACAGGCCCAGCAAACGGAGGTTGTGGTTTTCAAAATCAAAAAGGTGCGGTTTATTTTCTATTTACAGTGACAAAACACAGCAAAGCAAAAGAAACATAAACAAAATAAATCCTGGTCAACTTGACCTCTGACTAAACATACAGGTTTCCTAACTAACAACTGGGATCAGCCTAGTGCTGTCCTAGTCCCTAAGTCCCTGGTAGGGATGAGCTTCGTGTTCGAGTCGAACATACGTTCGACTCGAACATCGGCTGTTCGATCGTTCGACGAAGATCGAACGATTTGGGCCGTTCGCGCCAAATTCGAGTGACGCGAACGGCCCACAATGCACTACGCCATCGCAGTGTCATCCAGGCGCTGTGATTGGCCAAGCATGCACTGTGACCCCGCATGCTTGGCCAATCACAGCGCCGGCAGCGAGGAGAGCAATGATTGGCCACAGGCAGGATGCCTGTGGCCAATTATTGCTGAGGGTGTTTAGTACACGCCCCACACTATAAAAGGCCGCCAGCATGGCGGCCTAGTGTAGTGTGTTCCGGAGCAGGGATAGAGCAGCATAGGCAGGGACAGTGACTTTTATTTCTTTCTTGCTTAACCTGGATTCCTTTAGTTTAGGGAAAGAGAAGGATAGGTAGGGAGAGTGTCAGTGTGTTTTGTGCTTGTGCTATAGTGTGCTTAAAAAAAACATTTTTTCTAGGGACAGAAAACTGTAGGTAGGGAGAGTGTCAGTTTCTTTCACTGTGCAAGTCCTTGTTTCTAGGGACCTGGAAGGACAGTGAGTGAATTCTCCTTGTGCTATATTGTGCTTAAAAAAAACATTTTTTCTAGGGACAGAAAACTGTAGGTAGGGAGAGTGTCAGTTTCTTTCACTGTGCAAGTCCTTGTTTCCAGGGACCTGGAAGGACAGTGAGTGAATTCTCCTTGTGCTATATTGTGCTTAAAAAAAACATTTTTTCTAGGGACAGAAAACTGTAGGTAGGGAGAGTGTCAGTTTCTTTCACTGTGCAAGTCCTTGTTTCTAGGGACCTGGAAGGACAGTGAGTGAATTCTCCTTGTGCTATATTGTGCTTAAAAAAAACATTTTTTCTAGGGACAGAAAACTGTAGGTAGGGAGAGTGTCAGTTTCTTTCACTGTGCAAGTCCTTGTTTCCAGGGACCTGGAAGGACAGTGAGTGAATTCTCCTTGTGCTATATTGTGCTTAAAAAAAACATTTTTTCTAGGGACAGAAAACTGTAGGTAGGGAGAGTGTCAGTTTCTTTCACTGTGCAAGTCCTTGTTTCCAGGGACCTGGAAGGACAGTGAGTGAATTCTCCTTGTGCTATATTGTGCTTAAAAAAAACATTTTTTCTAGGGACAGAAAACTGTAGGTAGGGAGAGTGTCAGTTTCTTTCACTGTGCAAGTCCTTGTTTCCAGGGACCTGGAAGGACAGTGAGTGAATGCTCCTTGTGCTATAGTGTGCTTAAAAAAAACATTTTTTCTAGGGACAGAAAACTGTAGGTAGGGAGAGTGTCAGTTTCTTTCACTGTGCAAGTCCTTGTTTCCAGGGACCTGGAAGGACAGTGAGTGAATTCTCCTTGTGCTATAGTGTGCTTAAAAAAAACATTTTTTCTAGGGACAGAAAACTGTAGGTAGGGAGAGTGTCAGTTTCTTTCACTGTGCAAGTCCTTGTTTCCAGGGACCTGGAAGGACAGTGAGTGAATTCTCCTTGTGCTATATTGTGCTTAAAAAAAACATTTTTTCTAGGGACAGAAAACTGTAGGTAGGGAGAGTGTCAGTTTCTTTCACTGTGCAAGTCCTTGTTTCTAGGGACTGGGAAGGACAGTGAGTGAATTCTCCTTGTGCTATAGTGTGCTTAAAAAAAACATTTTTTCTAGGGACAGAAAACTGTAGGTAGGGAGAGTGTCAGTTTCTTTCACTGTGCAAGTCCTTGTTTCTAGGGACTGGGAAGGACAGTGAGTGAATTCTCCTTGTGCTATAGTGTGCTTAAAAAAAACATTTTTTCTAGGGACAGAAAACTGTAGGTAGGGAGAGTGTCAGTTTCTTTCACTGTGCAAGTCCTTGTTTCTAGGGACCTGGAAGGACAGTGAGTGAATTCTCCTTGTGCTATATTGTGCTTAAAAAAAACATTTTTTCTAGGGACAGAAAACTGTAGGTAGGGAGAGTGTCAGTTTCTTTCACTGTGCAAGTCCTTGTTTCCAGGGACCTGGAAGGACAGTGAGTGAATTCTCCTTGTGCTATATTGTGCTTAAAAAAAACATTTTTTCTAGGGACAGAAAACTGTAGGTAGGGAGAGTGTCAGTTTCTTTCACTGTGCAAGTCCTTGTTTCTAGGGACCTGGAAGGACAGTGAGTGAATTCTCCTTGTGCTATATTGTGCTTAAAAAAAACATTTTTTCTAGGGACAGAAAACTGTAGGTAGGGAGAGTGTCAGTTTCTTTCACTGTGCAAGTCCTTGTTTCCAGGGACCTGGAAGGACAGTGAGTGAATTCTCCTTGTGCTATATTGTGCTTAAAAAAAACATTTTTTCTAGGGACAGAAAACTGTAGGTAGGGAGAGTGTCAGTTTCTTTCACTGTGCAAGTCCTTGTTTCCAGGGACCTGGAAGGACAGTGAGTGAATTCTCCTTGTGCTATATTGTGCTTAAAAAAAACATTTTTTCTAGGGACAGAAAACTGTAGGTAGGGAGAGTGTCAGTTTCTTTCACTGTGCAAGTCCTTGTTTCCAGGGACCTGGAAGGACAGTGAGTGAATGCTCCTTGTGCTATAGTGTGCTTAAAAAAAACATTTTTTCTAGGGACAGAAAACTGTAGGTAGGGAGAGTGTCAGTTTCTTTCACTGTGCAAGTCCTTGTTTCCAGGGACCTGGAAGGACAGTGAGTGAATTCTCCTTGTGCTATAGTGTGCTTAAAAAAAACATTTTTTCTAGGGACAGAAAACTGTAGGTAGGGAGAGTGTCAGTTTCTTTCACTGTGCAAGTCCTTGTTTCCAGGGACCTGGAAGGACAGTGAGTGAATTCTCCTTGTGCTATATTGTGCTTAAAAAAACATTTTTTCTAGGGACAGAAAACTGTAGGTAGGGAGAGTGTCAGTTTCTTTCACTGTGCAAGTCCTTGTTTCTAGGGACTGGGAAGGACAGTGAGTGAATTCTCCTTGTGCTATAGTGTGCTTAAAAAAATCATTTTTTCTAGGGACAGAAAACTGTAGGTAGGGAGTGTGTCAGTTTCTTTCACTGTGCAAGTCCTTGTTTCCAGGGACCTGGAAGGACAGTGAGTGAATTCTCCTTGTGCTATATTGTGCTTAAAAAAAACATTTTTTCTAGGGACAGAAAACTGTAGGTAGGGAGAGTGTCAGTTTCTTTCACTGTGCAAGTCCTTGTTTCCAGGGACCTGGAAGGACAGTGAGTGAATTCTCCTTGTGCTATATTGTGCTTAAAAAAAACATTTTTTCTAGGGACAGAAAACTGTAGGTAGGGAGAGTGTCAGTTTCTTTCACTGTGCAAGTCCTTGTTTCCAGGGACCTGGAAGGACAGTGAGTGAATGCTCCTTGTGCTATAGTGTGCTTAAAAAAAACATTTTTTCTAGGGACAGAAAACTGTAGGTAGGGAGAGTGTCAGTTTCTTTCACTGTGCAAGTCCTTGTTTCCAGGGACCTGGAAGGACAGTGAGTGAATTCTCCTTGTGCTATAGTGTGCTTAAAAAAAACATTTTTTCTAGGGACAGAAAACTGTAGGTAGGGAGAGTGTCAGTTTCTTTCACTGTGCAAGTCCTTGTTTCCAGGGACCTGGAAGGACAGTGAGTGAATTCTCCTTGTGCTATATTGTGCTTAAAAAAAACATTTTTTCTAGGGACAGAAAACTGTAGGTAGGGAGAGTGTCAGTTTCTTTCACTGTGCAAGTCCTTGTTTCTAGGGACTGGGAAGGACAGTGAGTGAATTCTCCTTGTGCTATAGTGTGCTTAAAAAAAACATTTTTTCTAGGGACAGAAAACTGTAGGTAGGGAGAGTGTCAGTTTCTTTCACTGTGCAAGTCCTTGTTTCTAGGGACTGGGAAGGACAGTGAGTGAATTCTCCTTGTGCTATAGTGTGCTTAAAAAAAACATTTTTTCTAGGGACAGAAAACTGTAGGTAGGGAGAGTGTCAGTTTCTTTCACTGTGCAAGTCCTTGTTTCTAGGGACCTGGAAGGACAGTGAGTGAATTCTCCTTGTGCTATATTGTGCTTAAAAAAAACATTTTTTCTAGGGACAGAAAACTGTAGGTAGGGAGAGTGTCAGTTTCTTTCACTGTGCAAGTCCTTGTTTCCAGGGACCTGGAAGGACAGTGAGTGAATTCTCCTTGTGCTATATTGTGCTTAAAAAAAACATTTTTTCTAGGGACAGAAAACTGTAGGTAGGGAGAGTGTCAGTTTCTTTCACTGTGCAAGTCCTTGTTTCTAGGGACCTGGAAGGACAGTGAGTGAATTCTCCTTGTGCTATATTGTGCTTAAAAAAAACATTTTTTCTAGGGACAGAAAACTGTAGGTAGGGAGAGTGTCAGTTTCTTTCACTGTGCAAGTCCTTGTTTCCAGGGACCTGGAAGGACAGTGAGTGAATTCTCCTTGTGCTATATTGTGCTTAAAAAAAACATTTTTTCTAGGGACAGAAAACTGTAGGTAGGGAGAGTGTCAGTTTCTTTCACTGTGCAAGTCCTTGTTTCCAGGGACCTGGAAGGACAGTGAGTGAATTCTCCTTGTGCTATATTGTGCTTAAAAAAAACATTTTTTCTAGGGACAGAAAACTGTAGGTAGGGAGAGTGTCAGTTTCTTTCACTGTGCAAGTCCTTGTTTCCAGGGACCTGGAAGGACAGTGAGTGAATGCTCCTTGTGCTATAGTGTGCTTAAAAAAAACATTTTTTCTAGGGACAGAAAACTGTAGGTAGGGAGAGTGTCAGTTTCTTTCACTGTGCAAGTCCTTGTTTCCAGGGACCTGGAAGGACAGTGAGTGAATTCTCCTTGTGCTATAGTGTGCTTAAAAAAAACATTTTTTCTAGGGACAGAAAACTGTAGGTAGGGAGAGTGTCAGTTTCTTTCACTGTGCAAGTCCTTGTTTCCAGGGACCTGGAAGGACAGTGAGTGAATTCTCCTTGTGCTATATTGTGCTTAAAAAAAACATTTTTTCTAGGGACAGAAAACTGTAGGTAGGGAGAGTGTCAGTTTCTTTCACTGTGCAAGTCCTTGTTTCTAGGGACTGGGAAGGACAGTGAGTGAATTCTCCTTGTGCTATAGTGTGCTTAAAAAAAACATTTTTTCTAGGGACAGAAAACTGTAGGTAGGGAGAGTGTCAGTTTCTTTCACTGTGCAAGTCCTTGTTTCTAGGGACTGGGAAGGACAGTGAGTGAATTCTCCTTGTGCTATAGTGTGCTTAAAAAAAACATTTTTTCTAGGGACAGAAAACTGTAGGTAGGGAGAGTGTCAGTTTCTTTCACTGTGCAAGTCCTTGTTTCTAGGGACCTGGAAGGACAGTGAGTGAATTCTCCTTGTGCTATATTGTGCTTAAAAAAAACATTTTTTCTAGGGACAGAAAACTGTAGGTAGGGAGAGTGTCAGTTTCTTTCACTGTGCAAGTCCTTGTTTCCAGGGACCTGGAAGGACAGTGAGTGAATTCTCCTTGTGCTATATTGTGCTTAAAAAAAACATTTTTTCTAGGGACAGAAAACTGTAGGTAGGGAGAGTGTCAGTTTCTTTCACTGTGCAAGTCCTTGTTTCTAGGGACCTGGAAGGACAGTGAGTGAATTCTCCTTGTGCTATATTGTGCTTAAAAAAAATATTTTTTCTAGGGACAGAAAACTGTAGGTAGGGAGAGTGTCAGTTTCTTTCACTGTGCAAGTCCTTGTTTCCAGGGACCTGGAAGGACAGTGAGTGAATTCTCCTTGTGCTATATTGTGCTTAAAAAAAACATTTTTTCTAGGGACAGAAAACTGTAGGTAGGGAGAGTGTCAGTTTCTTTCACTGTGCAAGTCCTTGTTTCCAGGGACCTGGAAGGACAGTGAGTGAATTCTCCTTGTGCTATATTGTGCTTAAAAAAAACATTTTTTCTAGGGACAGAAAACTGTAGGTAGGGAGAGTGTCAGTTTCTTTCACTGTGCAAGTCCTTGTTTCCAGGGACCTGGAAGGACAGTGAGTGAATGCTCCTTGTGCTATAGTGTGCTTAAAAAAAACATTTTTTCTAGGGACAGAAAACTCTAGGTAGGGAGAGTGTCAGTTTCTTTCACTGTGCAAGTCCTTGTTTCCAGGGACCTGGAAGGACAGTGAGTGAATTCTCCTTGTGCTATAGTGTGCTTAAAAAAAACATTTTTTCTAGGGACAGAAAACTGTAGGTAGGGAGAGTGTCAGTTTCTTTCACTGTGCAAGTCCTTGTTTCCAGGGACCTGGAAGGACAGTGAGTGAATTCTCCTTGTGCTATATTGTGCTTAAAAAAACATTTTTTCTAGGGACAGAAAACTGTAGGTAGGGAGAGTGTCAGTTTCTTTCACTGTGCAAGTCCTTGTTTCCAGGGACCTGGAAGGACAGTGAGTGAATTCTCCTTGTGCTATATTGTGCTTAAAAAAAACATTTTTTCTAGGGACAGAAAACTGTAGGTAGGGAGAGTGTCAGTTTCTTTCACTGTGCAAGTCCTTGTTTCCAGGGACCTGGAAGGACAGTGAGTGAATGCTCCTTGTGCTATAGTGTGCTTAAAAAAAACATTTTTTCTAGGGACAGAAAACTCTAGGTAGGGAGAGTGTCAGTTTCTTTCACTGTGCAAGTCCTTGTTTCCAGGGACCTGGAAGGACAGTGAGTGAATTCTCCTTGTGCTATAGTGTGCTTAAAAAAAACATTTTTTCTAGGGACAGAAAACTGTAGGTAGGGAGAGTGTCAGTTTCTTTCACTGTGCAAGTCCTTGTTTCCAGGGACCTGGAAGGACAGTGAGTGAATTCTCCTTGTGCTATATTGTGCTTAAAAAAAACATTTTTTCTAGGGACAGAAAACTGTAGGTAGGGAGAGTGTCAGTTTCTTTCACTGTGCAAGTCCTTGTTTCTAGGGACTGGGAAGGACAGTGAGTGAATTCTCCTTGTGCTATAGTGTGCTTAAAAAAAAAAAAATTCTAGGGACAGAAAACTGTAGGTAGGGAGAGTGTCAGTTTCTTTCACTGTGCAAGTCCTTGTTTCTAGGGACTGGGAAGGACAGTGAGTGAATTCTCCTTGTGCTATAGTGTGCTTAAAAAAAATATTTTTTCTAGGGACAGAAAACTGTAGGTAGGGAGAGTGTCAGTTTCTTTCACTGTGCAAGTCCTTGTTTCCAGGGACCTGGAAGGACAGTGAGTGAATTCTCCTTGTGCTATATTGTGCTTAAAAAAAACATTTTTTCTAGGGACAGAAAACTGTAGGTAGGGAGAGTGTCAGTTTCTTTCACTGTGCAAGTCCTTGTTTCTAGGGACTGGGAAGGACAGTGAGTGAATTCTCCTTGTGCTATAGTGTGCTTAAAAAAAACATTTTTTCTAGGGACAGAAAACTGTAGGTAGGGAGAGTGTCAGTTTCTTTCACTGTGCAAGTCCTTGTTTCTAGGGACTGGGAAGGACAGTGAGTGAATTCTCCTTGTGCTATAGTGTGCTTAAAAAAAACATTTTTTCTAGGGACAGAAAACTGTAGGTAGGGAGAGTGTCAGTTTCTTTCACTGTGCAAGTCCTTGTTTCTAGGGACCTGGAAGGACAGTGAGTGAATTCTCCTTGTGCTATATTGTGCTTAAAAAAAACATTTTTTCTAGGGACAGAAAACTGTAGGTAGGGAGAGTGTCAGTTTCTTTCACTGTGCAAGTCCTTGTTTCCAGGGACCTGGAAGGACAGTGAGTGAATTCTCCTTGTGCTATATTGTGCTTAAAAAAAACATTTTTTCTAGGGACAGAAAACTGTAGGTAGGGAGAGTGTCAGTTTCTTTCACTGTGCAAGTCCTTGTTTCTAGGGACCTGGAAGGACAGTGAGTGAATTCTCCTTGTGCTATATTGTGCTTAAAAAAAATATTTTTTCTAGGGACAGAAAACTGTAGGTAGGGAGAGTGTCAGTTTCTTTCACTGTGCAAGTCCTTGTTTCCAGGGACCTGGAAGGACAGTGAGTGAATTCTCCTTGTGCTATATTGTGCTTAAAAAAAACATTTTTTCTAGGGACAGAAAACTGTAGGTAGGGAGAGTGTCAGTTTCTTTCACTGTGCAAGTCCTTGTTTCCAGGGACCTGGAAGGACAGTGAGTGAATTCTCCTTGTGCTATATTGTGCTTAAAAAAAACATTTTTTCTAGGGACAGAAAACTGTAGGTAGGGAGAGTGTCAGTTTCTTTCACTGTGCAAGTCCTTGTTTCCAGGGACCTGGAAGGACAGTGAGTGAATGCTCCTTGTGCTATAGTGTGCTTAAAAAAAACATTTTTTCTAGGGACAGAAAACTCTAGGTAGGGAGAGTGTCAGTTTCTTTCACTGTGCAAGTCCTTGTTTCCAGGGACCTGGAAGGACAGTGAGTGAATTCTCCTTGTGCTATAGTGTGCTTAAAAAAAACATTTTTTCTAGGGACAGAAAACTGTAGGTAGGGAGAGTGTCAGTTTCTTTCACTGTGCAAGTCCTTGTTTCCAGGGACCTGGAAGGACAGTGAGTGAATTCTCCTTGTGCTATATTGTGCTTAAAAAAACATTTTTTCTAGGGACAGAAAACTGTAGGTAGGGAGAGTGTCAGTTTCTTTCACTGTGCAAGTCCTTGTTTCCAGGGACCTGGAAGGACAGTGAGTGAATTCTCCTTGTGCTATATTGTGCTTAAAAAAAACATTTTTTCTAGGGACAGAAAACTGTAGGTAGGGAGAGTGTCAGTTTCTTTCACTGTGCAAGTCCTTGTTTCCAGGGACCTGGAAGGACAGTGAGTGAATGCTCCTTGTGCTATAGTGTGCTTAAAAAAAACATTTTTTCTAGGGACAGAAAACTCTAGGTAGGGAGAGTGTCAGTTTCTTTCACTGTGCAAGTCCTTGTTTCCAGGGACCTGGAAGGACAGTGAGTGAATTCTCCTTGTGCTATAGTGTGCTTAAAAAAAACATTTTTTCTAGGGACAGAAAACTGTAGGTAGGGAGAGTGTCAGTTTCTTTCACTGTGCAAGTCCTTGTTTCCAGGGACCTGGAAGGACAGTGAGTGAATTCTCCTTGTGCTATATTGTGCTTAAAAAAAACATTTTTTCTAGGGACAGAAAACTGTAGGTAGGGAGAGTGTCAGTTTCTTTCACTGTGCAAGTCCTTGTTTCTAGGGACTGGGAAGGACAGTGAGTGAATTCTCCTTGTGCTATAGTGTGCTTAAAAAAAAAAAAATTCTAGGGACAGAAAACTGTAGGTAGGGAGAGTGTCAGTTTCTTTCACTGTGCAAGTCCTTGTTTCTAGGGACTGGGAAGGACAGTGAGTGAATTCTCCTTGTGCTATAGTGTGCTTAAAAAAAATATTTTTTCTAGGGACAGAAAACTGTAGGTAGGGAGAGTGTCAGTTTCTTTCACTGTGCAAGTCCTTGTTTCTAGGGACCTGGAAGGACAGTGAGTGAATTCTCCTTGTGCTATATTGTGCTTAAAAAAAACATTTTTTCTAGGGACAGAAAACTGTAGGTAGGGAGAGTGTCAGTTTCTTTCACTGTGCAAGTCCTTGTTTCCAGGGACCTGGAAGGACAGTGAGTGAATTCTCCTTGTGCTATATTGTGCTTAAAAAAAATATTTTTTCTAGGGACAGAAAACTGTAGGTAGGGAGAGTGTCAGTTTCTTTCACTGTGCAAGTCCTTGTTTCTAGGGACCTGGAAGGACAGTGAGTGAATTCTCCTTGTGCTATATTGTGCTTAAAAAAAACATTTTTTCTAGGGACAGAAAACTGTAGGTAGGGAGAGTGTCAGTTTCTTTCACTGTGCAAGTCCTTGTTTCCAGGGACCTGGAAGGACAGTGAGTGAATTCTCCTTGTGCTATAGTGTGCTTAAAAAAAACATTTTTTCTAGGGACAGAAAACTGTAGGTAGGGAGAGTGTCAGTTTCTTTCACTGTGCAAGTCCTTGTTTCCAGGGACCTGGAAGGACAGTGAGTGAATTCTCCTTGTGCTATATTGTGCTTAAAAAAAACATTTTTTCTAGGGACAGAAAACTGTAGGTAGGGAGAGTGTCAGTTTCTTTCACTGTGCAAGTCCTTGTTTCTAGGGACCTGGAAGGACAGTGAGTGAATTCTCCTTGTGCTATATTGTGCTTAAAAAAAACATTTTTTCTAGGGACAGAAAACTGTAGGTAGGGAGAGTGTCAGTTTCTTTCACTGTGCAAGTCCTTGTTTCTAGGGACCTGGAAGGACAGTGAGTGAATTCTCCTTGTGCTATATTGTGCTTAAAAAAAACATTTTTTCTAGGGACAGAAAACTGTAGGTAGGGAGAGTGTCAGTTTCTTTCACTGTGCAAGTCCTTGTTTCAAGGGACAGAGAAGGACACCTGAAGGTAGCCCTTATTGCTTTTTTCCCATCTCCCTGCAGGCCATCTATTAGAATGTCTGGAAGGCAAACAAGGAGAGGAAGACAGTCAGGAGGCAATAAAAGAGGGCAAGCAGGCTCTGTGTCTGGGGGCAACAGTGCTGGTCGTGGACGCGGTGCATTGTCATCAGCACATGGCCATGGGACACGCTTGTCCTTCTTTTCCGCAGCTGGACATGTTGAGCCACATCATGCCGAAGACTTGGTAGAGTGGATGACCAAGCCCTCCTCCTCCTCCTCATCCTCTCTCACCCAGGCTCAGGGTACTGGCAAAGCAGCTGCCAAAGCGTCCTCTTCCCTGGTATCAATGTCAGACTCATCATCAGTCACTCCTTCCCTAGACCCACCATGTCCTCCTCCTGAGGAGTCCCCCGAACTGTTTGAGCACAGTGTTGGGTACATGCTCCAGGAGGATGCCCAGCGTTTCGAAGGGTCTGATGATGAAACCCAGCTACAGGAAGGCAGTAGGGTGAGAGCAGACAGAGGGGATGCTCAAGAAGGACACCAATCTGGCAGTCATGTTCCAGCAGCTGCAGCATACTGCCAGATTGGCTCCAGTGATGAGGAGGGAGGGGATGATGAGGTCACTGACTCCACGTGGGTGCCTAATAGGAGAGAGGAGGAGGAGGATGAGGAGGAGGCACATCTCCAACGAGACAGGATGCCCTTTGGTGGCCAGCGTAAGGGCAGTACACCGACGGAATCACACCGCAGAGCTCCGCCTGTGCAGGGCGCTGCCTCTGCCCGTCATTCAAAAAGTTCCTTGGTGTGGGCCTTTTTTGAGGCTAGTGCATCAGATCGCACAGCTGCTGTTTGCAACATATGTCTCAAGCGTATATCGCGTGGCCAAAACATCAGCCGCTTGGGTACCACATGCCTGACCAGACATATGTTGACCTGCCATGCAGCTCGTTGGCAAGCCTACCTCAAAGACCCACACCAAAGAACAAAGCGGACCTCTCCTTGCACCGCATCAGCTGGGATCTCCAACCCCACTATAACTTCAGTCCTCTCTGAAACATGCACTGAGAGGAATGAAGGTGTAGAATTAGGTGTGTCACAGCCAAGTACTTGCGGCCACTCTGCTAGCAGTACACCGACGTCCGATTCTAGCAGGCAAATTTCCCTGCCCCAGCTGCTGGACCGTCGAAAGAAGTTCACTCCCAGCCATCCACATGCCCAGCGGTTGAATGCTAGCTTGGCTAAATTGCTAGCGCTTCAACTGCTGCCTTTTCAGTTGGTAGACTCGGCCCCCTTCCGTGAGTTTGTGCAATGTGCGGTTCCTCAGTGGCAGGTTCCCAAACGCCACTTTTTCTCACGGAAGGCTATTCCGGCTCTCTACCGGCATGTGGAAGGCAATGTCTTGGCCTCGCTGGACAGGGCGGTCAGCGGTAAGGTGCATATTACCGCTGACTCATGGTCCAGCAGGCATGGACAGGGACGTTACCTTTCTTTCACGGCCCATTGGGTCACTCTTTTGGCAGCTGGGAAGGATGCAGGACAAGGTGCAGTAGTGTTGGAGGTTGTCCCACCGCCACGCCTCCAAAATGCTACTACTGGTTGTGACACACCTCTCTCCTCCACCCCCTCCTCTTCTTCTTCCTCCATGGCCTCTTCCTGTGGTTTGTCCTATGAACCAGCGGTGCTCCGTAGCCGTTCACGGGGCTACGCAAGTACGCAGGCAAAAAGATGCCATGCCGTGCTTGCGCTGGTGTGTTTGGGGGACAGAAGCCACACTGGGGCAGAGGTCCTGTCTGCTCTGCAGGGCCAGGCCGAGAGGTGGTTGACGCCACGCCAGCTTAAGCCAGGAATGGTGGTTTGCGACAATGGCACCAACCTCCTCTCCGCCCTCCGACAGGGACAACTGACCCATGTGCCCTGTGTGGCTCACGTCCTTAACCTGGTGGTGCAGCGGTTCTTGGGCAGGTACCCGGGCTTACAGGATGTCCTGAGGCAGGCCAGGAAAGTCTGTGTGCATTTCCGCAGATCTTATAATGCCAGTGCTCGCCTGGCTGAGCTGCAAAAGGAGTTGAACCTGCCCAAGAACCGCCTTATATGTGACATGCCCACCAGGTGGAACTCAACGTTGGCCATGCTGCAGCGGCTGCACACGCAGCAGAGGGCCATCAATGAGTACCTGTGCGACTACGGCACCAGGACAGGGTCAGGGGAGCTTGGTTTTTTTTCTCCACGCCAGTGGGGCATGATCAGGGATGCATGCACTGTCCTGGCACCATTTGAGGAGGCCACGAGGATGGTGAGCAGTGACAGTGCATGCATCAGTGACACTGTACCTCTTGTCCACCTGTTGGAGCACACGCTGCGTGGAATAATGGACAGGGCACTTGAGGCAGAACAGAGGCAGGAAGAGGAGGACTTCCTTGCCTCTCAAGGCCCCCTTTACCCAGACAGTGTTCCTTCTGTCCCACCCATCGCACAGGAAGAGGAAGAGGAGGAGGAGGAGGAGGAGGAGGAGGATTGTGTCAGCATGGAGGTGGAGGCTGGCACTCAGCATCATCAGCAGCAGTCTTTTAGGGATGATTTACAGTCCCAAGAAACCAGTGGACTTGTACGTGGCTGGGAGGAGGTGACTGCGGATCATGTCGTCCTTAGTGACCCAGAGGACTCCGGAGCGAATGCCTCAGCAAACCTACGCTGCATGGCCTCCCTAATCCTGCAAAGTCTGCGGAAGGATCCTCGTATTCTTCGGATCAAGGAGAGGGACCATTACTGGCTGGCCACTCTCCTTGATCCACGGTACAAGGGTAAGGTTGCGGACCTTATGTTACCGTCGCAGAGGGAGCAGAGGATGAGACAACTCCGGGAGGCCTTGCAGAAAGGTCTGTGCAACGCGTTCCCAGAGACTGGGAGGTTACAAACTCCTGGTCCAGGACAACGAGTTGCTGAGGCTTCGGCCAGTCAAAGAAGGAGCGGTGGGGAAGGTGGCCGTCTGACCGATGCGTTCAGACAATTCTTTAGTCCGCAGCCCCAAAGTATGATTGGTTCCAGCAACCATCGCCAGCGTCTGATAAACATGGTGCAGGAATATCTAGGGGCAAGGTCAGACTTGGACACCTTCCCCACCGAAAATCCTCTGGCTTACTGGGTCTTGAGGATGGATCACTGGCCAGAGCTTGCACAGTATGCAATTGAGCTACTGGCCTGTCCTGCATCCAGCGTTCTTTCGGAACGCACATTCAGTGCTGCTGGAGGATTTGTCACGGATCACAGGGTGCGCCTGTCCACCGACTCGGTTGATCGACTGACTTTCATCAAGATGAACCAGTCTTGGATCACCACCAGCTACCACACACCTGATGCTGATATAACAGACTAATTGATTTTAACATGTCACGTCCCTTCAAGACTGATGCTGATGCTGAGTGCCTGTGCTGTTATGTTGACTGGCTATCCTCCTCCTCCGAGTCCTCAATGATACGATTGATGATGATAGCTTGGAAGATCATTTTTGTTTATGGGTGCCGCCACCAGTGGCTAAGGCCCAATTTTTCAGCCCCTGTTTTACAGGGGCGTGTACTTACAATTTTTTTAGCAATAATTTGCCATAGGGCTCATTGCTGTGCTCCAAGTACAGTATCTGTGAGGGGTTGTAGTGTTGTGCCACCAGTGCCTAAGGCCCAATTTTTCAGCCCCTGTTTAACAGGGGCGTGTCATTACAATTTTTGAAGCAATACTTTGCAACAGGGCTCATTGCTGTGCTCCAAGTACAGTATCTGTGAGGGGTTGTAGTGTTGTGCCACCAGTGCCTAAGGCCCAATTTTTCAGCCCCTGTTCAACAGGGGCATGCAATTACAATTCTTGATGTAATAATTCACAGCAGGGCCCATTCCTGCACCCACCAAGAGTAAGTCTGAGGGCTTACAGTGTTGTGGCAACGCCACCACCACCACCACCACGAAAGGCCCAATTTTTCAGCCACTGTTCAAAAGGGGCATGTAATTACAATTCTTGATCTAATAATTCACAGCAGGGCCCATTCCTGCACCCACCAAGAGTAACTCTGAGGGCTTACAGTGTTGTGGCAACACCACCACCACCACCACCACCACGAAAAGCCCAATTTTTCAGCCCCTGTTCAACAGGGGCATGCAATTACAATTCTTGATCTAATAATTCACAGCAGGGCCCATTGCTGCACCCACCAAGAGTAACTGTCAGGGCTTACAGTGTTGTGGCACCAGCACCACCATCAAAGCCCCAATTTTTACTACCACTGTTCAACAATTATATGTAATTAAAATTCCTGATATAATAGTTGACAGCAGGGCGTTCCAGCACCAACCAAGAGTAACTGTGAGTGCTTACAGTGTTGTGCCAACACCAACAACTAAGGGGCCTATTTCTGCAGAGTATATACGGCAGGTCCCTACTTTCAAACATCCAACTTACAAACGACTCCTACTTGCAAACGAAAGAAGACAACAGGAAGTGAGAGGAAATCTACCCCTAGGAAGGAAAATTCTCTCCTGTAAGAATAAATATGGGAGAAAGGTGTCTCCTCTGTACTGATGCTTTATCAGCAATCCTTGTTTCAAGAAAAACACCACATTTCAAAAACAGTTGTCATTGGGACGGAAAGTGAGGTGAAATGTTCTGAACAGGGGCACAGACAGCAAAACAAATGTTACAGGGGTGATAACCCTTACCTATGTTTCCCAAAAAGTTTAAAAATAGATTTTTGGGCTGGAGCTACAGTTCAACAATGTACCTGTTCAAAATTACAAACACATTCTACATAAGAACAAACCTACAGTCCCTGTCTTGTATGCACCGCCTGTATACGGCTGTTCAGAGTATATAGGGCCTTTTTTATTTTATGTGCGGGGTTCCCCTTAATATCCATACAAGACCCAAAGGGGCTGGTAATGGGCTGGGGTAGGGGGGGGGGGGTCATGGGGTAGCTATGCCATTTTTCTTAAAGATTTTCATCCATATTACCGGGACCAGACATTACATTAAAGCCGCAAGAAGTTTTAAATGGCTTTTTTTTCCTTTAGAAGTGTCATTTTGTGCAGGGACAGTTCTAAACACGGGAAACACGTGGCACTTCACAGGCATACTTTAGACACCCCCCAGGTACGATATTTAAAGGAATATTTGACTTTTTTTTTTCACTTTATGCATCATTAAAATGACTGCTCCCGAAAAACAACCGTTTTTAAAACTTCTTTTTGCATTGATACATGTCCCCTGGTGCAGAACCCGGGTTCCCAAACCCTTTTTAGGACAATAACATGCATAATAGTTGTTATAATTAGCACTTTAGAATTCGAACGTTCGCATCCATTGTATTTAATAGGGTTCTAATGTTCGTACGAACTTTCGGTCCGTTCGCGGGTTCTGGTGCGAACCGAACCCGGGGGTGTTCGGCTCATCACTAGTCCCTGGTTTTAAATGTCCAAGCAAATAGCCACACAGGCTTTGTCTCACCGCACAGGGGTTCACTCTCCCTAGACAGTCCACACAGGTCTGGGTCCAGGCATGAGCTAACATCTAATGAAGCTGGGAGTTCTTATAGAGGCCTAAATGAGCTGACAAGCTTCAGCTGGTCTCATCAAGTCCCTGTCTGCACGACGCCCCACACTCTCCCTAGAGGTATGAGTCATCCATGAGCCCACTAGCCTTAGCTGGGCTTATACAACTCTCCACCTAGTTGTATAAGTCGGCGTAAAGCCTGAATCTGGGCGAAATATATCTACCCCCCTGGATGCAACCAGGTGACTTTACCTTCCTGCTGTCACATACCCCCCCCTCTTGTTTTAACCTCGGGGTTGGAACACCAGCAATCAGGCATTCATGTACTCGAGACAAAGCATCCACATTCCCCATTTGAACGCCAGGGCGATGCTTTACTGTGAAGTTGAATTCCTGGAGGGCCAGGAACCACCTATTCACTCTTCTATTTGTTTCCTTGTTTTGAGCCATCCACTTTAACGGAGCGTGATCCGTAACCATGTCAAAGTGCCTACCTAGCAGGTAGTACCGAAGGGAATCTAGAGCCCACTTCACCGCTAAACACTCCTTTTCAACGGTGGCGTAATTTACCTCATGGGACTTCAACTTCCTGCTGAGGTAAATGACTGGGTGCTCTTCCCCGTTCCAGACCTGGGACAATACTGCTCCTAACCCCACATCTGACGCATCACTTTGTACGACAAAGTCTTTAGAGAAGTCGGGTGAGTACAACACTGGCTGGCTACATAAGGCTTGTTTCAAGAATTGGAATGCTGCCTCAGCCTTGGGGGTCCATTTAATCATGACCGACCCTTTCCCCTTCGTCAGGTTGGTTAGGGGCACAGCCTTAGAAGCAAAGTGGGGAATGAATCGCCGATAATACCCAGCGATTCCCAGAAAGGCTCGTACCTGCTTCTTGCTGTTGGGACGTGGCCAACTCTGGATGGCCTCGACTTTGTTGAGTTGGGGTTTTATTACTCCCCTCCCAATGGTGTACCCAAGATATTTGGCCTCCTCCTGCCCAATGGTACACTTCTTGGGGTTAGCCGTAAACCCCGCTTCCCGAACAGAGTCCAGGACTGCTTGCACTTTTGGCAGATGTGAGGCCCAATCTGTGCTATGGACAATTACGTCATCCAGGTAAGCTGCAGCATACTTCCGATGGGGCCTCAGCATCTGGTCCATTTTCCGCTGGAATGTGGCCGGCGCATTCTGTAACCCGAACGGCATTCTTTTATATTGGAACGCCCCGTCTGGGGTTACAAATGCGGTTTTCTCTTTGGCCGACTTGGCCAGGGGGATTTGCCAATACCCTTTTGTGAGGTCAAGAGTCGTCATGTATCGGGCTGTTCCCAGCCGGTCGATCAACTCATCTATACGTGGCATGGGGTAGGTGTCAAATTTTGTAACTTTGTTCAACTGACGAAAATCGTTACAAAATCGCCAGCTCCCATCCGGTTTAGGCACCAACACAATGGGACTAGACCAATCACTTTGGGACTCCTCTATCACCCCTAAGTTCAGCATTTTCTGTACTTCCTCCTGTATTGCCTCCCGTCGGGCCTCTGGGATCCGATAGGGTTTTAACTTCACCCTTTCACCGGGCGGGGTAATGATGTCATGCTCTACACCAGATGTTTGTCCCGGCAGCTCAGAGAATACCTCCTTGTTGCGAAGCACAAACTCCTTAACCTCCTGTTGTTGGGGTTGTGACAAGGTGGCTGCTATTCCAACCTCAGGAATCACGCAACCAGTTTGAGCTGGTGACCAAGTGTCTGCGACTAGGGACTCTCTATCCCTCCAGGCTTTCAACAGATTAACGTGATAGATCTGTTCGGGCTTTCGCCTTCCTGGTTGTCTGACCTTGTAATTCACTTCGCTCACTTTTTCCATTATCTCGTAGGGGCCTTGCCATTTGGCAAGGAATTTACTTTCAACCGTAGGGACAAGTACCAGTATCCTATCCCCCGGGGAAAAGGTACGGGTCTTGGCTCCACGGTTGTACACTCTCTGCTGTGCTAACTGCGCTTGGGCCAAATGTTCCTTCACAATGGGCATTACCTGTGCAATTCGGTCTTGCATCAGGGCGACATGCTCAATCACACTCCTGTGGGGAGAACTCTCACTTTCCCAAGTTTCCTTGGCAATATCCAACAGCCCTCTTGGGTGTCTCCCAAACAGTAACTCAAAGGGGGAGAATCCCGTAGAGGATTGGGGCACCTCCCTAATAGCAAACATCAGATAAGGAAGTAGACAGTCCCAATCCTTTCCATCTCTATCCACCACTTTCTTCAACATTTGTTTTAGGGTTTTGTTGAATCTTTCAACCAGCCCATCGGTTTGGGGGTGATACACAGATGTACATAATTGCGTCACTTTGAACAATTTACACAGCTCCTTCATAACCCGGGACATAAAGGGTGTACCTTGGTCCGTAAGCAGTTCTTTACAAATACCCACCCGGCTAAACACAAGAGATAGCTCTTTGGCTATGGTTTTGGCCGAGGTATTTCGGAGAGGGATCGCTTCTGGATAACGGGTGGCATAGTCCATTATAACTAATATGTACTGGTGCCCCCTAGCGGACTTGATTATAGGACCTACCAAATCCATGGCGATCCTCTCAAACGGGACCTCAATGATGGGTAGAGGGACCAGCGGGCTACGGAAATGTGGCATCGGGGCCGACCTCTGACACACAGGGCAGGAGGAACAATAATTTTCTATGTCCTTCATCACCCCCGGCCAATAGAATCTCTGTAATACCCTCTCTCGGGTTTTCTCTGTCCCCAGATGACCTCCAAGAATGTGCCCATGGGCCAACTCCAACACCAACTTCCTGTAAGGTTTGGGCACCACCAGCTGCTCAACGGTTTCTTCTGCCCTTTTTGCCACCCGATACAGTAGGTCCTTCTCTACGCTGAAGTATGGGTAAGTGCAGGTATTATCTGGGTTCACTAACTCGCCATCTATTTTCACTACGTTTTCCCGTGCCTTTATTAGGGCGGGGTCTTTCAACTGTTCTGTGGCAAAGTTTTCCCTGTGAACCTCAAGATCAGAAAACTCCACCGACGGTAGGTTTTCGTCTGAGGAGGTGGGCTCCTCTCCAGTTTCTTGAGTCTCCCCTGCCAATACTGATAAGGGAAATCCCGGAGAGTCCTCACCACTCTCAGGGGAGTTCTGGCTATCACATTCCTGGTACATAGGGGCACCAGTGGGGGGCTCAGGATCATCCCACAGTTCCCAGAACTTCGGAAAATCCCTTCCCACAATGGCGTCATGCGGTAACTGAGATACTAAGCCCACTGGATGAGAGAGGGTACCTTTGGGGGTCTCGAAACACACTGTAGTCACTGGATACTCTCGGGTGTCCCCATGCACACAAATAACAGCTACCTTGCTATTCCCAGAGACCTCTGTTTTAACTAACTCAGCCTTTATCAGGGTCACAAGGCTACCTGAATCCAGCAATATCACAACATTTCTACCATTAACACACATTTTGCATAAATGTTTCTCAGTTCCTCGAATGGCAGTGCATGCGACTGTCGCACACAGTGACTGACGTCTGCCCGTCAGAAAGTCACACTGCATGGGTTCCTCCACAACCGGGCAATTGGCTGCAATATGTCCCGCTTGCCGGCAGCGGTAGCAAACGATCCTTCTTGCGGCCTCTTGAGCCGCTGATTTCCCAGGCTGTTCTCGCCAAACTTGGGGTAGAGCTCCCACCCTCTCACTCTCTCCACCCTCACCCCTTGGAATCCTCTTATCCGCCCCTGGGGATGGTCTGGTCTTAGGGTGGAAAGTCCGAGTGTCTCTGGAAGAGGCCGTCAGGTTCTCTGTAGCCAAGTATTTCTCCACACGATCCACAAGACCATCGGCCGTCTCTGGGTGTCCATGGCTTACCCACTTTTGGATGGCAGTAGGAAGAGCTCTCAAAAACCGATCCATTACAACACGTTCCACAATCTTTGGTGCGGACAAAGTCTCTGGCTGTAGCCACTTTCTGCTCAGGTGAATGAGATCATACATTTGAGACCTGGGGGGTTTTCCAAGCTGGAAAGTCCAGTTATGCACACGCTGAGCCCGGACAGCCTGGGTGACACCCAGCCTTGCCAATATTTCAGCTTTTAGCATCACATAGTCTTTTGCTTGGTTAGGCTCTAGGTCATAGTAAGCTTTCTGCGATTCACCAGTTAACAGAGGAGCCACCAGTCCAGCCCACTGCTCCTCAGGCCACTTTTCTCTTTCAGCGGTCCTTTCAAATGTGGTCAAAAATACCTCTGGATCATCCTCTCCAGTCATTTTTGTCAATAAACGACTCACCCCAAAGGACGCGGTATTAGTGGGACGGCTTTCCTCACTGGTCTGCGGACGTTGCTGCATTACTGCTTCCATCTGTTGTTGTAGTCTCTGCTCTTGCTTCTGCAACAGGTCTATGAAGCGGGCCTCAGATTGCTGCTGGGCTTGTTGCTGAGCCTCCAGACTCTGTTGCAAAGTTGCGTTTGTCTGCTGCTGGGCTGCAAGGCTCTGTTGATGAGCTTGCTGCTGGGCTGCGAAGTTCTGTTGTTGAGCTGCAAGGCTCTGTTGATGAGCTGCAAGGCTCTTTTGCAAACCTGCATTTGTCTGCTGTTGATTGGCATTTGCTAGAGCCAGCTGCTTCAGTATCTCCTCCATGCTGGCTTAAAAAAAAACTGCCCGCATTCTCTCGCAACTGTGAGGGGGTTAGCTCGGCAGCGGGTGTGTGTGACCCCCGAGATGGGCTCCCCACACAAAAACAGGCCCAGCAAACGGAGGTTGTGGTTTTCAAAATCAAAAAGGTGCGGTTTATTTTCTATTTACAGTGACAAAACACAGCAAAGCAAAAGAAACATAAACAAAATAAATCCTGGTCAACTTGACCTCTGACTAAACATACAGGTTTCCTAACTAACAACTGGGATCAGCCTAGTGCTGTCCTAGTCCCTAAGTCCCTGGTTTTAAATGTCCAAGCAAATAGCCACACAGGCTTTGTCTCACCGCACAGGGGTTCACTCTCCCTAGACAGTCCACACAGGTCTGGGTCCAGGCATGAGCTAACATCTAATGAAGCTGGGAGTTCTTATAGAGGCCTAAATGAGCTGACAAGCTTCAGCTGGTCTCATCAACTCCCTGTCTGCACGACGCCCCACACTCTCCCTAGAGGTATGAGTCATCCATGAGCCCACTAGCCTTAGCTGGGCTTATACAACTCTCCACCTAGTTGTATAAGTCGGCGTAAAGCCTGAATCTGGGCGAAATATATCTACCCCCCTGGATGCAACCAGGTGACTTTACCTTCCTGCTGTCACACACCCCAAAGTATCTACACTGGATCACCTGTGTGTGACTCCCTCAAGCTTTTTGGCTTTAGGCCCACACTTGTACTACTGCGTTCAGATGTTTCATCAGCTGCTGAGCATTCACTCCCTTTAACATTACCATGCATATCGTTTTTTCAAACGAACAAATGTCCTTTGGATTAGCACACAAAAAATCAGTGAGGCCCAAATTTACTCCCCCAAATAAACCAAAATACATGGGTGTTCACACTGGATGATCCTAAAACATTGTTTGAGGAACTGTACGGACAAAGAGGTTTAATACGTCCGTTTACTGTGCGGACGAACCTGAAAGATGGTATCTTTCAGTGTACTATATGAAAGTTAAAAATACACGAGAGAATACAAGAAAATAATATGTACCATGGAAACTCAAAAAAAAAACTTACTTTTTAATATAACTTTCTTGATTCTTTTATATTGGTCGGCCTCCCGCAACTTCAGATCTGACCATCGTTTTCTGAGCTGTTCCTTCGTTCTGCACACCCCGAATTTTTGGTGAAGACTTTTGACCACTTTGCCCATAATTCTGGACTTGACCAGATTAGGCCTTTTATACGGACCATGCTTGGCATCATAATCCTCCTTCTTTAAAATGGCGACCATCTCCACCATTTCCTCGAATGACATGTTGGATGCCTTATATCTCCTGGGTCTTGATTTGGGCTCCTCTGTAATTTCATCCTCTGTAGAGGTAATCTCAGCCACCTGTGTCTCCGCCATGTTTTGTTCAGCACTACGAGCGAGAAGGGGCGGGCAAAGTACAATATCGAACGTCAGGGGCGGGGAAAGCGTGCGGAGTTTCACGCATGCGCTGTGTATATCAAGTGAAGATCCATGTCTGGGAAATACGTTCATTTGTCGGGAGAGGGAGTTAGCAACGAACGTCGTGACCAAGGTACCTAACAATTTTACTTTTTGAGATTCATCAGACGAGGAGATTTGTGTGCTCAAAATATGTAGACAATGCACAGTTGAGGAATGTTGCCTGAAATATATATTTTTTTTGGTTTCTCACTTTTACAGATATCATGAATACTTTTAAAAACCCAGACTTCATGGGGGAGTTCATCGACAAATGGCAAGAGCTCCCTATATTATGGCAAACAAAAAGTGGCGGTAATAAAAATAAAGACGCCAGGAAAGCAGCACTGGAGAGCCTGCTTGCATTTGTGCAAACAAAGATACCCACAACAACTCTCCAAGATGTCAAAAACAAAATTGCGACCATCAGAGGGACATACAGGACCGAGAGGACTATGGTCCTGAGGTCCCAGAGGTCAGGTGCACCAGCAGATAAGGTTTATAAACCCAGTCTGTGGTACTACAGTAAGCTTGCTTTTCTGGATGACCAGCTGGAAGTGCGGGAATCTCTCTCCACCCTTCCCCCCAGAGGTCAATCCAGCCTTCCTTGTACCCAACCCTCCAGCCTTCCCTGCAGCCAGTCCTCCAGCCTTCCTGTCAACCCTGCTCTGGCTTCCTCTGAGGATCAAGATCAGGGCCTTGAGGAGGCAGATTTGGAGATATGGAGCCAGGTAAAGTATTGATATCTATATTTATATCGTACAAAATTGTAGAATTTTAATAGATGTTAGTATTGTTAAAGGTATGTACACTTCTACCAATAAAGTTTGTGAAGAGCAAGATACAGTAGTGGCCTAATTTTATGTGCACAAGACAACAAAACCAGGATGCGGAATCAATGAAAATGACATAACTTTTGGCATTGATTTCAACAATGTCTAGAGGTGAACAATGTCTGTGAATGATGATGTGGCAAAATAAATAATGTCCCTTTCTTTTTTTACAGCCAGAGCTGAGCCAGGAAGAGGGTGATGTTGGGGTTCAGGAGGAGGCGAGGCCCAGTGGCACCCAGGAGGAGGCATGGCCCAGTGGCACCCAGGAGGAGGCTGGGCCCAGTGGCACCCAGGAGGAGGCTTGGCCCAGCACAAGAGCCCAGATGCCTCCCCTGGTAGTTAAACCACGAGGGCCAAGGAGAGGTAGGCAGGTGGAGGAGGAAACCAGGGCCTTCCTCAGAGAGGCAACAGCGGCCCTCAGAGAGGCACCCTCTGTTGATGAGGGATTTGCCGCAGTCCTCGCCCACAAACTAGGGCAAATGGAGTTGCAGCAAAAAAAATTCAGTGAGACCCTGCTATTGAAAGTCATCAAGAAGGGCGTGCTGGGTGAACTCACTAGGTACACGGACATAACGGAGGTTGTCCCTACTCCTCCACCTCCTCCTCCTCCTCCTACTACTCCTCCTGCCACAACCTCTCCTCCTGATCCCCAGCCTCCAAGGAAGAAACCAACCAAGGCTGCAGAGAAGGCTGGAGAGAAGGCTACAAGGAAGAGGAGAAAATAATGCCTGCTGTAGTACCACAGACTGGGGACATATAGGACTTATCTGCTGTGGCTCCTGACCTCTGGGAGCTCAAGACAAGATTGGGCTCATTTTTTTTGGGGATCTAATCTCTATTTTGGTTTGGACATCTTGGATGGTTGTTGTGGGGTCAAAGGGATGCACAAATGCAAGCAGGCTCTCCAGTGCTGCCTTCCACTTTAATTTGTTAATGTTCTGAAATAAAAATAATTTTAGTGCCCTTTAAATACTTGTCTATGTGATTTGTATTTCAAAAGAGAGCTTGCTAGGGAGCAGGCAGGGACATCTCAAATTATATTATTGTTATTATCAGGGGACACAAACCTCCCTGAGGCCAAATGAGACACATTTGGAAGGTTGTGGTGGTAACTTTACACAAGAATAATTTAAGCCAAAATAATAAAAAAAAGGCCGCAAAAAAAAAAAAAGTAAAATAAAATTTAAATAAAAAAGGAGAATTACATTATTTTATTATTAGTAGTATTATTTAGGAGGGAGGTGCGGCTTATAAATAATATTTTATAATCATTAGAGCAATTTGGAATTACTTTAGAAACAAGTTTGGCATAATGCCGCGTACACACGACCGCTTTTCTCGACGAGAAAAACGGCATTTTTTCATTTCGCCGAGAAAAACGATCGTCTGTGGGCTTTATGTCGTTTTTCTCGTCGAGAAAAACGGCATAAAAAACGACGAGAAAAATTAGAACATGTTCTAAATTTTCTCGTCGTTTTTTCCAGCATTTTTTTCCGCGCCAGTTTTCCCATAGGGAAACACTGCCACGGAGCCCACAGACGGTCGTTTTTCTCGTCAAGAGAAAAAATGACGGGAAAAACGACCGTGTGTAGGGAACCAAGCGGTTCCCTCATTTTTCCTGTCATTATTCACGGCGGTTTTTTAACCGCCGTGAATAATGATCTTGTGTACGCTGCATAACTCTCAATGTCATCAAAAAGAGGGTAATTTTAAAGCATTATCAAAAGAAGAACGGAATGCGCAGCATTAAAACGATGCTATTAATTCCACCGTGACGAATGTGCCATCTCCATTTCCAACATTAGCTTTACCAAAACGAGCGCTCCCGTCTCAGAGTTGCTTCTGAGCATGCACGTTTTTTTTCACGTCGTGAAAGCATACACACTATCGTTTTTCACGTCGTTAAAAAAAACGACATGAAAAACGACGTGAAAAAAGAGAGCATGTCCGGAATTTTTAATGGCCGTTTTCACGTCGTTAAAAATGCTCTGGAGCCTACACACGATCATTTTTAATGGCCATTTTTTAAAATGGCATTTTTAACGGCATGAAAAACGATCGTGTGTATGGGGCATAAGACTTGTGCCACAGACGCTTAAGAGCGTGACTACGTTTTTTGAGAATTCTGGTGTCATCTGTTTGCCAGGATTGTAGGGGTCAAGGCCTGATTCTGCGTGTAGTGAGGGGAGTGAGCTTGTCCAGGGTGGAGGACAGGGATTTATTGTAGACAAAATTGGCTAAGTTGGGGCAGGACATGGGAGAGATTTTGTCATAGAAGTGGTATGTAGCAGAATAGAGGAGAGAAGGGTTGAAGAGGCGAAAGCTTCTATGGGTGATGAATGGGTGATGAATAGGCGATTGGAGGGAAAGGTGGTTGAAGACAGGGGAGAGAGAAACTAATAAGGTGGTGGTCGGAAAGAGGAAAAGGATTGTTGAAGAAGTTGCATGGAGTGCATAGGTAGGAGAATACAAGGTCAAGGGTGTTGCCATCAGAGTGAGTAGAAGACTGTACCCATTGCTTCAGGTCAAATGAAGAGGTTAGACTAAGAAGTTTAGAAGTAGCAGGAGTGTTTGTATTAGCAGGGATGTTGAAATCACTGAGAAGGATTTACTAGACTAACTACAGTGGAACCTCGGATTACGAGCATAATCCATTCCAGGAGAATGCTCGTAATCCAAAGTACTCGCATATCAAAGCGAGTTTCCCCATTGAAGTCAATGGAAACGAAAATAATTAGTTCTGCATTAACTTCAATGGCATGCAAGACCGCATGCGGCCAGAGGCGGGGGGCACCGGAGAGCCTCGGAAACGGCTGAAAAGGCCCGAGGACACCTCGGCAAACCTCGGAAAGACTTTGTTCCCGAGATTTGCCAAGGTCAACCGTGCTGTCCTCGGGCCTTTCCGTACATTTCCGGACTGCTCTGCTCGGCTCCGGCGCCCCCCAGCTCAGGCCAAACGCGCTACTGCACACCACTTTGGCCTGAATCGTGCTCGATTTGCGAGAGAACACTCGCAAACCGAGTTACGATTTTTAAAAATACAGTGCTCGTATTGCGAAATGCTCGTTAACCGCGTTACTCGCAATCCGAGGTTCCACTGTATGTAACTATGTAACAGAGTGCAGCCTGTGTAACTAATATGCAGATTACTTTTTGAAAAAAGATAGAAGCAATGCCCATCTAACAACTTAAACTACTGCCCTGGCAGCTAACGCAGTGACACATGACTGTCACAGGAAGGAAAGACTTGGTTTTAATGTGGTGTCTGTGAATAATAGTGTAAAAGGTAAAAAAATCTGCGCTGGAACCCCTATATAGCTGAATAGAAATGTGAAAAATATATATATAAAATGAAAAAGTGATTGATGTGATAACAAAAGGATATATAAAAATATGACCAGTGAAGCCTCGTACACACGATCGGATATCCTATGGATTCTAATCCGATGGTTTTGTCCATCGGAAATCCGATGAAGCTGACTTCCATCAGTCTTGCCTACACACCATCAGTCCAAAAGACGACCGTTCCAAACGCGGTGACGTAAAACACTCCGATGAGCCGATAAAAATGAAGTTCAATGCTTCTGAGCATGCGTCGACTTGATTCTGAGCATGCGTGGGTTTTTTATCCAATGGACTTGCCCAAAGACGATCTGAGTTTTCGATCGTTTTTTTATCCATCGGAAAAATTTAAAACATGTTCTATTTTTTAAAACCGATGGAAAAGAGAACGATGGGTCCCATACACGATCGGTTTGTCTGATGAAAACAATCCATCGGACGGTTTTCATCGGTTAAACCGATCGTGTGTACAGGGCTTGAGTGATTAGTGGTGCTGCAACTAAAAAAAAACGTGAAAATCGGTCAACAAGAATATAAAGCAGAAATCAGTGCGCTACCACACAAAAATTGATTCATATAAAAATGTATCAAAAATATATGAATATATACACCGTTAAATAAACTGATGTGAACAAAAAAACTAAATAAAAATTGTTAAATTAATAAGTGATGCGTGAATGATTAAGGGACAACAGCTTAATCTAGTCCATGGATAAAAAACCCAGATGGATCATTCACACAACAGTTCCACAAAAAGAAGTTGACAATTTTACATGTAGACAAAAGAGGAAGAAAAACTTGACTGCAGATAAAACAGAAATTCTATTTATCAATAAATGAGACGATCACCGCCGCTTACCAGATCTGTTGGATCTCAGGTTATAGAGATCAAAAGGGCATGTCAGAACACAATCAGCTGGTTACGGATCAGCATTCAGGGACTCCCGTGGATGTAAGGTATCCTATCCCGTAAAGGTGAAGGTGTCCTGTCCGTACTAAGTGGAGCTCCAACCTCGGTATATCCGAATACACTTCCAGAACCGGTGGTGGTTTAGATATGGCAGAGAAAAGAAAGCTTTCTTGTGCAGATCATTTAAAAATATTTATTGGAATCAATTTGCACCATCAGCAAAACAAAGTTTAAAAAGCACAGCCGCGGCACATAATCTGACCGGCTCGTGCGTAGTGACGTCAAGGATAGTGGCTCCAACCAACGCGTTTCCCCATACAAGGATTCTTCTGGGAAAGGAGACCGTATCCAGACGTCACTCACCACCCTATTTAAATGCCAAAAAAGGCGCGAACACAGAGAGACACCGGAAGCAACAACAGAAAACAGCTCAGTTGTGTCACCGGTGTAGCCCATACAAAATTAGGTGCTGCAAAGTCTCACTTGGCAAATAATTAAGCCGCACATAGAGGCTGACACAGCACCATATACAAATACATAAAATCTGCAAATACAAATGGGCAAAATGCAATTACAATTGTGACATCTGCAAATGCATAATTTTACCAAAGAACGCAGTGTACTTCATACATAAATGAAAAATGCGGCGCTGCACCGTTTTCAAAAAGTCGTTTCTGTACTACTTTTTGCGATTTCGGCCCGCGATTTATATTGACATATGTGCAGAAACCTGCACAGATGTCTCTGTAATCTCGGCCTAAATCGGGACTGACAAGCGGGAGGGAAATCGTGCTGAACTCGCACGGCTTCATGCCCGCAGCCCAGTGTGAACTTGGGCTAAACTCAACTGCTTAGAAACGACTATAAATGCCCCCTGTGTACATGTACTGGTAAGATAAAATAGAGGAGAGTTCAGGGGCAGCTGAAAAAAATGCCCAACTGCTCCTAAACGTCCGTTTACCAGCAGCAGTGTACATGAGGCCTTAATGACATTTAGTTTCCTAAAGTACTTGGTTTCATTACCAATTAACAATGTGTTGGCAACAATGCCAGAACATTTCCACTCATTAACAGGAAGTGCCCAAACAGGGTCTTTCATAGCATAATCACCATTTTTTTTTTAACTTCTTCAGACCCGGGCCATGTACAAAAGACGGCCACAAGGTGGCTCTAGAAACCCGGGAGGCCGTCTTTTTACGGCCTCCGCTCCTCCGGCCACTGGGGGGCGCGCGCTCGTGCCCGGCGTGTCACTGACATGCTGATGCGCGTGCCTGGTGGCCGCGATGTCCGACAGGTACCCGCGATCGGCCGGTACACAGCCAAGGACGTGGATCTCTGTGTGTAAACACAGAGATCCATGTCCTGTCAGGGAGAGGAGACCGATGCTGTGTCCCTTGTACATAGGGACACAGATCGGTCACCTCCCCCAGTCACATCTCCTCCCCCCACAGTAGTAATCACTAATAGGGCACACATTTAACCCCTTCCTCGCCCCCTAGTGTTAACCCCTTCCCTGCCAGTCACATTTATACTGTAATTTTATAGCACTGTTCACTGTATAAATGTGAATGGTCCCAAAATAGTGTCAAAAGTGTCCGATGTGTCCGCCATAATGTCGCAGTAACGAAAAAAATCACTGATCGCCACCATTACTAGTAAAAAAAAAAAAAATTAATAAAAATGCCATAAAACTACCCCCTATTTTGTAAACGCTATAACTTTTGCGCAAACCAATCAATAAATGCCGATTGCGATTTTTTTTAACCAAAAATATGTAGAAGAATATGTATCGGACTAAACTGAGGAAAAAAAATTCAAAAAAAAAATTGGGATATTTATTATAGCAAAAATCTAAAAATATTGTGTTTTTTTTCAAAATTTACGCTCTTTTTTGTTTATAGCGCAAAAGATAAAAACCGCAGAGATAATCAAATACCACCAAAAGAAAGCTCTATTTGTGGGGAAAAAAGGACGTTAATTTTGTTTGGGAGCCACGTCGCACAACCACGCAATTTTCATTCAAAGCGTGACAGTGCCGAAAGCTATAATTTCGCCTGGGCAGGAAGGGGGTATATGTGCCCAGTAAGCAAGTGGTTAATGAAAGACACATTTTGAAAATGACAATAACACGTTAAAGCATGTATCAGATTTTTGTGATTTTACATATACATCAATGTTCTAAAATTATGCTTGGGAGTTAGAAAAAAAAAATGACAAACAGGAATGATCTACCAGTAATTGTGAAAATCACCTATTCATCACATCTTCCATATAGACCTGTTTGATGAATTAATAATTATGCATTTAGACAAGATTTATGAATTGTGTTAGACAAGTGCAATTCGTTTCATTCTGAATTAGTTTTTCGCCGAAATTCAACAAATTCGTTAATTTGAAAATATTAGAATCAACGAAAACCCAATAAATTTTTGCAAAAATTTGTTATTTCGAATATTAGAAAATTCGTTAATTCAAAAAAAAGAATGAAAATCTAAAAACGAAAATCCGAAAATTTGAAAGATCCAAAATAATAACTAATACTAATAACTATTACTAACTATTAAATTATAGGTTTATTTTACAAATGTATCAGAAGTTAAGAACTATCCGAAATAACGAATGCTGCATCTAAACGAATGGAACGTAACAAATAATAATAATTAATAATAATATTAATAAAAACGTTTTATTATTATTTACTATTATTAATTTGTTATGTTCCATTCATTTTGATGTCGCATTTGTTATTTTGGATAATTTGTAGCTTAGGATAAATTTGTATTCATTACGTTCATAAACAGTCAAATTTGAAAGGAAATTCCAATACCTATAATTTAATAGTTAGTTATTATTAGTTAGTTAGTCATTATTTCTGATTTCCAAACTTTCGCATTTTCAAATTTCATTTCAATCTGAATTTGTTTTTCGCCGAAATTCGGAAATATTTGAATCAACAAAAACCCGTTTAATTAATTTTTGCAAAAATTTGTAAATTAGGAAATTCGTAAAATTCAAAAAAAAAATTTAAATCCGAAAATTCAAGAGAACAAAAATCCGAATCTAAAAATGAAAATCCGAAAATTCGAAAGATCCAAAATAATAACTAATAATAATAACTATTACTAACTATTAAATTATAGGTATTGGAATTTCATTTCAAATACAAATGTATCAGAAGTTACAAATAATCTGAAATAACGAATGCTGCATCTAATTGAATGGAACGTAACAAATAATAATAATAATAAATAATAATATTAATAAAAACATTTTATTATTGTTATTTATTATTATTAATTTGTTACGTTCCATTCATTTTGATGTGGCATTTGTTATTTTGGATAATTCGTAACTTCGGATAAATTCGTATTAGTTACGTTCATAAACAGACAAATTTGAAAGGAAATTCCAATACCTATAATTTAATAGTTAGTTATTATTAGTTAGTTATTCATTGTTTCGGATTTTCACATTTTCGCATTTTCGCATTTCATTTCGTTCTGAATTAGTTTTGCAACGCAAATTCGAAAAATTCGTTAATTCGAAAACATTCGAATCAACGAAAACTTGTTTGATGAATTTTTGCAAAAATTCGTAAATTAGAAAATTAGACAATTCGTAAATTAGAAAAAAATAATGAAAATCCCAAAATTCAAGAGAACGAAAATCCGAATCTAAAAACGAAAATCCCAAAATTTGAAAGATCCAAAAATAATAACTAACTAATAATAATAACTATTACTAACTATTAAATTAGTAATAGAACAGTCCTCGCCATGGTCGACCAAAGAAGTTGAGTGCACGTGCTCAGCATCATATCCAGAGGTTGTCTTTGGGAAATAGACATATGAGTGCTGCCAGTATTGCTGCAGAGGTTGAAGGGGTGGGGGGTCAGCCTGTCAGTGCTCAGACCATACGCCGCACACTGCATCAAATTGGTCTGCATGGCTGTCGTCCCAGAAAGAAGCCTCTTCTAAAGATGATGCACAAGAAAGCCTGCAAACAGTTTGCTGAAGACAAGCAGACTAAGGACATGGATTACTGGAACCATGTCCTGTGGTCTGATGAGACCAAGATAAACTTTTTTGGTTTAGATGGTGTCAAGAGTGTGTGGCGGCAACCAGGTGAGGAGTACAAAGACAAGTGTGTCTTGCCTACAGTCAAGCATGGTGGTGGGAGTGTCATGGTCTGGGGCTGCATGAGTGCTGCCGGCACTGGGGAGCTACAGTTCATTGAGGGAACAATGAAGGCCAACATGTAATGTGACATATTGAAGCAGAGAATGATCCCCTCCCTTCGGAGACTGGGCTGCAGGGCAGAATTTTAACATGATAAAGACCCCAAACACAAGATGACCACTGCCTTGCTAAAGAAGCTGAGTATAAAGGTGATGGACTGGCCAAGCATGTCTCCAGACCTAAACCCTATTGAGCATCTGTGGGGCATCCTCAAACAAAAGGTGGAGGAGCGCAAGGTCTCTAACAGCCACCGCCTCCGTGATGTCGTCATGGAGGAGTGGAAGAGGACTCCAGTGGCAACCTGTGAAGCTCTGGTGAACTCCATGCCCAAGAGGGTTAAGGCAGTGCTGGAAATAAAAGTGGCCACACAAAATATTGACACTTTGGGACCAATTTGGATATTTTCACTTAGGGGTGTACTCACTTTTGTTGCCAGCGGTTTAGACATTAATGGCTGGGTGTTGAGTTATTTTGAAGGGACAGCAAATTTACACTGTTATACAAGCTGTACACTCACTACTTTACATTGTAGCAAAGTATCATTTCTTCAGTGTTGTCACATGAAAAGATATAATACGGGGGCGTGGCCTGGACGTGAGCAGTGGCGGACGTGTTCTGGAGAAGCTTCGGGTAACCCGAGTTCAATCCGCCACCATCTGAGGCTAAAATTGACAATCCACAGCCTGGGGGCACTCCTGCATGATCAGCGCAGCCCCCTGTAGTGCCCATCACAAGTATTTTGGGGCAATTCGGCCAGAGGACGCCCGAGTTCCGCCATCGGCGGATCCTGAGGCCGCCGCCATCTTGCAGGCCTGCGGCCTTCCTGAGGAACCAGATTCCAACAGCCCGCAAGGTAAAGAAACCGGCACACTTCCTTCCCTACCACCCATCCACCCACCTAGAGCAGTCCAGAGCAAGATCTGAGCCTCGGGGACATACATAGAGGCCGCGGCCGGCGCGGCCTAGTGGGGCCTTTGGATCCCCAGGGTATCCTGAAGCTGTGCCCCGCTGGAGCGCTCCGGGACTCCCGAACTCCATCCACCGCCATCCGGGTTCATAAATCGACCATCCACGTCCCAATCTCATCCCAGCCCGTTCACCTTGCCCCACCGCAGTGTCCTGGGCCGTTATCGCGGAGCGATTCGACCGGGGGAAGCCCAAAATCCGTAGCCGCCAGCTTCTGCAGCCGCCGCCATCTTGTAGGCCCAAGCTCTCCCGGAGGAGCCAGACCCCAGCATTCTTGGAGGTGAGAGACCACCATCCATCCCCACCCGCCACCCATCCTCCTACCTGGAACAGCCCGAAGACAGGGACAACTCTCGGAGCCATCTGTGGTGGCCGCGACTCCACGCAGCCTTGTGAGGCCTTGAATCCCCGGTCTTTCCTGCGGACTGCACCCCCGCGAGAGCGCAGTGAGGCCGACCCGATACGTCTCTGGGGGCCAGATCCCACACACAGCACCTGCCCGGTCCCCCATCCTGGGCCCTGTCTGTGCCGGGGGCACTTAAGGAACTTTTTGGGCTGATCCCATCCACGTGAGATCCGCCGCCATCTTGAGGCCTGTGGGCCCTCCGAATCCCCGGGACTCGGGTAAGGCGGCTACGGGAGGAGCAGGGAACATCTCTGGCCACAGCTATCCCACCTCTCCTGGACAGTCAGGCTGGAGAGGGGGAGTTCTGAAGGCCGGTGGAGACACCCAATAGTGCTGTTTAAAGCAGGGGAACGGCGGCCATCTTGCTACACCTCAGGCCTACAGACAGCCTCTTCTTCCTCCCCTGCACTAACATCAAGGCTTAATCCTGACACCCCGCCTGCAAGAGGGGTGAACCGGGCTGCTATGCTCTGCTATGCTAGAAGACTTATTTAGGTGGGGATCTGCTCAGACGGCGGCCGGGATGGCGACATGAAGATAGGATTCCTGCATGACGGGAATGTGAAACGCTTTATTTAGACACCACAATCAGCTGAATCATGGGGAAATCCACTAGAAGTTCCTCCACACCACGCACTTTCAAAGACTCAGGGGCACAATTGAGCAACAATATTCCGGAGATGTTCAAGAATCGGCCCCCAGGGGACCACGGGGAGATGCAGGATTCACAGAGCTCACAGGCCTCATCCTTGATCCTGCTTGAAAACACTGCTGGTCTGAGATCAGCCACAGACCCTAACCCGAGCCTACTCGACCTCCAAAGAGATCTGCAGAGAGTGGCACTAGACATCAAACATACTCTAACAACGGCCATTGCGGATCTGAAGTCGGACATTCACACAATGAACCACCGCCTCACCGAGGTGGAAGAAACCACCCAAACTCAGGCAGTAGCAATCAGGCAAGTACAAAAGACTTATGACTCACAACTGTCTCACATGTTTGAACTCCACAGACAGGTGGAGGATTTAGATAACAGGGATCGCAGACATAATGTTAGGGTTCGGGGGGTCCCCGAGGGTATAGACCCGGCTACACTACCACAAACGGTCTGCTCCATTTTCAACGACCTCTTGGGCCGCCCGGCTGACTCCCCCATCGAGATGGAAAGACTGCATCGGGCCCTGAGACCCCCTCCCCGAGATTCTGAGCCCCCCAGGGACATTGTGTGCTGTATCGTAAATTTTCCCCTCAAAGAGGAGATACTGAGGAAGGCAAGAGATAGAGGCCGAATTTTGTTTAATGGCACAGACATTAAATTATTCCAAGATCTCTCTCAAATAACTTTGCAGAATAGGCGCACTCTGCGTCCCCTGTTGGATACACTGCGGGCCCGCAATATACAGTATAGATGGAAGTTCCCGTTTTGCCTCTCAGCGTCCACCAGGGGCCGTACAGCCTTCTTACGGACCCCGGAAGATTTGCCTGTATTCTGCGAACAACTAGACATACCATTGATTGACCTGCCTGACTGGTACTCTTTCTACTTTCCCACGGAACCTTGGAAACCTGTCTCGCACAACTCCTCACCAAAAGCTCAGCGACAACGCTCCAGACGCCGTAGATTGGACCCGACATCACCAGGAGACCGCTATGCCCGCCGGGACAACCTCCTGCAACATCCGGACCCGGCTGGAACCCCGAGAGGGGGACTTCAAGATGCTTAACTCTGCTCCTTTCTACATCAAGCCTCTACACTACCTAGTTGAGATTACACAGAAACGTTCTGTTGCTGTTTAAATTTGTTTGCGATTCCGGCACGGGGGAGGGGGGGAAGGAGGAGAGAGGGGAAGATGTTTTTTTTTTTTTTTTTATTTCTCCTCTCTTTGCTGACCTCACCCCCCAAGCCCGATTGGAACTTACTGCCCCCTTTGATTCCAGCCAAATGAGTTTTCACCCTCATCTAGACGGTTATTTCTAAGCTGTGGCCCTTTGATGCCCTCCAAAGCGCCAAAAGCACTCGGTGCCCCCCCCTTTTTTTTTTTCTCTTCCAGACATGACTAACTCTGATTTGCTCCTACAGTTTCTCCGGGGGGCCTTCTCGGGGTCCATTCCTTCCAGGGTCTAGGTGATGTATACTACCGAGAAGGTAACAGTTGCTCACACGCATGGTTTGCCAGGGATATGCCTTTGCCTACTTAGATCGCTTTGTTTTTATGCCTGCTGATTACTTTGGGGAGGTGGACTCGGCTCCTGACAGCTTGAGGAATGTCTCTACAATCTAGACATATTGTCTTTTATATTGACCCCTGTTGTAGGATTATGCTAAGGGATTCGCCAGGCCAGATTACCGTCTTTCACGATGGGGCCGGGTTCACTCCTCCACTTTCCCGTTTTTGATTTTTTATGGGTTGAACCTGCACTTATTCTGTAGCCTGTGATAAGCTCTTCATGCTAGGCATTTACTTCTTTCACAATAAGACCTAACTTGAACTACGCCCATGCTTAAGCGGGATGGCATTGGGTCTCAGGGGAAGAGTATATTCTTACCTTGAACTCAACCCTGGGGTATCTCCTGAGACTGGTCCTAGACCTGGACAAGGGATTTTCAGATTGAGGCCCTACTGGATTGACACACAGTTCGAACCCCTTGGGGGGCGGGGGGGGAGCAGCGTTGCAATGTTTCAATGCCTGTTTGTTTATTTGTTTATCTGTTTCTATGGTTCTGGTCGGTGGGTTCAGGGGCCTACATATTTGTGGGCTCAGGGACACACCGATCTCCACAAATGTGTGATAATGTTTAAGGATGAATATTGCCCATCCTAAGCCCTTGGTAGGGGGTCCGTTTAGATTCCGGTCACAATAGGTTTAGACTGGTCTATCATATAACTCGAATAGGCTTTTGGACCGCCCCTGTTATCATTATGCAACAGTATATCCCGAAGTAACAACCTGTGCAGGGGAATTCCACGTCTCAATATTCATTTATTCCTCCTCGATTCCCTTTTGTACTTTTCGTATTTTAATCCCATGATTCTCATTTACGCCATCCATTGTCTTTTAAGCACCTGTTTTATCTCCTTACGTCCACCGTTGTGCGGGATTCCAGTATCCCGTCCTGGTCTTTCTACCCCTCCACAGCCTCCCACTTGGCGGGAAGCTGACACTCCGGATTTTCCCTTATTAGGCGGTTAGATTTATATTTAACTGCCTCCGGTATTATCACGCACGCGCGGTAGACCCTCCCAGCGTTAGTGCATTGTTCTTCTCCGTGCGTTCCCCCCCCCCCCCTGCTTCCTGACTTCCTTACTTACTCCCTCCCATATTTCTCTAGATCCTACGTGTCCCTTCCCCCCCTTTTTTTTTTTTTTTCTCTCCTTTCTTTTCTTCATTTTCGTGGGGGCCGCTCTTCTTTCCTCTCTACTGTCAGGGACAGTGCGGTGGCTCCTGATCAATCAGACTTCGCTCATAAATATTATATTCTCCGTTGGATTACACCATGCAGAAGGAGAATATAATTAAACAGCAGCTGTCATTGAAATGTCTCTCACTCAACGTCAAAGGCCTAAATCTCCCTGAAAAGAGAACACAGGTATTGTCAGCATTGACTAAACACAATGCTCACTTTCTTATGCTCCAAGAAACTCATTTTAGATCTGATGCAATCCCCAAATTGGGGAACCATATTTACAAGCAGGTAATACATTCTACGAACCCAGAGTCCAAGACGAAGGGAGTTTCCATACTGATATCCAAACGTGCTGATTTTCGATTGTCGGACTCGATAATCGATCCGGAGGGCAGGTACATTTTTATTAAAGGTACCTTTGCCTCTAAACCAATCACACTAGCCAATGTGTACTGCCCAAACGAGCACCAAGTGTCATTCTTTAGGAAAGTCTGTGACCTGCTTGCCACATTCCAGGAAGGTATTGCACTCTTGGGAGGGGACTTCAATGTTCCATTAAACCCAACTATAGACTCCTCTACTGGCACATCCATCCTCACACACCGGGCACTTCGCCAGATTAGACTCCAAATGCAATACCTAAAGCTCCATGACACATGGCGTACCATGTATCCTACTGATAAAGATTACACTTTTTTCTCTCCACCCCACCAGAAGTACTCTAGGATAGATTACTTTTTTCTCTCGCAGACTGACCTATCCTTTCTCTCGCAGGCCACTATAGAGCCAATGTTCTTATCAGACCACCACCCTATAACAGTAACTCTTACGTTTCCTGACGTCCATAAGACAACGAAAACCTGGAGACTGAATCCAACGCTATTCAAAGACCCAGAAATTTTTAGACAAGTGCGTACCCGAATTCAATTGTACTTTCAAGAAAACTCTACCCCGGATGTTTCTCCCATAACACTTTGGGAAGCACACAAATGTGTCCTAAGGGGAAAATTAATCTCTTTAGCCACGATAGCCAAAAAAAGACACCAGGAAGACGTTAAATCATTAATTGAAAAAATAAACCGCCTGGAAAGAGCCCATAAACGGTCATCCATGCAAGCTACACTGCAGGAGCTTTTACAGGCGCGTTCTGATTTGGTGGGTGAGTTGGGGAAGCGCACTAGAAGGCGATACGTCCTCAGACAGAAAGTGTTCAACGAACACGGTAACAAAAGTGGGAGACTGTTGGCTCGCACGATACAGGCAGATAAGGTCTTGTCAGTGATTCATCATATTCGTGACAGCCAAGGTACACTCCTTTCAAAGAACAAAGAAATAACCAAACACTTTGAAAAATTCTACTCCAAATTGTACAATTTGGCGCAAGATGGGGGAGGGGTGACCAATATGGCCGGGCGTTCCTCTCAAATATCGGACTTCTTGGCGGATTACTGCCCCAAACCTATCACCCCCCAACAGGCTGAAGCCATGGAGAGCCCTTTCTCCATGGAAGAACTTCACTTAGCAATCAAACAGATGAAGGTGGGGAAAAGCCCAGGCCCCGATGGCCTCCCGCTGTTGTACTACAAATGCTTTCAGGAGGACCTTACTCCCAAAATGCTAAACACATTTAACTCCCTTTCGTCCCCCCACACTTCCCTAGGCAGATTACTGGAGGCCCATATAGCAGTTATCCCGAAAGATGGGAAAGATACCACACAAGTTTCTAACTATAGGCCGATCTCCCTGCTTAACGTGGATATAAAAATCTACGGCAAGATGCTAGCAAATAGGTTACTCCCCTTGATCCCTGGCCTCATATCATCTGATCAGGTGGGCTTTATCCCGGGTAGGGAGGCTAGGGACAATACTATCCGCACTTTAAACCTGCAGCATTGGCTGGCCTCATCGAAGACTGAGGGATTCCTCCTCTCCCTTGATGCTGAGAAGGCGTTTGACAGGGTGTCACGGAATTACATGCGGGCGGTCTTGGAAGGCATAGGCCTCCTGCCACGTATGCTTGCACATATCACTGCCCTCTATACTAACCCCTCCGCGAGGGTGAGGGCTAATGGCCTCCTGTCAGACGCCTTCTCGATTAGCAATGGTACCCGTCAGGGCTGCCCGTTATCTCCCCTGATCTTTGTTTTGACTCTGGAGCCCCTACTAAACAGACTGAGGTCCAACACGGATATCAAGGGAATCTCCATTGCCCACAGAGAATTTAAAGTTGCGGCCTTTGCTGACGATATCCTATTGTCCTTGCAATCCCCTCGGATATCGCTACCCAATCTTTTGAAAGACATAAAACACTTTGGCGAGCTATCAAATCTCAAAATCAATTATTCCAAATCGCATGCCCTAAATGTATCCCTTACCTCTCATGAAGTCACACATTGTCAGGAATCCTTTCCCTTTCATTGGCAGAAGACAGCCATTACCTATTTAGGCATCCAGATCACTAAGAACATAACGGATCTTTATAGCCACAACTTCCTCCATGCCCTCTCTAAGCTCCAGGCAAATTTGAAGGATTGGGACAACCTTAACGTTTCTTGGTTTGGGCGCTCGGCCCTCATTAAGATGGTTGTTCTCCCCCGCCTATTATATTTAATGCAGACAATCCCGATTCTTTTACCCCCCTCATTCTTTGCGGCATTTAAAAAAGCATGCACTAGCTTTATTTGGAAGAATAATGCCCCACGAATTAAATACTCACGGCTGACATGCTCCAAAACAACCGGTGGGATTGGGTTACCAGACCTTTATAAATATTACCTGGCCTGCCACCTAACTAGAGTGGTGGATTGGAAACTTCACAAACTAAGGAAAGCATGGGTGATGCTAGAAAATTCTCTCTCGCAAACTCCGATTGCCACATTACCTTGGCTGTCACCTCGATGCTGGCCCCTGATCCTCAAGACACACCCGCTCATTGCACCTTCCCTATCGGCCTTTAGGAAAGCGGTCGCTCTCTTTAACCTCTCCTCACAACCGGGTCCACTAACCCCTCTGAGAGGCAACCCTGAGTTCCCTCCGGGAGATTCTAATTCATTCCTCCACATGGAATGGCCACACGAGGAGGTTCTGGCGTGCCATTTCTTTCATAAGGGCCGAAGACGAACCTATGAGGAGCTTAATTCTGATTCACGTACTAACACTTTTCCTTTCTGGTCTTTTAGACAGCTGACTCACTTTCTTACCTCCAAAGATGCGAAGGCCACGTGGGATAGACAACTTACACCATTTGAAGTACTTTGTTCACGCAATGCACCACAACGACACCTCGTGTCACACATTTACACCCTATTACAGGATGTCCCTGGTACTCCCACGATGCAGAATATACGTGCTTCTTGGGAAAGGGACCTGCAAATCACACTTGAGGACGATGACTGGGAATCCATATTCACTCTTGCGCATAAAGGCTCAATGAACGTTGCGATTCAAGAAAACGGTTATAAAATTATCACGAAATGGTATAGGACCCCATCTCGTCTACATAAATTCTCACCCTCTATTCCGGATACATGTTGGAGGTGTACAGAAGAGGTAGGATCTATGATCCACATTTGGTGGGAGTGTACCTTGCTCCAACCTTTTTGGAGGGAGGTCCACTCCATCATTAAACGGGTCACCACTTTCACTCTAGACTACACTCCTGCTCAATACCTTCTACACCATACTACTCTACCCAAACGAAATTACCAAAAATCATTGGCTATGCATATGGTTAATGCAGCCAGGCTATGCGTCCCTACACATTGGCGTTCAAAGGATATCCCGACCATTCGAGAATGGTTGATCAGAGTCGCTAAGATAGAGGAGATGGAGGAATTGATACACACAGCCCATGACCGCTTACAGAAGTTTAGTTTGACCTGGTCCTGTTGGACGCATTTTAGGACTACGGATTACTATAAGTCCTTCTTCTAGAATGCTGTCCTGAAGTATTTGAAGTAAAAACAGTTCACACAGTAATCTTTCCTGCATTTTGATCTGGTGCAGGGGCCTGGGACGGAGAGCGGCCCCCACCACCCCCCACCTCACGCTTCTCTTTTCGCCCCACTTCTCTCTATTTTCTATTCTTGACTGCTACCCTCTACCTACCTTTCTTCTTCTCCTTTTACCCCTTTCCCACGCCTATGTCAATGTAAACCTCTTCTCTGTCTGCTCCCCCCCCCGATATGATTGTTATTTTTCTCTATTTGTCTTTCCCAATACCGAATTAACCGACCAAAAGATAGCCTGGAGCCTTACTAGGGGCTCCCAATACCTATACAACCAGTGCAGTTTCCGATTTCAGAAGTTTTACCATGACCCTGGATAGGCCTGCTGATATTGGCCTATGGCGGGTCCTTGCACTCTTACACGGGTTTACTTGCTCTCTTTCAGTTACTGGTTATTGCTCTGTGTTAACGTTGGTTAGTCTTGAAATGTCCATGAGCCTGTATGTCTTGTATGTACATGTAACCTTATTTTTCTTTCAATAAAATCATTTATGGAAAAAAAGAAAAGATATAATACAATTTTTACAAAAATATGAGGGGTGTACTCACTTTTGTGAGATACTGTATATATATATGTAGCGATACCTTCAGCTAAGAGGGCCGCAGATTTAGTTTGGGCCCTGAAGACAGCTCCGCCAATCCCCGGCAATTTACTCAACCCCCCCTGGCACAGTTAGTCTAGGGTAATATATATATCTTATGCTCTAAGGTTAAATTCAGACACCAATGCAATGATAGAAGGATAACGAGTTTACTTCTACTGGCAATAAAATCAACAGTTATAACAAATCACAGGAATATATCTGTAGAGCCCTGCAGCAATAAACACACTATAACTAGTAAGATATAGCACACACGCGCCACGTGTAACAGTACTTCACTATGCGCCCTATGGCGCAGCAACTAAATAAACTATCTGGATGGCCAGGCCTGACCATATAACTCAGTCTCTAGGGGATGAATTCTTCGCATGCAAGTCTTTAAACGGTGGTGCACATTTCAGGAACACATTTGTAATCCAAAGGGTAAAAGTGCCAACAGTTCTGCTATGGCTCTCCAGTGGGGCTTAAATAGAAACGGGTGGGCCACGGCAGTCTGTAGGCCTAACAATAGTACACAATATGTGGATTGAGCATGTGCTCGCTCACCCCTCCGGACGCGATCCCAGTCCGGGAACTTCCACCTGCTGTGTCTCCACACACAGCGTCTGCAGCGGTCTGGTCTCCGGCTCAGCAGCGGTTGAGGATGACCAAGTCAGATGCCACCCAGGCTCGAGATGGGGGTGGAAGGCTCTTTTTGGATAACAGCGCAAGGCCCCCAGGCTTCAGGCCTTGCACCACAGCGGATCCGCGCAGGAAGATCTCTCACTGAAGTCTCGTGTCCCAAAGAGGCCGAGCGCAGCCTCGCCTCCTCCTTATATAACCCCACCCATGAGTCTCTGGGGTGGAAACATTGCATCCTGGGTGCCGAATGGGGTTCTGGGTAAGGTAGTCCTGAGAGTCTTAAAGGAGACCCGCTACATATATATATATATATATATATTGTGAGGGGGTTAACTCGGTAGCGGGTGTGTGTGACCCCCTGGTTGGGCTCCCCACACAAAAACAGGGCCAGCAGACGGAGGTTGTGGTTTTCAAAATCAAAAGGTGCGGTTTATTTCTCTATGTACAGTGACAAAAACACAGCAAAGCCAAAAAGAAACATAAACAAAATAAATCCTGGTCAGTTTGACCTCTGACTAAACATGCAGGTTTCCTAAACAAACAACTGGGATCAGCCTGGTGCTGTCCTAGTCCCTAAGTCCCTGGTTTAGTAAAAGTCCAAACAAATAGCCACACAGGCTTTGCCTCACCGCACAGGGGTTCACTCTCCCTAGACAGTCCACACAGGTCTGGTTCCAGGCATGAGCTAACACCTAATGAATCTGGGAGTTCTTATAGAGGCCTAAATGAGCTGACAAGCTTCAGCTGGTCTCATCAACTCCCTGCCTCACGACGCCCAGCACTCTCCCTAGAGGTATGAGTCATTCATGAGCCCACTAGCCTCAGCTGGGCTTCATCAACTCCCTAGTTGTATAAGTCGGCATAAAGCCTGAATCTGGGAGAAATATATCTACCCCCCTGGATGCAACCAGGTGACTTTACCTTCCTGCTGTCACATACCCCCCCCCTCTTGTTTTAACCTTGGGGTTGGAACACCAGCAATCAGGCATTCATGTACTCGAGACAAAGCATCCACATTCCCCATTTGAACGCCAGGGCGATGCTTTACTGTGAAGTTGAATTCCTGTAGGGCCAGGAACCACCTATTCACTCTTCTATTTGTCTCCTTGTTTTGAGCCATCCACTTTAACGGAGCGTGATCCGTAACCATGTCAAAGTGCCTACCTAGCAGATAGTACCGAAGGGAATCTAGAGCCCACTTCACCGCTAAACACTCCTTTTCAACCGTGGCGTAATTTACCTCATGGGACTTCAACTTCCTGCTGAGGTAAATGACTGGGTGCTCTTCCCCGTTCCAGACCTGGGACAATACTGCTCCTAACCCCACATCTGACGCATCACTTTGTACGACAAAGTCTTTAGAGAAGTCGGGTGAGTACAACACTGGCTGGCTACATAAGGCTTGTTTCAAGAATTGGAATGCTGCCTCCGCCTCGGGGGTCCATTTAATCATGACCGACCCTTTCCCTTTCGTCAGGTTGGTTAGGGGCACAGCCTTAGAAGCAAAGTGGGGAATGAAGCGCCGATAATAACCCGCGATTCCCAGAAAGGCTCGTACCTGCTTCTTGCTGTTGGGACGTGGCCAACTCTGGATGGCCTCGACTTTGTTGAGTTGGGGTTTTATTACTCCCCTGCCAATGGTGTACCCAAGATATTTGGCCTCCTCCTGCCCAATGGTACACTTCTTGGGGTTAGCCGTAAACCCCGCTTCCCGGATAGAGTCTAGGACTGCTTGCACTTTTGGCAGATGTGAGGCCCAATCTGTGCTATGGACAATTACGTCATCCAGGTAAGCCGCAGCATACTTCCGATGGGGCCTCAGTATCTGGTCCATTTTCCGCTGGAATGTGGCCGGCGCATTCTGTAACCCGAACGGCATTCTCTTATATTGGAACGCCCCGTCTGGGGTTACAAATGCGGTTTTCTCTTTGGCCGACTTGGCCAGGGGAATTTGCCAATACCCTTTTGTGAGGTCAAGAGTCGTCATGTATCGGGCTGTTCCCAGCCGGTCGATCAACTCATCTATACGTGGCATGGGGTAGGTGTCAAATTTTGTAACTTTGTTCAACTGATGAAAATCGTTACAAAATCGCCAGCTCCCATCCGGTTTAGGCACCAACACAATGGGACTAGACCAATCACTTTGGGACTCCTCTATCACCCCTAAGTTCAGCATTTTCTGTACTTCCTCCCGTATTGCCTCCCGTCGGGCCTCTGGGATCCGATAGGGTTTTAACTTCACCCTTTCACCGGGCGGGGTAATAATATCATGCTCTACCCCAGATGTTTGTCCCGGCAGCTCAGAGAACACCTCCTTGTTGCGAAGCACAAACTCCTTAACCTCCTGTTGTTGGGGTTGTGACAAGGTGGCTGCTATTCCAACCTCCGGAATCACGCAACCAGTTTGAGCTGGTGACCAAGTTTCTGCGACTAGGGACTCTCTATCCCTCCAGGCTTTCAACAGATTAACGTGATATATCTGTTCGGGCTTTCGCCTTCCTGGTTGTCTGACCTTGTAATTCACTTCGCTCACTTTTTCCATTATCTCGTAGGGGCCTTGCCATTTGGCAAGGAATTTACTTTCAACCGTAGGGACAAGTACCAATATCCTATCCCCCGGGGAAAAGGTACGGGTCTTTGCTCCACGGTTGTACACTCTCTGCTGTGCCAACTGCGCTTGGGCCAAATGTTCCTTCACGATGGGCATTACCTGTGCAATTCGATCTTGCATCAGGGCGACATGCTCAATCACACTCCTGTGGGGAGAACTCTCACTTTCCCAAGTTTCCTTGGCAATATCCAACAGCCCTCTTGGGTGTCTCCCATACAGTAACTCAAAGGGGGAGAATCCCGTAGAGGATTGGGGCACCTCCCTAATAGGGATGAGCTTCGTGTTCGAGTCGAACATACGTTCGACTCGAACATCGGCTGTTCGATCGTTCGACGAAGATCGAACGATTTGGGCCGTTCGCGCCAAATTCGAGTGACGCGAACGGCCCACAATGCACTACGCCATCGCAGTGTCATCCAGGCGCTGTGATTGGCCAAGCATGCACTGTGACCCCGCATGCTTGGCCAATCACAGCGCCGGCAGCGAGGAGAGCAATGATTGGCCACAGGCAGGATGCCTGTGGCCAATTATTGCTGAGGGTGTTTAGTACACGCCCCACACTATAAAAGGCCGCCAGCACGGCGGCCTAGTGTAGTGTGTTCCGGAGCAGGGATAGAGCAGCATAGGCAGGGACAGTGACTTTTATTTCTTTCTTGCTTAACCTGGATTCCTTTAGTTTAGGGAAAGAGAAGGATAGGTAGGGAGAGTGTCAGTGTGTTTTGTGCTTGTGCTATATTGTGCTTAAAAAAAACATTTTTTCTAGGGACAGAAAACTGTAGGTAGGGAGAGTGTGTCAGTTTCTTTCACTGTCAAAGTCCTTGTTTCCAGGGACCTGGAAGGACAGTGAGTGAATTCTCCTTGTGCTAAATTGTGCTTAAAAAAAACATTTTTTCTAGGGACAGAAAACTGTAGGTAGGGAGAGTGTGTCAGTTTCTTTCACTGTCAAAGTCCTTGTTTCCAGGGACCTGGAAGGACAGTGAGTGAATTCTCCTTGTGCTAAATTGTGCTTAAAAAAAAACATTTTTTCTAGGGACAGAAAACTGTAGGTAGGGAGAGTGTGTCAGTTTCTTTCACTGTCAAAGTCCTTGTTTCCAGGGACCTGGAAGGACAGTGAGTGAATTCTCCTTGTGCTAAATTGTGCTTAAAAAAAACATTTTTTCTAGGGACAGAAAACTGTAGGTAGGGAGAGTGTGTCAGTTTCTTTCACTGTCAAAGTCCTTGTTTCCAGGGACCTGGAAGGACAGTGAGTGAATTCTCCTTGTGCTAAATTGTGCTTAAAAAAAACATTTTTTCTAGGGACAGAAAACTGTAGGTAGGGAGAGTGTGTCAGTTTCTTTCACTGTCAAAGTCCTTGTTTCCAGGGACCTGGAAGGACAGTGAGTGAATTCTCCTTGTGCTAAATTGTGCTTAAAAAAAACATTTTTTCTAGGGACAGAAAACTGTAGGTAGTGAGAGTGTGTCAGTTTCTTTCACTGTCAAAGTCCTTGTTTCCAGGGACCTGGAAGGACAGTGAGTGAATTCTCCTTGTGCTAAATTGTGCTTAAAAAAAACATTTTTTCTAGGGACAGAAAACTGTAGGTAGGGAGAGTGTGTCAGTTTCTTTCACTGTCAAAGTCCTTGTTTCCAGGGACCTGGAAGGACAGTGAGTGAATTCTCCTTGTGCTAAATTGTGCTTAAAAAAAACATTTTTTCTAGGGACAGAAAACTGTAGGTAGGGAGAGTGTGTCAGTTTCTTTCACTGTCAAAGTCCTTGTTTCCAGGGACCTGGAAGGACAGTGAGTGAATTCTCCTTGTGCTAAATTGTGCTTAAAAAAACATTTTTTCTAGGGACAGAAAACTGTAGGTAGGGAGAGTGTGTCAGTTTCTTTCACTGTCAAAGTCCTTGTTTCCAGGGACCTGGAAGGACAGTGAGTGAATTCTCCTTGTGCTAAATTGTGCTTAAAAAAAACATTTTTTTCTAGGGACAGAAAACTGTAGGTAGGGAGAGTGTGTCAGTTTCTTTCACTGTCAAAGTCCTTGTTTCCAGGGACCTGGAAGGACAGTGAGTGAATTCTCCTTGTGCTAAATTGTGCTTAAAAAAAAACATTTTTTCTAGGGACAGAAAACTGTAGGTAGGGAGAGTGTGTCAGTTTCTTTCACTGTCAAAGTCCTTGTTTCCAGGGACCTGGAAGGACAGTGAGTGAATTCTCCTTGTGCTAAATTGTGCTTAAAAAAAACATTTTTTCTAGGGACAGAAAACTGTAGGTAGGGAGAGTGTGTCAGTTTCTTTCACTGTCAAAGTCCTTGTTTCCAGGGACCTGGAAGGACAGTGAGTGAATTCTCCTTGTGCTAAATTGTGCTTAAAAAAAACATTTTTTCTAGGGACAGAAAACTGTAGGTAGGGAGAGTGTGTCAGTTTCTTTCACTGTCAAAGTCCTTGTTTCCAGGGACCTGGAAGGACAGTGAGTGAATTCTCCTTGTGCTAAATTGTGCTTAAAAAAAACATTTTTTCTAGGGACAGAAAACTGTAGGTAGGGAGAGTGTGTCAGTTTCTTTCACTGTCAAAGTCCTTGTTTCCAGGGACCTGGAAGGACAGTGAGTGAATTCTCCTTGTGCTAAATTGTGCTTAAAAAAAACATTTTTTCTAGGGACAGAAAACTGTAGGTAGGGAGAGTGTGTCAGTTTCTTTCACTGTCAAAGTCCTTGTTTCCAGGGACCTGGAAGGACAGTGAGTGAATTCTCCTTGTGCTAAATTGTGCTTAAAAAAAACATTTTTTCTAGGGACAGAAAACTGTAGGTAGGGAGAGTGTGTCAGTTTCTTTCACTGTCAAAGTCCTTGTTTCCAGGGACCTGGAAGGACAGTGAGTGAATTCTCCTTGTGCTAAATTGTGCTTAAAAAAAACATTTTTTCTAGGGACAGTAAACTGTAGGTAGGGAGAGTGTGTCAGTTTCTTTCACTGTCAAAGTCCTTGTTTCCAGGGACCTGGAAGGACAGTGAGTGAATTCTCCTTGTGCTAAATTGTGCTTAAAAAAAACATTTTTTCTAGGGACAGAAAACTGTAGGTAGGGAGAGTGTGTCAGTTTCTTTCACTGTCAAAGTCCTTGTTTCCAGGGACCTGGAAGGACAGTGAGTGAATTCTCCTTGTGCTAAATTGTGCTTAAAAAAAACATTTTTTCTAGGGACAGAAAACTGTAGGTAGGGAGAGTGTGTCAGTTTCTTTCACTGTCAAAGTCCTTGTTTCCAGGGACCTGGAAGGACAGTGAGTGAATTCTCCTTGTGCTAAATTGTGCTTAAAAAAACATTTTTTCTAGGGACAGAAAACTGTAGGTAGGGAGAGTGTGTCAGTTTCTTTCACTGTCAAAGTCCTTGTTTCCAGGGACCTGGAAGGACAGTGAGTGAATTCTCCTTGTGCTAAATTGTGCTTAAAAAAAAACATTTTTTCTAGGGACAGTAAACTGTAGGTAGGGAGAGTGTGTCAGTTTCTTTCACTGTCAAAGTCCTTGTTTCCAGGGACCTGGAAGGACAGTGAGTGAATTCTCCTTGTGCTAAATTGTGCTTAAAAAAAACATTTTTTCTAGGGACAGAAAACTGTAGGTAGGGAGAGTGTGTCAGTTTCTTTCACTGTCAAAGTCCTTGTTTCCAGGGACCTGGAAGGACAGTGAGTGAATTCTCCTTGTGCTAAATTGTGCTTAAAAAAAACATTTTTTCTAGGGACAGAAAACTGTAGGTAGGGAGAGTGTGTCAGTTTCTTTCACTGTCAAAGTCCTTTTTTCCAGGGACCCGGAAGGACAGTGAGTGAATTCTCCTTGTGCTAAATTGTGCTTAAAAAAAAACATTTTTTCTAGGGACAGAAAACTGTAGGTAGGGAGAGTGTGTCAGTTTCTTTCACTGTCAAAGTCCTTGTTTCCAGGGACCTGGAAGGACAGTGAGTGAATTCTCCTTGTGCTAAATTGTGCTTAAAAAAAACATTTTTTCTAGGGACAGAAAACTGTAGGTAGGGAGAGTGTGTCAGTTTCTTTCACTGTCAAAGTCCTTGTTTCCAGGGACCTGGAAGGACAGTGAGTGAATTCTCCTTGTGCTAAATTGTGCTTAAAAAAAACATTTTTTCTAGGGACAGAAAACTGTAGGTAGGGAGAGTGTGTCAGTTTCTTTCACTGTCAAAGTCCTTGTTTCCAGGGACCTGGAAGGACAGTGAGTGAATTCTCCTTGTGCTAAATTGTGCTTAAAAAAAACATTTTTTCTAGGGACAGAAAACTGTAGGTAGGGAGAGTGTGTCAGTTTCTTTCACTGTCAAAGTCCTTGTTTCCAGGGACCTGGAAGGACAGTGAGTGAATTCTCCTTGTGCTAAATTGTGCTTAAAAAAAACATTTTTTCTAGGGACAGAAAACTGTAGGTAGGGAGAGTGTGTCAGTTTCTTTCACTGTCAAAGTCCTTGTTTCCAGGGACCTGGAAGGACAGTGAGTGAATTCTCCTTGTGCTAAATTGTGCTTAAAAAAACATTTTTTCTAGGGACAGAAAACTGTAGGTAGGGAGAGTGTGTCAGTTTCTTTCACTGTCAAAGTCCTTGTTTCCAGGGACCTGGAAGGACAGTGAGTGAATTCTCCTTGTGCTAAATTGTGCTTAAAAAAAACATTTTTTCTAGGGACAGTAAACTGTAGGTAGGGAGAGTGTGTCAGTTTCTTTCACTGTCAAAGTCCTTGTTTCCAGGGACCTGGAAGGACAGTGAGTGAATTCTCCTTGTGCTAAATTGTGCTTAAAAAAAACATTTTTTCTAGGGACAGAAAACTGTAGGTAGGGAGAGTGTGTCAGTTTCTTTCACTGTCAAAGTCCTTGTTTCCAGGGACCTGGAAGGACAGTGAGTGAATTCTCCTTGTGCTAAATTGTGCTTAAAAAAAACATTTTTTCTAGGGACAGAAAACTGTAGGTAGGGAGAGTGTGTCAGTTTCTTTCACTGTCAAAGTCCTTGTTTCCAGGGACCTGGAAGGACAGTGAGTGAATTCTCCTTGTGCTAAATTGTGCTTAAAAAAAAACATTTTTTCTAGGGACAGAAAACTGTAGGTAGGGAGAGTGTGTCAGTTTCTTTCACTGTCAAAGTCCTTGTTTCCAGGGACCTGGAAGGACAGTGAGTGAATTCTCCTTGTGCTAAATTGTGCTTAAAAAAAACATTTTTTCTAGGGACAGAAAACTGTAGGTAGGGAGAGTGTGTCAGTTTCTTTCACTGTCAAAGTCCTTGTTTCCAGGGACCTGGAAGGACAGTGAGTGAATTCTCCTTGTGCTAAATTGTGCTTAAAAAAAACATTTTTTCTAGGGACAGAAAACTGTAGGTAGGGAGAGTGTGTCAGTTTCTTTCACTGTCAAAGTCCTTGTTTCCAGGGACCTGGAAGGACAGTGAGTGAATTCTCCTTGTGCTAAATTGTGCTTAAAAAAAACATTTTTTCTAGGGACAGAAAACTGTAGGTAGGGAGAGTGTGTCAGTTTCTTTCACTGTCAAAGTCCTTGTTTCAAGGGACAGAGAAGGACACCTGAAGGTAGCCCTTATTGCTTTTTTCCCATCTCCCTGCAGGCCATCTATTAGAATGTCTGGAAGGCAAACAAGGAGAGGCAGACAGTCAGGAGGCAATAAAAGAGGGCAAGCAGGCTCTGTGTCTGGGGGCAACAGTGCTGGTCGTGGACGCGGTGCATTGTCATCAGCACATGGCCATGGGACACGCTTGTCCTTCTTTTCGGCAGCTGGACATGTTGAGCCACATCATGCCGAAGACTTGGTAGAGTGGATGACCAAGCCCTCCTCCTCCTCCTCATCCTCTCTCACCCAGGCTCAGGGTACTGGAAAAGCAGCTGCCAAAGCGTCCTCTTCCCTGGTATCAATGTCAGACTCATCATCAGTCACTCCTTCCCTAGACCCACCATGTCCTCCTCCTGAGGAGTCCCCCGAACTGTTTCAGCACAGTGTTGGGTACATGCTCCAGGAGGATGCCCAGCGTTTCGAAGGGTCTGATGATGAAACCCAGCTAGAGGAAGGCAGTAGCGTGAGAGCAGACAGAGGGGATGCTCAAGAAGGACACCAATCTGGCAGTCATGTTCCAGCAGCTGCAGCATACTGCCAGATTGGCTCCAGTGATGAGGAGGGAGGTGATGATGAGGTCACTGACTCCACGTGGGTGCCTAATAGGAGAGAGGAGGAGGAGGAGGATGAGGAGGAGGCACATCTCCAACGAGGCAGGATGCCCTTTGGTGGCCAGCGTAAGGGCAGTACACCGACGGAATCACACCGCAGAGCTCCGCCTGTGCAGGGCGCTGCCTCTGCCCGTCATTCAAAAAGTTCTTTGGTGTGGGCCTTTTTTGAGGCTAGTGCATCAGATCGCACAGCTGCTGTTTGCAACATATGTCTCAAGCGTATATCGCGTGGCCAAAACATCAGCCGCTTGGGTACCACATGCCTGACCAGACATATGTTGACCTGCCATGCAGCTCGTTGGCAAGCCTACCTGAAAGACCCACACCAAAGAACAAAGCGGACCTCTCCTTGCACTGCATCAGCTGGGATCTCCAACCCCACTATAACTTCAGTCCTCTCTGAAACATGCACTGAGAGGAATGAAGGTGTAGAATTAGGTGTGTCACAGCCAAGTACTTGCGGCCACTCTGCTAGCAGTACACCGACGTCCGATTCTAGCAGGCAAATTTCCCTGCCCCAGCTGCTGGACCGTCGAAAGAAGTTGACTCCCAGCCATCCACATGCCCAGCGGTTGAATGCTAGCTTGGCTAAATTGCTAGCGCTTCAACTGCTGCCTTTTCAGTTGGTAGACTCGGCCCCCTTCCGTGAGTTTGTGCAATGTGCGGTTCCTCAGTGGCAGGTTCCCAAACGCCACTTTTTCTCACGGAAGGCTATTCCGGCTCTCTACCGGCATGTGGAAGGCAATGTCTTGGCCTCGCTGGACAGGGCGGTCAGCGGTAAGGTGCATATTACCGCTGACTCATGGTCCAGCAGGCATGGACAGGGACGTTACCTTTCTTTCACGGCCCATTGGGTCACTCTTTTGGCAGCTGGGAAGGATGCAGGACAAGGTGCAGTAGTGTTGGAGGTTGTCCCACCGCCACGCCTCCAAAATGCTACTACTGGTTGTGACACACCTCTCTCCTCCACCCCCTCCTCTTCTTCTTCCTCCATGGCCTCTTCCTGTGGTTTGTCCTATGAACCAGCGGTGCTCCGTAGCCGTTCACGGGGCTACGCAAGTACGCAGGCAAAAAGATGCCATGCCGTGCTTGCGCTGGTGTGTTTGGGGGACAGAAGCCACACTGGGGCAGAGGTCCTGTCTGCTCTGCAGGGCCAGGCCGAGAGGTGGTTGACGCCACGCCAGCTTAAGCCAGGAATGGTGGTTTGCGACAATGGCACCAACCTCCTCTCCTCCCTCCGACAGGGACAACTGACCCATGTGCCCTGTGTGGCTCACGTCCTTAACCTGGTGGTGCAGCGGTTCTTGGGCAGGTACCCGGGCTTACAGGATGTCCTGAGGCAGGCCAGGAAAGTCTGTGTGCATTTCCGCAGATCTTATAATGCCAGTGCTCGCCTGGCTGAGCTGCAAAAGGAGTTGAACCTGCCCAAGAACCGCCTTATATGTGACATGCCCACCAGGTGGAACTCAACGTTGGCCATGCTGCAGCGGCTGCACACGCAGCAGAGGGCCATCAATGAGTACCTGTGCGACTACGGCACCAGGACAGGGTCAGGGGAGCTTGGTTTTTTTTCTCCACGCCAGTGGGGCATGATCAGGGATGCATGCACTGTCCTGGCACCATTTGAGGAGGCCACGAGGATGGTGAGCAGTGACAGTGCATGCATCAGTGACACTGTACCTCTTGTCCACCTGTTGGAGCACACGCTGCGTGGAATAATGGACAGGGCACTTGAGGCAGAACAGAGGCAGGAAGAGGAGGACTTCCTTGCCTCTCAAGGCCCCCTTTACCCAGACAGTGTTCCTTCTGTCCCACCCATCGCACAGGAAGAGGAGGAGGAGGAGGAGGAGGAGGAGGATTGTGTCAGCATGGAGGTGGAGGCTGGCACTCAGCATCATCAGCAGCAGTCTTTTAGGGATGATTTACAGTCCCAAGAAACCAGTGGACTTGTACGTGGCTGGGAGGAGGTGGCTGCGGATCATATCGTCCTTAGTGACCCAGAGGACTCCGGACCAAATGCCTCAGCAAACCTACGCTGCATGGCCTCCCTGATCCTGCAAAGTCTGCGGAAGGATCCTCGTATTCTTCGGATCAAGGAGAGGGACCATTACTGGCTGGCCACTCTCCTTGATCCACGGTACAAGGGTAAGGTTGCGGACCTTATGTTACCGTCGCAGAGGGAGCAGAGGATGAGACAACTCCGGGAGGCCTTGCAGAAAGGTCTGTGCAACGCGTTCCCAGAGACTGGGAGGTTACAAACTCCTGGTCCTGGACAACGAGTTGCTGAGGCTTCGGCCAGTCAAAGAAGGAGCGGTGGGGAAGGTGGCCGTCTGACCGATGCGTTCAGACAATTCTTTAGTCCGCAGCCCCAAAGTATGATCGGTTCCAGCAACCATCGCCAGCGTCTGATAAACATGGTGCAGGAATATCTAGGGGCAAGGTCAGACTTGGACACCTTCCCCACCGAAAATCCTCTGGCTTACTGGGTCTTGAGGATGGATCACTGGCCAGAGCTTGCACAGTATGCAATTGAGCTACTGGCCTGTCCTGCATCCAGCGTTCTTTCGGAACGCACATTCAGTGCTGCTGGAGGATTTGTCACGGATCACAGGGTGCGCCTGTCCACCGACTCGGTTGATCGACTGACTTTCATCAAGATGAACCAGTCTTGGATCACCACCAGCTACCACACACCTGATGCTGATATAACAGACTAATTGATTTTAACATGTCACATCCCTTCAAGACTGATGCTGATGCTGAGTGCCTGTGCTGTTATGTTGACTGGCTATCCTCCTCCTCCGAGTCCTCAATGATACGATTGATGATGATAGCTTGGAAGATCATTTTTGTTTATGGGTGCCGCCACCAGTGGCTAAGGCCCAATTTTTCAGCCCCTGTTTTACAGGGGCGTGTAATTACAATTTTTTTAGCAATAATTTGCCATAGGGCTCATTGCTGTGCTCCAAGTACAGTATCTGTGAGGGGTTGGAGTGTTGTGGCACCAGTGCCTAAGGCCCAATTTTTCAGCCCCTGTTTAACAGGGGCGTGTCATTACAATTTTTGAAGCAATACTTTGCAACAGGGCTCATTGCTGTGCTCCAAGTACAGTATCTGTGAGGGGTTGTAGTGTTGTGCCACCAGTGCCTAAGGCCCAATTTTTCAGCCCCTGTTCAACAGGGGCATGCAATTACAATTCTTGATCTAATAATTCACAGCAGGGTCCATTGCTGCACCCACCAAGAGTAACTCTGAGGGCTTACAGTCTTGTGGCAACGCCACCACCACCACCACCACGAAAGGCCCAATTTTTCAGCCCCTGTTCAAAAGGGGCATGTAATTACAATTCTTGATCTAATAATTCACAGCAGGGCCCATTGCTGCACCCACCAAGAGTAACTGTCAGGGCTTACAGTGTTGTGGCACCAGCACCACCATCAAAGCCCCAATTTTTACTACCACTGTTCAACAATTATATGTAATTAAAATTCCTGATATAATAGTTGACAGCAGGGCGTTCCAGCACCAACCAAGAGTAACTGAGTGCTTACAGTGTTGTGCCAACACCAACAACTAAGGGGCCTATTTCTGCAGAGTATATACGGCAGGTCCCTACTTTCAAACATCCAACTTACAAACGACTCCTACTTGCAAACGAAAGAAGACAACAGGAAGTGAGAGGAAATCTACCCCTAGAAAGGAAAATTCTCTCCTGTAAGAATAAATATGGGAGAAAGGGGTCTCATCTGTACTGATGCTTTATCAGCAATCCTTGTTTCAAGAAAAACACCACATTTCAAAAACAGTTGTCATTGGGACGGAAAGTGAGGTGAAATGTTCTGAACAGGGGCACAGACAGCAAAACAAATGTTACAGGGGTGATAACCCTTACCTATGTTTCCCAAAAAGTTTAAAAATAGATTTTTGGGCTGGAGCTACACTTCAACAATGTACCTGTTCAAAATTACAAACAGATTCTACATAAGAACAAACCTACAGTCCCTGTCTTGTATGCACCGCCTGTATACGGCTGTTCAGAGTATATAGGGCCTTTTTTATTTTATGTGCGGGGTTCCCCTTAATATCCATACAAGACCCAAAGGGGCTGGTAATGGGCTGGGGTAGGGGGGGGGGTCATGGGGTAGCTATGCCATTTTTCTTAAAGAATTTCATCCATATTACCGGGACCAGACATTACATTAAAGCCGCAAGCAGTTTTAAATGGCTTTTTTTTCCTTTAGAAGTGTCATTTTGTGCAGGGACAGTTCTAAACACGGGAAACACGTGGCACTTCACAGGCATACTTTAGACACCCCCCAGGTACGATATTTAAAGGAATATTTGACTTTTTTTTTTTCACTTTATGCATCATTAAAATGACTGCTCCCGAAAAACGACCGTTTTTAAAACTTCTTTTTGCATTGATACATGTCCCCTGGTGCAGAACCCGGGTTCCCAAACCCTATTTATGACAATAACATGCATAATAGTTGTTATAATTAGCACTTTAGAATTCGAACGTTCGCATCCATTGTATTTAATAGGGTTCTAATGTTCGTTCGAACTTTCGGTCCGTTCGCGGGTTCTGGTGCGAACCGAACCCGGGGGTGTTCGGCTCATCACTACTCCCTAATAGCAAACATCAAATAAGGAAGTAGACAGTCCCAATCCTTTCCATCTCTATCCACCACTTTCTTCAACATTTGTTTTAGGGTTTTGTTGAATCTTACAACCAGCCCATCGGTTTGGGGGTGATACACAGATGTACGCAATTGCGTCACTTTGAGCAATTTACACAGCTCTTTCATAACCCGGGACATAAAGGGTGTACCTTGGTCCGTAAGCAGTTCTTTACAAATACCCACCCGGCTAAAAACAAGAGATAGCTCTTTGGCTATGGTTTTGGCCGAGGTATTTCTGAGAGGGATCGCTTCTGGATAACGGGTGGCATAGTCCATTATAACCAATATGTACTGGTCTTAGGGTGGAAAGTCCGAGAGTCTCTGGAAGAGGCCGTCAGGTTCTCTGTAGCCAAGTATTTCTCTACACGATCCACAAGACCACCGGCCGTCTCTGGGTCTCCATGGCTTACCCACTTTTGGATGGCAGTAGGAAGAGCTCTCAAAAACCGATCCATTACAACACGTTCCACAATCTCTGGTGCGGACAAAGTCTCTGGCTGTAGCCACTTCCTGCTCAGGTGAATGAGATCATACATTTGAGACCTGGGGGGTTTTCCAAGCTGGAAAGTCCAGTTATGCACACGCTGAGCCCGGACAGCCAGGGTGACACCCAGCCTTGCCAATATTTCAGCTTTTAGCATCACATAGTCTTTTGCTTGGTCAGGCTCTAGGTCATAGTAAGCCTTCTGCGATTCACCAGTTAACAGAGGAGCCACCAGTCCAGCCCACTGCTCCTCAGGCCACTTTTCTCTTTCAGCAGTCCTTTCAAATGTGGTCAAAAATACCTCTGGATCATCCTCTCCAGTCATTTTTGTCAATAAACGACTCACCCCAAAGGACGCGGTATTAGTGGGACGGCTTTCCTCACTGGTCTGCGGACGTTGCTGCATTACTGCTTCCATTTGTTGTAGTCTCTGCTCTTGCTTCTGTAACAGGTCTATGAAGCGGGCCTCAGATTGCTGCTGGGCTTGTTGATGAGCTTGCTGCTGGGCTGCAAGGCTCCTTTGCAAACCTGCATTTGTCTGCTGTTGATTGGCATTTGCTAGAGCCAGCTGTTTCAGTATCTCCTCCATGCTGGCTTAAAAAAAACTGCCCGCATTCTCCACCAACTGTGAGGGGGTTAACTCGGTAGCGGGTGTGTGTGACCCCCTGGTTGGGCTCCCCACACAAAAACAGGGCCAGCAGACGGAGGTTGTGGTTTTCAAAATCAAAAGGTGCGGTTTATTTCTCTATGTACAGTGACAAAAACACAGCAAAGCCAAAAAGAAACATAAACAAAATAAATCCTGGTCAGTTTGACCTCTGACTAAACATGCAGGTTTCCTAAACTAACAACTGGGATCAGCCTGGTGCTGTCCTAGTCCCTAAGTCCCTGGTTTAGTAAAAGTCCAAACAAATAGCCACACAGGCTTTGCCTCACCGCACAGGGGTTCACTCTCCCTAGACAGTCCACACAGGTCTGGTTCCAGGCATGAGCTAACACCTAATGAATCTGGGAGTTCTTATAGAGGCCTAAATGAGCTGACAAGCTTCAGCTGGTCTCATCAACTCCCTGCCTCACGACGCCCAGCACTCTCCCTAGAGGTATGAGTCATTCATGAGCCCACTAGCCTCAGCTGGGCTTCATCAACTCCCTAGTTGTATAAGTCGGCATAAAGCCTGAATCTGGGAGAAATATATCTACCCCCCTGGATGCAACCAGGTGACTTTACCTTCCTGCTGTCACAATATATACACAGTTGTGCTCATAAGTTTACATACCCTGGCACAATTTATGATCTCTTGGCTATTTTTCAGAGAATATGAATGATAACACAAAAAAATTTATTTCACTCATGGGTAGTGTTTGGCTGAAGCCATTTATTATCAATCAACTGTGTTTACTCTTTTTAAATCATAATCACAACAGAAACCACCCAAATGACCCTGATCAAATGTTTACAGGTGATTTTGGCCTGATAACCAGGGATGAGCCGAACACCCCCCTGTTCGGTTCGCACCAGAACCTGCGAACAGACAGAATGTTCTTGTGAACTTTAGAACCCTATTAAATACAATGGACTCGAACGTTCGAAATCTAAAGTGCTAATTATAAAGGCTAATATGCAATTTATTGTCCTAAAAAGTGTTTGGGGACCCGGGTCCTGCCCCAGGGGACATGTATCAATGCAAAAAAAAGTTAAAAAAATAGACGTTTTTACGGGAGCGGTGATTTTAATAATGCTTAAAATGAAAAAATAAAAGTGAAATATTCCTTTAAATTTCGTACCTGGGGGGTGTGTATGATATGCATGTAAAGTGGTGCATGTTTCCCATGCTTAGAACTGTCCCTGCACAAAATGTCATTTTTTAAGGAAAAAAAGTCATTTAAAACTCACTCACGGCTATTAATGAATTGTCGGCTTTTATCAATACATAGAAAAGTCATTGATAAAGAAATAAAAAAAAAAAAGCGTGGGGGTTCCCCCAAATTCAATTACCAGGCCCGCCGCAAATTTTTAAAAAAATGGCGTGGGGTTCCCCCTAAATATCCATACCAGGCCCTTCAGATCTGGCATGGATTTTAAGGGGAACTCCAGCCCAAATAAAAAAAAATGGCGTGGATTCCCCCCAAAAATCCATACCCTTATCCGAGCACGCAACCTGGCCAGCCGCAGGGGAAGAGGGGGGGACAAGAGAGCGCCCCCCCTCCTGAACCGTACCAGGCCACATGCCCTCAACATGGGGAGGATGTCCCCATGTTGATGGGGACAAGGGCCTCATCCACACAACCCTTGCCCGGTGGTTGTGGGGGTCTGCAGGCGGGGGGCTTATCGGAATCTGGAAGACCCCTTTAACAAAGGGGACCCCCAGATCCCACCCCCCCTATGTGAATTGGTAAGGGGTACATTGTACCCCTACCATTTCACGAAGAAAGTGTAAAAAAAGTAAATAAAAACACACAACCCCTTGGGAAAAAAAAAAAAACATTCCAGCGATGAAATCCAGTGTCCCGCGGCGATCCCGATGTCCAGCGCTGTCCGTCATTGGTTGTGCCTGAGCGGACCTGATGGGGAACTTCCCCCGCAGTGTTTTAAATGTATAGACCCGCCCCTTCTAAAGTTCCCCATCAGGTCCGCTCAGCGGACCAGATGCGGAATGTGAGAAGGGGCGGGTCTATACATGAATTACACAGTAAAGGAAGTTCCCCATCAGGTCCGCCCCCTCGGTATGTCAGACCGCGCCTACGTCATTGGCCTGAGCGGACCTGATGGGGAACTTCCTTCACTGTGTAAATTTAAATTACACAGTGAAGGAAGTTCCCCGCTCAGGCCAATGACGTAGGCGGGGTCTGACATACCGAGGGAGTGGACCTGATGGTAACTTCCTTCACTGTGTAATACGTGAATAGACCCGCCCCTTCTAAAGTTCCCCATCAGGTCCGCTAAGCGGACCTGATGGGGAACTTTAGAAGGGGCGGGTCTATACATTTAAAACACTGCGGAGGAAGTTCCCCATCAGGTCCACTCAGGCACAACCAATGACGGACAGCGCTGGACATCGGGATCGCCGCGGGACACTGGATTTCATCGCTGGAATGTTTTTTTTTTATTTATTTTTAATAAAGGACTTTTCCAAGGTGTTGGTGTTTTTTTTTTTACCTTTTTTGACACTTTCTTCGTAAAATGGTGGGGGTACAATGTACCCCTTACCAATTCACATAGGGGGGGGCCGGAATCTGGGGGTCCCCTTTGTTAAAGGGGTCTTCCAGATTCCGAAATCCCCCCCGCCCGCAGACCCCCACAACCACCGGGCAAGGGTTGTGGGGATGAGGCCCTTGTCCCCATCAACATGGGGACATCCTCCCCATGTTGAGGGCCAGGTTGCGTGCTCGGATAAGGGTCTGGTATGGATTTTTGGGGGGACTCCACGCCATTTTTATTTAAATTTGGGGTGGAGTTCCCCTTAAAATCCATGCCAGATCTGAAGGGCCTGGTATGGATATTTAGGGGGAACCCCACGCCATTTTTTTTTAATTTGCGGCGGGGTTCCCCTTAATATCCATTCCAGACCTGAAAGGCCTGGTAATTGAATTTGGGGGAACCCCACGCTTTTTTTTTTTTTTTATCAATGACTTTTCTATGTATTGATAAAAGCCGACAATTCATTAATAGCCGCGAGTGAGTTTTAAATGACTTTTTTTCCTTCAGAAATGACACTTTGTGCAGGGACAGTTCTAAGCACGGGAAACATGCGCCACTTTACATGCATATTATACACACCCCCCAGGTACGAAATTTAAAGGAATATTTCATTTTTTTTTTTTACTTTAAGCATTATTAAAATCACTGCTCCTAAAAAAACTGCATTTTTTTAAACTTTTTTTTGCATTGATACATGTCCCCTGGGGCAGGACCCGGGTCCCCAAACACTTTTTAGGACAATAACTTGCATATTAGCCTTTATAATTAACACTTTAGATTTCTCCCATAGACTTTTCGAATTTGCCGCGAACACCCCAAATTGTTCGTTGTTCGGCGAACGGGCGAACAGGCAATGTTCGAGTCGAACATGAGTTCGACTCGAACTCGAAGCTCATCCCTACTGATAACATGCACACAAGTTGACACAAAGGGGTTTGAATGGCTATTGAAGGTAACCATTCTCACCTGTGATCTGTTTGCTTATAATGTGTGTGTTTGTATAAAAGGTCAATAAGTTTCTGGACTCCTGACAGACCCTTGCATCTTTCATCCAGTGCTGCACTGACGTTTCTAGATTCTGAGTCATGGGGAAAGCAAAAGAATTCTCAAAGGATCTGCAGGGAAAGGTAGTTGAACTGTATAAAACAGGAAAGGGATATAAAAATATATCCAAGGAATTGAGAATGCCAATCAGCAGTGTTCAAACTCTAATGGCGCGTACACACGATCGGAATTTCCGACAACAAAACCTTGTTTTCTTTTCCCGACGGATTTTGGCTCAAACTTGTCTTGCATACACACAGTCACACAAATGTTGCTCGGAAATTCCGAAGGTCAAGAACTCGGTGACGTACAACACTACGACGAGCCGAGAAAAATGAAGTTCAATGATTCCGAGCATGCGTCAAATTGATTCCGAGCATGCGTCAAATTTTTGTGCGTCGGAATAGGATACACACGGTCGGAAATTCCGACAACAAATGTTCGAAGGAGCCTACACACGGTCGGAATTTCAGACGAAAAGCTCCCATCGAACATTTGTTGTCGGACCGTGTGTATGTGGCATAAGTGTAATTTCTTCAGTTTTGTCACTAAAAAATATATATTCAAATATTTACAAAAATGTGAGGGTAGTACAGTACTCACTTTTGTGAGATACTGTATATACACACACTATATTGTCAAAATTATTGGGACGCCTGCCTTTACACACACGCAAATTTTAATGACATTCCAGTCTTAGTCCGTAGGGTTCAATATTGAGTTTACCCAGCCTTTGCAGCTATATCAGCTTCAACTTTTCTGGGAAGGCTGTCCACAAGGTTTAGGAGTGTGTCTATGGGAATATTTGACCATTATTCCAGAAGCGCATTTCTGAGGTCAGGCACCGATGTTGGACGAGAAGGCTTGGCTCCCAGTCTCCGCTCTATTCATCCCAAAGGTGTTCTATCGGGTTGAGGTCAGGACTCTGTGCAGGCCAGTCAAGTTCCTCTTCCTCAAACTCGCCCATCCATGTCTTTATGGACCTTGTTTGTGCACTGGTGTGAAGTCATGTTGGAACAAGAAGGGCCATCCCCAAACTCTTCCCACAAACTTGGGAGCATGAAATTGTCCAAAATGTCTGGTTATGCTGACGCCTTAAGAGTTCCCTTCACTGGAACTAATGGGGCCAAGCCCAACCCCTAAAAAACAACCACACACATAATACCCCCTCCACCAAATGATTTGGACCAGTGCACAAAGCAAGGTCCAGTGGCACTTCCATGGGGAACATGTACTAATGCCAAAAAATTTACAAAAATAATGTACAGTGCTGCAATAGCAACATTGAAAATACATACAGTAAATCCTTTAGCAAAACATTTTCATGCAATGTTTAATATCTAACTGCCAAAAACAAGGAAAACTATTTTATAAAAAAAATATTTGGTTAGTCTTGATCATAATAAGTAAGGACATTATGTACAAAAACACTATATGTTCTGTTTAAGTAGACAGCCCAGCCTACATCTCTCAGACGAACTGTTGTTCCATTACTACCCAGCTAAACCTAAGCGAACTTGAAAAGTAATGAGAAAAACAACTGAAGCTAATTGTTGACCTTCCCTAAAACTGAACTTGTTTAAGTGAATTTAATTATACCCTTGATGGCTTTTGTCCTGCCAACTCTACCTTACACAAGGAAGAAATTAAAGAACTTTAATGCTCCCATTGTATTGTTTTATGAACTTAAAACTCAAAAAGACAAAAATCATTAATTCAGGCATAGTGCTGATTCAAGTTTTCTTGCTCGTGATATCACTTTGTTGTGACTACATGTAAATTAAATTACAGTAGGAAAATTGGTTTTAAAGAAAACTGTTCTGCAATTTAACTTCATTCAACCGCATGTAAAATATGAGTTGGGGCTTTTGCTTTAGAGATGTTATATTTAAATCTATTTGTAGTGATTTGTGCAAGAGCTACTGGTTTAAGTAGAAAAAAAGGTTTCTTCTATTTCCTTAGAGACCCTACTGGATTTCTTGATTAAAATACTGTGAGGTTTTTTTCAAAGTACACTTCTGTCAGGCGTAAAGTCTTTCCACTTGATATCATTCATTAATCCTAACGTTGAGTGTCTCTAAAATCTGTGATTATCCTGTACATCTGGCTGTCCTGCTCATGGTTGCCAGGATTTGTGCTTAAAATTTCAAAGTCCACTTACCCAATAGTCCCCACCCCACAAATTAAAACATGCTCACTAAAAGATTAAATTGCTTAACCTAGAGAAAAGGGTGGACGTGACATCATGGGGCCTTACCATTGCTTCCTGGCATAGCTGAGTACCCATCTCAGTACAACGATGCTCAAAGTACATGTTTATTCATTGTTATTATCGTTGTTACTAAAAACTATTTTTTAACAGTTTTTAAACAATCTCCACTACAGATAATGTTTGCTTATTCTTTTATAAAATGATTCCCTTCCTCCTGACTATTCAGGTCCCCAAAGCACTGACTTCACTTTCTGTTTTTATGGTGTATTCTTCCCCTTGCAGTGTTCTATGGAGCTACCCTTATATGTGTGCCACCTGGAAGGACAACATACATGCGCGCTGGCTCTTCGAATGATAGTAGTCCTGATGAATTAATGTAATGAATAGAACTGACAGTTCTGCCTCGTACACACGACCGGGATTCCCGGCGGTAAAAAGTCAGCCGGGAATCCCAAGGAGAAAACCGAGAACCTGCTCGGTAACTTTCCCCCTGTACATGCGTCTGAGAGCTTTGGCCGGGAATCCCGGGCGTGTGTATGCTCCATCGCAGTTTTTCCCATAGGAAAAATGCCGGGAAAAAGACCGCCGGGAATCCCGGCAGGAAAAAAGAGAACGTGTTCTCTTTTTTTTTTTCCCGCAGTTTTCCTGTGGGGAAAACTGCGATGGAGCATACACAAGGCCGGGATTCCCGGCCAAAAGCTCTCATGGCAGTTTTCCTGCAAGACAGGACAGTTCAGGGAGGCAATGCACACAAGGGCGCAGAATATAGGTGCATAATGATGTGTTAAAGGTAAAATGGTACTGAATCCAAATGTAAACATTAATTATATTGCAGATAATGAATTAAGAGGGACCCCAACTGAAAACACCATAAAGCAAATGTGTAATAATAGGATGCTGCTCCTTTAACAGTGGCACACTGTGAACATGAACTAGAAAATAAAAAAAGGGCGCTACCTTCAAAATTACAACAAAGTTCAGTGAAACATGAGTGCACATGAATCAATACAATATATCATATACAAAGGTCCATGTAGATAAAGTGAGTCCATACAAAGAAAAAACAAAAATATAAATATATGTCCAAAACCAGTGACCAATCACTGTGTTCCTAAAAAATAAAATGTGTAAAAGTGCTCCAATCTTCATAAAGGTGCTCCACACAAAGTGCAACAAATCAATATGCGCTGACCAGAACTACTGAGCCACCAAGTGACCATCAGGCATATTTCTTAGTAGACTCCCCTTCTTACAGATACTGAACAGCTTCTCCAATTGAAATCTCCTAATCCCCAATTGGGGCACTGTAATAAAAGGCTCCAAAATGGACCACAAAGGGGCATATATAGTGTAGTATGTTTTTAATAAGATATCACAATTAGACATATGCACACTGAAATATTTCGTTTCGGAATATCGTTTTCGTCCGAAAAATAAATTTATTTAGTTACTCCCGAAATTCGTTTTTATTTATTTCGTTTTTCGTTAGAAATTGCATTCGTCCGAAAATCTGAATTAATTAAGGTCGAATCTGTCATTGAAGGCTTATGGTGTCTGTCGAATGTTCAAAGAAGATTCGACGGAGCAGTGAAACTGTACGACGCTGCAATCATACATTTCCGGTCTAATGTTCCGCCCACAAGCTATAGAAGAATTCTAATGTTGTATGACTAGTAATAATTATATTTATTCATTACTATTACTAGTCAACCAACATTAGAATTCTTCTATAGCCTATGGGCGGATGCATTTGACTGGAAATGTACGATTGCAGCGTCGTACAGTTTTGCTGCACCGTCGAATCTTCTAACTTTCGATGCTTTGTCGAATCTTCGTCATTCTAGCTATTTTACTGCTCCTCCTCTTTGGTTACAATCAGCCAATAACATTCATCATCAACTTTATTTTTATTTTACTTCCCCCACCCAATTCCAGCAGTGATCTTTTCTTTCTATGTCGAATCTTTTCTCTCTATAATAACAAATCTTTTCTCTCCTATGTCGAATCTTTTCTCTCCTATGTCGAATATTTTCTCTCTATAATGTCGAATCTTTTCTCTCCTATGTCAAATCTTTTCTCTCCTATGTCGAATCTTTTCTCTCCTATGTCGAATCTTTTCTCTCCTATGTCGAATCTTTCTCTCCTATGTCGAATCTTTTCTCTCTATAATGTCGAATCTTTTCTCTCCTATGTAGAATAATCTTGGACTAATAGAGTTAAGGTTAGGCACATTCGACCACAGGTTCGATAGACACAGATTGTTATTGTCAGCGTCACGTCGAATCTCCTATCTATATCGAACTGTTGTAGCAACGAAAACGAAAATAAAGCATTTGTTTATGTCGGATCTTTCGGTTTTCGGATTCTGTGCTTTCGTTTTCGTTTGTTAAAACGATAACGAAAATAGCTGAAATTCGGACGAAAATGCATTCGGACGAAAACGAATGCACATGTCTAATCACAATAAAATCACAAATATATCCACTCACATGTGCACAAAGGTAAATAGGCATAAGACATGTGCAGCTTCCCGGCCGATAGGTCCCGCAACCGTCATCCAAGGATTGAACTTGGACCCAGTGGAGGTGGTATGCCACCAGTGGCTAGTGTCCCCTGAAATGTTGCATGTGTGCCATGCCTGGACATACTGAATACTGTCATCCCAGAAACAGGCAGAGCCAAGTTCAATCCTTGGATGACGATTGCGGATATATTTGAGTGGATATATTTGTGAGTGGAGATATTTGTGATTTTATTATGATATCTTAACACCCCCCTAGTGCTGCGCGCAGACTGCTTGCATCACTCTCGTGCCTGGCAAAAATCGCTTAAGTGTTAAATTGTAGAGCTGTTAATGGACACCAGATACTTGACTTCACACTCCACATGTAGGGATAAAAGTGGAGACAGAGCCTCCAATAGTGTAAAATGACTTAAGGTAGCTAGTTTATTCAAAAGTATTGCACGTACATTAAATACAACTCAAACAAACCTTCATATTATCAATTCAAATTGTGCCGGGTGACACTGTGTTGCGATCTCACCGCTCCTTCACTCGCACGCCCCGAGTCACCGTCCCAGCATCAGAGTACAGTTGCCGTGTAGCCGTATCCCGACACATTTCGCCACTTCCGACTTCGTCAAACATTTATTATATTGAAGCTTTCCAATTATTAGGTGTGATGGCTGTATTAGTTTTCTTTTTTTAATCTTTCTTTCCTTGTTTTTCAAAAGAACAAGCTCTCCTGCAAATGTAGCAGTTAGAGAGTTGAGACAAACTATTTACACTGACAGGGGTGCTAACAATGGTCTTTTTTTATTTATTCCTATTTATTCATGTACAACTTTTTATTCCAAAAGTTTAAAAAAATGTTGCTGTAACTGCTTATAAAGTATTAGCTGGAGTGTGGCTTCAGTTTGTTAGTGTATTTAAATCTTTTAGTCCCTCTAACACTCCCATCCCTCCAGACTGTCAATATTCTTGTCTTCTGTGTGCCCTGTGCTCCTTCATACAGAGTGGGGCACTCTAAAACAGGAGGTATGTTACAGGCCAGATCACCAGGTGAAAACAGAGGAGGAAGACAAAAGCCTAAAATAGAAAATCAATGCTGCCACCACATCTAATGATTGGTACATGCTGCATTATATAAAATTTTTGGTTTAGGGTTTAATACTGCTTTAACTATTTAAAAATATACCATATCTGGAATTACTCTACAAATAAACATTTTGGCAACCATACCCTTAATCCATTACGTTTTTGCTAACTGCATATTTTGTCCAAACTACTTGTTGTTTTTCTGATTTTAAAGCAGATATATTGTTTCTTGTTAACTGTATGCATGCTAAATAATGCGCTTCTATAACATATATTTTTTTTATTTCTCATGGAGATCACAGTACTCCCTATAACATTGTTTTTATCTACTTTTTTTATTCAGAAGGCCTGTAGGCAGGTGCAGTCTTTTCTCTCCACTGCAGGTGGCACTCTTCCGCAGCAGCACTGCAGTTGGAGAAGAAGTAAGGAGAAACACAGTTCCTCTATAGTTCATGGGTTATTAGGGAAGCATCTAATTGGATGCTGCCACCCCATGTGACTCTGGTAGCCATCTTGGGTCAGGCAGAGCCTATTTAAGGCCCTGGCTCCCAGGTTTGGTGCACAATTGCGAGTTGATAGAGTAGGGACAGGTTAGGGGCAGCACTAGCGGTAGGAAATGTTTCCTGATGAGGAGGGAGAGCGTATGGTTCGCAAACTCCTCTTTTTTTTACCACTTTTGTACGGCAACCAAACTACTACATTTGTTATATGAAAATATAAGTGTTATTCTTGTTAACAGTTTAAAAAAAGAGAGAAAACCTCCAGGAGGCTCCAATATGTTAAAAATATCAATAGATCATACAACAATGTAGCACATTTTTTTCAATGGTGGTGATACCCAATATCATATGATACTGTAAATCATGTATGATTCAATAACAGTTTAATATGGAAAGGGACCACAACGCGTTTTAAACGTATCTTCAATAGGGATGTTTATTGCCAAAAAACTTGACTGTGCCAATGCTTTAGAGTCTACCAAGGAACCTCCTACTCCCAGGAAGCCACAAGACACCCACCAAATGAGACCGCAAAAAATCGAAAACTTGAATTTGGCATGTCTCTCTATGGAGAAATGGAAGGAGTGTATCTCAAACCTCCGCAAATGCACAAGATCTCTAACATTTAGAGAGACGGCCACTAAACTATTCACGTGATGTACTATATACCTACAAAATTGCATTCCATGTTTCCTACAACACCGAATAAATGCTTTAGAGGTTGCAACTCAATAGGCTTTTTCTCACATATTTTTTGGGAATGTGAACATACATCTAGACTTTGGAAGCAATTGGAAAAGTTTGCTTCATCTATTTCAGGTTTCCAAATTCATCTCCCGATCCCTAATTGCATTCTATTCACAAAAATTAATGGTATGTCCACACCTCACATGAGATTAATACATATGATTTGTGTCACCATACACTGGCTTATAGCCTATCATTCAAAATCCACATCTGTCCCTTTAGATCAGCTGAAAACTAGGATTAATACTATAAATCTAAAGCCCTGTACACATGATCGGATTTCCTATGGTTTTTCAACCGATGGATTTTTCTTTCGGTAAACCGATGAAGCTGACTTTCATCAGTCTTGCCTACACACCATTAGTTAAAAAACCGACCGTTCCAAACGCGGTGACGTAAAACACTCCGATGAGCCGAGAAAAATGAAGTTCAATGCTTCTGAGCATGCGTCGACTTGATTCTGAGCATGCGTGGGTTTTTTATCCGATGGAGTTCCCCACAGACGATAGTAATTTGCTATCGGTTTTTTAACCATCGGATAAATTTAAAACATGTTCTATTTTTAAACACCGATGGAAACAAGACCGATGGGGCCCATACATGATCGGTTTGTCCGATGAAAAAAGTCCATTGGATATTTCATACACTGTTTAATACAATGCAATTCTATAAGAAAAAATGGGATCCCTGGTTCATTCATGGCGATGATTTATTTAATTTCGTGGTCCACTAAAAGACATGTTATGTCTCCAAAAATCCAACTGTTAAATGTATGTCACCAAAAATGCCTTGTTGTTTATTCAATCATTTTCTATAATGGTCTTTTCTTGATGTAATAGATATACCAAAATAACCTCTATATACTGTACATTTTATATTATTCTCATTTACAATTTGATATGATGTAAAAATTCTTCTTCATACTATATGATTTCTCATTTTTGTACCTCAATTTTATACCAAATAAAAAAGTTTGTAAACCAAAAAAAAAACATAGAAAACTTGGGCCAGCTGGACACAAGATAGTTATTAGACTTGTGCACAACGGAAAAATTTGTTTAGTTTCGGTTTGTTTCTTGTGCACAACAGAAAAATTTGTTTAGTTTCGGTTCGTTTCTTTTCGGTCCTGTTGATTCGTAATCATTCGTAATTTTGCTAGACGGGATTTTTCGTGTTCGGACTAATTCGTATTTTCGCAAGCGACATTTTTCGTTGAATCGGAATGATTTGTATTAATGTAAGCCTTATTTTTCGTAGATTTATAATTCGTACTTTCGTACATTGTTTTTTGTTGATTCTGGACACAACTCCTACTTTCGTAACTTTTTTTGGGTTCATTGATTCGTAATTTTCCGTGTCTCTCTCACAACGACGCTGCCTATTATGCCTAATGTGCTTTGAATGGATTTGTACTTTTCTAAATACATAGTGGTTATTTGTAACGATTCGAAATCTCGTATTTTACTTTCGTTTTTTACATGCGGCTATAGCCTCCGCCCCTGTACACCATTTTGAGAGGGAGTTCAGCACGGTGAGGGAGAAGTAGAGAGCAGAGCAGTGTGTTATTGTGCTTCGAATGGATTCGAAATCTCGTATTTTACTTTAGTTTTTTACATGCGGCTATAGCCTCCGCTCCTGTACACCATTTTGAGAGGGAGTTCAGCACGGTGAGGGAGAAGCAGAGAGAGCATTGTACTTTGAATTGATTTGTACATTCGTAACTTTTTTCATAACAAATTATGCCGAAGACATTCGGGCATTCGCTATTTGCGATATAATTTATTTCGGATTCGGTTTTATTCATAATTGCTTTGTTCGGAAATTCTAATGCTTCCAAATGTCCGAAAGTTGCTAAATTCGGACAAATTTCGATTCGTTACGAAACGAATTGCACAAGCCTAATAGTTATCCCTGAAAGCACAATGGTTGACGATGAAAGTTCTCCCCCAATGGTCCAGCACTAGCCTGTTCAAAAAATAGGTGTAGTGTCTCCCTCCATGTCCTGCAGGAGTCCAGAAGACTCTTAAGCATTGGCACAGTTATGTTGTTTAGTGGCAATAAACGTTTCAAACGCGTTGGTGTCCCTTTCCACGTTAACCTGTCATTGAATCATACATGATTTACAGTATCATATGGTATTGGGTATCCCCACCATTGAAAAATAATGTTGTGCTACAGTGTTGTATGATCTATTGATGTTTTTAATTTATTGGAGCCTCATGGAGATTTTCTTTCTTTTTTTAAACTGTCAACAAGAATAACATTTCTATTTTTATATAACAAATGTAGTCGTTTGGTTGCCGTACAAAAGTCCTAAAAAATAGGAATTTCAGTTTTTTGGTTATTTATTTTATTTATTTATTTATTTTATTTATTTTTTTGGTTATTTATGTTCACTCAGTTTTGAGCAAGGATTCCCATCATCCTGATGGGAATCCTTGCTCAAAACTGAGTGAACATATTATTTCTATCAGCGTATGGTATGCAAACTCTCTGGATACCTGCCTGTTGGGAAAAAAGATGGCCAGGTTGCATTCTTCCCCTCTCTACAGACGCTGACAGTCAGCTACAGTCTTCTCTGTACACATTGTTAGAACTGTGAGTGTTCCCGAATGGGCTGCCTTCCCACCAGGTTATTTGGGAACTGTCTCTGTATTATTTCAGTACAAGTTCTTTCACTGCCCTGGGACTGAGTGCGTTATTCCGCCGCACCGCACTGCACCCTTCCTACAGGCTAGTGCCATTTTTGTTCAATCACCCGAGGTCAGTATTTACTTCCTGGACAGAGATACTGGACCAGGAATTATAGAATCATAAAAATATGGGGTCCATAATTTTTTTTTTATGTTCTTGGCTTATAAAAATTATCCCCCTGCCACCATTTCTTACCTTGTGACTGTTCAGCAAGTTTCAATGTTACAAAATTCCCAGTGAGGTATGACTGGGAGGAGAGTTCCATCACTTCCTGTCTGGTAAAGCATTCCATATTGTGCACTTCTATGGACCACATCAGTGAGAACTTTGAATCCTTGGTCACAGTTTGCTGAAAACAATTTTCCTTCCGCTGCCAGGATTTTTTATTGTACATTATGAAGAATATAGCAGGAGAGAGACTCCATTGCTACGTTTGGTGAGATGAGAACTTCTAATTGGATCATGCTGAAACTAGTCCCTAAGAAGTCCTAGGAACAACAAGTGGTTTAACCACTACGTTATTTGTGGACTCAGCCTTTCAGGACAAAAAAAAAAAACATATGGGTTCTAATGTGTGCACAGCCTGGGTGCACTCATGGTATACTGTATATAATCATGTAGGAAAATCTGAGTCATCTCTGTAAGTGTCAGTGTAAACAGTGTTAAAGATCTGTTGTTACCACATGCCATTTTGTGTGAAGGTTGTTAAGTTATGAAACATTTGAAGTGGGAGCATTTTGGTTTTGCTGACTAAAATCTGGAGCTAGAGTGAAGATAAAAGTTGCAAGGGAGTTTTTTTTTTTTTTCAGGAGTGCAGATTAAGAAAACAAGAGTGTGGGTGTTAGTAAAAACAATATTTCATTGTGATCCCTCTTAATATTACTATAACTCTTTCAAATTTGACTTCACATCTTTTAAATTTGCTTTCCTAATTTATATTTCAACAAATGTATATTGCATTTTTTACTTTTTAGTTATAATCATGCTATTGTGTAATAATCTTGATGCTATGTTGTTATTATGTGAAGCGCTACCCCCGCAGGAGCCACTGGTGAAATGGGATCCTCCACCCTGCACAACCAGGCACTCAGAATTTCCACAGCACACTTGAGTCAGGAAACAGTCCAGCAACTTTGTTTGTTTTGTTTATTGGGGGTATTCAACTTGGATGAGGATAGGGATATTATGGGATGCCCACTTGATTTTTCAGCAAAAGAAACTCTTCAGGGACTCAACTATATACAGTCCATATATACACCACTCTTCTGCCTCCTGCACAAATCTTGCTTGCAGAACACTCAGGCCCAACTGGAACACTGTTTGGGGGATCTGACAAGGCACTTAGCCAGATCTAGTAGAAACAAAAAATGGAAGAAAAAAACTTGTGCTATCTAGTGAATAAACAAAGCTGCCAGCATTAACAATAAGATAATATTGCTCAAAAAATGGAAAAACTACAAAATGCGGTTCTGGTGACAATAAAAAACAGTCTTTGGTGATCTAAGAACTGTATGTACAGTGTAGCAACTGTGAACAACACAGTATGGGACACCACTAAATAATGAATGGTGTCACAGGATGTGATCCAAGTGAACCAGCAAACACAACATAAGGTGAACTCAATAATGGTGATGACTGTGTCAAGAAATGCAAATATACATCAAGTCCTCATTGTGTTAAAATAAAAAGGCAAATCCTTGTGAAAAACAAGATCTAGTAGAAGCCCTTTACAGGCAGGGATCGCGGGCCTCTTTGGTGGCAAGTTTACCCCCCTGAGGCTACTGGTCCCAGCTCCACCTCTTCAGGCACTGCCAGTCCACCTAGCTGCAGCTGCCCCTTTCACTAGCTCTCCTGGCTAATTTTCCACAGTCCTCCCAGACTGACTCTTCAGCCATCCCAGACTGCCACGTCTCAGTCCTCTCAGGCTGCTTCTCAGTCCTCCCCGACTGTCTCACTCACCAGCCACCCGGCTGTCTTCTCCCTGACGATCTACTGCACATGCTCACTGGCTCCTGCTGTCCTCACACCTGCTCCAATGCCCCTGGATAGGACTCCCCTGCATGTCATCAGAGGATCCCTCCTGCACCCGCGCTCCAGCTCCAGGTCCCAGGTGGTTACCCTCAAGGGCCTCCGACAGCCTCCTCAGCACTCCATCTACAGCTTCCACCCGAACTCCACTGCCCCTGCTGGCCTGACCCTGAGTATATAAGAGGTCCCTCCCCCTGCCAGCCCATTTGGCCCAGGATTGGTTGGGGCCCTCATCAATACTCCAGGCAGCTCCTCCCAACCTCCCTTCCATTCTTCTGGAAGTTTCTGCAATGTTTGAGCAAGTAGGGGGAGATATCAGAAATGCCGCCTCATGAGTCATTCCAGCTTCTCTGGATGACTCACCCTGACCCAGATTCAAAACACACAGGCTTGGCTGCCAGACAAGCCAAACAATTTACCTACACTACAGAAAAAAGCCTATCACGCCAGCACAATAAGTTAGAGGGTGATACTGTACATATGTATTGCCAAACCCCTTTGTTTTGGATAGAGTAGGAAAGGCTTGAAACCCCTGACTGGTAATTTTGTTTTGCTGTCTGTTTCCACTAGAAAAATGTCCCTTCACTTCCCGTCCCAAAGACTCAATGGAAAAAAGTGAGGAAAGTACCACTCTTATGCCGCGTACACACGACCGCTTTTCTCAACGAGAAAAACTGCATTTTTTTTTTCGCCAACAAAAACGATCGTCTGTGGGCTTTATGTCGTTTTTCTCGTTGAGAAAAACGGCATAAAAAACGACGAGAAAAATTAGAACCTGTTCTAAATTTTCTCATCATTTTTTCCAGCATTTTTTTCCGCGGCAGTTTTCCCATAGGGAGACACTGCCGCGGAGCCCACAGACGGTCGTTTTTCTCGTCAAGAGAAAAATGACGGGAAAAACGACCGTGTGTAGGGAACCAAGCGGTTCCCTCGTTTTTCCTGTCATTATTCACGGCGGTTTTTTAACCGCCGTGAATAATGATCGTGTGTACGCGGCATAAGACAGTTGTCTCTGGAACAGCAGTCCCCATTGAGAGATTTCCCCTTACCTCTAAAATTTTGGATTTTCCCTCTCTTTCTTTCCCAGTGACAATGGTCACCAGGAAAAATAGATTAGTCAATTCCTCCATGGGGACATAGAAAGCCTTAAAGACTTGACAGAAGGTCTAACCCTTTCCTGACTCTATTCAAAACTGAAAAAAAAGCTTTACCGATACAGTCTAATGTAGTATAAAGGACGCCGTGGCTGGGTCCTGGAAGGACGCTATATTTCCCCTCTGTTTGGACTGTGGTCACTTTAAGGGAACAGGAAGGGTTAACGCACCTGTCCAAGGAAGTGGTTTAAAACAAGAAAGGAAGTTGTAGGTGGGTGTGGAGGAGTATAGTGGAGACTGTGGATGGTGAATGGTGGACAGTGAAAAGCTGTGAAAGCTGTGAAAGCTGTGAAAAACTGTGAAAGCACATGGCAGTGTCCTGCCTGGAAGCCTGCTAGCTGGGGAAGTTACCTGCAACATAAAGTAAGGACTGTTTACAACTGCGATAGCAGTTCTGAGCTCTACAAGTCGGTGAGACTGTTATTTCTTTTGTTTTTGCTGCTGTGAAGCCATTTACGTTTAATAAACCTCCTTTTTGATTGAAAAGCCTGTGTCCTGCGATATAGCGGGTTCCCCGAACTTTACAGTAGTCATTCTTAACTAGGGTTCCGTGGAATCCTGGGGTTCCTCCAGGGATGGCTAGGGTTTCCTTGAGCTATGGCTTACTGACTTCTTATCTTGGTGTTGCCTGCAAAGTTCTAAGTCCAACACCATTTGGCAGAGCTAGTGGCAGTACCGCAAGGGTGTCATGCTAGCCATCAGGGATGAGCCGAACACCCCCCTGTTCGGTTCGCACCAGAACCTGCAAACAGACAGAATGTTCGTGTGAACTTTAGAACCCTATTATATACAATGGACTCGAACGTTCGAAATCTAAAGTGCTAATTATAAAGGCTAATATGCAATTTATTGTCCTAAAAAGTGTTTGGGGACCCGGGTCCTGCCCCAGGGGACATGTATCAATGCAAAAAAAGGTTTAAAAAATAGACGTTTTTACGGGAGCGGTGATTTTAATAATGCTTAAAATGAAAAAATAAAAGTGAAATATTCCTTTAAATTTCGTACCTGGGGGGTGTGTATGACATGCATGTAAAGTGGCACATGTTTCCCGTGCTTAGAACTGTCCCTGCACAAAGTGTCATTTTTGAAGGAAAAAAAGTCATTTAAAACTCACTCGCGGCTATTAATGAATTGTCGGCTTTTATCAATACATAGAAAAGTCATTGAAAAAAAAAAAAAAAAGCGTGGGGGTTCCCCCAAATTCAATTACCAGGCCCTTTAGGTCTGGAATGGATATTAAGGGGAACCCCGCCGCAAATTTAAAAAAAATGGCGTGGGGTTCCCCCTAAATATCCATACCAGGCCCTTGAGATCTGGCATGGATTTTAAGGGGAACTCCACCCCAAATTTAAAAAAAAATGGCGTGGAGTCCCCCCAAAAATCCATACCAGACCCTTATCCGAGCACGCAACCTGGCCGGCCGCAGGGGAAGAGGGGGGACGAGAGAGCGCCCCCCCCTCCCTCCTGAACCGTACCAAGCCACATGCCCTCAACATGGGGAGGATGTCCCCATGTTGATGGGGACAAGGGCCTCATCCCCACAACCCTTGCCCGGTGGTTGTGGGGGTCTGCGGGCGGGGGGCTTATCGGAATCTGGAAGACCCTTTAACAAAGGGGACCCCCAGATCCCGGCCCCCCCTATGTGAATTGGTAAGGGGTACATTGTACCCCTACCATTTCACGAAGAAAGTGTCAAAAAATGTAAATAAAAACACACAAACACCTTGAAATAGTCCTTTATTAAAAAAAAAAATAAAATTATAAAAAAAAAAAACATTCCAGCGATGAAATCCAGTGTCCCGCAGCGATCCCGATGTCCAGCGCTGTCCGTCATTGGTTGTGCCTGTGCGGACCTGATGGGGAACTTCCTTGCTGTGTTTTAAATGTATAGACCCGCCCCTTCTAAAGTTCCCCATCAGGTCCGCTCAGCGGACCAGATGCGGAACATGAGAAGGGGCGGGTCTATACATGTATTACACAGCGAATGAAGTACCCCATCAGGTCCGCCCCCTCGGTATGTCCGACCCCGCCTACATCATTGTTTACACAGTGAAGGAAGTTTCCCGCTCAGGCCAATGACGTAGGCAGGGTTCGACATACCGAGGGGGCGGACCTGATGGGGAACTTTGTTCGCTGTGTAATACATGACCAGATGCTGAACATGAGAAAGGGCGGGTCTATTCATGTATTACAAAGTGAGAGAAGTTCCCCATCAGGTCCGCCCCCTCGGTATGTCGGACCCCGCCTACATCATTGGCCTGAGCAGGAAACTTCCTTCACTGTGTAAAGTTCCCCGCTCAGGCCAATGACGTAGGCGGGGTCGGACATACCGAGGGGGTGGACCTGATGGGGAACTTCATTTGCTGTGTAATACATGTATAGACCCGCCCCTTCTCATGTTCCGCATCTGGTCCGCTGAGCGGACCTGATGGGAAACTTTAGAAGGGGCGGGTCTATACATTTAAAACACAGCGGAGGAAGTTCCCTATCAGGTCCGCTCAGGCACAACCAATGACGGACAGCGTTGGACATCGGGATCGCCGCGGGACACTGGATTTCATCGCTGGAATGTTTTTTTTATTATTTTTATTTTTTTAAATAAAGGACTTTTCCAAGGTGTGTGTGTGTTTTTATTTACATTTTTTGACACTTTCTTCGTGAAATGGTAGGGGTACAATGTACCCCTTACCAATTCACATAGGGGGGGCCGGGATCTGGGGGTCCCCTTTGTTAAAGGGGTCTTCCAGATTCTGATAAGCCCCCCGCCCGCAGACCCCCACAACCACCGGGCAAGGGTTGTGGGGATGAGGCCCTTGTCCCCATCAACATGGGGACATCCTCCCCATGTTGAGGGCATGTGGCCTGGTACGGTTCAGGAGGGAGGGGGGGCCGCTCTCTCGTCCCCCCCTCTTCCCCTGCGGCCGGCCAGGTTGCGTGCTCGGATAAGGGTCTGGTATGGATTTTTGGGGGGACTCCACGCCATTTTTTTTTTAAATTTCTGGTGCTGCTGGACCTCAGTGCAGCGTTCGACACAGTAGACCACAAAACTCTACTCATTCGCCTTAAAGAAGTAGCCGGAGCCGCAGACCCTGACCTACACTGGTTCGCATCCTTCCTAGACAATCGTTCCCAGACAGTGAAACTAGGAGCCTTCACCTCTGAAACTCGCACAATTTCTTGCGGAGTCCCCCAAGGATCACCCCTGTCACCCGTGCTCTTTAACATCTACCTCCGCCCACTCCTCAAAATCATCAGCAAACAGGGCCTGTGCTACCACTCATATGCTGACGACACCCAACTCTACTTTCGTATCACCGGGAAAAAAGACCAATATCACGGATTGGAAACCTGTCTCACATTGATCGATGAATGGATGACTGAGAATTCCCTCAAACTCAACGGATCCAAAACAGAACTCCTTCTCCTCCACGCAAACCGAAAGACAAAAACTAAGACTTCTTGGACACTCCCCACTATCCTTGGACAGACCGTTACCCCGAGCACCAAAGTCAAAAGTCTCGGAGTCATCTTTGACTCGGAGATGTCGATGGACGCACAAATTGGATCAGTAGTCAGCGGAGCTCACCATCTCCTCCGTCTACTACGTAGACTCATCCCCTTCATCCCAAAAGAGGATACAGCAGTAGTAGTTGGAACAATTATCAACTCCCGACTCGATTACGCAAACGCCCTCTACCTCGGACTACCCAAATACCAGATTTCGCGCCTACAAGTCATCCAGAACACGGCTGCCAGGCTGGTAACGGGAAAAAAACCTTGGGAATCCATCACCCCATCACTAAGGACCCTTCATTGGCTAACCGTAAAGGATCGGATCACATTCAAGACCCTCTGTCTCACCCACAAGTGCACACAGGGAAACGCTCCACAATATCTATGCGAGAAGATAAAACACTACACCCCCAATCGCAATCTCCGATCAACCAACCAAAACCTCCTTCACATCCCCAAGTCCCGCTACAAATCAAAGGGAGAACGAAGATTTGCAGTCCAAGGACCACGGCTATGGAACGCTCTACCCACCAACATCCGCATGGAAGAAAACCACCGGGCCTTCAGGAAAAAACTTAAGACCCACCTATTCTGAAGGGTCAGGATGTCACTGGATGAAAAGCGCCTTGAGGCGATTTAGTTCGCATTTGTAGCGCTATACAAGTTATTCACTCACTCACTCACTCACTCTGGAGTTCCCCTTAAAATCCATGCCAGATCTCAAGGGCCTGGTATGGATATTTACGGGGAACCCCACGCCATTTTTTTTAAAATTTGCGTCGGGGTTCCCCTTAATATCCATTCCAGACCTAAAGGGCCTGGTAATTGAATTTAGGGGAACCCCCATGCTTTTTTTTTTTTTTTTTTCATCAATTACTTTTCTGTGTATTGATAAAAGCCAACAATTCATTATAGCCGCGAGTGAGTTTTAAATGACTTTTTTCCTTCAAAAATGACACTTTGTGCAGGGACAGTTCTAAGCACAGGAAACATGCGCCACTTTACATGCATATCATACACACCCCCCAGGTACGAAATTTAAAGGAATATTTCACTTTTATTTTTTCATTTTAAGCATTATTAAAATCACTGCTCCTAAAAAAACGGCCGTTTTTAAAACTTTTTTTTGCATTGATACATGTCCCCTGGGGCAGGACCCAGGTCCCCAAACACTTTTTAGGACAATAACTTGCATATAAGCCATTATAATTAGCACTTTAGATTTCTCCCATAGACTTTTCGAATTTGCCGCGAACACCCCAAATTGTTCGTTGTTCGGCGAACAGGCCAACAAGCAATGTTCGAGTTGAACATGAGTTCGACTCGAACTCGAAGCTCATCCCTACTAGCCATCCCTTTAAGGGAAAAAAATTTCCCACTTACCACCACCAACTGAAGGGATGTTTTCCCAATGACCCTTAAAAGACTACTCTTACCAGGGCTTTGAGTTATGGCCAAGCGCTAAGGGAGCGTGAGACTCATTAGCTGGTGATGCTGTTCCCCTCTATTTGTGTTTTTGGATATGTTTTTAGGTAGTTTTACTGGACGCGCGACCAACCAGAATTCTTTTTGCTCATTGGATACCTATAATGAATGGGGCCAGCACCTGGTCTGTGTGTTAACCACTTAAGCCCCAGACCATTTGGTAGCTAAAGGACCAGAGGTGATTTCAGAATTTTGCACTGTGCTGCTTTAACTGTAAATTGTGCGGACATGCAATGTTGTACCAAAACGAAATTTGCGTCCTTTTCTTCCCACAAATAGAGCTTTCTTTTAATGGTATTTGATTGCCTCTGCGATTTTTATTTTTTGCGATATAAACGGAAAATTTTGAAAAAAAATGATATTTTCTACTTTTTGTTCTAAGAAAAATCGAATAAACTCAATTTTAGTCATACATTTAGGCCAAAATGTATTCAGCCACATGTCTTTAGTAAAAAAAATGTCAATAAGCGTATATTTATTGGTTTGCGCAAAAGTTATAGCGTTTACAAACTAGGGTACATTTTCTGGAATTTACACAGCTTTAAATTTATGACTGCCTATCTCATTTCTTGAGGTGCTAAAATGGCAGGGCAGTACAAACCCCCCCCCCCCAAATGACCCCATTTTGAAAAGTAGACACCCCAAGGAAATTGCTGAGAGGCATGTTGAGCCCATTGAATATTTTTTTTTGTCCCAAGTGATTGAATAATGACAAAAAAAAATAAAAATTACAAAAAGTTGTCACTAAATGATATATTGCTCAAACATGCCATGGTTATATGTGGAATTGCACCCCAAAATACATTCTGCTGCTTCTCCTGAGTACGGGGATACCACATGTGTGGGACTTTTTAGGAGCCTAGCCACGTACGGGACCCCGGAAACCAAGCACCGCCTTCAGGATTTCTAAGGGCGCAAATTTTTGATTTCACTCCTCACTACCTATCACAGTTTCGAAGGCCATAAAATGCCAAAATAGCACAAAACCCCCTCAAATGACCCCATTTTGGAAAGTAGACACCCAAAGCTATTTACTGAGAGGCATGTTCAGTCCATGGAATATTTTATATTTTGCCACAAGTTGCGGGAATATGACAAACTTTTTTTTTTTTGCACAAAGTTGTCACTAAATTATATATTGCTCACAAATGTCATGGGCATATGTGAAATTACACCCCAAAATACATTCTGCTGCTTCTCCTGAGTACGGGGATACCACATGTGTGGGACTTTTTGGGAGCCTAGTCGCGTACGGGACCCCAAAAACCAAGCACCGCCTTCAAGGTTTCTAAGGGCATAAATTTTTGATTTCACTCCTCACTACCTATCACAGTTTTGAAGGCCATAAAATGTCAAGATGACACAAAACCCCCCCAAATGACCCCATTTTGGAAAGTAGACACCCCAAGGAAATTGCTGAGAGGCATGTTGAGCCCATTGAATATTTTTTTTTGTCCCAAGTGATTGAATAATGACAAAAAAAAATAAAAATTACAAAAAGTTGTCACTAAATGATATATTGCTCAAACATGCCATGGTTATATGTGGAATTGCACCCCAAAATACATTCTGCTGCTTCTCCTGAGTACGGGGATACCACATGTGTGGGACTTTTTAGGAGCCTAGCCACGTACGGGACCCCGGAAACCAAGCACCGCCTTCAGGATTTCTAAGGGCGCAAATTTTTGATTTCACTCCTCACTACCTATCACAGTTTCGAAGGCCATAAAATGCCAAAATAGCACAAAACCCCCTCAAATGACCCCATTTTGGAAAGTAGACACCCAAAGCTATTTACTGAGAGGCATGTTCAGTCCATGGAATATTTTATATTTTGCCACAAGTTGCGGGAATATGACAAACTTTTTTTTTTTTGCACAAAGTTGTCACTAAATTATATATTGCTCACAAATGTCATGGGCATATGTGAAATTACACCCCAAAATACATTCTGCTGCTTCTCCTGAGTACGGGGATACCACATGTGTGGGACTTTTTGGGAGCCTAGTCGCGTACGGGACCCCAAAAACCAAGCACCGCCTTCAAGGTTTCTAAGGGCATAAATTTTTGATTTCACTCCTCACTACCTATCACAGTTTTGAAGGCCATAAAATGTCAAGATGACACAAAACCCCCCCAAATGACCCCATTTTGGAAAGTAGACACCCCAAGGAAATTGCTGAGAGGCATGTTGAGCCCATTGAATATTTTTTTTGTCCCAAATGATTGAATAATGACAAAAAGAAAACAAAAATGTACAAAAAGTTGTCACTAAATGATATATTGCTCACACATGCCATGGTTATATGTGGAATTGCACCCCAAAATACATTCTGCTGCTTCTTCTGAGTACGGGGATACCACATGTGTGGGACTTTTTGGGAGCCTAGCCGCGTACGGGACCCCAAAAACCAAGCACCGCCTTCAAGGTTTCTAAGGGCACAAATTTTTGATTTCACTCCTCACTACCTATCACAGTTTTGAAGGCCATAAAATGCCAAGATAGCCCAAAACCCCCACAAATGACCCCATTTTGGAAAGTAGACACCCCAAGCTATTTGCTGAGAGGCATGGTGAGTATTTTACAGCTCTCATTTGTTTTTGCAAATTAAGAAAGACATTTTTTTTTTTTTTTTCAATTTTCAAAACTTTGTGACAAAAAGCGAGATCTGCAAAATACTCAACATACCTCTCAGCAAATAGCTTGGGGTGTCTACTTTCCAAAATGGGGTCATTTGGGTCGGTTTTGTGCCATCTGGGCATTCCATGGCCTCCGAAACTGTGATAGGCAGTGAGGAGTGAAATCAAAAAATTACACCCTTAGAAAGCCTGAAGGCGGTGCTTGGTTTTCGGGGTCCTGTACGCGGCTAGGCTCCCAAAATGTCTCACACATGTGGTATCCCCGTACTCAGGAGAAGAAACAGAATGTATTTTGGGGTGCAATTCCACATATGCCCATGGCATGTTTGAGAAATATATAATTTAGTGACAACTTTTTGTAAATTTTTTTTTTCTTTTTGTCATTATTCAATCACTTGGGACAAAAAAAAAAAATATTCAATGGGCTCAACATGCCTCTCAGCAAATAGCTTGAGGTGTCTACTTTCCAAAATGGGGTCATTTGGGGGGGTTTTGAACTGTCCTGGCATTTTATACACAACATTAGGAAGCTTACATCCACTCTTCTAACCACTTGAAGACAAAGCCCTTTCTGACACTTTTTGTTTACATGAAAACATTTTTTTTTTGCAAGAAAATTATGTTGAACCCCCAAACATTATATATTTTTTTAAAGCAAAGGCCCTACAGATTAAAATAGTGGGTGTTGCATTTTTTTTTCCACACAGTATTTGCGCAGCGATTTTTTCAAACGCATTTTTGGGGGGGAAAACACACTTTTTTTATTTTTAATGCACTAAAAAACACTATATTGCCCAAATGTTTGATGAAATAAAAAAGATGATCTTAGGCCGAGTACATGGATACCAAACACGACATGCTTTAAAATTGCGCACAAACGCGCAGCTGCGACAAACTACATACATTTTTAAAAGCATTTAAAAGCCTTTATAGGTTACCACGTTAGATTTACAGAGGAGGTCTACTGCTAAAATTACTGCCCTCGATCTGACCTTCGCGGTGATACCTCACATGCATGATACAATTGCTGTTTACATATGACGCTAGACCGACGCTTGCGTTCGCCTTTGCGCAAGAGCAGGGGGGACAGCGGTGCTTTTTTTTTTTTTTTTTTTTTTTTTTTTTATTATTTATTTTATTATTTATTTTGCTTTTTTTTTTTTTTTTTTAAACTGTTCCTTCCATATTTTATTTTTTTACCATTTTTATTGTTATCTCAGGGAATGTAAATATCCCCTATGATAGCAATAAGTAGTGACAGGTACTCTTTTTTTGAAAAAAATTGGGGGGTTAGACCCTAGATCTTTCCTCTGCCCTCAAAGCATCTGACCACACCAAGATCGGTGTGATAAAATGCTTTCCCAATTTCCCAATGACGCTGTTTATATCCGGGGGGGCATTCCCTCCCACTGCTTGTAAAAGCAGTCTAGAGGCTAATTATCTGCTAGAATTGCTTTTACATGAAAGCCGGCCGCTGGCTGAAAAGAATTATACCAAGATGATACCTAAACCTGCAGGCATAATTCTGGTATAAACATTCAAAGTCCAGCAACATACCAGTACGTTGCTGGTCCTTGTTGGACATGTATTGTAATCTTTTTTTTCATGCAGCCTGTTGGCTGAACGAAAAAAAGAGATTGATCGGTGGGTATGCCCACCATTAGAATACCTCCCTTCATCCACCCACTTCTAATGATGGGCATACATGCACCATTTATATATGCCGAAGCATGGGGGCATCCTCCCGCAAAAAAGTTATGCCGCGTACACACGGTCTGACTTTTCCACCGGCAAGCCTTCGTCAAAATTGCTCCTCCGCCCCTGCTGCCCCCATGCTTCGGCATATATGCTCTTTTTTTTAACTGTGGTGGTGAAATCACCTCCTACAGCGTTGGAGTCACGGCTTTATGTATCGTGGGAGCAAACGCTGTTGCTGTCAAGATAAATAGATCCGCTCTGCAACTGAATGGCATACCTGCTAAGCAAATGATGGTTAACATTAAAACAAAGTAACATTACAGTACAACAGTAAGACCTTACCATACCATACCTGCAAAGCAAATACCAAAACAAAACCTAGTAAAAAATAAAAATAAATTTTAACGCAACCTGTGCCTAAAATATATATATGCCGAAGCATGGGGGCATCCTCCCGCAAAAAAGTTATGCCGCGTACACACGGTCTGACTTTTCCACGGGCAAGCCTCCGTCGGAATTTCGACCGTATGTACGCGGCATTAGGAGCAAAATTGCTCCTCCGCCCCTGCTGCCCCCATGCTTCGGCATATATGCTCTTTTTTTTTAACTGTGGTGGTGAAATCACCTCCTACAGCACTGGAGTCACGGCTTTATGTATCGTGGGAGCAAACGCTGTTGCTGTCAAGATAAATAATTCCGCGCTGCAGTTGAATGGCGCACCTGAAAACAAAAAATTACATACCTGAAAAGCAAGCATGATAAAACATTGCAGAATAGAATACAGTAAAAAAGAGCAGAACAATAGAGAGAAAATGGAGAGAGAGAGAACAATAAAACGACAACTATTTTAGTTTTTTTTATTTTATATTTTTTTTGTGTTTTGTTTTTTACGTTTTTTTTTTTTTTCTTTTTTACACTTTTTTTTTGTAACTTTAACAACTGTAATGGTTCGGGTCTCTCAAAATGTAATGGCATCTTGGGAGACCCTGTGTAAGTGTGTCCTAGTCTGTGAAATGCTGTACCCTACGCTAAAACTTCACTTTTGAGTGGTAGCGTTCAAAACATTCACCAAGGCAAAGACCAGGTTTGTCAGGACAGAGTGGACAAAAAACACGGGTGTCACGCCTAAATCCGCGCTTGCTACAGACACAACATCTTTTTTGGGGGGTTCGTTGGGTAGGGGTACTCGGGAGGGCATACGGATAATGCCTCTCATGCAGCCGGCTTACTGCATTTGGTAGGGGATGGTGAGGTGCAGAACCGCCTGGATACAGGAGTTCTGTGACTATCTCATTCTGGAATTTTAGAAGAGATAAAGTCCCGCCTGAAGCTCTGTATAGCACATGAGCGTTCAGCAAAGCCAATTGGAATAAGGATAGAGACACTTTTTTGTACCAGCGTCTCGCCTTACGGTCAATTAGATACGGCGCCAACAACTGGTCGTTGAGGTCCACCCCTCCCATATTTTGGTTATATTCGTGGACACAGAGGGGTTTCTCCACAACACCAGTCGCCGTACGAATTTGGACTGTCGTGTCTGCATGAAGGGAGGTAAGAAGGAAAACATTCTTATTGTCCCTCCACTTCATAGCGAGCAAGTTATTACACTTCAAGCAGGCTCTCTCCCCCAGCCTAAGACGGGAATCTACAAGCCGCTGGGGAAAGCCCCGGCGATTAGGTCGCACGGTGCCACATGCTCCAATCTGATGATCAAACAAGTGACTAAACAGTGGCACGCTCGTGTAATAATTGTCCACATACAAGTGGTACCCCTTTCCGAATAAGGGTGACACCAAGTTCCACACTATCTTGCCAGCGCTCCCTATGTAATCCGGGCAGTTGACCGGCTCAACCTGTCTGTCTTTTCCCTCATAAACCGTAAAGCTCCATACATAGCCTGTTGCCCTGTCACAGAACTTATAGAGCTTGACCCCGTATCTGGCACGCTTGCTGGGAAGGTACTGCTTGAAAGACAAGCGGCCAGAAAATTTAATCAGGGACTCATCAACGCAGACAACTTGATCGGGAATAAACAAGGCTGCAAAACGTTCGTTGAAGTGCTTTATGAGGGGCCGAATTTTATAGAGCCGGTCGTATTCAGGGTCTCCACGTGGACGACAAAGTTCATTGTCGTTGAAGTGCATGAACCGCAAAATCTGCTCGTATCTAGTGTTGAGCGAACCCGAACTGTAAAGTTCGGGTCCGTACCGAACTTTAGCTTTTTCCCGAACCCGAACCCGGACTTTGCCCAAAAGTCCGGGTTCGGGTTCGGCAATCTAATAACGCATTTAGAAATGCTTCAGGGGCCAGCCAATCACCTTTTGATTAGCTGGTGTGCCCTTAGAGGTCATCATAGCCATGTCTACTAATGGCATGGCTGTGATTGGTCAGTGCAACATGTGACCCAGCTTCTATATAAGCTAGAGGCACACAGCACACATGTCACTCTGCTTCAGAATAGATAGGGAGAGGCTCTAGTCTGCTGCTGCTGCTTTTAGGGAGAGATAGAAAGATAGATGAGGTAGTCCTGATTCTGCAATCTGAGGGAAAAGATAGAGAGATAGTGTAGTGTAGGGCCAGGTTCCTGTGTTGGTGCTTTCAGGGAGAGAGAATATTATATAGGAGTCCAGATTCAGAGATTAAAATCAGCGATCTGCATAGGTTTACCTATTTGTGTTGCAGTGCAGTCTTTTTACACTGCTATGAGCCCAGTGTCAGAGAAAATCTAACTTTTAGGGGAAAAAAAAAAGGCACTTTATTGTTCTCTTTTCCAAAAGACCCATAGGGCAAAAAAAAAAAAAAAAGCATTTTATTTTGCTCGTGCAAAAAAAGACCCGTTTAGGGCAAAAAAAAATAAAAAAAAATTTGCACTTTAATGTACGCTTGCAAAAAACGCCGTTTAGGGGCACCAAAAAAAGTTTGCAGTGTGTTATACATATTTTGAGGTGTGTGAAATAAACAATTTCTATATAGTTTTCTCCTACTGTGCTATACTAAAAAAAAAAACATTTTTTTTGAATAGCATTTTCTGCAGTTCTGTAGCTGTGCGATTCAGCAGTTACGTACTGTGGGTGTGTTCTGCTCTTCCAAAAAACGCCGTTTAGGGGCACAAAAAAAAGTTTGCAGTGTGTTATACATATTTGGAGGTGTGTGAAATAAACAATTTCTATATAGTTTTCTCCTACTGTGCTATACTAAAAAAAAAACATTTTTTTGAATAGCATTTTCTGCAGTTCTGTAGCTGTGCGATTCAGCGGTTACGTACTTTGGTTGTGTTCTGCGCTTCCAAAAACACCCATTTAGGGCAAGATCCTAAATTTTGAAAATAGAGGAGAAGGTCAAAGGGACTTGGTGGCCCTGGTCGTGGTGCTGCTGGTGGAGCTCCTGTTGCAGGGAGAGGACGTGGTGGATCTGTGCCAGATACACGCACAAGTGAAACACCTTCCTCAGGTGCGAGTAGGCGACCGAGCCTGCGGTGCTATTTTGTCGCGCCTAATGAGGCTGTACGAATGTTTAGGCCAGGACAAGTACAGGCGATAGTAGATTGGGTTGCTGACAGTGCCTCGGGTTCCTTCACATTGTCTCCCACCCACTCTTCTGATGAAAGAACAGAGTTGGCACCTGAAACCCATGTCCATCAGTCTTTCACCTCACCCCCTTGCAAATCAGCCAAGCAGTCTGAGCCCCAAATCATGCAGCAGTCTCTTCTGCTTTTCGATGACTCTGTTAGCAGGGTTTCCCAGGGCCATCCACCTAGCCCTGCCCCAGAAGTGGAAGAGATTGAGTGCACCGATGCCCAACCACTTATGTTTCATGATGAGTACATGGGAGGACCATCGCCGTACGTCTCGGATGATGACGAAACACAGGTGCCAACTGCTGCTGCTTTCGCAATTGTGCAGACAGACAAGGAGGGCAGGGGTGAAGACTGAGTGGAAGATGATGTGGAGGACGATGAGGTCCTCGACCCCACATGGAATCAACGTTATGCAGGTGACCAGTGTAGTTTGGAGGAAGAGGCGGTGGTCGCACAGAGCCACCAGCACAGCAGAAGAGGGAGCAGGGTGCAAAAGCGGAGCGTCTGTCAGCTAGACAGTATGTCTGCTACTGCCCAACGCAGCAAGGGACCGAGCACACCAAAGCCAGTCCAAGGAGTTCCCCAGCGTGGCAGTTCTTCACACAATGTGCTGATGACAAGACACGAGTGGTTTGCACGCTGTGCAATCAGAGCCTGAAGCGAGGCATAAACGTTCTCAACCTGAGCACAACCTGCATGACCAGGCATCTAAATGCAAAGCACGAGCTGCAGTGGAGTAGACACCTCAAAAACCAAGAAAGGTCTCTGGCTCCTCCTGCTTCCTCTTCTGCTGCAGTCTCGGCCTCTTCATCCACCTCTGTAGTGACAGTGGCACCTGCCACCCCGCAAACAGAGGATCTGCCAGCAACACTACCACCTGGGTCACCAACCATCTCCACAATGTCCCATGGAAGCGTTCAGCTCTCTATCTCCCAAACATTTGAGCGGAAGAGGAAGTACCCCCTTAGCCACCCGCGATCCCTGGCCCTGAATGCCAGCATTTCAAAACTCCTGGCCTTTGAAATGCTGTCATTCCGTCTGGTGGAGACGCAGAGTTTTAAAAGCCTGATGGCATTGGCTGTCCCACAGTACGTCGTGCCCAGCCGCCACTATTTTTCCAGGCGAGCCATCCCTTCCCTGCACAACCAAGTGGGGGACAAAATCAGGTGTGCACTGCGCAACGCCATCTGTGGCAAGGTCCACCTAACTACGGATGCGTGGACCAGTCAGGGACGTTATATCTCCCTAACAGCACACTGGGTAAATGCAGTGGCGGCTGGGCCTGAGGCAGATAGCAGTTTGGCGCATGTCCTTCCACCACCGAGGATTGCAGGGTGCTTCAGTTTGCCTCCTGTTGCTAACTCCTCCTACTCCGCTTCCTCATCCTCTACCGCCTCCTCATCTGGTCAGCGTAACACCTTCACCACCAACTTCAGCACAGCCAGGGGTAAACGACAGCAGGCAGTTTTAAAACTTTCCTGTTTGGGGGAAAAACCCCACACCGCGCAGGAGTTGTGGAGGGACATGGAACAACAGACCAATGAGTGGTTGCTGTCAGTGAGCCTCAAGCCCGGCCTGGTGGTGTGCGATAATGGGCGAAATCTCGTAGCAGCTCTGGGCCTAGCCGGTTTGACACACATCCCTTGCCTGGCGTATGTGCTGAACTTGGTGGTCCAGAGGTTCCTTAAAAATCACCCCAATATGCCAGAGCTGCTGCAGAAAGTGCGCACTTTCGGCGTTCTCACCCTGCTGCTGCTCGCCTGTCAGCGCTGCAGCGTAACTTCGGCCTTCCCGCTCACCGCCTCATATGTGACGTGCCCACAAGGTGGAACTCCACCTTGCACATGCCGGCCAGACTGTGCGAGCAGCAGCAGGCGATAGTGGAGTCTCAGCTGCAGCAATCACGCGTGAGTCGCTCTGCGGAACAGCACCACTTCACCACCAATAACTGGGCCTCCATGCGAGACCTGTGTGCCTTGTTGCGCTGTTTCGAGTACTCCACCAACATGTCCAGTGCCAATGACGCCGTTCTTAGCGTTACTATCCCAGTTCTATGCCTCCTTGAAAAAACGCTTCGGGCGATGATGGAAGAGGATGTGGCACAGGAGGATGAGGAGGAGGAGGAGGAAGCGGGATAATTTCAAAGGCTTTCAGGGCAGTCTTTCACAAGTGGCTACGAGGGTGGGTTCCTGCACCAACAAACGCCAGGTACACAATTGTCCGGCAGAAAGGGCACAGTTCTGGAGGATGACGAGGTGGAGGAGGAGACGGAGGAGGAGGAGGAGGAGCCATTTTCACAGCAGGGTGGCACCCAGACCAGCTCGTGGCCATCACTGGTGCGTGGCTGGGGGGATACAGAGGACACAGACGATACACCTCCCACAGAGGACAGCTTTTCTTTGCCTCTGGGCAGCCTGGCACACATGAGCGATTACATGCTGCAGTGTTTCCGCAATGACCGCCGAGTTGCCCACATTTTAACTGGTGCTGATTACTGGGTGACCACCCTGCTGGATCCCCGTTACAAGGACAACGTACCATCCTTAATTCCCTCACTGGAGCGGGATCGTAAGATGCGCGAGTACAAGCGCACGCTGGTAGACGCACTGCTGGTGGCATTCCCGCCTGACAGCGGGCGTACGGTGGAAGCACAAGGCGAAGGCAGAGGAGGAGGAAGAGGTGGCCAACGCAGTCGGGGCACCGGCAGCACCTCAGAAGGCAGGGTTAGCATGGCTGAAATGTGGAAAAGCTTTGTCAGCACGCCACAACAACCAGCACCACCAGCTGAGATGGAACGTCTTAGCAGGAGGCAGCATTTCACCAACATGGTTGAGCAGTATGTGTCCACAGGCCTACACGTACTGGATGACGGGTCTGCCCCCTTTAACTTCTGGGTCTCCAAATTGGGCACATGGCCTGAGCTTGCCCTTTATGCCTTGGAGGTGCTGGCCTGCCCTGCAGCCAGTGTATTATCTGAACGTGTATTTAGCACGGCAGGGGGCGTTATCACAGACAAGCGCAGCTGCCTGTCCAGAGCCAATGTGGACAAGCTCACGTTCATTAAAATGAACCAGGCATGGATCCCACAGGACTTGTCCGTACCTTGTGCAGAATAGACATGTATACCGGTGTTGTGACAAAAACTGTCCGGCCATCGGATTGTGTCCGGCCCATACTGCGAAGGCGTAGCGCTTGTGCAGTACAGAGGACAAGGAGATTCACAAAATCTCCGAAGATGAACGGCGCCTGCGCTGTGAGTGCAGGTTCAAGCCCCACCATCCAAGTGGACATACGGTAGCACATAGTAACAGGGCCCCTCACGGGCTCGGTTCGATCACCACGCTTTGGGCACGGCCTCACTTGGCTCGGCTTGAACCACGGATGGTGTGGCCTTCACCTGAACTCACCACGCAGGCGCCGTTCGTCTTGGGAGATTTTCAAAATCCCCTTGTCCTACATACTGAGCAAGCGCAGTACAGGGTGGACACTATTTGACGGGGGACAGAATTCGACACATCACCGGCCTTACCCAGCCATTGTTGTATTTTTGAATCAGTGTTGGCTACCTCGTCCTCCTCCACCGCCGCTTCCACCTACACAGCCACATCCACCGCCACCTCAACCTCCTACTCCATATGGACCTCGTCCTCCTAGGTCAAGATTATTATTTTTTATTTTTATTTTTTTTATGTTATTTTAAGTTATTTCCCTATCCACATTTGTTTGCAGAGCACTTGCCATGCTCTTAACAATATTTTGCTGCCATTTGCAGCCCTCTAGCCCTTTACATTACCTTTTTAGTCCTTAGAAGTCCGAGTCCCCATTGACTTCAATGGGGTTCGGGTTCGGGTCCGGGTTCGGGTTAAAGTTCGGTCCCGAACCCGAACTTTTTTCCGAAGTTCGGCCGAACCCGTCGAACCCGAACATCCAGGTGTCCGCTCAACTCTACTCGTATCGTGTCCTGGACATGGAGGCAGAGAACACGGGCATGTGGTCAATTGGGTGCGTGGACCAATAAGCACGCAATGACGGGAATTTATGTGTGCCCATGTTGAGGGAAAGGCCCAGAAAGGTCTTAAATTCAGAAACCGTAATTGGTTTCCAATCTTTGGCAATGGAAGGCAACTGGGGGTTAGCGGCGATGAATTGACCAGCATATAAATTACTCAGGTCCACAATAGATCTATAGAGATCTTCCGTGAAAAACAGCGAATAAAAATCAATTGGCATAAAATCAGCTGTTTCCACCTGAATACCGGGTTGGGCAGTGAATGGGGGAAGTACGGGTTCTGCAGAAGTGGTGGGGACCCATCAGGATAGGCGAATTCTGCAGGAAGGGCACTATGGGCACGACGGGCCTGCCTTTGTCTTGGTGGCAGCGGGACACTACTTGTGCTTGCCACCTCGCCAGCTTGAACTGCACTTATGGGACTCGCCACGTCACCGCGTGATACTGCAGTGCTGGATGTACGCCCAGGCTGTACTAGGCCATTGGTGCTTGCCAATTCACCAGAAGGAATAGCGGCGCTAGTACTACTCTGCTCCATGATACGAGAGACCTGCGGTTCTTGCTCCTCAACAACCTCAGAAAATCGGGATCGGGTACGCCTGACCTTAGCAGGGACCTCAACTTCATCGTCAGAGCTATCTGACGAGGAGCCGCTGACTTCACTGTCTTCTACGGGAAGATATTCTGAGCCTGAATCTGACAGATGCGTGACCTCCTCTTCACTATCTGTCATGCTCAGAATCTCGTAGGCCTCTTTACTAGTGTACCTTCGTCTTGCCATTTTGGGCTCTAAATTTAGGGGTACACTAGTAAGATTCACAGGTAAAAAAAGCACCTGACTGTCAGCAAATGTATCAAACGCTACCAAAAAAACTGTTAGCGATCGCAGGGATTAGGACTGTCTCTGCGAACGCTGCAGTTATGTGTGTTGTGTTTGCTTAGTGACAGTGATCGATTGATACTGCACTTGGGTGGGCTGGGCTGGGCTGGGCTGGGCGGAGGGGCTAAACGCAGGTTCTAGCAGGTATCTGGGCTGATCCCGCTAACACTGCATTTTTGGGAACCCTAAACCGCTGGGGACGCTAGTATAGATCTGTTCAGATACTATACCACTAAGGGAGGTGTATGCTTTGCGCATGGGTGTTAGCGTTACTGGCACTAACCTGACGCTGCCTGGGGCGACGCAGACCCTCTCTGGCGCTAAAACCTAATTGATATCAGCCGCCGGCCGATCAGGGGGTTAAACCTTTATTGGGTTATATACGGCGGGTGCCCTGATGCTATAAAAAGCAAACTAACCAACCAGCGTCACCCGTAAAACTTATATGGTGATCACTGGTGAAAGGGTTAACTAGGGGCAATCAGGGGGTTAAAACCTTTATTAGGTTATATATGGGGGTACCCGACGCTATATAAAAACCTGACGCGTAACCTAAATAACTAACCGGCTAACCAGTGTCACCAGTAAAACTTATACGGTGATCACTGGTGAAAGGGTTAACTCTAGGGGCAATCAGGGGGTTAAAATAATATATGGGGGTACCTGACGCTATAAAAACCTGCGGCGAAACTAAAAATAAATAACTGGCTATCTAGGGCACCACCGGCACTAAATACAGCGATCGGAAATACGATCGCTTAGTGACACTGGCGTTTGGGGTGAAAGGGTTACCTGGGGGGCGATCAAGGGGTTAAACCTTTATTAGGGGGGGTTAGGGGGCTACCCTGGACCTAAAGGGGCCTAAACCTAACTGCCCTGCAACTTTTTACTGTCACAAATGACACTGATTGCAGTGATCAGTAAAAAAATGACCACTGCAAACGGTGCACTGTGACTGGGGGTACTGGGGGTGATCTGGGGGGTGATCTGGGGGTGACTGGGGGGTGAAAAGTGTGCCTACGTGTACTGGTGTCAGTGGGCTGTTGGTGCACTTACTGTGAGATGTCTTTACTCCTCGCGCCGGATCGAAAAGACCGACACGAGGAGAGATGACATCACTTCCTCTGCCTGTGTTTACATTTACACAGCAGAGGAAGCATATCATTCGCTGGGAGCGATCGCGAGGGGGTGGCCGGAATCGAACGGCCGTCCCCTCATCCCGGATCGCTCCCCAATGGAAAATGACCGCTCACTGTAAAGAAGGGGGTCCGATCGGACCCCCCAGCTATACAAAGGCAATCACGTAGATATACATGACTTTGCCTGTCGGTGCCATTCTGCCGACGTATTTTTACAGTGGGCGGTCGTTAAGTGTTTAATGGAGGTGGAGATGGGACCTAGAGCGGTGGTCACACACATTTATACTCTTACCAGTGATTACCTGAGATCTGAAAATTCTTTCAAGGGTTCCTCTGGGGTAAAAAGGTTAAGAAATGCTGCTTTAATAGAAGAAGATTGGAATAAACAGAAATATGTGAATACATACTGAAAAAATGTATTCATATGATTTGAATTTCTGCATATAATTTTGGTTTCAGTGGCATCTGTTCCATGCTTACCCAGAAAGTGATCCCTATGAATCTAAAGTAGACTACAAGTTATGCTACAGAAATAAACTAAGGAACGGCTGATTGTGTTGCCTTTAAATGTAGTTCATGCAAACTGAGGGAAGTATCTAATAAGAAATATACAGTATATTGGATGAATTAAAATGTAGTACACCCATAAAGCACAAAATCCACCAAGCGTTAGGTGGCTGATGAGACACATAGTTTTTGGCTTTATTATTTGTTGCTCTTTGAAACTTTCAATGAATCCAGCTGCAGTATACCATGCTGTATATCCACAAGGCATGGGGCCAAACAATGGCTCTGTAGGGTTTTATTGTAGGTATTAATTAGATAGTATTACTACCTTGCTGCGTTAGCACCCTTGGCTTCTCACTAGTTTGTACTATCTGCACAGTTTCATATTTCCACAATAAGTCTGGTGCCGAACCCTACCTCGATTTAAAAACACACTGTCAGTAAAATATGCGTCCGCTCAAAAAATGACCCTAGCAGGTGTCTGTATGACTGTAATAGGTATTACAATGTAAGATATTCCTGATGTCCCAGTTAAAAAATGATACAACATTTCATTTAAGTTTTTGTGAAAATAATAAAATTTTAACATTTAACATTTTTATATACAATGAATCATTAACACACCATACTTATAAAAATATCATTTTAGTATCACTTCTACCAAGTGCTTTATAAACTGAATTATTTTGATAGCAACTATGCAAATTGTCACTCCCTGACCACACTTTGCAAGCTACCATCCAAAGATTAAAACGGCACATCATCTCCTTGTTTTTATACTTTTACATTCAAGATATAGACCATATTGTGTACAATGGCTCTAGTTGGCAGCTCACAAACACATAAAGGCCTGAAATGAGCTTGTAGGATGGGCCTATGTCCAGGGTATCCAGGCAGGGAGAAACCACACACACGGTTGTTGATGTTGTAATTTATCTTGTATATTGTGTATATATATGTTAGTAGTAATGAATAATCACAGTTTCTGTAGGCACTGATATTAGGCAATATAGCAGTTGGTGTTTACACATTGTTACCAGACTTAGGCCTCTATTACCAGACAACGGAGTCTGCTGGAGGCGTGGCGGTTGGTGGTGTACCAGGGACAGCACAGTAATGCTGCTGGAAAGAGTCCCACAATACTGTTCCAGGTACTGGGATGCTTCTTTTAGGCGGACGTTGTGGCTGATCTGACCTTACTCACACAGAACCTCTCTCTGTGCTATACACTTTTTCATACCAGTGGGGTCTCTATCCCTAACCGATCACTCGCAACCACGCCCAAACTCATCTTATTATATAGAGTCTCACACCGCAATGGCCGCCTGAGATCTTGAGAGACCACAGCCTCAAATCAGCTGACCTCTCTGAGAGACTGACGGACTCCATGAGGGAACAAGTCCCCTAACAGACTTCACTCCATCTGTACCATGGCACAGTGCCACCTACAGCAGGGGGAGGAAACCTGTACCGGCCTACAAGCACATAACATAAAAGAGGAAGAGGAAAAACAGAAGTTCTGGACTCCTCTTTGATTTTGAGATCCTGTGAGGAATTATTTTTTCTCATAAAACTTTATATTTTTTGATGAATAAGCCTGTCACGTACTTTATGGCAGAGCCTGACATGTAAAGGGAGGCCTCTCATACAGCCCTGGCTCTGAGACCACTGATGTTGCGGCAGTGGCCGCAAGAGCACGGCGAGGTGTGAGTGCCTGTAAAATTTCCGTCACCCGCGCAGTAGGTAGCAGGTGCGTCGCCAGAGATGGGTCAGATCGCTGGAACAGAAGATGGCAGCAGAAACAGCAGACCCCAGATTGGGCAGACAGCAGGTGACAGGTGCTTGATAGGCAGCTGGCAGGTAGCAGGTGTGGAAGAACTGGCAGCACTCAGCAGTTGAAGGCAGTGGCAGCCCGTCAATAGGAGGCACAGGGGCGCCGCCCCCCGAAAGCTAGTCATCATAAAAAAATATTTTAAAATATGTTCCTTTAAGTGTGTGTGGGGCGCTGGATACACAGGTGTCTATGGGAAGCATAATGTTTTTGACATCACGTGATTGCGGCTGAGAAGCTTTATTGGCTTCCTTTAGTGTGTCCTCGGGGCACAGAGTGATGCGCCCCAAACACTCCCACTGTTGAATTCAGCTTAGTTTGGTGGTTTATGATTGGCAGTTTGTAGGATGTAAGGCGGTGCTTTGAGCGGAACCACGTCACTTCCAGTTTCCCGAGTCGACTCATCCCAGTCCCATGGTGGAACGCAAGCCCTAAGCCTCTCTGAGTCGGCTGGCCAGAGATGTCATTAACCTGACCCCCGCCCACCCACATTGTGCGGTTGGCTCCTCCCACCAGCTGTCACTCACCTGTCTGTGTCACTCTCTCCAGGAGTAGCTGGCCCCTCCCACCGGCTGTCAGTCCTCGCTGCCGCCATGCCTCTCCTCAGGGCTTGGCGCTGATTGGCTGGGTCGGGTCACATGGGTCTCCCCCGCAGACTGGCTGAAGTTGGATGAGGGCTGAGCGTCACGAGGGAAGCAGGTGGGAGCAGTAGCGGTCAGTCATGCTGTCCCTGACTCCCTGTGTGTTGCTGCTGCTGCGCGGCATCTTGCATTAAAGCGGGTTTGACCGACCGGGGGGGCTATGGGTGATTTATTTGCCCCCTCCCAAAAAAATGGAGCACCAGCCGCCACTGGTTGAAGGACTGACAGGGACCAGGTAGCATGCGAAGCAGGACTGGTGGATAACTGGCTGCAAGGTCATACGAGCCAGGTCAACAACAGACGGTCAGATACAGGCATAAAGGGCAGGCAGAGAATGGTCAGGATACATTCAGAAGTCAGCAACGTGGAATCTGGCAGAAGAGGAGGAGGCAGAGCAAATCCAGAGACAGGTCAGTTTAGGTAGCATTCAATCAAAGTCAGGACAAGTCGGGTCAATAACAGAAGTCAACACAGGAACAGATACAGGAACACGGGTAATAGCTGTAGATCAGACAGCACTGGCTAATAGAACTTCTGCAGTTTAAATAGTCCCACTGAAGCCAACATTAGCGATGGGCGCATATGGGCAACCACACAGCTGCACCTGCACACCCGTGTGTCTTGAGGCTTCATCTATACTATGGCTAGTGCCTTCCCTACAAAACCCTTCTTGTTCTTTCAAAATTTGATTTGTCCCTTCTGTTTTTCCTGTACTACTTAGATCCCTAATTCTAACATGTTTCACCCCACAGCGATGCAAGATTAAGCTCCTGGTGGGATAAAACATGTCAAAGAGGACTTTATCTGGACAAAGTGTACAAGTACAAGAAGCCAGGTAATGTGCAGTTTTTACATATCTAATATAACTCAATCGAAATTCATACATTATTCTTTCATGAAGTGCCTGTGACCATAAGCCCACGTTCACACTGGGGCTGCGGGAGTGAAGCCTGCGAGTTCAGCTGAACTCGCACGATTTCACTCCTGCTGGCAGTCCCGATTTCAGCCGCGATTTCAAAGACATCTGAAACAGATGTCAATGTAAATCGCGGCTGAAATCGCAAAAAGTAGTACAGAAACTACTTTTTGTAATCGGTGCAGCGCCGCAGATGCGGCGTCGCACCGACTAGGACGGTGCCATTGCCCGCAATTTGCGGCAAATTTTGCCGATTTGACATGCGATTTGACATGTCAAATCGCATGTCAAATCGCACGAGTGTGAACCAGGGCTTATAAACAGATAGGTCATCAGACAGAGGTAGCAGTGAGCACACAAAAGATTTGTCCTTGAATGGTAGTCAGACATTAAGAGATGGAATGCTCCAGGTTTCCACTCATTAGACCACATCAAATACCAGCCACACTTTTGCTGTTTAAACAAATTTTCTTCTAAAGGATCATGCATTGCATGCATCCACAAAACCTAAAACATTTCTCCAAACAATGTTTAACAGATTCACCCTTTGCTCTACTAATCTGGTGAGATTTCGTAAAAGTTTGACATTCCTTAGACTGTAACTTAAGGGCATGGCTCCTTGTGTCAAGCAAATTTCCCAAATGGATTTTATATTCCTAACCACAGTCTGAGAGATAAGTGTTTCTGTCTAAAAAAAAAAAAAAAACTTTCCAATCCACAACTTCTTATGTATACTATTTAAAGATCAAACAAAACTTCTCAGCTAAACGCTTACGCTCTGTGTCAAAGCGAAAAACTCGTGGGCAGATAGAAAGTAGTCACATTGTAATTGGGACTTTTAGGGGCTACAACAGCCAACAGCTTTTTTTTTTTTTTTAAATAGCCAGTTGTGCATAACTTAAGGTGAGAATGTAAACTGCATAAATAGTGTGAGTGATAAATGCCCGACCATGTATAGTTTAAATAAATAAACAGGAATTTGCTTTTCACATGATTGTGTAAAAATAGAATTGATGGGTATTCACCTGGCACCACTTCCACAATATTATATACAAAAATGCATGGTGCCAGAATAACATCAGAAAACAGCAGAAAATATACAGTAAATAAATTTCATTTTTACAAAAACTATATAAATATTTTATATTTAATAACCATGACAGCACGTAGTTATTAATTTTCATCAAACATCCTTCCCATTTGGACCACCACCAATCTAATCCCCCCAAAAAGAATTGCAAAATAAAAACCTATTTGGCTTGTTAAAATGTTTCAATACAGGCATAATTTCAATTGCAAACACGGGGTGATTGTGGTGTCCTATTCTTCAACGCGTTTTGCATCATGTTGGGAAGATCTGTAATATTGCTGTCAGACTAGAGAGAGAAACACTGTAGATTTACACCAAAGGGCAAACCAGTTCCCCAGGGTATAAAAAAAACACATGACTAAGGCCAGTCATACACAGAGAAAATTTCTTTCCTGCAACCATGGGATACCACATGTGTGAGACTTTTATATAGTCTGGCCACATACAGAGGCCCAACAATTAATTAATTCATTACAATAAATTATACATATAGTTTCCTGACAACCTATCACACTTTTGAAGGCCCATTTTGGAAAGATAACACCACAATGTATAATCTATGAGAGCCCATTCACACAGGGGCGGCACGACTTGTCCCGCGACTGTGCCGGGCGATCCTAACACGACTTCAGAGGGGACTTCAAAAATGACTTCTGTATGGAAGTCACCCTGAAGTCGTCTTGAAGTAGTACAGGAACCTTTTTCTAAGTCGGAGCGACTTGAGTTGCTCCTATTAAAGTGGTTCCATTGTACAGAACGGGACACGACTTTTGAGGCCGCTGAGTCGCCTGACGAGTCGCCCCTGTGTGAATGGGGTCTTAGGCATAATGAGTCTTTTGAACGGTTCATTTTTTTTCCAGAAGTTTTTGGAAAACATGGGTCGAGTCTCAGCTGGTTACTGCTGAACCACCCAAGATTCGAACTGTGTATGGCCAGCCTAAGAGGGACCGCAGGGGTAGACAAGAAGCGGTTATGTTGTAACTTATCTTTGAGTATAGTGTTGATAATATAAAAGAGAAGATATTATACTCTGTGCAATGTTCCATTCACCCAGGAACATCCACTATGGGGGAACTAGGCCGTGTGTAGTGTTTTGCCCTGTATGTACTCACAACGCCTCGAAACTGAACAACGGGACGCCACCATCACCCCGTGTGTGGATTTGAAATGATGCTTGTATTGAAAACAATTTAACAAACTATTTAGGGTTGCAATCCTTTTTTGGGATTCGATTGGTGGTAGCCCAAATGGGAAGGATGTTTGATGAAAAATAATAACTATATGCTGGTGGTTAAAATGCTTACTTGATCTATGGTCTTTCTTATTTTATAAAGTTTTTGTAAAAATAAAGCTAAGATTTTACTGTAATTATATTTTCTTATGTTATTTTCACATGATTGGGTAACTGATGTGAATCGTCACACAATTTATTTAGGCCCCTTTCACACTGGAGCGGGTTTGCAGGCGCTATTGCGCTAAAAATAGCACCTGCAAACCGACCCTAAACAGCGGCTGCTGTGTCTCCAGTGTGAAAGCCCGAGGGCTTTCACACTGGAGCGGTGCGCTAGCAGGACAGCTCCAAAAGTCCTGCTAGCAGCATCTTTGGTGCGGTGAGAGGAGTGTGTGTTTACCGCTGCTACACCGCTCCTTCCCATTGAAAGCAATGGGAAACCGCGGCTATACCGCCGGCAATGCGCCTCTGCAGAGGCGCATTGCCGGCGGTATTAACCCTTTTTTTGACCGCTAGCGGGGGTTAAAACCGCACCGCTAGCGGCCGAATACCTACGCAATTCTGACGCAATTCCGGCGGTATAGCGCCGCTAAAAATAGCGGCGCTATACCGCCACCGCACCTCCCGCACCAGTGTGAAATGGGCCTTGGTAAACATCCTTTAGTAAATCAGTCCAATAGTGTAATTTTTCCATGTACAAAAAAGACAGTTACAGTGAAACCTCAGATTGCAAGTAATGCGGTTAACGAGCATTTCGCAATACGAGCACTGTATTTTTAAAAATTGTGGCTCGGTTTGCGAGTGTTGTCTCGCAAAACGAGCACGATTCAGGCCAAAGCGGGTGCAGTACCGCGTTTGGCCTGAGGTGGGGGGTGCCGGAGCCGAGCAGAGCTGAACGTCGCCGATCTCAGCTGATCGGCGCCGTTCGGAAATGCACGGAAAGGCCCGAGGACAGCACAGCTGACCTCGGCAAATCTCGGGAACAAAGTCTTTCTGAGGTTTGCCAAGGTCAGCTGACGTGTCCTCTGGCCTTTTCGGCCACTTCCGAGGCTCTCTGGCGCCCCCCGCCTCTGGCCGCATGTGGTATTGCATCCCATTGAAGTCAATGCGGAACAAATTATTTTCATTTCCATTGACTTCAATGGGAAAACTCCCTTTGATATGCGAGTACTTTGGATTACAAACATTCTCCTGGAACGGATTATGCTCGTAATCCAAGTTTCCACTGTATTTACAACTATTATGTAATTTCTAACAGGGAATGTAATCTTAGAGCCTAATGCTGCAGTGGTGCTAAGATCATTCATTACCATTCGTTGAAGTAAAAATGGCACTCATATGAAAGCCCATTAGCTGGTTGAGGTGGCAGAATTGGGCTATAATTCAAGAATTGGAAGAGTCTTCTTTATCATTTATCACTTTAACTGGAATCTGGAAATGTCTTGCACATTAACCACTTCGTATCAGGGCCAAGTCTGACACTTCTCTCCTACATGTAAAAATCTACTTTTTTTTGCTAGAAAATTACTTAGAACCCCCAAGCATTATATATATATATATATATATATATATATATATATATATATATATGTGTATATATATATATATATATTTTAGCAGAGGCCCTATAGAAAAAAATTATGGGTGTTGCGCAGCGGTTTGTCAAACGCAAATGTTTTTGGAAAAAATACACTTGAATAAATAAAAATAAAAAAACACAACATATACCCCAATTTTTTTTGTATAATAAGAAAGATGATGTTATGCCGAGTAAATAGATACCTAACGTGTCATGCTTTAAAATTGCATCTGCCGTGGAATAGCAGCAAACTACGGTGCTTAAAATTCTCCATAGGCGTTGCTTTAAATGCCTTTACAGGTTACCAGTCTACAGATACACGGAAGGTCTGGTGCTAGAATTATTGCTCTCTCTCTAATGTCCGCAACAATATCTCACATGTGTGGTGCAATCACTGTTTACATATGCGTGCGGGAGTAACGTACGCGTTTCCATTTGCATGTAAGCAAGGGGGGCGGGGTCCTCTTTATAGAGAGATCTGGGGTCTATTAGAGCCTAAAGCTCTCCTCTGGCCTCCAATGCAGCCGATCAGACACAGATCGGTCTGATCGGCTGCTATCCTGGCTGCTAACTGCTAGGTAAACAAAGAGTCATAACCGTAAGTGCTTCCTGTTTCCGGGGTCACAGAGAGAGAGAGGAACAATGTAAGTTGCTCTCTCTCTGTTCTGTGCAGTTGATGACGCCAGTCACATCGCTTCCAGGCTTCACGATCGTACGGTAGAGCCATTGTCTCCTGATGCTGTCAATCACAGCCTGTGAGGAGAGAGCAAGGAGTGGGGCCAAGCCACACTGGGTATGTCTATGGGCACACATAATCCAGCTTGGGATCCAGCTCACACAAGTGCCCCCATAGCAAGCGGCTTCCTATCATAAGGAGGGAGAAACCTGGAGCACAGGGGACCCCATAAGAGGAGGATCAGGGCTGCTCTGTGCAAAACAGTTGTACAGAGCAGGAAAGTATGCCATGCATGTTCTTTTAAAAATAACCCCGATTTTAGCCCTGATCCTCTTCTTATGGGGTCCCTTGTGCTCCTGGCTCCTCCCTCCTTATGAATGCCCCCATGCTATGGGGGCATTCATAAGGAGGGAGGAGCCAGGAGCACAAGGGAACCCATAAGAGGAGGATCAGGGCTGCTCTGTGCAAAACAGTTGCACAGAGCAGGAAAGTATGCCATGCTTGTTATTTTAAAAATAAAAAAACTTTAAACTTCACAATAACTTTAATTCAGCTCTGTCTTCATTAATATACAGGTGATACTCGAAAAATTTGAATATCGTGCAAAAGTTCATTTATTTCACGAATGCAACTTAAAAGGTGAAATGAATATATGAGATAGACTCATTACATGCAAAGCAAGATAGTTCAAGCCCTGATTTGTCATAATTGTGATGATTATGGCTTACAGCTCATGAAAACCCCAAATCCACAATCTCAGAAAATTTTAATATTACATGCAATCAATAAAACAAGGATTGTACATAGAACAATATCGGACCTCTGAAAAGTAGAAGCATGCATATGTACTCAGTACTTGGTTTGGGCCCCTCAATGCGGCGTAGCATGAAAGCTATCAGCCTGTGGCACTGCTGAGGTGTTATGAAAGACCAGGATGCTTCAATAGCGGCCTTCAGCTCTTCTGCATTGTTCAGTCTCATGTCGCTCATCTTTCTCTTGGCAATGCCCCATAGATTCTCTATGGGGTTCAGGTCAGGCAAGTTTGCTGGCCAATCAAGCACAGTAATCCCACGGTCATTGCACCAGGTTTTGGTGCTTTTGGCAGTGTGGGCAGGTGCCAAGTCCTGCTGGAAAATGAAGTCAGCATCCCCATAGAGCTTGTCTTGCGAAGGAAGGATGAAGTGCTCCAAAATCTCCTGGTAGACGGCTGCCTTGACCCTGGACCTAATGAAGCACAGTGGACCAACACCAGCAGATGACATGGCTCCCCAAATCAACACAGACTGTGGAAACTTCACACTGGACTTCAAGCATCTTGCAGTGTGTGCCTCTCCATTCTTCCTCCATACTCTGGCTCCTTGGTTTCCAAATGAGATGCAAAATTTGCTCTCTTCAGAAAAGAGGACTTTGGACCACTGAGCAACAGACCAGGTGTGTTTTTCTTTAGCCCAGGTAAGAAGCTTCTGACGTTGTTTGTTGTTCAGGAGTGGCTTGACAAGAGGAATACGACATTTGAAGCCCATGTCCAGGATCCGTCTGTGTGTGGTGGCTCTTGATGCACTGACTCCAGCATCATTCCACTCCTTGTGAAAGTCCCCAACACTTTTGAATTGCCTTTTCCTGACAATCTTCTCCAGGCTGCGGTCATCCCTGCTGCTTGTGCACCTTTTTCTTCCACACTTTTCCCTTCCATATAACTTTTTTATTAATGTGCTTTGATACAGCACTTTGGGAACATTCAACTTCTTTTGCAATTCCCTTTTGAGGCTTTCCCTCTTTATGGAGGGTGTCAATGATGGTTTTCTGCACAACTGTGAGGTCAGCAGTCTTTCCCATGATTGTGATTCCTACTGAACCAGACTGAGAGACCATTTAAAGGCTCAGGAACCCTTTGCAGGTGTTATGGCCTAATTAGCTTATCAGAGTGGGACACTTTGAGCCTAGAATATTGCACCTTTTCACAATATTCTAATTTTCTGAGATTGTGGATTTGGGGTTTTCATGAGCTGTAAGCCATAATCTTCACAATTATGACAAATCACGGCTTATGACTAATCACGTCTTTGCATGTAATGAGTCTGATCTCATATATTAGTTTCACCTTTTAAGTTGCATTAGTGAAATAAATAAATAAATAAATATTCAAATTTTTCGAGTATCACCTGCAGTTTTTGACTGAACTGAGAGACTGGCAATATTTGATGCAGTCAGTTAAAAAGTACATGCATTTGACTTATTATCATCCTCCAACAATACCATGTACAGCAGAACTTAGAGAGGGAGAAGAAGCCAATCAATTGTGCTACAATACTCATGTGCCAACAAGGAACATACAAAGGTTCCTTTGTAAATGTCAGTGCTTTAAAGAAATCACTGCTCCTGGCCAAATAGAATTTAAATTTATTTTTATTTTTTTGCACTGGTACATGTTTTCCTGAGCAGTGCCCACTCCCATGCTATTTTGCCTATTAGACTAGACAATTTTAATTTTTGATTTTACATATTCAGCTCCCAATTATTTCAGTGGGGTTCAGGATCTAATCTTTTTTGAAGTTTGCCACACCCTGTTCAAACCAAACCTAGGGCATTCTGGCTTGTCCCTAGTTGGCGGCATATCGCCTAGGGTGTCCTGGGAGGAAGGACACACATGCCAACCAGCAGCGGCAGACACCTATGGACTGGCCCATATCCTCCACAATCAATCCCTTATTTCCTCTCGAGGAATAAAGGCCCCAGTGATTACTGACACCTTGGAGGTAGTTGCCTAGGGACCTCTGTGGGATCGCTTGAGCCCTGGGATCATCCGGGCCTCCCATTTCTTTATTTGGCGTTAAGGCACTGGGTTTTATTTTAACTATAGACGTCTGTAAGGCACTCTGATCATCTCCTATGAAATTCCAAACACATGGATCCCATCCAAATACAACCCTGAAGAAAGGATTGACTTCTTCCTGAAATGCGTTGGGTGGGAGAAGAGAGAGTGTTTGTTTCATAGAATCATATCAATATGTAACTTCAGCCGTATGACGCTGTATACGTTTACTAGTATCTTTAAGCAATGAAAAAAGTCTTAACATGTTCCAATAAATATATTTTTCATGCAACTGTATCTGATTTATTAGTTACCCTTAAAATCCCACTCACATTTAGGGGTATTGAATTTGTTCTAGTTGGGGGCTTTGATAGTTTTGAGTTAGATGCCACACATTGCAGAGGTGTTGCTTATAAGTGTGCATGTTAGACTGTTATGTGTAAATGTAGCACCCTTCTATATAGGTGCGAGGATTTGCAATCATTGCAGTCTGGTAAGAGTCTTACAAGCACTATGAGCACTGGAGTACTTTTTACATTTTGAGCACAGAGCACTTTGCTTGGCATATTAATGGACTTTTTCTGATTGACTTTTTGATTATGAATCTTTTTTACATTGTTTTTTTAATTGTTTATTTATTCACACTTTTGATATGTTATTGTATTGAAATATTTTTACATTTTGCTTAAGTTGCACAGCTTTGATTAATTGTTTATTATGAACTAGATTTTTTCACATGCACATCCGTGGGAGTTCACTATACAGTGCCTTAAAAAGTATTCATACCCCTTAAAATTGTCCACATTTTTTCATGTTACAACAAAAAACGTAAATGTATTTTATTGGGATTTTATGTGATAGACCAACACAAACTGGCACATAATTGCGAAGTGGAATGAAAATGATATATAGTTTTCCAATTTTTTGTACAAATGAATATGTGAAAAGCGTGGTGTGCATTTATTTTCAGCCCCCCTGAGTCAATACTTTGCAGAACCACCTTTCGCTGCAATTACAGCTGCAAGTCTTTATAGGGATGTTTCCACCAGCTTTGCACATCTAGAGAGTGACATTTTTGCCCATTCTTCTTTGAAAAATAACTCAAGCTATGTCAGATTGGATTTTCAAGTCTTGCCACAGATTCTCAATTGGATTTAGGTCTGAACTTTCACAGGGCCATTCTAACACATGAATATGCTTTGATCTAAACCTTTCCATTGTAGCTCTTGCTGTATGTTTAGGGTTCTTGTCCTGCTGGACGGTGAATCTATGTCCCAGTCTCAAGCCTTTTGCAGACTCTAACAGGTGTTCTTCTAAGATTGCTCTGTATTTGGCTCCATCCATCTTCCCATCAACTCTGACCAGCTTCCCTTTTCCTGGTAAAGAATAGCATCTGACCAGAGCACCTTCTTCCACATGTTTTCTGTGTCCCCAACATGGCTCCTCGCAAACTGTAAACGAGACTTCTTATGACTTTCTTTCAACAATGACTTTCTTCTTCCCACTCTTCCATAAAGGCCAGCTTTGTGGAGTGCACGACTAATAGTTGTCCTGTGGACAGATTCTCCCTCCTGAGCTGTGGATCTCTGCAGCACCTCCAAAATTATCATGGGCCTCTTGGCTACTTCTCTGAATAATGCTCTCCTTGCCCGGCCATGTCTTGGTAGGTTGTGTCATAGTCTTTCCATTTTTGGATGATGGATTGAACAGTGCTCCGTGAGATGTTCAAAGCCTGGGATATTTTTCTTATAACCTAACCCTGCTTTAAAATTATCCACAACTTTATCCCTGACCTGTCTGGTGTGTTCCTTGGCCTTCATGATGTCATTTGTTCACTAAGGTTCTCTAGCAAACCTCTGAAGGCTTCACAGAATAGCTGTAATTATACTGAGAATAAATTACACACAGATGGAGTCTGTTTAATTAGGTGACTTATAAAGGCAATTGGTTCCACTAGATTTTAGTTAGGGGTATCAGAGTAAATGGGACTGAATTCAAATGCCCACCACAGTTTTCAGATATTTATTTGTACAAAATTTGGAAAACTATTTATCATTTTCCTTCCACTTCACAATTATGTGCCACTTTGTGTTGGCCTATCACGTAAAATCCCAATAAAATACATTTACGTTTTTGGTTGTAACATGACAAAATTTGGAAAATTTCTAGGGTATGAATACTTTTTCAAGTCACTGTATGTATTTGTTGCTATTTAAGGAGACAGAACACTCTTTCATGTATTAAGATTTCTGCAAATGGAGTTGGAGATTTGGTCATGATCAATGTTGTCCTCAATGCTGGGAAATACAGGAAGATACATATCCAGCATGCCTCAGCTGACAAGAGGCAAAGGCCTTATGGGTTGTTTCCAATTTCTGGAATAAACTTAGTGGCCAATATTTTGCGATTCAAACTAAATGTGAATCCTATGGATCTGCCTCAAGCCCAAAGTTGAGGTGAACTTGAACCTCATTGAAGACCAAGCCTTTTCTGGCACGTTTTGTTTACAAGTTAAATCAGAATTTTTTGCTCGAAAATTACTTATAACCCCCAAACATTATATATATATATATTTTTAGCAGAGACCCTAGGGAATAAAATTACAATTGTTGCAATTTTTATGTCACATGGTATCTGGTAAAACCAGTTTAGAGTTACGGAGGAGGTCTAGTGCTAGAATTATTGCTCTCACTCTAACATTTGCGGCAATACCTCACATGTGTGGGGCGAACACTGTTTACATATGTGTGCGTGACTTACGTATGTGTTCACTTCTGTGTGAGAGCCTGGAGGAATGGGGGCACTTGAATTTTTTTGTTATTTATTTATTTTAAATCACTTTTATTCCTATTACAAGGGATGTAAACATTCCTTATAATAGAAATAAGGGATGACGGGACAAAGACCCCAAATCTCTTCTTAACCTTTAAAAGCAAAAGATCAAAAAAAAAATGTTTTTGATCTTTTGCGTTAAAAAAATATATATATATATATAGTTTACTTCCAGCTGCTCCAGTCCTCCAAGGCCATAGAGGTGATCAAAGCGGATCTACTCTTTGAGCGCCTGTCTGACAAGCCAGCAGCACCATTGGATAATTTCTCAGGTGAGCCGGCGGAAATGGTAAGCCCAGGAGACCCCAGCGAGCGGCGGGAGGGTGAGAGTCCCCTCCCGCGGGTTCTGAAAGTGTTCTAGTGGCTCATGAGCCGCTTGGAATACTTTCAAAAGAAATCCAGCTGCTGGCTGAAAAAAACAATACTGGGGTTATGGCTAATATCTTCAGCTATAATCCTGGTAAACCACTTGCAAGCCGCAACGTATATATACGTATTGCTATTGGCAAGTGGATAAAATGCTCAATGTAACATAAAACTTTATTTTTTTATACTTTTTAATTCCACCTTGTTTGCTATCCTTGGGTTGACAAGGTTCAGAGGCATTCCCATTATCGGTCCGGCTTTATCATACACTGTGGTTTCCTCCAGTGTGAATAACACACCTGCATGAAACACTCTCAGGACTGGAAAACATTAACAAAGTTTTGGTACTGTATGTGAAATGCTTAGGCCCAGAATATGGGGAACGCTAAAAATACATGCTACATTCTCATCCTGTTTCTTTCTGTGCTGCAAGAAAAATTAAAGTACTTTCTGAATTGCATAGCCGGTATTAATCATACTGCCTTCGTTTATATAATGAACACCATAACAGTATAAAATTAAACTTGAATGGGAATTGTAATCCTAATGGTCTGTATTTCTCCTAATTACCCTTGATGAAACCCTTGGCTTCAAATTACCCAGCAATTCCTTTGATTCCATTTTAAAAACCTTATTTTTTTACTATAAAAATTTGAAAATATATTTGTCCTGCTGTGCAAGCTGTGTGGTCCCACTTTGAACATCAGAAGAACATTGAAAACACCAAGCACCACCTTCATGTACATGTATAACAAGGAATTAAAACACATTTCATCCCAGGATGGGGGGGGTCTACATCCGGCAATCAAAGAAGTTTGTTTTCTGCACTTGACATTAATTGAAAGTGATAAACAGGTGGCACTATAATATGTATTGTAGATTAGAAAGAGAATATTTGCTTTTTTTCCTTTGTGGTGAGTATAACACCACTAGCTGATATATTTATAAAACCAGCTGCTTAAAACACATGGAAACATTTGCTTTTGTCAAAGTTGGGGGAAGTCTGGCTTGTTTTTGAGTTTCCTATGTCCTAATTTACGTAAATTATAAAGCCACAAAGACAGCATTAGATATTTGTTAATGCTTAGTTCCAGAGGGCGTCTTGGAGTGTCCATCAGGAACCTATCCTTTCTATCCCTTTTACCACCACAACTCTCTTTCTTTTTAACCAGATATAGAGATTTATATGAATAAATGCTTGTTTGACTTTATAACTATTGTTTCTTATTTTAGATAGTAGATAAAGGGAAAAAAAATGATGTTAAAAGTGTAAATCTGGACAAATACAAATATTTAACACATTACGTATGGAACAGTAAAATTGCATTCCATATTTCAGCTGCAGTTCATATAATCCGTTACTCTAAAGCCTCGTACACACGGTCGGACTTCCATCTGACTTTTCCGTGGATTTTTGTCCGAACGGAGTTGGTTGGGAACACCCATAGCATACACACCACAGGACTTTTCTGCAAACTTTCTTAAAACTTCTTACAACGTCACGTGTTTTTTCTGCTCTTTTATGATCTTTACTGCCACCCTTTGGTCAACTTCTGCTATTGTTTGTTGATTTTAACATTAGTTGTTTTGTCCATCGGACTAAAGTCCGATGGTTTGCTGTACACACGGTCGGACTTTGCTCCATCGGACTTTTGTTGGGCAAAAGTTTGTCCGTTTGCAGACCCAACTTTTGTCCGATTAAATCCAAAACCAAACGAAAAAAGTTTGTCCGATAGAGCGTACACACGGTCGGATTGTTGGTCCAACTTGCTCAAAACGAAGTTTGTTGGGCAAAAGTCCGACCGTGTGTACGGGGCTTTAGTCAGTGTTTTTCAACTCCAGTCCTCAAGGCGCACCAACAGGTCATGTTTTCAGGCTTCCCATTATTTTGCACAGGTGATTTGATCAGTTTCACTGCCTTAGTAATTACCACAGCTGTTTCATCTGAGGGAAATCCTGAAAACATGACCTGTTGGGGCGCCTTGAGGACTGGAGTTGAGAAACACTGCTCTAAGTTACGCAATTATTTATTTATCCAAACTTCATTCAGGAATAAAGGGTAACAGCTTGAAGAGGCCACAGCAGCCCATAGATGGCAGTGTGCCTTTGTTTAGTAGTGTAATTGTCTGATACAATTCTAGTATTTAAAAAAACACAAAACAATTTATAATGTTAATATCTGCAAAATCTAAATGCAATATCTACAGGATACGATTTTCCACGTCCAAATATACAGTATATAATACAGGGAATGGGTTGCAGCTCAATCCAATTTTATTATTCTAAAAAGTTCAGCATAAAATGTAGCTTACCATCAGTTTTGAGCACACCGTGCTCTTTATATATCTTTTTTCTAAATGAGGAAGACACCATATTTAAAGGAAAAGACAAGAAATTGCATTACAGCATAACCATAGCAAAACACTTGAATATGTCATTTAGTTTCCTGAAGTTTTTACAGAAACTATGTGACTTGACCACTCACTGTTAGATTCCTGTCTGATCCCAAGGACTAACAATTTCTGTACCTCTTCTGAAATGGCTTGTTTTCTGAGCTGCAGGTACTCAATAAGGTCTTAACTGTACTGTGATAAGAGCAGTGGCATCACTAGGGTTGGTGTCACCTGGTGCGGTCAAATAAGGTGTCACCCCTCCTGTCTATCCTGCCCAACGCCCTGCAGGCAGTGCACGGTCATGTGGCGCACCCCAACTGGTCCCTGTAAATGATAGTATAGGGTGGTATAGTGGCAGGTTAGGGTAGTATAGAGTGGTATAGTGGCAGACTAGGGTGGTGTAGTGGCAGGTTGGGGTGGTATAGGGCAGGTTGGGGTGGTCTAGGGCAAGTTAGGGTGATATAGGGCAATTTGGGGTGGTATAGGGCAGGTTGTAGTGATATAGGGCAGGTTGGGGTGATATAGGGCAGGTTAGGGTGGTATAGGGCAGTTTGGGGTGATATAGGGCAGGTTAGGGTGATATAGTGCAGGTTGGGGTGGTATAGTGCAGGTTAGGGTGATATAGGGCAGGTTAGGGTAATATAGGGCAGGTTAGGGTGGTATAGGGCAGTTTGGGGTGATATAGGGCAGGTTAGGGTGGTATAGGGCAGGTTAGGGTGATAAAGGGCAGATTGGGGGTATATATGACAGGTTAGGGTGGTATAGGGCAGTTTGGGGTGATATAGGGCAGTTTGGGTGGTATAGGGAAGTTTGCAGTAACTTACAGCATAGCTGCAGAGATGAAGACAACCGAGGGCTGCTGTGTCCAAGATTCCCAGGGACATCTACCATGCAAACAGTTAAATTGAGAAAACCTTTGAAAGACTGTGGCACTTCTCTTATTGAAAACATTACATATGGTAACTAGAAGGGTCAGTCTTTTCCATATATATGAACTACTTCTTTAGCAAACCCTTCAAATGTTCTATTGAAATGTTCTACAAGCCAATCAGTTTTGGGGTGGTACACTGTGATGCATAGGTGAGTTATTTTCAACAAATGACACAGCTTTTCAGATACCTTTGACAATACAGAGGTTTCTTATGCCTTCTTGTACACACGATCGGAATTTACGACGGGCTAAACTCCAAATGAATTTTCTGACGGAATTCCGTTCAAGCTGTCTTGCATACACACTTTCATGCCAAATTCGAACCGTCCAAAACGCAGTGACGTACAACACATACGACACGTATGACGGCACTATAAAGGGGAAGTTCAAATCCAACAGCGCCACCCTTTGGGCTGCTTTTGCTGATTTTGTGTTACCGCGTGTTAGTAAAAGTTTGGTGAGAGCCAATTCGCGCTTTTCAGCTTCGTTCTTTTCATTCCGTTACAGCGTGATGAATGTGCTATCTCCATTATGAACGCTGGTTTTACCAGAATGAGCGCTCCCGTCTCCCAATTTATTTTGAGCATGCGTGTTTTTTCCCTGTCGGAAAAAAATAGAACATGTTCTATTTCTAAACTCCAACGGAAAAAAGTCAGATGGGGCCCACACACAGTCGGAGTATCCGATGAAAAATTCCGTCTGACTTTTTTCATCGGAAATTCCGATCGTGTGTACAAGGCATTATTCTGTCCAAATTCCTTCGGGAATACTGGCAAAGGAAAACATGTGGCATAGCTCTTTCACTATAGAGGAATTGCTTCTAGGTACCAGATGGCATAGTCAAAAATCAATATGTCCTGGTGCCCACTGGTGGACCTTTGCAATGGCCCAATAAAAACCCTGGCAACCCTCTCAAAAAGGACCGTAATTATAGACAAGGGTACCAATGGGCAATTTGTAAATACAATCTGATCCTTCGTTTCTTTTTCTAGCACTAAATGGCTGCCCAAATCCTCAGAATGGGCAAGATCCAACACCATCTATTTGTAAGACTGAGGGAACCACCAGCTGCTCTACAATTTGCTTATGCTCCTTCTATTCATGATACAGTAAATTATGGTATACTGCAAAATGGGGATATACCATAGTTACATAGTTAGTCAGGTTGAAAAAAGACAAAGTCCATCCAGTTCAACCATAAAAATAAAAAAAATATCGTGCAATCCCATATACCCAATTCTATACCCACAGTTGATCCAGAGGAAGGCAAAAAACCCCAGCAGAGCATGATCCAATTTGCTACAGCAGGGGAAAAAATTCCTTCCTGATCCCCCGAGAGGCAATCGGATTTACCCTGGATCAACTTTACCTAGAACTGTTAGTACTCAGTTATATTATGTACATTTAGGAAAGTATCCATGCCTTTCTTAAAGCAATCTACTGAGCTGGCCAGAACCACCTCTGCAGGGAGTCTGTTCCACATTTTCACAGCTCTTACTGTGAAGAAACCTTTCCGCATTTGGAGATGAAATCTTTTTTCTTCTAGACGTAAAGAGTGCCCCCTTGTTCTCTGTGTTGACCGTAAAGTGAATAACTCATCACCAAGATCAATATATGGACCCCTTATATATTTGTACATGTTAATCATATCCCCCCTTATTCTCCTCTTCTCAAGAGTGAATAAATTCAGCTCCTCTAATCTTTCTTCATAGCTGAGCTCCTCCATGCCTCTTATCAGTTTGGTTGCCCTTCTCTGCACTTTCTCCAGTTCCCCGATATGCTTTTTGAGAACTGGTGCCCAAAACTGAACTGCGTATTCCAGATGAGGCCTTACTAATGATTTGTACAGGGGCAAAATGATGTCTCTCTCTCTGGAGTCCATACCTCTCTTAATACAAGAAAGGACTTTGCTCGCTTTGGAAACCACAGCTTGGCATTGCATGCCATTATTGAGCTTATGATCTACCAAAACCCCCAGATCCTTCTCCACTACGGATCCCCCCAGTTGTACTCCCCCTAGTATGTATGATGCATTCATATTCTTAGCCCCCAAGTGCATAACTTTACATTTATCAACATTAAACCTCATCTGCCACATAGTTGCCCAATTAGACAGGGCATCGAGGTCGGCTTGTAAATTGGAGACATCCTGCAAGGACGTCATTCCACTGCATAGCTTGGTGTCATCTGCAAAGACAGAAATGTTACTTTTGATCTCAGACCCAATATCATTTATAAAGATATTAAGAAGTAAGGGTCCCAGCACTGAACCTTGGGGTACACCGCTGATAACCTTAGACCATTCAGAGTAAGAATCATTAACTACTACTCTCTGAATTCTGTCTTTTAGCCAGTTTTCTATCCATTTACAAACTGATATTTCCAATCCTGTAGACTTTACCTTACACATGAGCCGTGTGTGGGGAACTGTATCAAACGCTTTTGCAAAATCCAAGTATACCACGTCCACAGCCACGCCTCTGTCCAAGGTTTTACTTACCTCTTCATAAAAAGAAATCAGGTTTGTCTGACAACTTCTGTCTTTCATGAATCCATGCTGTCTGTTGCTGAAATAGTTTTTTTCCAGCAAGAACTCATCTATGTGGTCTTTTATTAATCTCTCCAGTATCTTCCCAACTATGGAAGTTAAACTAACAGGTCTATAGTTACTTGGTAAAGACTTTGTTCCCTTTTTAAATATAGGCACCACATTGGCCCTGCGCCAATCCAGTGGTACTATTCCTGTCATTAATGAGTCCCTAAAAATTTGATACAATGGCTTTGAAATTACAGAGCTCAATTCTTTTAGGATCCATGGGTGTATGCCATCTGGTCCAGGTGCTTTATCCACCTTTACTCTGTCTAAATATTTCTGGACCATATCACTTTTGAGCCATTGTGGATTTGGGGCTGTGTCACTACCACCCCCATTATGGACATGAACTCCCCCATGCTCCATTGTATACACAGAGCTGAAGAAAGTATTTAATAAATTAGCCTTTTCTTTGTCCCCAGTCACCCACTCTAGATTATTTTGTAAAGGGCCTACATGCTCAGACTTGACCTTTTTACTATTAATATATTTGAAGAATTTTTTGGGGTTTGTCCTACTATCTTTTGCAATCTGTCGTTCGTTTTGAATTTTTGCATCCTTGATTTCCTTTTTACATATCCTGTTATATTCTTTGTAACATTTAAACGACACTAGTGTTCCTTCATTTTTATATTTTTTAAAAGCGCTTTTCTTATTGTTTATAGCTTTCTTAACTTTAACTGTGAGCCACATAGGTTTTATTTTTAGCCTTTTAAACTTATTGCCCATGGGAATATACTTTGCAGTGAGTTCACAAACAGTCTTTTTGAAGAATTCCCATTTCTGTTCTGTGCCCATTGATGCCAATTTTCCCTCCCAGTCTAAGTCCTGGAGAGCAGCCCTCATCCTTGGAAAATTTGCTTTATTGAAATTAAGTGTTTTTATCCTTCCTGCATGTATTTCTTGCTTACAGCTAACATCAAATGAAATCATGTTATGGTCACTGCTACCCAGGTGTTCCTTTATCTGAACATTAGTAATGTGCTCTGCATGGTTTGAGATTACCAGGTCCAACAGAGCATCATTCCTAGTTGGGGCCTCAATAAACTGGACCATAAAATTGTCCTGCAATAGGCTTATAAATTTTTGCCCTTTAACTGTCCCAGCAGTGCCATTACTCCAGTCAATTTCTGGGTAGTTAAAATCCCCCATTATTATCACCGTCCCAGCCCTTGCAGCCCTTTCCATCTGTGCAAGGAGCTGAGTCTCCACCTCCTCATTAACATTGGGTGGTCTATAACAAACTCCAATGATTAACTCTGTATGCAGTTCCACCCATAATGCTTCAGCCTCATCACACTCTCCATCAACCAGGTCCCCTTTTTAACACTCGCTTTGAGATCACTTCTCACATAGAGACAGACCCCGCCACCTTTCCTTTTTGCCCTGTCTCTCCGAAAGAGTGCATAGCCAGGAATATTAATAATCCAGTCATGTGAGGATTGAAGCCACGTTTCAGCAATACCGATTACGTCATAGCTCTCCTCATGCACCAGAGCTTCCAACTCACCTATTTTGCTTGGCAGACTTCTGGCATTGGTGAACAAACACATTAATGTATTACATTTTTCTCTGGTGTTTTTCATATAATTTTTAGTAGTACAAATGGCACTATAGTTTCCAATGGCTGTTTGCAACATGGGAACTTTCTTGTCACCTGCCATAACCCTCCCCCCATCTATCCCCATTCCACTCTCCATTAATGTCTGACCACTAACTGACCTGTGTGCCCGATGTAATTCTAGTTCACCCTCCCCCTCAAACCTAGTTTAAATACTCCTCCAGCCTTCCCCTAAACCTCTCCCCCAGCACCGCAGACCCCCTTCCATTCAAGTGCAAACCGTCTTTAGCATATAGGTTGCACCCCAATGAAAAGTCAGCCCAGTGCTCTAGAAACCCAAATCTCTCCTCCCTACACCAGGTCTTTAGCCATGCATTCAGCTCTCTAATCTCCCCCTGCCTTTCCTGTGTTGCGCATGGCACAGGCAATATTTCAGAGAATATCACCTTGGAGGTCCTTGCCTTCATCTTGCAGCCTAGTTCTTTAAATTGATTCTTAAGGAGCCTCCACCTTCCATGTATACTGTCATTGGTTCCAACGTGGACCAAGACAGCTGGGTCATGCCCAGCCCCTCCCAGTAATTTATCCACCCGGTCCACCACATGCCGAACCCTGGCACCAGGGAGACAGCAAACCATTCGGTTGAGGCGATCCTGGCGACAAATTATTCTATCAGTCCTTCTGATTATAGAATCCCCTATAACCACCAACTGTCTTGGCCTACCTGCACTCCCCTCACCACCTCTACTAGATGGGTTGCTCTCCCGGCTGTTAGGGGTAGCAGTGACATCTAGGGCTGCCACCTTTGTGTTTGCCACCTCCACATCTTCACCCAACGTGGAAAATTTGTTTTGATGCACAACTACAGGACTGGCCTTCCTTTTCTGCAAGCCCCTTCCACTCCCTCTAACTACATTAACCCATCTTCCTATCTGATAATCCTGACTTGCCACTCCACCCTCCACATCAGCCCTACTGACCACCTGCTGAGCGAGCAGAGGACCCCTTTCAAGGTTGTCCTTTCCGCCCAGTGTTGCAACTTGCTCTTCCAGATCTCTAATGCGAGCTTCCAGAAGGGCAACCTGCTCACATCTGTCACAGCGGTATCCATCCTGGAGCTGTTGCACCAATTTTGCATACATGTGGCACACTGTGCACTGAGCAAAACCTTCAACCCTGCTAGCACTCATTTCCCAGTTACAATATAATTACTTGTAGGAAGTTTATAATGTTACTCACAGTTTAGAAGACTCCTGTCTTAACTCCTGTTTTAAACTCCTGGTTTTTTAACTCTCCACTGTAGTTCAAAATTCCACTGATGTTCACAAAATCCACATGCAAGCCACCATCAGCAGGGAGCCAGCTCCTAAGGGAGTTTGTACAGACACTTATATACTCACCTGTGAACAATTAACCACTCCCCTTAATTAGCAGAAAGGAAAAAAAAGCTGTTTAAAAAGTGTCAGAGAAAGGGGGGGGGAGTATTTTTAAAACTGATAAACGTATCAAATAAAGGACAAAAAATACATATAAATCAACACTTGCAAGCAATCAACTTGAGGTACCCAGTTCATCACCTTCACATTTTTCCACGCATTTTCAAAATTGACATCCAGCACGTTCAGGCAAAACAAGAACATCTTTCATTTCAGACACATTTTCAGAACCGGTTACCCATTTTTTCCTCCACAGTTCCCTAAACAGGGGAAAATCATAGCCCAGTGTTATACTGTGTAGCAAATTCCCCCATGCATAACATCCTTTACATTGCTGCCCGCTAAGAGCTCTGCTGTGGGGTAGTCTGCCATGTGTATAGGGTACTCCCATTTGGTTTGTGCCAAGCTTGCAAGGGTCCACTAGTTTGGCTTTCATACTGCCTCCAGAACCGATCACACTGCCCCCTATTTGTCACACTGGCCCCCACCTGTTATTATGCCCCCACCTGTCACACTGCCCTCTCCTGTCACACTGCCCTCTCCTGTCACACTGCCCCTCCTGTCACACTGCTCCTTTTGTCACAATGTCCAGATACCCCTCTCCTTTCCCAATGCCCTCCTGTCACAATATTGGGTGTTTTGGGAAGATGGTGAGGAGGGAGGCGGGAAAATTCACCTTCACCTATGTAGACAAAAATCCTTGCACCGACCTTGGCTACAAGAAAATGTTAGGCAAATAGTTGAGTTTCATAGGCAATGTAATATGGGGCAGCTTTATGATACATCCTTGGCACCGCCAGCACCTATGTAGCTGTGTCTCTCCCTCAAGTGCTAGGAGGCCGTTCATATCAGCCAGGGCTAATGTTTTACTGCTTCAAAGGGTTATCTGCCTGGAGGAAAGATTTAACCACTTCAGCCCGGACCATTTTGCTGGGCAAAGACCAGGCCACTTTTTGTGATTCGGCACTGCGTCGCTTTAACTAACAATTGCGCGGTCGTGCAACGTGGTTCCCAAACAAAATTGACGTCCTTTTTTTCCCACAAATAGAGCTTTCTTTTGGTGGTATTTGATCACCTCTGAGGTTTGTTTGTTTTTGCGCTATAAGCAAATAGAGCGACAATTTTGAAAAAAATGCAATATTTTTTATTTTTTGCTATAACAAATATCCCCCCAAAAATATAAAAAAAACATATTTTTTCCACAGTTTAGGCCGATACGTATTCTTCTACATATTTTTGGTAAAAAAATCGTAATAAGCGTTTATTGATTGGTTTGCGCAAAAGTTATAGCTTCTACAAAATAGGGGACTGTTTTATGGCATTTTTATTAATATTTTTTTTTTTTTACTAGTTATGGCGGCGATCAGCAATTTTTATCATGACTGTGACATTATGGCGGACACATCAGACACTTTTGACACATTTTTGGGACCATTGTCATTTTTACAGTGACCAGTGCTATAAAAATGCACTGATTACTGTGAAAATGACACTGGCAGTGAAGGGGTTAACCAGAAGGTGGCGCTGTAGAGGTTAAGTGTTTCCTAGGGAGTGCTTCTTACTGTAGGGGGATGGGCTGTGTGTGACATGACACTGATCACCGACATGGAGCGGAGATCAGTGTCATTGTCACCAGGCAGAGCGGGGAGATGCTTGTTTACACTAGCATCTCCCCGCTCTATCTCTCTGTGAGACGATCGCGGGTACCCCCGCGGCGATCGAGTCCGCGGGACCCACGGTCGGGCTCACAGAGAAAGCGGCAAGGTCGCCAGCGCACCGGCGGCGCGCGCGCGACCACACGGCGGCATCTTAAAGGGGACGTACCTGTACGTGCTTATGCCTGTCCGTGCCGCTCTGCCGACGCAAATGTACAGGCGGCGGTCCTTAAGTGGTTAAGAGATAGTTCTTGGTAGCAGTATGAGCAGCTGTATATTAACAGGCAAGGCCCTGACATAACAATAGCACCTCTTAGTGTAACTTGTTTGTGAGGTGGAACAAATCATTTATCTGGGACCTTGTGGGCTTCCCAGATGTGCTTGGATGGCCATGGTATCCCCAGATAAGATGTGGACCTAGGAATGGGGGCTTTATCCTACCCATAGCTCTACATAGTAGGACTTTTAAGGTTCTGAAAAAACTACGGTTTTTTTTCTTCACATGAGCCACAAACCCTGGAGCTCCTCACCATGTGTATGTGAGAAACATGGGTGGCACATACCCTCCGTCTAAAATTCTGCCAGCCAGGGCTTCACAATACATTGATTTAATTTGCAGAAAAGCAATGTTATTACCTTGACTCCTAAAATCCTGCACACACACTCTGTGTGAGGAAAAGGCTCTTGGAAAATGTAGTTCTGGAGGAAGACGTGCCTACCTTAATAGCGACTAACATATGGCACATTGCTGATCTCTTCTCACAGCAACTGCCCCTGCAAGAATGTTGCAAGAATGCTGGTGGTGGCATCATGGGGAGTAATGAAGGTAAAAGAAAACATGGATGCTCTACAGGAGGTCAGGGAGGTTTGAAGGTAAAAGTTGGTCATGCTTATTCAAATTCCTTAAAATATTCTAGTCCATTCAGATTTTGTTTTATTCTTCTTTATTATCTTTTATCTATTTGTTCAAAAAAGCAAGTCAATACATTTTTGTGAGCTTGTTACTTTATGTATCTGTTCTATCTTCCATTTTAGGAATGTCGCTGAGTTTAGAACTGAAAGGCAATCCCTAAATCCACTAATAGCATCACTTAATAGCCAGTGTGTTCTGCTAACTCACTTATGGAAACACAGCGCTTCTGTTTTTCTTCAGATTACTACAGTTAATGATGTCTGGGGTATTGTGCAGTGAAGAGTTATAATGAGTAATTCCTTCACTAAACAAATAGAGGGGCACTTAGGAGAATAGCTACACATCCCAGAAGATCTACTTCACCATAGATTGTAAGAAGAATACATGGGAAGGTGGCACTCAACCAAAGTGCAGAGCATAGAAATGGCACTTGGTCTCAGGTTAATCCTAAGCCAACTAAATATTAAAGTGCAACTCAAACTTTGGGACGAATCATACTCGGGATCACACTCATGGTATATGAATAAATCATGAAATATTCTTCTTGACCTTCTTTAAAGTACTGTTTTAGGTCATATGTCTGTAATCTAAATAGAAAAGTGAAAAGGTGCTTTTCACCTCATTGGAATGTCTGCAAATAAAATCCCTCTTGAGTCCCTGTAGAGACATCTTTGAGCGGCGAGTCATCATTGAGGGAAACAGATATATAGCTGATTCACTACATTGCCCAGACCTTTCTGCAGAACCTCTTATTAAAAACAAAAATCACTAGTTTTAAGGGTGCAGTGTCACTGCAATGGCACAGACAGTACCAAGCAATTATTTTCGATGTGCCTGGTTCATACCACAATTATGTGAACATGTGCTTTGCTTTAAAATGCAACCTCTCTGCGCACAACGCAAAGCATATGAACACATGTAAATGCAACACAATTGAAAGTAAAGATATAAAAAATGAATCATTGTCAGTACTTTGACCCTTCCAGAGACCTGTCATAATGGATGACATAAAACATAGACCAACATGCCTAAAAAGTAAGCGTAACAAAACACAATGCACATAACAATGCATGTTAAATGCACATTAACAGACATGCATTTTTGATGCGTTGCAGTGAATTTTTATGTGCAGCATGGCGAAAGGACTCTAAAGGATACATTTGGTATAAGTTGGCAAAAAGGCATAACTGGCCACAAAACAACATAACAATGCCACTAGGATTCCACTCTTTCAAAGAGAAGCTCCAGATCCAAAGCTTTGTCATCATATAGTCATCAAATATAATATTATTGACCAAGTTTAACCATTCATTGAACACAATTAGTAAAGTGTATCAAAGATCTGGTATTGGACCATTGAACTAATGTTCAAATCAGTGTGTTCTAGCGTTAGTACCTCTACATCTCCATAGTGCACCCTAGTGGCATTGCTAAATACACAACACAAAAGCAATTCCAAGTCACAATAAAACCCATCAGTACACTACTAATGCTATGCAGCAACAAGGCAACTGAGCTAAATCTATGTTTGGTGTATTACTCTGAAGTCAGAATCCAGAAAGCACCTCACAAGGTCACTAGGATGTACTACTAGAACTGTGTTGTATTGCTTCTTCACTCTTGCTGCTTGCAGTGTCACTACTCACAGTTCCAAGGCAGGTTTGAATCTTGGTGGCCATGAGTACTGATTTTTTTGCATCAGACATTTGTATGTGAGAGTCAGCCATCAGTGTGTCTCAGAAAACACAAAGGAGTGACCTTGACAACTAGGGTGGAATGAAAAAGCCCAAATGTAGCAGGTTCTATCCATTGTATGCATCTCAAGGATTAAAAGGAGAAAAGGATACTTCTGTGGATCACAGGAGTGCAGTTCGTTTTGCACTCCTGTAACCCGTTTTCAGCAGACAGCGGGCTGTCGGCTGACGTTACAGAGTCGGTCTAGGCTGGGGAAAGATCGGGACCATATGGTTGAGATCCATCCAGATGCCTGGACTGACACACGGGTCAGCCTTTCAGCAAGCCACTGAGAGCCTGAGCCAGCCGCTCTTGCCCTCCATAGCCGAGTTCTCCAATGAGCACGGAAGGGGCGGGGGCAGAGCAGAGAGCCAGTGACTGACAGTGTCTGCTCACGTAGCTGTGAGGACTGAGCAATCAGAGGTCTTTGATCGCTTGGGTCTCAGCCTTTAGAGCCAGCAGGGGACAGATGCAGCATTGGATCGATACTGTATCCACCTAGGTAAGTATGATTGTGAAATAAATAAAAAAAATTCTCTTTTAAAGCATATGCCCAGCCAAAACTTTTAGTTTTGTTTTTTTTTGATAGAGGGGGATATTTTGAACCCTGTTCAGTTTTTACTCTAATTCAAAGCTTTGTTAAAAAGATTTTTTCGCCTCTTACTGTCAAGGTTACAATGGTTTCACCAGAAAGGAACGGAAATAAAACCCGCAAAAGGGGCACAGACAGCAATACAGATGTGAAAAAAGGTTCTACAAGAAGAACATAAGGGGAAGGCACAAGCATCTAGTGCATTACCTAAAATGCGCTAAGAAAGGGGGTACGCCCCCGAAATGCGTCAACCTGCTAGCACATGGGAGGTTGTTGGAGTTCTTTTACCTTGCGCCATGTGGCATCTCCAGGCCTACATGCTCTTTTACACTTTACTTTTCTAAGTATGCATTCTATTGATTTTATTTTCTCTGAATACATTTTTGGGTAATGCACTAGGTGTTTGCATCTTCCCCGTTTGTTCTTTTTTGTAGTTTCACATTGGATTACCCCATCTGTGGTGGGCTGCATTCACCCAGCATTGGGCTGTGTATAGATTAGAGGCTTGTTCAGCCCTATCTCTCTGTGGAGGACCTAGTGTGTGGTGTGTCCCTTTAAATAGCGATAGAATAGCAGTGTTCAAAATGCAAGGCCTTGCGGTTGTCTTCACCGGCAGTTGGAGCTCAAATAAACAAGACTTCTAAATGTGACACATTGATATACAGTCAAGGCAAAGCAGCTGAGACTGACCAATAGCAATCCTTCGGGTAATTCAGGTATAAGGTGTCTGTATGCAGTGTCCTGTGGAGTATGCTGGTGACTGGTACTGGATTTGTGAGCAGGTGCCCGCTCACCAATCTGGAGACAGTGTAGGAACTTCCTGAAGAGCGATCCAAGTCACTTCTTCCTTCTGCAGAACGGGCTGAGATGACAGTCTGGCTGCTGGAACAGTGAAACGTCTGGTCCTGCTGTATACAGCGATGCTGCGGTGGTGCCCCTCGTGTAGCAAGTGGCGTCAGACCCACCTGGGTCAGAGCTGGGAGCGCCGTGCTGCCACGTGGTAGGCCGCAGTCCTCTCGCACAGCAGCGAAGGGGGTGTTTACTTGATGTGATCTGGGAAGCAGGAGAGTTTGGGCCTGGTCTGCTGATCCCTTTATAGCTTCCCCCAGAGTTCTCTCCCTGGAGCAGATGGCTTGCTGGGAGGTGTAGTCCATGGATAGTTCTGCAGATCAAGGATGTTTGTTCAGGAGACTACAGTTCCCACAATGATCTCTGCTTGGCTCAGGAATATGATGCATATAATCCAAGCCCAGCACTAGAGGAACTCAGAGACTGTCTGAGACAGGAGAGGGTAAGTCTGCAGTGCCAGATAACTGTAGTCCGCTGTGGGCTAAATCTGCATACCTTAATGACTAAGCCCCTGATGGGGTAGACATCAAACAAGATGAAACAAGACAACAAACGTGTTAGAGAGGGGGTATGGCCCGGCGGTTCATGTAATGCTCAGCGAACAATAAAGCTTTTTGACAGTGGTGGTGTGATTTACACTTTACTGCTACATGTCTGTGTTGCAGTTGGAGACTTTCCCCTTACTCCCTGTCTGGCAAAACTATTGTCACCATGACAGTAAGGCTGGGTTCACACTTGTGCTTTGCGTTTTTGAGCTTGGAGTCTTTGCCAAGTTCGCAATCAGTCGTTCAGCGGTTCCTTTGCGTTTTTAGCTGCGGACTTGCCAGCCTGGGAAGTCTTGCCGCTGTAATCATGAGGGGGAACTCCACGCCAAATTTTAAATAAAAAACCGGCATGGGTTCCCCTCCAGGAGCATACCGGGCCCTTAGGTCTGGTATGGACTTTAACGGGAACCCCTAAGCCGAAAAAAATGGCGTAGGGGTCCCCCCAAAATCCATAGCAGACCCTTATCCGAGCACGCAGCCCGGCCGGTCAGGAAAGGGGGTGGGGACGAGCGAGCGCCCCCCCTCCTGAACCGTACCAGGCCGCATGCCCTCAACATGAGGGGGTGTGTGCTTTGGGGCAGGGGGGCGCCCTGCGGCCCCCCCACCCCAAAGCACCCTGCCCCATGTTGATGAGGACAGGGCCTCTTCCCGACAACCCTGGCCGTTGGTTGTCGGGGTATGCGGGCAAGGGCTTATCGGAATCCGGGAGCCCCCTTTAATAAGGGGGCCCCCAGATCCCGGCCCCCCATCCTATGTGAATGAGTATGGGGTACATCGTACCCCTACCCATTCACCTGGTGGAAAAAAATGTCAATAAAAACACTACACAGGTTTTTAAAGTAATTTATTAGGCAGCTCCAGGGGTCTTCTTCCAACTTCGGGGGTCTTCTTCCAACTTCAGGGGTCTCTTCCGACTTCGGGGGTCTCTAGTGTCGTCTCCGCGCTCTCCGGTTCTTCTCTCGCTCTCCGGTTCTTTCTTCCTTATGCCGGGCCTCGGCTATCTTCTTCCAGCTCTTTTGCTAGCGGGGGCCCGGTCTTCTTCGTCGCCTTCTTCCCTCTTCTCTCCTGGAGATGTTGACTCGTCGCTGTCTCCGGCTGTAATGCCGTGTGCGCGGAGTGCATTCACTTATATAGGCATGGGCGTGGTCACCGTGTGACCCCGCCCCCATATGACGTCACAGTCCCATCATTCTCTGGGACTGTCACGTCATATGGGGGCGGGGTCACCGGGTGGCATCACCCGGTGACCACGCCCATGCCTATATAAGTGAATGCGCTTTGCGCACACGGCATTACAGCCGGAGACAGCGACGAGTCAACATCTCCAGGAGAGAAGAGGGAAGAAGGCGACGAAGAAGACCAGGCCCCCGCTATGCAAAAGAGCTGGAAGAAGATAGCAGAGGCCCGGCAGAAGGAAGAAAGAACCGGAGAGCGAGAGAAGAACCGGAGAGCGCGGAGACGACACCGGAGACCCCCGAAGTCGGAAGAGACCCCCGAAGTTGGAAGAAGACCCCCAAAGTTGGAAGAAGACCCCCGGAGTTGCCTAATAAATTACTTTAAAAACCTGTGTAGTGTTTTTATTGACATTTTTTTTCCACCAGGTGAATGGGTAGGGGTACTATGTACCCCATACTCATTCACATAGGGTGGGGGTCGGGATCTGGGGCCCCCTTATTAAAGGGGGCTCTCGGATTCGGATAAGCCCCCGCCCGCATACCCCGACAACCAACGACCAGGGTTGTCGGGAAGAGGCCCTGTCCTCATCAACATGGGGGCAGGGTGCTTTGGGGTGGGGGGCCGAAGGGCACCCCCCGCCCCAAAGCACCCACCCCCCATGTTGAGGGCATGCGGCCTGGTACGGTTCAGGAGGGGGGCGCTCGCTCGTCCCCACCCCCTTTCCTGACCGGCCGGGCTGCGTGCTCGGACAAGGGTCTGCTATAGATTTTGGGGGGACCCCCACGCCGTTTTTTTTTCGGTGTAGGGGTTCCGTTGAAGTCCATACCAGACCTAAGGGCCTGGTATGCTCCTGGAGGGGAACCCATGCCGGTTTTTTATTTAAAATTTGGCGTGGAGTTCCCCCTCAAGATCCCTGTTCAGAACGCAACACATGTGCGAATCAGATGGGTGCCAATAGAACATAATGGGCCTGAATTTGCACCTGAGCCGCACCGCAATGCCTAGAGAATGCACAAGTTTTTCCGGCAATGCGCAGTGCGAATGCATGGCACATATGTGAACCATCCTCATTGAAATCAATGTATTTTATAATGTTATGCGAATTGGTTGCGGTGTAAGCCGCAACCAATTCGCATAGCTGTGAACCCGGCCTTAGTCCTCTTTTATATAGACAGCTGGGGGTTGTTAAAAAAAAGATGGCTAAGCCCTGGTTTTAGTGCCCCCCTGCCCCCCCCCACCTAAAGGTTAAACAACAGCTGGAGGAGGCTGTTCACATGCCAAAGCCGTGATGCTGTGCATCACCGCTGCAGAAAATTTAACATGACATGCCATTAATGTCAATGGGGCCGTGTCGCAACAGCAAGCCAAATGCTTGGCCCGCAGTTGCGGTGCAATAGCCCTATTATAAACTGCCAGCAGAAACAGAAAAAAAAAAGGTATTTAGAAATTGGAAGGATCACTTCATCTTAGCCATAACCTGAAAGCTATTCTACCGAGGAACGCTTTTCAGAGATTTGGCTAGTGTGAAACTGGCCTAATTGAGGAGAAATCACTCTAACCTAACCTCAGATAGCAGTAAACCCTGATGGGGGCCCAATTCCTTCCTCACTTCTTCCAAAACTGAAAAAAAGAATAGTTTCGGGTAGACATACAATTTAAATTTACATTTGGAGTGGAACATATTTTTAATAAGGGTTCGTATTAACAGGTCAAAATTTGCATTCATTTAGGTCCAATATCTGAAAGCCAACTATAATGGTCAATGAGATATATTTACAAGAAGCTCTCGAATGGAAGTAGAAGTAGGTCATTTTTCCCAGATTACTCTATAAATTTGTGTTAGAACCTCAGGCTAAGCCAATTTGATTGTGAAAGGGTAGTATTAGCACTCCTAGGTATTATGTATTTTCATTAGTTGCCCTATGTGTTGCTCTTTGAAGATTTCATACTGTTGCTGCCTAAAGAGATAATAAAGATGAGGAATTGTTCATGATGTCCAGGTTTGCACAAAATAAATATAGTAAACTGTTAGCAGTCTCTCTGCATTCCTGCGATTTAAAACTCGGTTTCCTAGAAAACTTTCCTAATTAGGCCTGATTATGCTACTGATGTGGTTATTCTTTTTGGAGGAAGTAACTGTCTTCACAGATAGTCTTTCTAAAAAAAACAGCTGCATTGATCTGCAGAGAGAGACTATGTGATGGCAGCCTTGTAAGTAAAAGATTTTCTTTAGTAGAAGCTGCATACAAGATCCATTTCCCTGCTTGAAAGAGGCATTAACTGTGTAGTAATGACAGACAGGCTATGGTTTGTGTTCTTTTTTTATAGAAGAAGGGGTGTGTTGTGTGGTCGGGAGACAATTTCAAAAGGAAACTCAAAGGAGAAAAATTATAGAAAAAAACAACTAATACATATGTAGCTACCTCCCCCGGTACTCCACTCACCCACAGACCCCTATTTGTTAATGGGATCTACTGGTTTCATTACTTTGAGTCTGCAGCAATTACCTCCCACGAGTGGATCCTTTAGCTCCGTTGTCTAGGTACACCAATATCTTCCAGGAATAAGGCCAATGTCCACACATGAGTAAAACCTAATCAGCAAGGCTTTATTCTTTTTCCGCTTTGAGTTAACTTGAAGAAAGCATGATCAGAAAAAGTTGAAAGACGTAAGGGAAGGTTCAGGCACGCAACACTTAAATCCAGTATATAAACTCGTCGCCACTCAAGCCTGAGTGGGTATTGCTCATCCGGATAGTCCCTATGAGAGCAGTCCTAGCAGCCGGGATGGAGCACGGATGTCAGAAATGATGGATGCCCCTCTAGGCAGGTCTCCAGGCCACTCCCCGAGACAGCAGTACCGTCGCTAGTCTCCGCTGGGACTGCTCTTCCCCTGGAACTCCTCTCCTAAAGATGGGCCCCCTAACAACGGGCAGCCTGGGATCCTTCTCTGAAGCGTAGGCCCTAGTCAGCGGAGCTGGGCCTACAATGCAGCAACAGGGCCTCGGGCTGAAGGCGCCAAAGGCCTAAGCACTCCAGCGCACCTCGTGCCATGCGGGCCAGCGCCACCTGCAGGCAAAGGAGAACAAAACTGCCGGGCAGTATCACACCCAGAGCAGAACAATAATTGAACATAATTGGTCTGAGCCCAACTACTGGCTCAGACCACCCTTAAATTTCCACATAGCGCCCCCAAATATTTGGGGGGCGCTACACACACCCCTCTCTTGAAAAGACACTGTCCCCAGTGGCTAGGGAAATCAAAACCCTTCAGTCCTGAAGGCCGTTGATTTCTCTATAAACTACAAAAAGGGAAAAAAAATTTTTTTAACCACTTAACGACCGCCCACCGCCGATTTACGTTGGCAGAATGGCACCGACAGGCAGAATCACGTAGATCTACGTGATCGCCTTTGTGCAGTTGGGGGGTCCATCCGGACCCCCCTTCACTGCAGTGAGCGGCCGTTAAGTGTTCGGGAGGGATCAGGCATGAGGGGGCGGCCGCTCGATTCCGCCCCCCCTCGCGATCGCTCCCGGCCAATGAAAATGCTTCCTCCGCCATGTGATGTAAACACAGGCTGGAGGAAGTGATGTCATCTCCCTCGCCGCGGTCTTTTCGTTCCCGGCGCCGAGGAGAGAAGACAGAGGTTAGTGCTCCAACAGTCCACTGACATGTAGGTACACATAGGCACACAAATCACCCCCCAGTCACCCCCAGATCACCCCCCAGGTCACCCCAAAGCCCCCAATCACAGTATCACTGATTGCAGTGATCATTTATTTTACTGATCACTGCATTTAGTGTCATCTGTGATTGTAAAAAGTTGCAGGGCAGTTAGGATTAGGCCCCTTTAGGTCCAGGGTAGCCCCCTAACCCCCCCTAATAAAGGTTTAACCCCTTGATCACCCCCCAGGTAACCCTTTCACCCCCTAACTTCAGCGTCACTAAGCGATTGTTTTTCCGATCGCTGTATTCGTGTCGCTGGTGTTTTAGATAGGCAGTTATTTTTTTTTAGGTTCGCCGCAGGTTTTTATTAGTGTCAGGTACCCCCATATATTATTTTAACCCCCTGATTGCCCCTAGAGTTAACCCTTTCACCAGTGATCGCCGTATAAGCGTCACTGGTGTCACTGGTTAGCCAGTAAGTTATTTAGTTATTTAGGTTACCCGTCAGGTTTTTATATAGCGTCGGGTACCCCCATATTTAACCTAATAAAGGTTTTAACCCCCTGATTGCCCCTAGTTAACCCTTTCACCAGTGATCACCATATAAAGGTTACGGGTGACGCTGGTTGATTAGTTTGCTTTTTATAGCATCAGGGCACCCGCCGTATATAACCCAATAAAGGTTTAACCCCCCTGATCGCCCGGCGGGTGAGATCAATTAGGTTTTAGCGCCAGAGAGGGTCTGCGTCGCCCCAGGCAGTGTTAGGTTAGTGCCAGTAACGCTAACACCCACGCGCAAAGCATACACCCCCCTTAGTGGTATAGTATCTGATCAGATCTATACTAGCATCCCCAGCGGTTTAGGGTTCCCAAAAACGCAGTGTTAGCGGGATCAGCCCAGATACCTGCTAGCGCCTGCGTTTAGCCCCTCCGCCCAGCCCAGCCCAGCCCACCCAAGTGCAGTATCGATCGATCACTGTCACTTACCAAACACAACACACATAACTGCAGCGTTCGCAGAGACAGGCCTGATCCCTGCGATCGCTAACAGTTTTTTTGTAGCGTTTGATATATTTGCTGACGACAGTCAGGTGCTTTTTTTCCTGTGAATCTTACTAGTGTACCCCTAAATTTAGAGCCCAAAATGGCAAGACGAAGGTACACTAGTAAAGAGGCCTACGAGATTCTGAGCATGACAGATAGTGAAGAGGAGGTCACGTATCTGTCAGATTCAGGCTCAGAATATCTTCCCGTAGAAGACAGTGACGTCAGCGGCCCCACGTCAGATAGCTCTGACGACGAAGTTGAGGTCCCTGCTAAGGTCAGGTGTACCCGATCCCGATCTTCTGAGGTTGTTGAGGAGCAAGAACCGCAGGTCTCTCGTATCATGGAGCAGAGTAGTACTAGCGCCGCTATTCCTTCTGGTGAACTGGCAAGCACCAGCGGCCTAGTACAGCCTGGACGTACATCCAGCACTGCAGTAACACTTGGTGACGTGGCGAGTCCCATAAGTGCAGTTCAAGCTGGCGAGGTGGCAAGCACAAGTAGTGTCCCGCTGCCACCAAGAAGACAAAGGCAGGCCCGTTGTGCCCATACTGCCCTTCCTGCAGAATTCGCCTATCCTGATTGGGTCCCCACCACTTCTGCAGAACCCGTACTTCCCCCATTCACTGCCCAACCCGGTATTCAGGTGGAAACAGCTGATTTTATTCCAATTGATTTTTATTCGCTGTTTTTCACGGAAGATCTCTATAGATCTATTGTGGACCAGAGTAATTTATATGCTGGTCAATTTATCGCCGCTAACCCCCAGTTGCCTAAAATTGCCAGAAATTGGAAACCAATTACGGTTTCCGAATTTAAGACCTTTCTGGGCCTTTCCCTCAACATGGGCACACATAAATTTCCGTCATTGCGTGCTTATTGGTCCACGCACCCAATTGACCACATGCCCGTGTTCTCTGCCTCCATGTCCAGGGCACGATACGAGCAGATTTTGCGGTTCATGCACTTCAACGACAATGAACTTTGTCGTCCACGTGGGGACCCTGAATACGATCGGCTCTATAAAATTCGGCCCCTCATAAACCACTTCAACGAACGTTTTGCAGCCTTGTTTACTCCCGATCAAGTTGTCTGCGTTGATGAGTCACTGATTAAATTTTCTGGCCGCTTGTCTTTCAAGCAGTACCTTCCCAGCAAGCGTGCCAGATACGGGGTCAAGCTCTACAAGTTCTGTGACAGGGCAACAGGCTATGTAGTGAACCTTACGGTTTATGAGGGAAAAGATAGTCAGATTGAGTCGGTCAACTGCCCGGATTACATAGGGAGCGCTGGCAAGATAGTGTGGAACTTGGTGTCACCCTTATTCGGAAAGGGGTACCACTTGTATGTGGACAATTATTACACGAGCGTGCCACTGTTTAGTCACTTGTTTGATCATCAGATTGGAGCATGTGGCACCGTGCGACCTAATCGCCGGGGCTTTCCCCAGCGGCTTGTAGATGCCCATCTTAGGCTGGGGGAGAGAGCCTGCTTGAAGTGTAATAACTTGCTCGCTATGAAGTGGAGGGACAATAAGAATGTTTTCCTTCTTACCTCCCTTCATGCAGACACGACAGTCCAAATTCGTACGGCGACTGGTGTTGTGGAGAAACCCCTCTGTGTCCACGAATATAACCAAAATATGGGAGGGGTGGACCTCAACGACCAGTTGATGGCGCCGTATCTAATTGACCGTAAGGCGAGACGCTGGTACAAAAAAGTGTCTCTATCATTATTCCAATTGGCTTTGCTGAACGCTCATGTGCTATACAGAGCTTCAGGCGGGACGTTATCTCTTCTAAAATTCCAGAATGAGATAGTCACAGAACTCCTGTATCCAGGCGGTTCTGCACCTCACCATCCCCAACCAAATGCAGTAAGCCGGCTGCATGAGAGGCATTATTCGTATGTCCTCCCGAGTACCCCTACCCAAAGCCACCCCCAAAAAAGATGTCGTGTCTGTAGCAAGCGCGGATTTAGGCGTGACACCCGTAGTTTTTGTCCACTCTGTCCTGACAAGCCTGGTCTTTGCCAAGGTGAATGTTTTGAACGCTACCACTCAAAAGTGAAGTTTTAGCGTAGGGTACAGCATTTCACAGACAAGGACACACTTACACAGGGTCTCCCAAGATGCCATTACATTTTGAGAGACCCGAACCATTACAGTTGTAAAGTTACAAAAAAAAGTGTAAAAAAGAAAAAAAAACGTAAAAAACAAAACACAAAAAAAATATAAAATAAAAAAACCAAAAATAGTTGTCGTTTTATTGTTCTCTCTCTCTCTATTTTCTCTCTATTGTTCTGCTCTTTTTTACTGTATTCTATTCTGCAATGTTTTATCATGCTTGCTTTTCAGGTATGTAATTTTTTGTTTTCAGGTGCGCCATTCAACTGCAGCGCGGAATTATTTATCTTGACAGCAACAGCGTTTGCTCCCACGATACATAAAGCCGTGACTCCAGTGCTGTAGGAGGTGATTTCACCACCACAGTTAAAAAAAAGAGCATATATGCCGAAGCATGGGGGCAGCAGGGGCGGAGGAGCGATTTTGCTCCTAATGCCGCGTACATACGGTCGAAATTCCGATGGAGGCCTGCCCGTGGAAAATTCCGACCGTGTGTACGCGGCATAACTTTTTTGCGGGAGGATGCCCCCATGCTTCGGCATATATATATTTTAGGCACAGGTTGCGTTAAAACATTTTTTTATTTTTTACTAGGTTTTGTTTTGGTATTTGCTTTGCAGGTATGGTATGGTAAGGTCTTACTGTTGTACTGTAATGTTACTTTGTTTTAATGTTAACCACCATTTGCTTAGCAGGTACGCCATTCAGTTGCAGCGCGGATCTATTTATCTTGACAGCAACAGCGTTTGCTCCCACGATACATAAAGCCGTGACTCCAACGCTGTAGGAGGTGATTTCACCACCACAGTTAAAAAAAAGAGCATATATGCCGAAGCATGGGGGCAGCAGGGGCGGAGGAGCGATTTTGCTCCTAATGCCGCGTATATACGGTCAAAATTCCAACGGAGGCTTGCCCGTGGAAAAGTCAGACCGTGTGTACGCGGCATAACCTTTTATGCCGCGTACATACGGTCGAAATTCAGACGAAGGCTTGACCGTGTGTACGCGGCATAACTTTTTTGCGGGAGGATGCCCCCATGCTTCGGCATATATGCCCATCATTAGAAGTGGGTGGATGAAGGGAGGTATTCTAATGGTGGGCATACCCACCAATCAATTTCTTTTTTTCGTTCAGCCAATAGGCTGTATGAAAAAAAAGATTACAATACATGTCCAACAAGGACCAGCAACGTACTGGTATGTTGCTGGACTTTGAATGTTTATACCAGAATGATGCCTGCGGGTTTAGGTATCATCTTGGTATCATTCTTTTCAGCCAGCAGCCGGCTTTCATGTAAAAGCAATTCTAGCAGATAATTAGCCTCTAGACTGCTTTTACAAGCAGTGGGAGGGAATGTCCCCCCCCGGATATAAAAAGCGCCATTGGGAAATTGGGAAAGCATTTTATCACACCGATCTTGGTGTGGTCAGATGCTTTGAGGGCAGAGGAAAGATCTAGGGTCTAACCCCCCAATTTTTTTCAAAAAAAGAGTACCTGTCACTACTTATTGCTATCATAGGGGATATTTACATTCCCTGAGATAACGATAAAAATGGTAAAAAAATAAAATATGGAAGGCACAGTTTAAAAATAAAATAAAAAAGCCAAATAAATAATAAAAAAAAAAAAAAAAAAAAAAAAGCACCGCTGTCCCCCCCTGCTCTTGCGCAAAGGCGAACGCAAGCGTCGGTCTAGCGTCATATGTAAACAGCAATTGCATCATGCATGTGAGGTATCACCACGAAGGTCAGATCGAGGGCAGTCATTTTAGCAGTAGACCTCCTCTGTAAATCTAACGTGGTAACCTGTAAAGGCTTTTAAATGCTTTTAAAAATGAATGTAGTTTGTCGCCGCTGCGCGTTTGTGCGCAATTTTAAAGCATGTCGTGTTTGGTATCCATGTACTCGGCCTATGATCATCTTTTTTATTTCATCAAACATTTGGGCAATATAGTGTTTTTTAGTGCATTAAAAATAAAAAGTGTGTTTTTCCCCCAAAAAATGCGTTTGAAAAATCGCTGCGCAAATACTGTGTGGAAAAAAAAAATGCAACACCCACTATTTTAATCTGTAGGGCCTTTGCTTTAAAAAAATATATAATGTTTGGGGGTTCAACATAATTTTCTTGCAAAAAAAAATTTTTTTTCATGTAAACAAAAAGTGTCAGAAAGGGCTTTGTCTTCAAGTGGTTAGAAGAGTGGATGATGTGTGACATAAGCTTCCTAATGTTGTGCATAAAATGCCAGGACAGTTCAAAACCCCCCCAAATGACCCCATTTTGTAAAGTAGACACCTCAAGCTATTTGCTGAGAGGCATGTTGAGCCCATTGAATATTTTTTTTTTGTCCCAAGTGATTGAATAATGACCAAAAAAAAAAAATGTACAAAAAGTTGTCACTAAATTATATATTGCTCAAACATGCCATGGGCATATGTGGAATTACACCCCAAAATACATTCTGTTGCTTCTCCTGAGTACGGGGATACCACATGTGTGGGACTTTTTGGGAGCCTAGTCGCGTACGGGACCCCAAAAACCAAGCACCGCCTTCAGGATTTTTATGGGTGTAAATTTTTGATTTCACTCCTCACTGCCTATCAGTTTCGGAGGCCATGGAATGCCCAGATGGCACAAAACCCCCCCAAATGACCCCATTTTGGAAAGTAGACACCCCAAGCTATTTGCTGAGAGGTATGTTGAGTATTTTGCAGATCTCGCTTTTTGTCACAAAGTTTTGAAAATGTAAAAAAAGAAAAAAAAAGAAAAAAAAATGTCTTTCTTAATTTTCAAAAACAAATGAGAGCTGTAAAATACTCACCATGCCTCTCAGCAAATAGCTTGGGGTGTCTACTTTCCAAAATGGGGTCATTTGGGTGGGTTTTGTGCCATCTTGGCATTTTATGGCCTTCAAAACTGTGATAAGTAGTGAGGAGCGAAATCAAAAATTTATGCCCTTAGAAACCTTGAAGGCGGTGCTTGGTTTTTGGGGTCCCGTACGCGGCTAGGCTCCCAAAAAGTCCCACACATGTGGTATCCCCATACTCAGGAGAAGCAGCAGAATGTATTTTGGGGTGTAATTTCACATATGCCCATGGCATGTGTGAGCAATATATCATTTAGTGACAACTTTGTGCAAAAAAAAAAAAGTTTGTCATATTCCCGCAACCTGTGGCAAAATATAAAATATTCCATGGACTCAACATGCCTCTCAGCAAATAGCTTGGGGTGTCTACTTTCCAAAATGGGGTAATTTGGGGGGGTTTTGTGCTATTTTGGCATTTTATGGCCTTCGAAACTGTGATAGGTAGTGAGGAGTGAAATCAAAAATTTACGCCCTTAGAAATCCTGAAGGCGGTGCTTGGTTTTTGGGGCCCTGTACGCGGCTAGGCTCCCAAAAAGTCCCACACATGTGGTATCCCCGTACTCAGGAAAAGCAGCAGAATGTATTTTGGGGTGCAATTCCACATATAACCATGGCATGTGTGAGCAATATATCATTTAGTGACAACTTTTTGTACATTTTTTTTTTCTTTTTGTCATTATTCAATCATTTGGGACAAAAAAAAAAAAAATATTCAATGGGGTCAACATGCCTCTCAGCAAATAGCTTGGGGTGTCTACTTTCCAAAATGGGGTCATTTGGGGGGTTTTGTGCCATCTTGGCATTTTATGGCCTTCAAAACTGTGATAGGTAGTGAGGAGTGAAATCAAAAATGTATGCCCTTAGAAACCTTGAAGGCGGTGCTTGGATTTTGGGGTCCCGTACGCGGCTAGGCTCCCAAAAAGTCCCACACATGTGGTATCCCCGTACTCAGGAGAAGCAGCAGAATGTATTTTGGGGTGTAATTTCACATATGCCCATGGCATGTGTGAGCAATATATCATTTAGTGACAACTTTGTGCAAAAAAAAAAAAAGTTTGTCATATTCCCGCAACTTGTGGCAAAATATAAAATATTCCATGGACTGAACATGCCTCTCAGTAAATAGCTTGGGGTGTCTACTTTCCAAAATGGGGTCATTTGGGGGGGTTTTGTGCTATTTTGGCATTTTATGGCCTTCGAAACTGTGATAGGTAGTGAGGAGTGAAATCAAAAATTTGCGCCCTTAGAAATCCTGAAGGCGGTGCTTGGTTTCCGGGGTCCCGTACGTGGCTAGGCTCCTAAAAAGTCCCACACATGTGGTATCCCTGTACTCAGGAGAAGCAGCAGAATGTATTTTGGGGTGCAATTCCACATATAACCATGGCATGTGTGAGCAATATATCATTTAGTGACAACTTTTTGTAATTTTTTTTTTTTTTGTCATTATTCAATCACTTGGGACAAAAAAAAAAATATTCAATGGGCTCAACATGCCTCTCAGCAATTTCCTTGGGGTGTCTACTTTCCAAAATGGGGTCATTTGGGGGGGTTTTGTACTGCCCTGCCATTTTAGCACCTCAAGAGATGAGATAGGCAGTCATAAATTTAAAGCTGTGTAAATTTCAGAAAATGTACCCTAGTTTGTAAACGCTATAACTTTTGCGCAAACCAATAAATATACACTTATTGACATTTTTTTTTACTAAAGACATGTGGCTGAATACATTTTGGCCTAAATGTATGACTAAAATTGAGTTTATTCGATTTTTCTTATAACAAAAAGTAGAAAATATCATATTTTTTTCAAAATTTTCGGTCTTTTTCTGTTTATATCGCAAAAAATAAAAATCGCAGAGGCAATCAAATACCATTAAAAGAAAGCTCTATTTGTGGGAAGAAAAGGACGCAAATTTCATTTGGGTAAAACATTGCATGTCCGCACAATTTACAGTTAAAGCAGCGCAGTGCCGAATCCCAAAAACAGGCCTAATGGCCCGAAATGGTCCGGGGCTTAAGTGGTTAAACAGGTGCCTGAACCAATATTTTTGGGAAGGGAGAAAGAAAAGGAAAGAAGCACACAGATAACATTACATCCAAATACTAACATTTCTTCTAAAGGACAATATAATATACATTCCACCCATCACTAGGTATCTATCCCACCCCATTCTCCAGTGGTGTTGATAGCCGTTCTCATACCTGTAAGAAATCACAACATGCAATTAAAAAATAAACATCTTATCGTGTAATAAATGAATAGACCCCGCCCCTTCTCACGTTCCCCATCAGGTCCGCTCAGCCTTACACCCAGTGAAGGTGACCCCACCCCCTTCTGAATCAGAGGGGGGTGGGGTCACCTTCACTGGGTGTAAGGCTAAGCGGACCTGATGGGGAACGTGAGAAGGGGTGGGGTCTATTTATTTATTACACTGCAGAGGAATAAAATCACGTTCCCCATCAGGTCCGCAAACCCCCGGATGTGATGTTTGTTAGAAGAAGCCCGGATGATGGATTTGTTGTGGCTTCTTAGAGTGTTTGTTGGCAGACAGGAGCCCCGAGCTGCAGCACCGCCCCTCCTCCAGCCAGAGAGGAGGTTTCCTGTTGCATCAGAGGGGGGCGGGGTCCCTCGCACGTCACTGGGAAAGCCCGGGTTTCCCCGCTTGCCAGGGAATAACCAATGACATAAGCGGGGTCTGACGTACGAGGGGGCGGGGTCACCCGTCAGATCATAGGGTAAGCCCCGGCTTTCCCCGCTTGCCGAGGAATAGCCAATGACGTAGGCGGGGTCCCGCCCCCTCGTACGTCATGGGGGTTTCGTGTGGATTGGAGACTGGAGGAGACTGCAGCGCTGGACATTGGATCACCGCGGGACATAGAGAACAATGCTGGACAGACTGGATTACATCGCTGGAATGGGTTTAAGTTCTAATTGCTTAACACTGCATACATCACCAAAGTCTTCCACCGGAGGCACTAGTCCATCGTGCAGGAATAATCATGCTTGCTTAGTCCATGTGCAGAGTAAGAAAGATTAGAAAGAAAAAACGATCGTAGTGCAGCATATTCATGCAACTGGTAAAGCCCACAATTCTGGCTGGAATAAGACTCGCATGCAACCAAATAACAGGAGCGCATTACACAGCTCAGTGGAGCGGTCTCCTCGCTCGATGTCTGTGAAGATCAGACGGACTACTGCTGACAGCGACACTCGGTTCCTTCCCAATGATACCCAAGGTGCTGTGATACCCCCGTAATCCAGCCCGTGCTGGTGGTGACAGCGCCACCTGCAGGCAAAGGAGAACAAAACTGCGGGGCAGTATCACACCCAGAGCAGAACAATAATTGAACATAATTGGTCTGAGCCCAACTACTGGCTCAGACCACCCTTAAATTTCCACATAGCGCCCCCAAATATTATTACACATATCAGTTATTTTTTTATTATCTGTTGTTACTTTAAATGCTGCCATTGGGATTTATTTATTTAAAGTAATATTAAAGGCAGATTTTTTTTTTCTTTAAATGACAAACATGTTATACATACCTGCCCTGTGCAGTGATTTTGCACAAAGCAGCCCCGAACCTCCTCTTCTCAGGTCCCCCGCCAGCACTCCTGGCCCCACCTTGCTGCCGAGTAGGGATGAGCCGAACACCCCCCAGTTCGGTTTGCATCAGAACATGCGAACAGGCAATAAATTAGTTCGAACATCCGAACACCGTTAAAGTCTATGGGACTCGAACATGAAAAATCTAAAGTGCTAATTTTAAAGGCTTATATGCAAGTTATTGTCATAAAAACCCGGGCTTTCCCAGTGACGTGCGGTGACCCCGCCCCCCTCTGATGGTGTAATGTGTCAGTGTTTAGATATGATTTTCGGGTACAATTCATAATTAAAGTTGATATGAAACGTGTAATACTTTATTACCATAATACAGAAAGATAGATAATTACCTATTTCTATCAAAGATGTAATATTTATGTGAATATTCTGATTATGACACAGGAAGAACAAAATATGTGCATCAATTTGATTCCTCTGCAGTGTAATAAATAAATAGACCCCGCCCCTTCTCACGTTCCCCACTAGGTCCGCTCAGCCTTACACCCAGTGAAGGGAACCCCGCCCCCTTCTGAATCAGAGGGGGGCGGGGTCACCTTCACTGGGTGTAAGGCTAAGCGGACCTGATGGGGAACGTGAGAAGGGGCGGGGTCTATTCATTTATTACACTGCAGAGGAATCAAATCACGTTCCCCATCAGGTCCGCAAACCCCCGGATGTGATGTTTGTTAGAAGAAGCCCGGGTGATGGATTTGTTGTGGCTTCTTAGAGTGTTTGTTGGCAGACAGGAGCCCCGAGCTGCAGCACCGCCCCTCCTCCAGCCAGAGAGGGGGGTGGGGTCACCCGCACGTCACTGGGAAAGCCCGGGTTTCCCCGCTTGCCGGGGAATAGCCAATGACGTAGGCGGGGTCTGACGTACGAGGGGGCGGGGTCACCCGTCAGTTCATAGGGTAAGCCCCGGCTTTCCCCGCTTGCCGGGGAATAGCCAATGACGTAGGCGGGGTCCCGCCCCCTCGTACGTCATGGGGGTTTCGTGAGGATTGGAGACTGGAGGAGACTGCAGCGCTGGACATCGGATCACCGCGGGACATAGAGAACAACGCTGAACTGACTGGATTACATCGCTGGAATGGGTTTTTTATTTTTTATTTTAATAAAGGACTTTCCCAACTGTGTCTGTGTGTTTTTTTGTTTTTTTTTACCTTTTCTTTGTGAAATGGTAGGGGTACAATGTACCCGTTACCAATTCACATAGGGGGGGGGCGGAATCTGGGGCTCCCCTTTGTTAAAGGGGGCTTCCATATTCCGATAAGCCCCCCGCCCGCAGACCCCCACAACCACTGGGCAAGGGTTGTGGGGATAAGGCCCTTGTCCCCATCAACATGGGGACATCCTCCCCATGTTGAGGGCATGTGGGGGGGAGGCCGCTCTCTTGTCCCCCGTCTTTCCCTGCAGCCTGCCAGGTTGCGTGCTCGGATAAAGGGTCTGGTATGTATTCTTGGGGGAAACTCCACGCCATTTTTTATTTTTTTTTGGTGTGGAGTTCCCCTTAAAATCCATACCAGACCTGAAGGGTCTGGTATGGATATGTCATGGATATGCATTAATGTCTGTCTGCCATCTTACCTTTCCTCCTCATGTGTTCATCTTAGAGACCAGACCCCCTTCACCTGGCTTCCTTTATAATCTCCTCCCAGCCTGACTCCACCCCAGGCCCTATCACAGAACACTATATTAACCTGTGCACTGCAAGCCTGCTTTGCTGATCAACGTGTTTGTTAGGCATTGTGTGTTTGGGTTCCTGCCTGCCGTGTGCTACGTCTGTCTCTCTGTTACATATTTGGCTTGTCCCCGACTATCCCTGTCTGCTCGTGACCCTTGACCTTCGGCTTGTCCTTCGTTATCCTTGTCTGCTTGTGGCGCTTGACCTTCAGCTTGTTATTCGTTACTCTTATATTTTGTGCTGCTGCTTCCCCTCTTTTCCCCTTATCCTACGGGGCGTGAGCTAGGAGACCCTAGGGGCCGCGACCTGGACCCAGCCTGCAGCATAACATCGTCACCACTAGAGGCTCTGGAGAAGACCTGCTGGGTCTTAGACTCCGCGCCCTGGGGAATCTTGGCTCTAGCTTCCTATAGGATCCCGGTTGTGCTCCTCTGGTCCCGCTTTCCACAACCACCCAGTTTCCTATCCGCAGCAGTCAGCCATAGGGTTCACTACCTTGCGGTGCTCTCCTGTCCCCCTACGGTGTGCATCTGTCACCTGGCCATAGGTGACCTGACAGGATATTTGGGGGGAACCCCACGTAATTTTTTTTTAAATTTGATGCAGGGTTCCCCTTAATATCCATACCAGACCTGAAGCGCCTGGTAATTGAATTTGGGGGGACCCCCTCGCAAAAGCGAGTGCTTTTAATTTACTTTTTTTCCTTCAGAAATGACACTTTGTGCAGGGACAGTTCTAAGCATGGGAAACAAGCGCTACTTTACATACACACTCCCTAGTTATGAAATTTAAAGGAATATTTCACTTTTATTGTTTCACTTTAAGCATTATTAAAATCACTGCTCCCGAAAAAACTGCAGTTTTTAAAACTTTTTTTTGCATTGATACATGTCCCCTGGGGAAGGACCCGGGTCCCCAAACACTTTTTATGACAATAACTTGCATATAAGCCTTTAAAATTAGCACTTTAGATTTCTCCCATAGACTTTTACAGGGTGTTTCGTGGCTTTTCGAATTTGCCGCGAGCACCCCAAATTGTTCGCTGTTCGGCAAACGGGCGAACAGGCAATGTTAGAGTCGAACATGAGTTCGACTCGAACTCGAAGCTCATTCCTACTGCCAAGTGTCGTGAGAAAACTCGCTCCCAAGCCACTGTTTTGTGTGTTTATTCACACACAGAGAATGTCTCGCTGCCGCTCTCTTATCATTGGCTTACTGGCTGTGCCTCCCACTGCTGTCTGAGCCAATTAGGAGGAAGAGAGCCGCTGTTCTCGTGCACATCGCTGGATCAAGATGGGCATCAGGTAAGTATTGGAGGGGGGCTGTTGTATACAGACGATTTTTTACCTTCCTACATAGCATGAAGGAAGGTAAAAAACTTTGAGCCTTTACAATAACTTTAATAACAGTGCAATGAGCTTGAAGTTGCTTTAACCTACAATAACCAATTAGTATTTTAAGCTTTAAAGTGGTATTTACCAAACCCCTGCAGGTTTATGCCATAATGTACTAGTACACACCGCATAATAGCACATTATGGCAGACCTACCTGTCATATTGAGCCCTCCAGCGCTGTGCTGTCACCATTCCTTCTGGTCCTGGGCACTTCCATCTTTTCCCCGTCTTCCTTCTGGGGGCCATCCATTCGACTGCTGAATGACCTGGGTCACGATGACTTCACTCCTGCACATGTGCACTGGAGTCACATCATCATGGCACAGTCAGGGTGCCACAAATGTGGACTGAGCGGCCCATTCGTAGCTCAAATTACATTGTCGCTGACATGCAGGGAGAGGCGTATATGACAGAACAGACTACTAAGATCTCTTCTGTTATAAAAACCCTTTTCATCCGTTTTTTTTTTGTATTCAATAGAGCTTAAAAGATCCTTTTCTTTGCCCATACAGGGCAAGGTGCAGGGGTCAACCCTCCAGCAGCATATGCTCACTGCCACTCTGTTTAGCCACCGGAAGCAAAGAAGGTATTTCCCAGTGTGGGTGAATATGTATATAGAGGAATTAAGTGCGTGACCTGTTATTCTATAATTGTGTTATAGTGAAAAGAATTAGAACTGTGAACCCCTATAGATTCTAAATATTAAAACAATATAAATTGTAAAATCAATACAAACATATTCAGTCCGCAGTGATAAAGGTAAAAGTCCAATTGTTCGTGCTCTTTAAAACGTAACTCCACTTTTGTTGAGAAAAAACATTCCCCTCTGGGTGATCTATGTACATTACATGGAATTTAACAATCTTTGTTGCAGATTCCTACCTTTTGTTATTGTGAAGAAATCCCTGTTTGTTCCTCTGTGACCCTGTGTAGTGTGAGTCTAATGGGAGTGGTTTCATAATTATCAATCAGCTGCTGCAGAATCAGGGCTCTAATGAGGAAAATTGCTGGGTCTGCATCCCATTAGATGTAATTTCCTATTGGGAGTATCTTACCAAACATTAACTTTTTATTGCAGGTGGTGCCAAAAATCTGACTTGTAACGTAGTGTAGACTTCTGGGAAAATCAGTGAGCCAATCACAGAAGCAGGAAATTATGTTTCTGGGGGGCGCTCTGTACACATGCAGTGTACAGAACACCTCCAGGTAGCCATATTGCATTGCACTTTACTGAAAATTACAGAGCTGCAGATTGAAAAGGATAGGTAATCTTTAATAACATTTAGCCCATGTTCACAGTCCACTTGTCAAATCGCATGCCAAATCGGCGGCTATTGCCGGCTATAGCACCGTCCAAATCAGTGCAACGCCGACTTTGCGGCACCGCACCGATTGCCAAAAGTAGTTCCTGTACTACTTTTGGCGACTTCGGGGGCTATTTGAATAGACATAAGTGCATGAACCCGCACAGATGTCTGTCAAATCGCCCCCTGAAGTCGGACTGCATTGCCGGATTTAAATCGCTTTCTGACCCGCAGTCAGTGTAAACCTAAACTTAATTACTTAATTACAATATGACTTGTGTTGCAATTGTATATGCTATATATATATATATATATATATTTTTTTTTTGCTGTTTTTTTTCCCATGAAAGTAGAGTTATACATTAAATGAACAGTGATTGACAGACTGGTGCTTCAGCAAGGTGCCTTCCCCACATATACACATGCCTCTTACCAGAAGGATTGGATCTCATATTATAGAGATCTAATTCGCTCCAACAGATTTCAACCACCAGAGATATTCCACTCCTTCTGGACCACACACTGTATATACAGTGCCTTGAAAAAGTATTCATACCCCTTGAAATTCTCCACAACGAAAAACCTAAATGTATTTTATTGGGATTTTCTGTGATAGACCAACACAAAGTGGCACATAATTGTGAAGTGGAAGGAAAATGATAAATGATTTTCAAAACTTTTTACAAATAAATATGTGAAAAGCGTGGCGTGCATTTGTATTCAGCACCCCTGAGTCAATACTTTGTAGAACCACCTTTCACTGCAATTACAGCTTTAACTCTTTTTAGGGATGTCTCTAACAGCTTTGCACATCTAGAGAGTGAAACATTTGGCCCATTCTTCTTTGCAAAATAGCTCAAGCTCTGTCAGATTGGATGGAGAGTGTCTGTGAACAGCAATATTCAGGTCTTGCCACACATTCTCAATTTGATTTAGGTCTGGACTATTCTAACACATGAATATGCTTTGATCTAAACCATTCCATTGTAGCTCTGGCTGTATGTTTAGGGTCGTTGTGCTGCTGGAAGGTGAACCTCCGCCCCAGTCTCATATCTTTTGCAGACTCTAACAGGTTTTCTTCTAAGATTGCCCTGTATTTGGCTCCATCCATCTTCCCATCAACTCTGACCAGCTTCCATGTCCCTGCTGAAGAAAAGCATCCCCACAACATGATGCTGCCACCACCATGTTTCACGGCTGGTGATGGTGTGTTCAGGGTTATGTGCAGTGTTTTCTGCCACCATTGCGTTTTGCTTTAAAGTTCAATTCTGGTCTCATCTGATCAGAGCACCTTCTTCCACATGTTTGCTGTGTCCCCCACAGGGCTTCTCACAAACTGCAAAAATTTGGGATTTATGTCTTTCTTTCAACAATGACTTTCTTCTTACCACTCTTCCATAAAGGGGAGATTTGTGGAGTGCACGACTAATAGTTGTCCTGTGGACAGATTCTCCCACCTGAGCTGTGGATCTCTGCAGATCCTCCAGAGTTACCATGGGCCTCTTGGCTGCTTCTCTGATTAATGTTCTCAACTTCATCCCTGAGCTGTCTGGTGTGTTCCTTGGCCGTCATGACGCTGTTTGTTCACTAAGGTTCGCTAACAAACCTCTGAAGGCTTTACAGAACAGCTGTATTAATACTGAGATTACTAAGCATGCGTACTTTGGAGTTTTGTCCAAAGGACTTGTGTACACACGATCGGATAATCCTGAAAACACACATTTGTTGGCGGAAAATTTTAAAGCATGCTATCCCACATTTGTTGGCGGAGAATCCGACAACACTTGTCTGATGGAGCATACCAACGGTCGGATTTTCTGACAACAGCCTGCCATCACACAATTCCAGATGGAAAAACCGAACGAGTGTATGGGCCTTAATATGGGAGATGTGTTAATGGCCAGATCACTGGGTGAAAACAGAGGGAAAACTAATGCAGCTACCGGATCGAATAATTGGCAAGCAGCAATATATTACATTTTTGGTGTTGGACTTAATACCACTTTAACTGAACTTTCAGATTAAGATCTCTGAATAAATAAAGCTCAATTGAACTGTTAAGGTGAATCAAAACAAAAGGTGTACAAATTTTACACAGGTAGGTTTGCGGTTGTGCCATACTATTCCATTTTCGGATGATGGATTGAACAGTGCTTTGTGAGATATTCAAAGCTTGGAATAGTTTTTTTTAAAAACCTAACCCTGCTTTAAACTTCTCCACAACTTTATCCCTGACCTGTCTGGTGTGTTCCTTGGCCTTCATGATGCTGTTTGTTCACTAAGATTCTCTAACAAACCTCTGAGGGCTTCACAGAACAGCGGCATTTATACTGAGAATAAATTACACACAGGTGGAATCTATTTACTAATTAGGTGACTTCTGAAGGCATTTGGTTCCACTAGATTTTAGTTAGGGGTATCAAAAAAAAGGGGGCTGAATACAAAGGAACCCCACACTTTTCAGATCTTTATTTCTAAAAAAAAAATGAAAACCATTTATCATTTTCCTTTCCACTTCACAACTATGTGCCACTTTGTGTTGGTCTATCACATAAAATCCCAATAAAATACCTTCACGTTTTTTTTGTTACATGACAAAATGTGGAAAATTTTAAGGGGTATAAATACATTTTTAAGACACTGTATATGTCATTTGACGTTAAAGCTGCCATATCCCCCCGGTATTTTTTCAAACAGCAGGCTATATGGTGCCAGATAAAAGTGGTCACCTCGGGGGATTCACCACAGAATCACTTTTAGAGGCAGGAGAGGCCATTTTTTTGTGTTAAAGTAAACTCTTATTTTTTTTGCTTTTAAGCGTAAATTAGAGATCTGAGGTCTTTTTGACCCCAGATCTCGCATTAAAGAGGCCCTGTCCTGCTTATTTCTATTACAAGGGGTGTCTAAATTCCTTTTAGTAAGAATACAAGTGATCCAATTTTTTTGTTTTTAAAGGGACAGTGTAAAAATAAAAAATAAAAAGGAAAATTAAGAAAAACATTTTTTTTAAAGGGTCTCATCCCTCGAAACTCTAATGCTAAACAGGTAACCTGTAAAAAATATTAAAGCGTCGCCTATGGAGATTTTTAAGTACCGTAGTTTGTCACCATTTCATGAGTGTGCGCAATTTTAAAGCATGACATGTTAGGTATCAATTTACTCAGCCTAAAATCATCTTTCACATTATTCAAAACAATTGGGCTAACTTTACTGTTTTCTTATTTTTTATTAAAAAAAAAGTTTATTTTTTCCCGAAAAATTGCATTTGTAAAACCGCTGTGCAAATACGGTGTGACACAAAGTATTGCAACAATCTCTATTTTATTGTCTAGGGTCTCTGCTTAAAAAAATACACAGCGCTGAAAGCTGAAAATTGGCTTGGGCAGGAAGGTGCGTAAGTGCCTGGTATTGAAGTGGTTAAAGAGAGAGCTTACAGAGAGAGAGACAGTGTCATTTATATTGAGTTAGATGGAGCAGGCAGGCGAGTCAGTTAGCTGCAGTTACAGTGTGTAGAGGATATATATGCATCCTAGGTGTTGTGTATATATATTTATACACTGTATTCAGTTTATCTAGATCCGTTCCTGTTATTCTCTATACTGTGACAGGCAGGCAGGTGTTTGTGCTAGCTGCAGTGTTTCACTTAGTGTACTGTGTGCTTTGCATTATGTTCACCTAAAGCTTACCTGAATACAATTAGTGGTGTTCTCATAATAAAACCACAGGCAGGGAGCTGCATTAATTTAATTTAGTGTACTGCAGTACCTCTGTCCTTTGTACAGCATTCACTTAAAGAAACCTGAATACAATTTGTGGTGTTCTCATAATAAAACCACAGTCAGAGAGCTGCAAGTATTTTCAGTTAGTGTACTGTGTCCTCTGCACAGTGTTCACCTAAAACTAACTGAAGACAATTGCTACTTTTCTCATACTAATACCACAGCAGGCAGTTGATTCTGATAACTGCATTATAATCAGTATATATATATATATATATATATATATATATATATATACATCCCACCTTTGTGCAGCTACATCTCACTGCAGGCCATTAGTATGTCTGGAAGGCAAACAAGGAGAGGCAGACAGTCACGAGGCAATAAAAGAGGGCAAGCAGGCTCTGTGTCTAGAGGCAACAGTGCTGGTCGTGGACGCGGTGCATCCTCATCAGCATGCAGCCGTGGGACACGCTTGTCCTTCTTTTCGTCAGCTGGCCATGTTGAGCCGCAACATGCCCAAGACTTGGTAGAGTGGATGACCAAGCCGTCCTCATTCTCCTCATCCTCTCTCACCCAGGCTCAGGGTACTTTGTCTGGCAAAGCAGCTGCCAAAGCGGCCTCTTCCCTCGGCTCAATGGTATCAGTCACTCCTTCCCTATCCCCACCAGTCACTCCTCCTGAGGAGTCCCCCGAACTGTTTGACCACAGTGTTGGGTACATGCTCCAGGAGGATGCCCAGCGTTTTGAAGGCTCCGATGATGGAACCCAGCTAGGGGAAGGCAGTAACGTGAGCCCAGAGAGGGGGTAGTAACGTGAGCCCAGAGAGAGGGGGTGCCCAACAAGGACAGCTATCTGGCAGTCATGTTCCCCCAGCTGCAGCATACTGCCAGATTTGCTCCAGTGATGAGGAGGGAGGGGATGATGAGGTCACTGACTCCACGTTTGTGCCTGATAGGAGAGAGGAGGAGGAGGAGGCACATCTCCAACAAGGCAGGATGCCCTTCGGGGGCCAGCTTAAGGGCAGCACACCGACTGCATCACACTGCAGAGCTCCGCATGTGCAGGGCGCTGCTGTCTCTGCCCTTTATTCCAAAAGTTCTTGGGTGTGGGCCTTTTTTCAGACGTGTGCAGCAGATCGCACCGTTGCCATTTGCAGCATATGTCTGAAGTGTATCTCGCGTGGCCAAAACCTCAGCCACTTGGGCACCATCTGCTTGACCAGACATATGTCGACCTGCCATGCAGTTTGTTGGCAAGCATACCTAAAAGACCCACGCCAAAGAACAAAGCAGACCTCTCCTTGCTTCTCATCAGCTGGGATCTCCAACCCCACTATACCTTCAGTCCTCTCTGAAACCTGCACTGAGAGGAATGAAGGTGTAGAATTAGGTGTGTCTCAGCCAAGTACTTGCGGGCAATCTGCTATTGGTACACCAATGTCAGATTGTACCAGGCAAATTTCCCTGCCCCAGCTGCTGCACCACCGAAAGTAGTTCGCTCCCAGCCATCCACATGTCCAGCGGTTGAATGCTAGCTTGGCTAAATTGCTAGCACTTCAACTGCTGCCTTTTCAGTTGATAGACTCTGCCTCCTTCCGTGAGTTTGTGGAATGTGCGGTTCCTCAGTGGCAGGTTCCCAAACGCCACTTTTTCTCACGGAAGGCGATTCCGTCTCTCTACCGGCATGTGGAGGGCAATATCTTGGCCTCACTGGACAGGGCGGTCAGTGGTAAGGTGCATATTACCGCTGACTCATGGTCCAGCAGGCATGGACAGGGACGTTACCTATCTTTCACGGCGCATTGGGTGACTCTGCTGGCAGCTGGGAAGGATGCAGGACAAGGTGCAGTAGTGTTGGAGGTTGTTCCACCACCACGCCTCCAAAATGTTACTACTGGTGTTTCTGACACACCTCTCTCCTCCACCCCCTCCTCTTCTTCTTCCTCCATGGCCTCTACCTATGCTTTGTCCTCGGAACCAGCGGTGCTCCGTAGGCGTTCAAGGTTCTACGCATGTACGCAGGCAAAAAGATACCATGCGGTGCTTGAGCTGGTGTGCTTGGGGGACAGGAGCCACACTGGGGCAGAGATTCTGTCAGCTCTGCAGGGGCAGGCTCAGAGGTGGTTGACGCCACGCCAGCTTAAGCCAAGAAAGGTGGTTTGCGACAATGGCACCAACCTCCTCTCCGCCCTCCGACAGGGACAACTGACCCATGTGCCCTGTTTGGCTCACGTCCTTAACTTGGTGGTGCAGCAGTTCTTGGGCAGGTACCCGGGCTTACAGGAGGTCCTGAAGCAGGCCAGGAAACTCTGTGGGCATTTCCGCCGGTCATATAATGCCAGTGCTCGGCTGGCTGAACTGCAAAAGGATTACAACCTGCCCAAGAACCGCCTAATCTGTGACATGCCCACCAGGTAGAACTCTACGTTGGCCATGCTGCAGCGGCTGCACATGCAGCAGAGGGCCATTAATGAGTATCTGTTGCAATATGGCACCAGGACAGGGTCAGGGGAGCTTGGATTTTTTTCCCCACGCCAGTGGGCCATGATCAGGCATGCATGCACTGTCCTGGGACCATTTGAGGAGGCCACGAGGATGGTGAGCAGTGACAGTGCATGCATCAGTGACACTGTCCCTCTTGTCCACCTGTTGGAGCACACGCTGCATGGAATAATGGACGGGGCACTTGAGGCAGAACAGAGGCAGGAAGAGGAGGACTTCCTTACCTCTCAAGGCCCCCTTTATCCAGACAGTGCTTCTGCTGGCCCGCTTATCACACAGGAAGAGGACAAGGAGGAGGATTGTGTCAGCATGGAGGTGGAGCCTAGCACTCAGCATCAACAGCAGTCTTCAAGGGATCAATTACAGTCCCAAGACACCCATGGACTTGTACGTGGCTGGGAGGAGGTGGCTGCGGATCATGTCGTCCTGAGTGACCCAGAGGACTCCGGACCAAATGTCTCAGCAAACCTACGCTGCATGGCCTTCCTAATCTTGCAAAGCCTGCGAAAGGATCCTCGTATTCGTGCGATCAAGGAGAGGGATCACTACTGGCTGGCAGCCCTCCTTGATCCACATTAAAAGGGTAAGGTTGCGGACCTTATCTTGCTGTCACAGAGGGAGCAGAGGATGAAGCATCTTCGGGAGACCTTGCAGAAAGGTCTGTGCAACGCGTTCCCAGAGACTGGGAGGTTACAAATTCCTGGTCCTGGACAACGTGTTGCTGAGGCTTAGGTCAGTCAAAGAAGGAGCGGTGGACAAGGTTGCCGTCTGACCGATGCGTTCAGGCAATTTTTTAGTACACAGCCCCAAGGTATGGTTGGTTCCAGCAACCATCGCCAGCGTCTGGTTTACATGGTGCAGGAATACCTAGGGGCAAGATCAGACTTGGACACCTTTCCCACTGAAAATCCTCTGGGTTACTGGGACTTGAGGATGGATCACTGGCCAGAGCTTGCACAGTATGCAATTGAGCTACTGGCCTGTCCTGCATTCAGCGTTCTTTTGGAACGCACATTCAATGCTGCTGGAGGCTTTATAACCGATCACAGGGTGCGTCTGTCCACCGACTTGGTCGATCAACTGACCTTCATAAAAATGAATCAGTCTTGGATCACTACCAGCTACCAAGCACCTGATGCTGATGTAACCGAACAAGACTGCCTATGCTGATGCTGAGTGACTATCCTGTTTTGCTGAGTGACTATCCTCTTCCTCCTCAATGATCATGCTGATAGCTTGTAAGAACATTTTTGGTCCTGGGCACCGCCACCAGTGCCTAAGGCCTAATTTTTCTGTCCCTGTGTAACAGGGGCGTGTAATTACAATTTTTGATGCAATACTTTGCAGCAGGGCTCATTGCTGCGCTCCAACTACAGTATCTGTGAGGGGTTGCAGTGTTGTGGCACCAGCACCAGTGCCTAAGGCCCAATTTTTCAGCCCATGTTTAACAGGGGCGTGTAAATACAATTTTTGATGCAATAGTTTGCAGCAGAGCTCATTCCTGCACTCCTAATAGAGTATATGTGAGGGGTTGCAGTGTTTTGGCAGATCCCTTCAAGACTGCCTATGCTGATGCTGAGTGACTATCCTGTTTTGCTGAGTGACTATCCTCTTCCTCCTCAATGATCATGCTGATAGCTTGTAAGAACATTTTTGGTCCTGGGCACCGCCACCAGTGCCTAAGGCCTAATTTTTCTGTCCCTGTGTAACAGGGGCGTGTAATTACAATTTTTGATGCAATACTTTGCAGCAGGTCTCATTGCTGCGCTCCAAGTACAGTATCTGTGAGGGGTTGCAGTGTTGTGGCACCAGTGCCTAAAGCCCAATTTTAATGCCCCTGTTCAACAGGGGCATGTAATTACAATTCTTGATCTAATAATTCACAGCTGGGCCCATTCCTGCACCCACCAAGAGTAACTGTGAGGACTTACAGTGTTGTGGCAACACCACCACCACCACCACCAAAGGCCCAATTTTTATGACCCTGTTCAACAGGGGCATGTAATTACAATTCATGATCTAAAATTTCACAGCTGGGCCCATTCCTGCGCCCACCAAGAGTAACTGTGAGGCCCAATTTTTCCTACCACTGTTCAACAATGGCATGTAATTACAATTCTTGATATAATAGTTCACAGCAGGGCGTTCCAGCACCCACCGAGAGTAACTGTGAGGGCTTACAGTGTTGTGGCAACACCAACACCTAAGGGCCAAATTTCTGCAGAGTATATACGGCAGGCCCCTACTTTCAAACATCCAACTTACAAACGACTCCTACTTGCAAACGGAAGGATACAACAGGAAGTGAGAGGAAATCTACCCCTAGGAAGGGAAATTCTCTCCTGTAAGAGTTAATATGGGAAAAAGGTGTCTCCTCTCCACTAATGCTTTATCACCAATCCTTGTTTCAAGAAAAAACCCAAATTTTCAAAAAACATTTGTCATTGGGACGGAAAGTGAGGTGAAATGTTCTGAACAGGTGCACACTCCACAGACAGCAAAACAAATGTTACAGGGGTGATAACCCTTCCCTATGTTTTCCAAAAAGCTTAAAAATTAATTTTTGGGCTGGAGCTACACCTAAAAAATGTACCTGTTCCAAGTTACAAACAGATTCTACTTAAGAACAAACCTACAGTCCCTGTCTTGTTTGCACCGCCTGTATACTGCTGTTCAGAGTATATAGGGCCTTTTTTTAATTTGGGTGTGGGGTTCCATACAAGACCCAAAGGGGCTGGTAGTGGGCTGGGGGGTACCCATGCCATTTTTCTCAATGATTTTCATTCATATTGCTGGGACCAGACATTACATTAAAGCCACAAGCAGTTTTAAATTACTTTTTTTCCTTTAGAATTGTCATTTTGTGCAGAGACAGTTCTAAACATGGGAAACACGTGCCACTTCACAGGCATACTTTAGACACCCCCCAGGTATGATATTTAAAGGAATATTTCACTTTTTTTTCACTTTAAGCATCATTAAAATCAGTTCTCCCAAAAAAAATGCACTTTTTAAAACTTTTTTTGCATTGATACATGTCCCCTGGGGCAGGACCCGGGTCCCCAAACCCTTTTTAGGACCATAACTTGCATATTAGCCTTTATAATTAGCACTTTTGATTTTGAACGTTCGAGTCCATTGTATTTAATAGGGTTCTAAAGTTTGCGCTAACTTTCAGTCCGTTCGCAGGTTCTGGTGGGAACCGAACCGGGGGGTGTTCGGCTCATCCCTAGTTACAATGTATCCCAAATATCCACTGGATCCATGAAAAGCATGCCACTATAGATTCTCTCATGCATAGAGGATAACAGATGGAAGAGGCTTCATAGTGCATACCTCGTCGTTTATTTAAAAAGTAGCATTGCACTTACATGTTTAAAAGGGATCAGAAGCAAAACAAACAAATATCCCACACAGCCACAGACCTCGCCAGCAGACTCATGCATAGTGACGTCACAAAAACCAGCTCCACCCGACGCGTTTCCCCGTAAGAGGCTTTGAATGGGAACAGAGGGACCAGGGAGTGAAAAGGGTGTACAGTGTTAGTTCACCTTTTCATGTTTTCTGAAAAGGTGAACTAACACTTTAAAAAAAATTCACTTTAATAAGCGTAAGTAAGGATTATGTTTTTATTGCTGTATCCCTGATTCAATTTCATAATTTGTCCTGGTGACTATGACCCCCAGGACAGAATGTGATATAATATTTTTTATTTTTAGTGGAGGAGGAGAGGGGAAAGGAGATGAGGGACAGATACGAGGGGGTGCTGATAAGTATTAAACATTACCCAGAAAAAATTGAGCTAGGAAGCAGGGTGCCAGGGTGTGCTGGCCAATTTGGCTATATAATGGTGCAAAAATCAACTACCTATGATTTTAACTTATCTTTCTTTTTCAGGTACAAAGTGAACATGGCAGCACCTCCAGAAAAATTCAATGTGGAAGAGCATAGGACCATAATCAAGTTCCTGTTTCTCCAAGGCAAAGGTGTGAAGCAGATCCATGATGAAATGTCACAAACTTTGGGTGACAGTGGCCCTTCAAATGCAACAGTTAAACGTTGGGTTGTCAATTTTAAAACTGGCCATTTCGATGTTGAAATTGAGAAATCCAGTGGAAGGCATGTTTCTGTCTGTCAGGGAACTATCCGCAGAAGGACTGACAGTCCCCTCCATGCTCAGCAGAATCTCGGGTCAACAAACACTGTGCGCATGCGTGTGCGCCAGAACGCAATGCGCGTGCACCAAAGCGCACGCAATACGTGAGTGACACTTGGCGCCCAGTGGCCTATTTAAACTTGCTGCAGCAGTCAACAACTGCTGCATGATCGTTCAGCCTTCCTGAGATTGTTTCCTGAGTTCCTGTCTGCTGAATTACTACTACCGACCCAGCTTGCCTGACCAATCTTCTCTGTGTGTGATCCCGGCTTGATCCTTGGCTTGCTCCTGTACCCTGCTCCTGTTCTGCTGATCCTGTGTATGACCCCGGCTTGTCCCTTGACCTGTTCCAGTGGCTGCACCCCCGTTTGTCAACCTGTGCATGACTTCTGGCTTGGCTCCTGACTCCGCCTACGGTTCTCCCTGCTGTACAGCCTCATCTGGTACTTTCGAGGTACACCCGCCTGGCAGTCTACCCTGCTCACCAGCGGATCTTCAGCATCATCCTGGCTTGACGCAGCTGGCAACCCCTGCCTCTTTGGGTATAGCACTCCCTGTGCCACCTTTAGGGGGCGCTCTGCACTTAGTCGCAAGGGAAGCCCTCCCAGCACTTCGGTCTCTGCTAAAGGTACGTGACACTGTCCCTGTGCCTGCAAATGTAAAAGCCATCAATGACATGATCATGGAGGACCGCTGAATGTCAGCCAAAAGTTTTGCTACACATCTGGGAATATCACGTGAGAGAGTTGGTGCCATTATCCACAACGACTTGGAATTGAGAAAGCTTGCAGCAAAGTGGATCTCAACCTTTGACAACCGAACAAAAGAGGACAACGCCTAGTCACACACTACAGGTAAAACAAAGGCAAAACTGACCTCCTTAGACTTTGAAGTGATGCCCCATCCACCCTATTTGCGTTACCTGGCTCCTTCTGACTATCATCTGTTCCCCAATCTCAAAAAACACAGAAATGGACAACGATTTGGGAGTGTTCCGAAGGCAACTAATGCTGCAGACGAGTGGTTACACCAGGAGTCGGAAGAAGTTTATTTGCAGGGACTTAAGAAGCTGCAGGACAGATGTCGCAAGTGCATTGGCTTCCTGGGGGAATATGTAGAATAGTGTGGCAGTTACAGCATCCTAGCTCAATTTATTGTGGGTAAGGCTCAATACTTATCGGCACCCCCTCGTATGCGACATGACCTCTCCTCCATTCACAGAGAGCCCTGTATTATAGAAAAAAAAATACAAATCTTTATGTGAATAATTGAGGAGAGGGGAGGGGCAGGGATGCGTCTGGAGCCATTCACTGCTGTGGTTGTCCATTCAATGCTGTGGTTGTGCCCCTTATCCCAGCACCATCCACAATTCCAGCACTGCAGCATGGTATGAATTTTATACTATGCAGTAGCCAGGACTATCTTACTAAGCTGGCACAGTATCTACTTTACATTTGTTTACCGCAGTTCAACTTTGAGTCAGTCAGACGATACCTAGGCTTGGGAGCAGCATGGAGCACAGCTGTGTGACTTACCCATAGTGCAATGTACCCATATGTCTTCTATAAACAGGACACCAGTCTTCCCAGGGTATGAGCACATCTCAATGCAGCCCAACAACACTGAGTCAGAACTGCTAAGAAAATGAAGTCTGATTGTAATAACAAGCAGACCGAGTCTAATTGAAACCATTTTCAGAAACTTCCTATATCATCTGCTACTGTTAACACTCGACTAGAGCAAAAAAAAAACTATATGCTAACTTTATAGACAAACCAACTGATGAGTAACGCATTGCAAATATTTTTCTATGTAAGCCCATGTGAGAAAATGTCTATTCTCCGTGATTTTAATATATTTATGGAAAACTTTTAATTGTTCTTCTACATTACCTATTACACATTTTATTAATTAAGGCAGTATTAAACCCAAAAGCAAACATTTATTATATTGAAGCTTACCAATCCCTATATGTGTTGGCTGCATTTGTTTTTCCAATTTTGTAGACTTTCTTTTTCACTGTCTGTTGTTTTTCAAAAGAACAAGCTGTCCTGCATATGTAGCAGTTACATGAATGAGACAACCCATTTACCACTGACAGGGGTGCCTTTTTTTATTTAACAATATATCTTTGTTGAAATTTTCATCGTAGAAATTTACAGAAAGAAAAAAATTGAAAGAAAGAAAAAAAAAAAAAAAAAACAATACAATTCACAACATGGAAATATACAGTAGAGCTCATTAGGAGCCTTAACCACTAGCCGCCCGCCCACTGTCATATGATGGCGGGACGATGCAGCTTTCATTCTGGGCGGACGTCATATGACGTCTTCTCCTTCCCGGGCCACTAGGGGGCGCGCGCACACCCGCCGCATCACTGGGGACCCGATGCGCATGCCCGGCGGCACGTGTAAACACACAGATCCACGTCCTGTCAGAGGAGAGGAGACCGATGGTGTGTCCCTTGCACATAGGGACACCGATCGGTCACCTCCCCCAGTCAGTCCCCTCCCCCCACAGTTAGAATCACTCCCTAGGACACAATTTAACCCCTTAAATGCCCCCTAGTGTTAACCCCTTCCCTGCCAGTCACATTTACACAGTAATCAATGCATTTTTATAGCACAGATCGCTGTATAAATGTGAATGGTCCCAAAAATGTGTCAAAAGTGTCTGATATGTCCGCCGCAATTTCGCAGTCACGATAAAAATCGCAGATCACCGCCATTACTAGTAAAAAAAAAAATTCTATAAATCGATCCCCTATTTTGTAGACGCTATAACTTTTGCGAAAGCCAATCAATATACGCTTATTGCGATTTTTTTTTTTACCAAAAATATGTAGAAGAATACGTATCGGCCTAAATTGAGGAAAGAAATGTTTTTTAAAAAAAAAAATTGATATTTATTAAAGCAAAACGTAAAAAATATTGTGTTTTTTCAAACTTGTCCCTCTTCTTTTGTTTATAGCACAAGAAATAAAAACCGCCGAGGTGATCAAATACCACCAAAAGAAAGCTCGATTTGTGGGGAAAAAAATGTAAAAATTTCATTTGGGTACAGTGTTGCATGACCGCGCAATTGTCATTCAAAATGTGACAGCGCTGAAAGCTGAAAAATGGCTTGGGCAGGAAGGGCGTGAAAGTGCCCTGTATTGAGGTGGTTAAGTAAATTTTACCACAGCCCCAGAATAATTTTTTCCCCTTAATGACCAGAAATTTTTTTGCGATACGGCGCTGTGTCGATTTAACTGACAATTGCGCGGTTGTGCGATGCTGTACCCAAACAAAATTGAAGTCCTTTTTTCCCACAAATAGAGCTTTCTTTTGGTGGTATTTGATCACCACTGCTGTTTCTATTTTTTTTACTTTTTGCTATAATACATATCCAAAAAATATATATCCACTTCCCTACTGTGCACGAAAACCCCCTTCCTGCCCAAGCCATTTTTCAGCTTTCAGCACTGTCACACTTTGAATGACAATTGCGCGGTCGTGCGACATGGCTCTCAAACGAAATTTGTGTCCTTTTTTTCCCACAAATAGAGCTTTCTTTTGGTGGTATTTGATCACCTCTGCGGTTTTTATTTTTTGCGCTATAAACAAAAGAAGAGCGTCCAGTTTGGAAAAAAAACACTATTTTTTTACTTTTTGCTATAATAAATACCCATTTTTTTTTTTTTTAAATAACATTTTCCTCAGTTTAGGCCGATACGTATTCTTCTACATATTTTTGGTAAAAAACAAAATCGCAATAAGCGCGTATTGATTGGTTTGCGCAAAAGTTATAGCGTCTACAAAATAGGGGATAGATTTATAGCATTTTTATTTTTTTATTAGTAATGGCGGCGATCTGCGATTTTTTATTGTGACTGCGATATTGCGGCGGACACATCGGACACTTTTGACACATTTTTGGGACCATTCACATTTATACAGCGATCCCTGCTATAAAAATGCATTGATTACTGTATAAATGTGATTGGCAGGGAAGGAGTTAACCACTAGGGGGCGGGAAGGGGTTAAATATGTTCCCTCAAAGTGTTCTTACTGTGGGGGGAGGGGACTGACTGGGGGAGGTGACCGATGGTTGTCCCTATGTACAAGGGACACACCATCAGTCTCCTCTCCCTCACAGGACGTGGATCTCTGTGTTTACACACAGAGATCCACTTTCCTGCTAGTTTCCCGGGCAATCGCGGGTGCCCGGCGGCAATCGCGGCCGCCGGGCACGCGCACCGGGGCCTTGTGAACGTGGCGGGCGCGCGCCTCCTAGCTCGTTTTAAAGGGAGGACGTCATATGACGTCCTCCCAGAACGAGAGTATCCTCCGCCCGCCGTCAATTGACAGTGGGCGGGGGACAAGTGGTTAAATAAAAAAAACACATTTATTCATCAGTTTAGGCTGATATATATTTTACATATGTAGCACCCATCCCAAATGGTTGGAACGCTATTCAACTTTAGAGGGATGTCTGAGCCAGTAGTTGGGCTCAGACGGTTGATAATTTCATTTAAATTCGCTTCTGTCTCAGTTATGCTTTGCCTGGTAGTGATTTTTCTTTTTGCCTGTAGGTGGCGTTACCACCTCAGGCACCTGTTGGAACATGGGCAGATCATGGTGCATTGAGTGGCCCTTCTCGGCAGTGGTATAGTGGGAGTGCTGAACCTGCTGTGCCTGCTGGGAGGGGATACTTAAGGGGCAGACGCCATTGATTGGGGTTCATTCGCGCTCGCCCCGCAGCCCTCTGGGCGCGAGGTGTGTGTGTGTGGTCCTGGTCTCTGGGCCACGTTGGCCCGAGGCTGCACTTAGTAGGCCCCGCTATTCTGGCTGGGGCCTATATCCAGAGAAGGGATCCCAAGCTTCCCATTCAAATGGGGAGGAAGAATCTTAGTGAAGAAGTCCAGGGGAGGATCTGCCCCGGAGGAGACCGGCACAATACTGCTGTCTCGGGAGAGGCCTGGCAACTTCAGTGAGGAGGGATCCATTATGCTACAAGCCCTGCAGTTCGCCGGATCGGCTTAAAGGTTCTTAAAACTGTATGGCTGGAAGTTTGGGACTTTGAAATCCTGTGGCAGAGGATTCCTGGACTATCCATTTGATTACTTTAACACAGGTCTGTGGCAGAGACTTTGTACACTTAAAACAGGTCTGTGGCAGAGACCCAACTCATCTTGGTCAGTCTGTGGCAGAGACTGCCCTCTTGCTGATTCGTGAGTCATCCTGGCTGCTAGGCCATGTGAGAGAGGACTATCCGGGTGACCAATACCCACTCTAACATTGAGAGTGGTGAGTGACTTTGAACTTGTACCTTTGTCAACTTTTAGTGGCGAGTGTCTGAACCTTCCCCTGCTCTTCTATACCTTCTACTTCTCAACGTTTACTGCATAAGAAAAATAAAGCCTAACTGTTTGAGGTTTTACATCTGTGTGGACATTGCATTACATTGCATTACTACAGACTTTCCTACCCGGACAACGCAGCTGAAGAGGTAACGTGCAAAACCCAAAACTAATCAGCGGAACTGAAGAGGGTATTGCTACACATATTTTTGGTAAAAAAAAATCGCAATAGGCGTATATTTATTGGTTTGCGCAAAAGTTATCACATTTACAAACTATGGGATAGATTTAGGGACTTTTATTTTTTTTATTGTTTTTACTAGTAATGGCGGCGACCTGCGATTTTTATCGGGACTGCGGCATTGCGACAAATCTGACCTCAAATTACACTTTTTGGGGACTAGTAACATTATTACATTGATCAGTGCTTTAAAAATGCACTGATCAATGTAAAAATGACACTGGCAGGGAAGGGGTTTACACTAGGGGGCGATCAAGGGGTTAAGTGTGTTCCCTCAGCGTGTTCTAACTGGGAGCAGTAGATCCCTGTCATGTCACTAGGCAGAATGAGGAAATGCCTTGTTTACATAGGTAATTCCCAGTTCAGCCTCTCCTCGCCGTGATCACGGGCCGCTGGCGGACATCGAGTCTGTGGGACCAACGGACACGCTCCTGCAGCGCAAAGCTATCCTTCTTTTTCCGACTGACACAGGAGAGCCATACTGCCGACGTATAACGGCATGAGCCGGTCGGCACGTGGTTAATGATGTACCTATACATTTTAACATAAATTGCCATAAGTAATAATAAAAAGCATTGCAAAACTATGTTAAGAAATTAAGCCTTAAAAACCATGGCTAATACGAAGAAAGGCTAAGAAAAAAAAAAGAGGAAAAAGAAGAAAGGGGGAAAAAAACAATATGGGCCTGTCGACAGAATGTCCTATACTATATAAAGAAGTAGGGGTTTTAAGGTCAGGTGGAGGAATTCTAGGATAATAAGGTTGTAAAATCTACAGGTAATATGTAGAAATGTTTGAAGCGTCACTTATGGAGATTTTTAAGTACCGTAGTTTGTCGCAATTCCATAAGTGTTTTTTAAAGCATGAGATGTTGGGTATCTATTAACTCGGCGTAACATCATCTTTCACATTATACAAAAAAGTTGGGCTAACTTTACTAACTTTTTTTTTTGAATTCATGAAAGTGTATTTCTTCAAAAAAAAATTGCATTTGAAAGACTACTGCGCAAATACAGTGTGAAATAAAATATAGCAATGATCGTCATTTTATTCTCTAGGGCGGTGATGGCGAACCTTGGCACCCCAGATGTTTTGGAACTACATTTCCCATGATGCTCATGGACTCTGCAGTGTAGTGGAGCATCATGGGAAATGCAGTTCCAAAACACCTGGAGTGCCAAGGTTCGCCATCACTGCTCTAGGGTCTCTGCTAAAAAATATATATATAATGTTTGGGGGTTCTAAGTAATTTTCTATCAAAAATTATGAATTTTACCTTGTAAGCAACAAGTGTTTAAAGTGATTGTGAAGTCTCATTTTTATTTTTTCTATAAAAATAACAAACATGTTATACCTACCTGCTCTGTGTAGTGGTTTTTCACAGAGCAGCCCAGATCCTCCTCTTCTCGGGTCTCTCTTCGGCTCTCCTGGCCCCTCCCTCCTGTCGTGTGCCCCCACAGCAAGCAGCTTGCTGTGGGGGCACCCGAGCAGAGTCACAGCTCCCTGTGTCCATTTAGACACAGAGCTTGGGTTAGGCCACACCCCCTCTCTCTCCTTATTGGCTAACTGACTTTGATTGACAGCAACGGGAGCCAATGGCCAATCAGCCAATCAGGAGGAGAGTCCCAGACTGCTAAGGCACTTGTGGACATCGCTGGACATCGCTCAGGTAAGTATTAGGGGTTGCTGGGGAGGCTGCTACACACAGAAGGTTTTTTTTATCTTAAAGCATAGAAATACCTTTCTGATTTTACAATCACTTTAATATAAATAAATGCCAGTAAAAACAGCTAAGTGCGCAGTTACATAAATGGTGCTAGAATTAGCACCAACATAAACAGCCGTGTGTTGTATCTCTGATCGGCGTGCGTTGCAGCAGACGGAAAAGGACTCAAGAAGAAACCGGAAGTGATGTCAACTATGGCAAGCGTGTGGCCTCAATGCATTTCGCCAAAATCACATCATCAGGAAGCCTGACTTAGGCAATTTATAGGTGTATGATCAGCTATACTTTATACTAAGATCAATGTTAGCCTTGTCACAGTTGACACTGCCAAGCGCCACAGAGAGGGGTCACTGGAAGGCTCCATTCATTTTTTTTTTTTTATATGGGGCCCCATGGTCTATATACACCCCTTCCAGTGATAGTGGTCACCAGGATAAATACAAAGGATAAATGAGGCAGCAATAAAAACCTGACAGGGGTTCTAACTCTTTACCACTTTATGCAAAACTAAATAGAAGTGTTGCTTTAGATACACTTTAAAAAATATTTCTTTTTTTATTCACTATATTTTAACTAAAAAACTGTTGGAAGTCATTCTTGAAAGCTGAGATCAGCTGAATATTCATCTACAGTATTTACAATAAAAAGAGATATAAGTGTTGGTGATTGTTTTATGCTGAATTTAAAACCATCTTAAATCTAAGAGGATCTTAAAGGATAAGATATATTTTGTAGCTGGTATCTTTGTGACATCCTGTATGAAAGTGAAGCATAACTGTGAACACGCCCATGCCCACGCTTTGTGGTCATGGGAGTGCAGCCTACGCACCTTCTCTGCTCTGTAGTTTGTTTGCTTGACTACATAAGCTTGTTTATTCAGTTTAACTACATTTTACAAAAAAATACAGTAATGACAACTGCTGTTATTTCTGGGTCTAATTAAGGCATCTGATTAAATTATACTGGAATTTTTCACAGCCCGTCAGTTATGTAACATTGTATATTTCACTGTTTGATAAAGTATGAGGACACACAAATGTAAAACACCAAAATAATTGGGAATCAGTAAATAAGGAAAGAGTGCTTGGATATTAAGCAGTTTACTGATTGGTTTACTGATTGGACCCCATTGTAAATCGTTTCTACAGTGTCCAGGCACACTTGTCAAGACCTGTGCTGACCCCCCCACCCCTCCCTTCCCTCCCTACATAGCCATTCACTGGGATGATCAGTGTACTGCTCTTTCTCTGCTTTTTGCTGACATGCCCAATAATAATATATAAAACATTTTGGTTGCTTTAAAGTAGTATTATTAATAGAAACTCACTGAAAACTGAGCATGTGCAGAACTGCCATCACTGCTCTTTAAAATCCCGAACTCAATTGGGGACGTGGACAGAAGGGGGAGATAGAGCGCAGCAGGATCAAGCAGGTTTTTTGCAGAATGCAGAACATGAATCTCATAGGGACTGAGTGGATGTGAACAGCATATAATATAGCATTTATTGATAGTTTTTTATGATGTGGGTTTAGTGACACTGTAGCCTCCCTGGCGGTATGATTATGTCAGATTTTGCATCTCAAAGCGCTACATTGTGTTGCATCTAAATTTGGTGTTTTATATTGTAGGCCTGTAATTCTTAGTAATAACACACTTAAATCTGTCCAAACAAGAGTCTAGTAGACATCTCGGGCATGATAAAGTTTGAAACACAAAATCATAAACTATAATATAATAAATAAATATAAATAATTATAAAAGATAAACATATAATAATAATAAAATTAACTTTCACTATCTCTCAATTCTGCAAGTGTTATAATTTACTATTACTGTTTTCTAGCTGGTCTAAAACCAGTTTTGACGTAAAGGGACACTTTTTGGTTGCTATGGACAATCTCAAGTTTCCAGGCAGAAAAAACTGTATATATAACATAAAACTGCAGGCAGGGCACTGGACAAAGCACTAGGGGCAAAAGGGATGTGAAATAATTTGATACAGTAATGTAATCTGTAAGTGTTTGTTTGTTGAATTTGCCGACGGGCTCTGCCCCCATGCGTCAAGACACTCGCAGGGAACAGAGCCCGTAAAACAGAGCATCGGGCGGATGATCCAGCGAAGGACACAGCGGGGGGACATCGCAGGATCCTGGGGACAAGGTAAGTATACTGCACCAGGAATTGCAATGCAATCCCTCTAATGGTACTGGAATTTAACCCCGTGCCACACTCGGGAATACCGCCAGGAGGGTTAACTGCTTGTTGACCATATACTGTACAGTACATATACGGCGGCAAGACGGCTCTACTGAGCAGGATCACTTACCTAGCACATGATCCGTGCGCTGGGCTTGGCGGGTGCCTGCGTGCCCCACTGCCCTGGCTGTGCTGCAATTGGCTGCAGCACGAACCAATCAGCGGGCCAATGATTGGTCGCCGGCACCTGACGATTGGCTCCGGAGATTGTCAGCTGCAATATCCCAGTCCCCCTATAAGTCGCTGATCGCCGCCGTTAATAGTAAAATAATAACAATTCCATAAATATATCCCATAGCTTTTGGACACTATAACTTTTGCACAATCCAATCAATATACGCTAATTGGGATTTTTTTTACCAAAAATACGTAGCAGAATACATATTGACCTAAACTGATGAAGTAATTAGATTATTACATTTGTTTTAATTGGATATGTTTTATAGCAGAAAGTAAAAAGTTTTGTGTTTTTTTTTTCAAAATTGTCAGGCTTTTTTTGTCTAAAGCAAAAAATAAAAACTGCAGAGGGGATCAAATACCACCATATGAAATCTCTATTTGTGGGAAAAAAGGAAATCAATTTTATTTGAGTATAGCGTTGCATGATCGTACAATTGTCAGTTAAAGTAATGGAGTGCCGTATCGCAAAAAATGGCCTGGTCATGAGATGGGGGGTAAACCTTTCAGAGTTGAAGTGGTTAAAGCAGTAGTCAACTGAAAAGAAAACATTTAATATACAGTATTGCAGCTTACCAATTCTTAGATGTGATGGCTGAAAAAGTTTTCTTTGTTTAAGCTTTCTTTCCTTTATTTTTACTTATCTGGCCAGTAAGTGTGTTGTTTTTCAAAAGAAAAAGCTGTCCTGCAGATGTAGCAGTTACAGGGATGAGACAACCTTTTTACAAGTGGCATGGATTCTTACAATGGTCAGCCTTTATTTATTTATTTTTGTGTAGCGGGGTATTCCCCTATATTGGGAAGAAACTACATTACCCATAACCCCATTCTTTAGATGTTCCACCGCAGAGACTCATGGGAGGGGTTATAAAAGGAGGAGGCGAGGCCGGGCTCGGCCTCTTTGGGGACACGAGACTTCACAGACGGATCCTCCTGTGCGGATGTGTCGGAGTGCAAGGCCTGAAGCCTGAGGCCTTGCTCTGCACCAAAGAGCCTTCCACCCTCCCCTCTGCGAGCCTGGGTGGCATCTGACTTTGTGAGCTACAGCCTTGTTGGATCGGGGGCCTGATCGTTGGAGAGATCGAGTGTGTGTGACACGGCTGGTGGAGGTTTCCCGGACTGGATCCGTAGTCCGGCGGGTGAGAGGGCGTAAGCCCAGCTAAGATACTGTTACTGTATATAGGCCTATAGACTGCCGTGGCCTACAAGTTATTTTCATACCCCTTGGATTACAAAGTTATACTCTGTTTAAAGTGCACCACCATTACAGACCTGCCGGTGAAGAAAGAAGGACTAAGCTAAATATTAGAACCAGGCCTGGTGGGGATTCTAGCGTGTTTGATTACTGCGCCATAGGGCACTTAGTTAACGGTCGCCCGTATGGCGCACCTGTAGCGTGTGTTACTATATAGTGTGTTAGAGTGGCAGGACACTGCCCTTAGGAGTGATTATCTTGAACTGTGATTACTGTTACCCCTTTATCCATATTGAGAAAAATGAGTAAAACACTTTACCTATTACAATTCATTACTGTGTCCTTGCTTAGTTATTCTATTGCATAGGACATATCATTGATTGTTAGTACTAGCTGTGCCAGAAGGGGGTAGAGCCTATTGCCGGGGGTTGGCGGAGCTGCACTCAGGGCCCAAATCTAATTCTGCGGCCTCCTTAGTTGGAGGTATCGCTACATTTGTAAAAAACTTTAATCCCAAAAGGAAAAAAAAACCTTCACTTTGCTGTGGAGAAGTTTAAAGCAGGGTTAGGTTATAAAAAAATATCCCAAGCTTTCAACATCTCACGGAGAACTGATCAATCCATCATCCGAAGATGGAAAGAGTATGGCACAACTGCAAACCTACCATGACATGGCCGCCCACCTAAACTGACAGGCCTGGCAAGGAGAACATTAATCAGAGAAGCAGCCAAGAGGCCCATGGTAAGTCTGAAGGAGCTGCAGAGGTCCACAGCTCAGGTGCGAGAATCTGTCCACAGGACAACTATTAGTCGTGTACTCCACAGATCTGGCATTTATGGAAGAGTGGCAAGAAGAAAGTCGTTGTTGAAAGAAAGCCATAAGAAGTCCCGTTTGTAGTTTGCGAGAAGCCATGTGGGGGACACAGCAAACATGTGGAAGAAGGTGCTCTGGTCAGATGAGACCAAAATGAAACTTTTTGGCCTAAAAGCAAAACGCTATGTGTGGTGGAAAACTAACACTGCACATCACCCTGAACACACCATCCCCACTGTGAAACATGGTGGTGGCATGTTGTGGGGATGCTTTTATTCATCAGGGACAGGGAAGCTGGTCAGAGTTGATGAGAAGATGTATGGGGCCAAATACAGGGCAATCTTAGAAGAAAACCTGTTAGAGTTTGCAGAAGACTTGAGTGTGGGGCGGAAGTTCACCTTCCAGCAGCACAACAACCCTAAACATACAGCCAGAGCTACAATGGAATGGTTTATATTAAAGCATATTCATGTGTTAGAATGGCCCAGTGAAAGTCCAAACCTAAATCCAATTGAGAATCTGTGGCAAGACTTGAAAATTGCTGTTCACAGATGCTCTCCATCCAATCTGACAGAGCTTGAGCTATTTTGCAAAGAAGAATGGGAAAAAATGTCACTCCTAAGATGTGCAAAGCTGATAGAGACATCCCCAAAAAGACTTGCAGCTGTAATTGCAGAGAAAGGTGTTTCTACAAAGTATTGACTCTGGGGGGCTGAATACAAATGCACGCAACACTTTTCACATAGTTATTTGTAAAAAAAAATGAAAACCATTTATCATTTTCCTTTCAGTTTACAATTATGTGCCACTTTGTATTGGTCTATCACATAAAATCCCAATAAAATACATTTACGTTTTTGGTTGTAACATGACAAAATGTGGAAAATTTCAAATGGTATGAATCCTTTTTGAAGGCACTGTGTATATGTGTGTGTGTATATATATATATATATATACCTATATATGGCAGTAGGGCAATGGACAGTGTCAGTAGAGCAGTGGGCGATGTCAGTAGGGCAGAGATTGGTGTCACTGGTTTATTTTTATTAGTGGGAATGCTCAGCAGCATTCCCACTATTGTTATTCGTTTTTGTTTGTTTTTTCCATAAAGATTTTATTAGAATTTGTAAACAGGTAATACAGAGGACATTTTCAAAGAGATATCTTACAAAACAAGACTGGGTTTAAACAAAAATGAAATATACATCTGTATACTAATAACAGAACCCTTAGTTATAAATCCTATAGTAAATGCATCCTAATCACTGCTGGGATTGGTATCTCTCTTATCTGTAGCCACATCAGAGCAACCAAGAAGACAGGTCTTCCAGGCTACCTCAACTTGTTTTCTAGTTATTACCTATGTTATGGGGGGAATGGGAAGGTGAGCAGACCACTAAGTCCCCCAAAACCACTTACCATGGGCGTCCGCTCCATAGGGCAGGGGGGGCAATTGACCCCCCCTGGAATCGAGAAGGTGTTGAAGAGTGAAGACACCCTTCCGCGACTGAAGCAGTGACAGCGCCGCGGTGACAGGCAGGTTAGAACAGGGAGAGAGAAGCGAGCTGCTAGATGTGGCTTTGCAAGGGGGGGCAGGGGGTAGATTGATGTGGGGTGACACCACTGCACCTGACCAACCATCCCCTTCTCTCGCGGCTGCGGGCTGTCTGAGTGGATCCCGGGCCGGATGTCACACAGGCACAGCGAGCAGAGTGAAGCCCCCTCCCCCTCCAGTGTTTATGTGTACACAGGGGGAGGGAACCTGCTGTGCCGCGCTGATCTGAGGTACTGAATTAGGATGGGGGAGGGGGGTCCATCTGTGCTGAAGGGGGGTCCATCTGTGCTGAAGGGGGGTCCGTTTGTGCTGAATAGGGGGGTCCGTCTGTGCTGAATGGGGGGGGTCCACCTGTGCTGAATGGGGAGGTCCGTCTGTGCTGAATGGGAGGGCTCCGTCTGTGCTGAAGCTATTTCACACTGCCAGCTGGCTGCGTTATCGGTAAAGCGGCGCTAAAAAGCGACGCATAACTATAGTTTTAGCTGCGCTATTCGGCTGCTAGCGGGGTGCTTTTAACTCCCGCTGGCATTTGAAGAAAAGGTTAAATGCGACTGTGTATTGCCAATGCCCCCCCCCCTTCAAAATTTTCTGCGGACGCCCATGCCCCTTACCCCCATCTATTACAATAGTTAGGGAGGGGAAAGAAAGGAAAAAGTAAAGAAGAAGAAGAAGAAACATTAAAAAAAAGGAAACGTGGGGGGAGGGGGAAGGAATATGAGGGCCTGTAAGGAGAGGGGGTGAAAAACCACCAGCTACCCTCTCCACTCGCCACCAGACGGGCCACCAGACGGGTCCCTCGAGACCCCCAAGCCAGACCATTTTTGGGTCAAATGAGCAAGTTGTATCAAGATTAGTATATCATTAATTAAGTATTGTCTTGTATCAGGTCCTGATATTTCTGAGAAGTTCGATATTCAAACCATTTAGCCCAGGTACTTGTAAAACAGGAAATCCTGTCTTGAGTAATGTGTATGAGCTCCTCCATCGTTGCTATATGGGTAATGCGTGATGCCCATTCTTTCATTGAAGGGGGAGATTTAGACCGCCAGTGAACCGGCAGGCAAAGCCTGGCTGCATTGATCATATGCATAGCCAATGACTTATGATATCGTTTTGATGAAATTTTGGAAAGGTGAAGGAGGTATTGTGCTGGTGAAAACTCTAATGGGAGAGAGGAAATCGCAGTTCCACCATATATGGAGAAAAGTGCCCAATTCTTGTTCGCATCTTCAGCATCGATCTGAGACTGTCAGCATAAATTTGTGGAGTAATTCCGGAGTCTTATACCATCTTGTTTTAATTTTATACCCATTTTCTTGAGTGTGAACATTCAGAGAGCCTTTATGAATGTATAGATGAACGCGGTCCCAACTGGTATCTTGAATCGTCATGTTCAGCCCAGTCTTCCAGAACAAACGATCCGAGTGCAAAGAAGCATATGGTTCCTTGAACATGGAGGCGTAGAGCACTGAGGTCACATGACTCTGGGGAGACGAGCTTGAACACAAAGAGTCAAAGATAGTAGGAGGCTTTGTGAAGCATTCTCTGCTCCCCGCATTGTCCAAGTAGTATTTGAGTTGCATATAGGCCCAAAAAGGGAAATATTTAGTGTTGGAGAATGCAGCGAGTTCTCCTTGCCTGAGGAACCTACCTCTCTAAAATAAGTGTTTAGCCTGCATTTCTGCATATGGCCACTCCACTGATAAGAAAGCCTTGGCCATTCCTGGGGGAAAATCTGGGTTGCCCTTGATAGGGGTGACCCAGATTTTTATCTGATATTGCATGTTTTGCAAGCCCTATAAAACGCCTGAAGTGTTGCCCCAATAAGCGGATGCTTGTGCATAAGAGGTGTTCTGTATTTTTTGGAGACCCAGGGGATTAAACGAAGCTCCGCTGCTGAGATCAATTGCTTGAGCAGCACCCAGCCCTTACATCGCATATGTATCCTCCAGTCAACCACCCTAGCTAGGTGGACAGCTCAGTAGTACCTCTGAAGATCTGGCAAACGTATTTGCCCACCCCTGATTTTGGAAGGACCGACTTCGCCCACCCAATTCGGGCTACCTTGGATCCCCAAAGAAAGACCCTGCACATCCTCCTGTAGGACGCGAAAAAAGAAGGTGGTAAATGGATTGGGATAGTCTGCATTTTGTATAGTATCCGGGGGAGTACTGTCATCTTAAGGATTGAGGCCCTACCAAACCAGGAAACAGTGGGTGCCTCCCATTTGTGGAGGTCCTGTTGTATTTTTTTAAGTTCTGACAGGAATTTTTTTTCATAGAGATCTTTCAATCTACCCGGAAGCTGGATACCCAAATAGGTGATAGCATCCGTTTTCCAGCAGAAAGGGAAGTTCGATGGGCAGAGTTGTACTAGCTTAAGAGGTAAAGAAATATTTAGTGTGAAGGACTTTGAGTAGTTAATTTTCAGGTTTGATATAGTTTTGAACTGTTCTAGAACCGGCATCAGGTTAGGCAAGGATGTTAGTGGGGATGAAAGGCAGAGCAAAATGTCATTCGCAAAAGCGGCAATTTTATATTCTCGTTGATGGACCGTAATTCCTTTTATGTTTGGATTTTCTCTAATACAACACAATAGAGGTTCCAGAGTAAGGATATATAGCAAGGGGTATAGCGGGCACCCCTGTCTGGTTCCGTTATGAATGGAGAAGGCGTCCGACAAGTGGCCATTAACCCACACCCTGGCTGTGGGATTGGTATATAACGCATTAATGAAGGCCCTCATACACCTTCCCAGGCCCAGCGCTTCCAGGACTGCGTCCATCTAATCCCAGGCCACTCGGTCGAACACCTTCTCTGCATTGCATCCATTGCCAAAAATAACCCTTCTCTTTGGGTTGACGTGAGCCAGTGGTGCAAATTTAGAGCCTTAATGGTGTTGTCCCTGGCTTCTCTGCCAGGAACAAATCCAACCTGATCCAAACCCACCCAAGCCGGCACATGAAAGAACAGTTTGACTTCCACATTTAAAAGGGAGATGGGACTTGAGTTTGCTACATTGGTGGGATCTTTATTGTCCTTTTAGTATCACCGAGACATATGCTTCTAGTAGATTCCCTGAGGGGTCGGGGGCATGAGATAGCGTATTAAAGGCTTTAAGAAAACCTGGCGCTAAGAGGTCTGAGAAACTTTTGTAATATAGTGCCGAAAAACCATCCGGCCCCAGACATTTGCCAGATTTTGTGTTTTTTAGGGCCCATTCCTCTGAGGATAGCGGTGCTTCCAAGGCCTGCCAGTCAGAAGCAGGGAACGCACGAGGGCTATGTTTGCTAAGGAAATCTCGCATTAAATCCAGTCGAGCATCCTCAGCTACCTTTCTGTTCTCTGATTCACTGATTCACTGTTCACTGATACTGTTGAAGCCAGCGAAGACGTGGTGGAAATTAGTTGGAATATCCTTCTGAGTGGAACCAGCATAGAAGAAAGTACTTATACTGATTATGCCCAACTATGTCTACATAGAGGTGAGAGTTCTGTGAGACTACCTTTGGATACATCAGTGATAATCCAACCACTAGTGGAACTACATCTGCATGATTTTACTTGATCACCCTTATCAAAAGTTTTTTATTTAGAGACTATTATTATTTATTATTTTTTATTCAGAGATTATCATTTACATAAATGTATATTTCACGGATACACCAGGATTCTTTTCACACATACCCCCTTTGGACTGCACAGCAATCTTTGTATTTCCATCTGCGGTTTTAGCATTTGTGCACTACCGTGCAGAATTATGTCATTTTTGCATTAGCACTTTGGAGCATTGATTGGCACTTTATTTATATATTTTCTTACTGGACCTTTGCACTTTGAAGCATTGATTGGCACTATATATTCATATTTTTTAGACATATGCACTTTGTCACTGCACTGGATTTTATTGAGCTTTCAGATACACTGCATATTTATTTTTACTCACCAGATGTAGTTTGTGTGTTTTGCTTTTAGCGCGAAAACATTCCTTTATATATTTTACTACTGTGTAAGGTGAACACATTTCGTTTTTGCAGCTTTTTGCACATATATCTCCTCATTCACATTTCACCTACTCATCAGTAGCGCGAAAGACCCTCTTTGTTTACTTTCAGTCAGAGTGATTTTCACTTGCCCTAAGGCGGAGAATGGAAGTGAGGAGGTGCTTGTGGATGTGTCAAGAAGTGGGTCTAGGGCGTTATTAGTTTTTTTATTCCGTACGTTTTTTGGCTCTGCGTAACTTCTACATACTTTCAGCTATTAAAACCATCCAACTTTTAAAATGTTCAACTCTTTCAGCTAATGATGGGACTTCTTCAACTTTTTTTCTACTATTTATACTTTTTAAAATATTAAGCTTTTTAACACTTTGTTTTTTAACATTGAAGTGAATGAGAGCATGCTTCAAATCCTTAAAATCTTCTTCCGCTCCCAAAAGTTTCAGCTCCTTCATACTTTCATCTATAGATGCCAAACAATCTTTAAAATGTTCACAAAATATTCAGCTATCATGCTCTATCTTTTCAGTTTGATATCTTTTACAGTTTTTGTGAAAAAGCTGTTTAAGTTTAGTGATCATTTCAGGAAATTTTATTGAGTAAACAGAGTGTGTACTGGGCTTATTCTTTGCAAACTTTTAAAGCCAACAATTCAGTTTAGTGTCAGCTTTTCAAAAAATCTTTAAATATTCCACATCTTTCATACATTAGTGGTGTTGTTAAACTTTTTTAATGAAATTCATGTTTATTTTAAAACCATTCCTACTTTTCCAACTATTCTCACTTCTTCAACTTTTTCTTACGGATTTAAGCTATTCATCCAGTTAGCTTTAGCAATTCAGCTATTCAGCATTTCCCACACATTTTCTGCAGGAAATGCCTTTTCTAGTTATTTTTTACTTTAACTTTTTTAAAATTTTATTATTTTTTACAATATTTTTTTTACAAGAATTTTTTTTTACAGTTTTTTACGAGCCCCATTAAGGGCTTTGGTGAAATATCAGGGGTCTGAGACATAAAAAAGGACTGAGGACAAAGACTCCCTAGTCCCTTTCTCTGCAGCCAAGCAGAAAGGGGGAATCTGCTCAGCATAGAGTGATTAGGGTGTGCCCAGGCATACCTAGCACACCCTGTGTGCACACCTCTCCAATTGGCTGCAAGCGCTGATCAAATGAAAAATTTCCAGCAGGACCGTTCATAAGAAGTCGATCGACTTCTTATGAAATGCAATGGTCATAGATAGAACGAAATTCATAATGTTCGTGCTGACAAATTTTGATTGGCAAGCTGTAATATTACAAAGAATTAGGAGGTTTAATGATTCATTGTTCACCATTAGATAAATCTGCTGGCAACTGCAGCACTAAGCTGGCTCATTTCACTTCTGCCTAGCAAAACCTGAAAACGTAAAAGAATGTACTTCCCCCTCCTTATTTTGCCCGTGAGGACACCACCATCCACCAGGGTTATTGTCCAAGCTACAGGCTTATGAATCAGCATTAATAGTGCTGTTAGCTACGCCCCTGCAACATTTTTTATCCCACTATAGAGTAGGGTTGGCACTTTTTCTTCAAGCCAAACCCAAACACTTAAGCAGCGCACAGCAAAAAAAAAATCTTGAGCATACACTATGCGATTGTAACAGACCTGGGACACCTTTGGACACTTCAAAGAGAATAGTAATGTTGCACACATAGTGCCCCGCCTCCCTCCTGTCAGGCCCTGTTCTGAGACACATTCCTGTCTGAATATTGTGTCCGGGTTTCAGGCGGACTGAAACCCAGACTCATGATTCAAAACCCGAACTGTCCGGGTGAATCCCGGACAGGTAGCAGCCCTACTGTAGATCAAGAAGGCACAGCCTACATGAGAGAGGCAGTGCAGAATTGTTGCCACATCGCAGGAAGTTGCATTAGGTGGATCAATAGATATTTGGGGGATTTTGGGGACTAAGAGAAAACTGTAGTGAAAATGCACTTATAATTAAGTGATACAGAAGGCACAGGCACACCATCCAGCCCTGCTGCCTGTAAAACTCAGTGAGAGGCTAAAAGCTGCTTAGTGAGAAGGCCATAATGGTAACATTTTAAGTTGTTTTTATCTAGTCTTGACCATTTTCAGGATTTGAGATGTGTCATGCTGCACTAACATTAGTTGTATAGTTAAAATACATGTGAACTTCAACCGAATACAATTTAGTTTGCTAAAACACTGTGGGGATGATTTATTAAAGAGGAGTTTGCCCTACAACTTGTACAACCTACAAGTGAATGTGGTGAAACTTCACTTTACAAAGAATACACAATCACATGCTGTGTTGCTATGGCAATTTCTATAGTGACTTTATTGTAATAATTAGAGTTTAGGTAGTAACAGGATATGTGTACAGAGCCCCTTCCCTCCCCCTCCATTGATACTGGACATTCTTTGCAGGAAACAGGAAATGGGTGGGAGGGGCCCCTCCCTCCCCCTCCATTGACGGGAAACAGGAAATGGGTGGGAGGGGCTTGGAAAGGGTTTTTTGGAGACACATGTGTTTGAACAAGAGATGGTGTTTTGGGAGGACAAAGGAAGACATGACTGCTTGAAGCTGGTGAGTTTTGGAGAACTTTTGAGATAGACTGAGCAAAGGACCATGGAGGACATCTTGACCCCTAAGTTTAGTAATTGTTTAGTTTACTTAATGTGTACATGTTGTACATGCTTATATTTGTAGGCATATATTTTGTAAGCTATAAGTTGTGTTGTATTGTGCATCCTACAGTTGTATGTGCAGATTTATCCCTGTTTAGTAAAGCATTGATACACTACAGAAGTTTAAGCTTCCTTGGTTTTACCACAAAAACTTAATAGATAGACGCAAAGCATTACACATGCAAGGAAAATGGAAAAAAAAAACTAAATTTTTACTTGCACATGATTGAATGAAGGAGGTCAGCAGAGCTTCACCTCCTTCACCAAGCACTGGGGAAAGTTACCTTGCAAAGTGCAACTTCCCCAACAAAATAAACAGTCTATTTGTCTTTAGTAAATCAAACTCTGTATTTCATAAACCACTGCCATTTTTTAATACTTGTTTTCACTTCTCTCCCCCTTGTTGCATATCATAAATCATAATCTGTTACAGCCTCTTTGCAACCACTTTCTGTCTGTATGCATGTACTGCAGCAACTGTTGCACATTATTTATCAGGCAAAGTTTTCTGATAGTTACAGCAATGGACAGTATGTGCACACAGTATATTGGCACCACCACTTGTAGTCTTGTGTGACAGAGTGGCAATGTAGGAGCATAATTGGAAGGCAGGGACGGCACTTGTTTCCCTATCACAGCAAATGTCCAGAAAAAGTCTTCATAGCAGGATTGCCAGGTATTATTGGAGAGTTTTCTTCTCTCAGAAATTGTGGTATAATTCAGGATTTTAAAATTTTGGCAAAATGTGTTGGAGACTGTGGAAAAGGCCAAATGAAGGCGCTCTTTGGTGTTAATTAAGGGGGCAATAGGGTTTAAATAGCTCCTGTGAATTTCATTTAAACAAGGCTGAATCTGTTTCGCGAAACAACGCAAAGCCCCTTGTGACGGATCTCGGATACCCCAGGTGGACACATCTGCCAGACCTGTGTCTCCTGTCCTCCAAACGCACCCGCAGCCTGCAGATTCGCCCAAAACCAGCCCTTAACCCCTCAATCATGAGACAATCCACACAGGTGTTGAGGGTTAAACATGCAGAGCATCAACTATTTATTAAATACAAAACATACACTTTTACACACAGTTAGGGACACTCCCCTTAGCCTTGTCATGGGGGGGGAGGGGTAGGGGACAAGGAAGAACCAATGGGAACTGAATACTTGTACATTTAAACAGAGACTACAGTTAAACATAAAGGGATTATGGTAAGTAGGCAGCCCCTCAATACACATCCTCTGCGGAGAGATGTCTCCAGTCCAGACCATTGTCTACATGCCCTGAACCAACACAATTAAACACAGCAACAAGAGGGGGGCGGATGATGGAGAAGGGATGTAGCATTACATTACATTATCTCAATGCCAGCTTGTCCCCAAGTCTCTCAGTCTCTTCTGGGCCATAATCTGTGGGTAAGAGGCCAGCCCACAGTCCATTCCAAAACACACAGTGACAGTGGGTTCTGTCACATTTCTCCTCTTTTAAAAACAGACTAACCAGGTTCCTGACCCTCAACTGGTCTGGACCTGCGTTAGTCACAAACTTCGACCTCAGGCAAACAGGAAAAGGAAAAGTACGACTCTGGCGCTGGGGAGCAAAACCGCACATACGGTCTCCTGTGAATAAAAACAGCCGCTGCAGAGTGGGAACAGCTGTCCGCACTCCCGTTGACGGGGCTGGGTTGCAGATATTGGGGGAGCTGAATAATCCTCTGCCCTGATGCCAGCGCTTCAGCTGGTAGAGAGCGTAGGCTGGTAGTGCTATGCATTTGGGGAGGAAAAGGTACTTGCTTTTCTCCTGGTGTAGTTACCAGCCGCTGAGGAGGTATCTTGCAGGGACTATCTCCCGGACTCTCCATCTCTTTTTCTGATGCTGGGCAGAGGCCAAAAGCGCTCTCCCCCGTAAGCCAGCGCTTCTACTAGGGGGACATATACAACGGTAGAGTTCACCCGCTGGGGAGGGGGAAGGGTTTTCTCCCCTCCTGGTTCTGTGACCAGCTGCTGAGGCGACTTCTGACAGGGGCTGTCTCCCAAACCCTCCAAAAACATACTGAGGGCTGGGCAGGGGCCAGTGGCACTCTGCCATGCAGCCAGCGCTTCTGCTGGGGGGATAAACACTGGGGTAGTGTCCAAGTGCTGGGCAACCAGCTCACTCAGTTCATCCCTCGGACTCCCTGGATCTAACTCTGAGGGTGGGCAGAGGCCAGCGGCACTCGGCCCCATAGCCAGCGCTTCTGCTGGGGGGATAAACACTGGGGTAGGGTCCAAGTGCTGGGGAAACAGCTCACTAAGGTCATCCTTCGGACTCCCTGGATCTAACTCTGAGGGTGGGCAGAGGCCAGCGCCACTCTGCCCCGTAGCCAGCGCTTATGCTGGGGAGATGAACATTGGGGTAATGTCCAATTGCTGGGAGGGAGAATTGCTTCCTCCACTCCCGGTGGGGATATCTGCTGTTGGGGAAACAGCTCACGAAGATCATCTCTCGGACTCTCCGGATCCAACTCTTTTTCTGATGCTGGGCAGAGGGCAGCGGCACTATGCCCTGTAGCCAGCGCTTCTGCTGGGGCAACGGATGCGATACTATGGCCTTGCTGCTGATCACCATTTACCAGCCTTCCAGCGCCCATCTCAACTCCCCCTTCTGAGACATTTATGCTATAAGCTTGTCTTGCTGCCTGGGGAACCTCCGGTGCATTCCGGCATTCTAGCACTCGCAGTGCCCTGGGTATCATTGCCGCTTCTTCCATTGCGGTTAGGACGGGAAAACGTAGGGGCACCCCTGGCCCCATTTGCTCCCCATCTTCGTGACTGTCCGCTATTTCTCCCGGACAGTCCCAGGCAACTGAAGCCATGCCAGGCTGCTGATCATCATCAAACAGCCGCTTGTAGGCAATCTCGAGCTCCCATTCCTGCTCAACCAGGAACTCTAATTCCTCCAGGTCACACGCCTCTTCGGGGAGGTCCAGCACCTCATCTCGGTAGTCCAGGATGTTTTCCAGTCGCCACTCCTCGTCGTTCCTAAAGTCTGGGTCTCCGTACATTTTTTGATGGAGCAGCCCCATGCCGCCGTAGCCAACGCCTTCTGTCGGGCTGCCATCTGCTGTACCTGGCCACAGTTGAGCCGTGAACCACGGGAGAGCTCTGTAGCTGGCGTCCAGCCTCAACTCCTCCTGGACCAATCTTCCGAGCTCCGTCTTCCACTCGTCTTGTGGTCGTTCCCTCAGGAACACCTCTCGCGCACGGTACTGCGTCCAGTACATCTCTGTGGAGGAGGGAAGGATCTTCCCCTGATGGTGCCACTCGTGGCTTAGCGTTTTATGCCAGAGTTGCCTGCGGATTACATCTCCCCAGCCGAGCATGGTGTGCTCCGTCGCTGGTCCCTGATGTTGCTTCCGCATGCCTTGCAGCCTCCTCCTGAACTCCGCTCTCATGCTGGCCGGTCCCCGTATCGCTCCTCGGCGGCTGCCCGGATCTTGAATCCTGGTGGTGGTTTGGATGTCCCGGACTGCAGGAGACATCCCACTGCTGCCACCACTGTGATGGATCTCGGATAGCCCAGGTGGGCACATCCGCCAGACCTGTGTCTCCTGTCCTCCAAACGCACCCGCAGCCTGCAGATTCGCCATAACCAGCCCTTAACCCCTCAATCACGAGACAATCCACACAGGTGTTGAGGGTTAAACATGCAGAGCATCAACTCTTTATTAAATACAAAACATACACTTTTACACACAGTTAGGGACACTCCCCTTAGGCTTGTCATAGAGGGGGGGTAGGGGACAAGGAAGAACCAATGGGAACTGAATACTTGTACATTGAAACAGAGACTACAGTTAAACATAAAGGGATTATGGTAAGCAGGCAGCCCCTCAATACACACCCTCTGCGGAGAGATGTCTCCAATCCAGACCATTGTCTACATGCCCTGAACCAACACAATTAAACACAGCAACAAGAGGGGGCGGATGATGGAGAAGGAATGTAGCATTACATTACATTATCTCAATGCCAGCTTGTCCCCAAGTCTCTCAGTCTCTTCTGGGCCATAATCTGTGGGTAAGAGGCCAGCCCACAGTCCCTTCCAAAACACACAGTGACAGTGGGTTCTGTCACACCCCTCATTACCATTATTTATGGGGGTTGTTGTTTTTTTTACAGAAAAAAACAGACAATGAAGTAAAATTAAGCCAAGAAAAGACACTACAAAATAACAATCAAATACAAAGGTTAAAGCATAAATACAAAGAACACTGAATAAAGTAAACTCAACTTCTCTAAATACATCCTTCTATTAAACACCCCTTCTAAATAACAAAAAAATATATTTTTTTTTAAAGAGAATGTAACGTTCCATCTCTAAATTTTACCTTTAGGTAGTGTAAATATCTCCTAAACGTGCACCATTTAGGAAATATTTACATTAAATGCAGCCAGTGAAATCACTGACGCATGCTCTCTGAAGGAATGGCCGCCCGTGGGTTTCTTCAGAGCCATGTGCCGTGACCGGTGGCTCCTGGGCACAATGCGCGGGAGTGACGACATCACCTCTCTGGCCAGTCACAGAGCCGGAGTCTGCGAACCCGGAAGCAAAACAGATGAAGATGGAAGCTGTCTCCAGCAATGACATTGCACCCCTGGAAGGCTTCGCTTTGAAGTTAGTTTCACATAATGTGCTAATATGCAATGCACTAGCACATTATGCCTTTGCCTTGCAGGTAAGAAATAAAAAAACATGCAGCGGTTGTACGGTTTACAACCGCTTTACGCTTTAAGCAAGCTTTGCCTAGGCAGGTTAGAAGGAGGGATTTCAGAATTTTGTCACAAAATCAACTTTACCAAGACCCCCTCATAAATTCTATAAGATCTGGGGCTTATGAGTGAGTTTAGACCGCACTATGCCACTGAATACTCAAGGTACTGATTAGAGATGAGAGTCTATTGTGGATCCTTTTTCACTTTTTCTTAACTACTGTATTTGGACCAGTGGCGGCTGGTGCTCAAAATTTGGGGGGGGGGCGCAAACAAACTGAAAAAAAAAATCATCAAATGCCGCCACTGTGCCCATTAAACGCAGCCACTGTGCCCACACGCCACCAGTTTGCCACCTCAAATGCAGCCAGTTTCCCCCCAAATACAGCCAGTTTGTCCCCAAATTCAGCCAGTTTGTCCCCAAATGCAGCCAGTTTCCCCCCAAATACAGCCAGTTTCCCCCCAAATACAGCCAGTTTCCCCCCAAATGCAGCCAGTTTGTCCCCAAATACAGCCAGTTTGACCCCAAATACAGCCAGTTTGTCCCCAAATACAGCCAGTTTCCCCTCAGCCCTGCACTTACCTTCCTCGGGACAGCGCCATCCTTCTTCCGTCCTCAATGTCTTCTCCCGCCCTCGATGTCGCTTCAGCCAATCAGGTTACCGGCAACCAGACCCGGTGAACCTGATTGGCTGAGTCACCTGTCAGTGTTAACCAAGGAACGCACCCCCCGTGCGTCTCCTGGTTAACTATATTGGAAGCCGATTACAGCCCGCTGGCTCTGATAGGCACTTCCAAAAACCAACCAGCTTATTATTCAGATGGCCGGCGCTCAACAGGGGGCCGGCCATCTGAATAGTGGGCAGCAGCGGCGCAATGCATGAACCTATGTATTGGTATTGTGAGTGACGGGTGCAGGAGAGAGAGGGGCGGTGCTCCTGCGCCCACTATGGACGCACCGCCACTGATTTGGACACACTGTTATACTGACAATCTGCATTCCATGTTTGTAGCTGAGTTTTTGTTGAATAACTGTTTCTTCAATGCCTGATCCTAGTTTAATGAATTGACACTGTGTACATTCTATATGGTGATATTTGAGCACTGTTTGCTCTATTTTCTTAGTTTCTTAGTTATTTTTCATTTTGTACTCACATACCTTATGTACAATAAAGTTACTCCTCTTACCCCTATTTCCAAGCCTTGATTTATTTACATCCGTTTTGTACTTTGGAAGATAATTTTTAGATTTATTATTATTGTTGTTATTATTATTATTATTATTGTTGTTGTAGGTGGTTTTTGGTGATGTTGATGTTGGTTGTCTCAACATTACAAATTTGCCAAAATCATTCCCCTCATCCTTATTTCCAAGTCTTTTTTTTAATTTTTTTTTATTTCAGTTTTCTACTATGGTAGAAAAAAAAAAAACAGACAATGAAATAAAATTTAGCCCAAAAAAAGACACAACCAAATAACAATCAAATACAAAGGTAAAAGCATAAATACATAGAACACTGAATTACCGTAAGTAAACTCAACTTCTCTAAATACATCCTTCTATTAAACACCACCTCTAAATAAATTTTAAAAAAAATGTTTTTTTTGTTATGCAAGTTTTGCCTAGGCAGGTTAGGAGGAGCAATTTCACAATTTTGCCACAAAATCAACTTTGCCAAGACCCCCTGGTAAATTCCATAAGATCTAGGGCTTAAGGGTGAGTTCAGACCGCACTATACCACCTAATACTCAAGGTACTGATTAGAGATAGGGGTCTATTGTGGATCCTTTTTCACTTTTTCACTTATTATTATTGTTGTTATTATTATTATTATTATTATTATTGTTTTTGGTGATGTTGGTGGTGGTGGTGCTGTTGATGATGGTTGTCTCAACATTACAAATTTGCCGAAATCATTCCCCTCGCCCTAATTTCCAAGCCTTGATTTTTTTTATTTTATTTTATTTCCGTTTTCTACTTTGGTAGATAATGTTTAGAGAGAGTTTGATTATGATTATGAATAATATTGTTGTTGGTGGTGGTGATGTGATGTTATTGTTGTTGGTTGTCTCAACATTACAGCTTAACAGATATTGCTTAACATTACATCTTAGTAAATATCTGTCAACATTACATCTTAGCAGGTATTAGATATTCACAATGTTGATACTCATATAGTAACAATCAAAGTTTCAAATGTAGTCACCATGAATGGCTTCAGATCAATGGAAATTATTTCTATAAAATCTCTAAATAAGTCAAAGAGATTACTGATAATACACCTAGACCTTATAACACCGTAGACGATCACCTCTTTACAGGCTCGTATGGATTTCTTAATAGCTGGGCGTATTGATGTAGCACTTTTCAAAATTGTCTATGCATGTTCAGTTTTTTCGTGTCAAATATTAGGTTATGTTTTTCATCAAACACTATGAAACTGGTCTAGATTCTCAAACAAACAAAGTCTGTGTTAAAAGGTTAACAAAATTGGCTACGGCGATGAGTTTATCTCTGATCACTAGTGAGTCATTCTGAAAGTACTCCTACAAGCATTGACCTTTTATATGTAGCCCACGCTAAAGTAAAGAACGTGCATATATACTGCTGCTATAGTCACATGTAAAGAGTAAAACCCTTTTCACTTCACTTACCTCAATAATATTTTGACAACTTGACACACTATCCACGGAATTTGATAAACTATCTCAAATCAAAAAGTTCTGATACGTGAGCATCAGAGAGTCATTGGCGAATTGTTGCTATATGTTGATTGACAGATTAATCTGTTGTTAGCTACAACAGTAAGCCGAGTGAATGTAGGAAATAGTGGGAGAACTTGACTTGCACAAAGTTACTGGAAGGATTTATAGTCTGTTAAGACCACTTAACACTTTGCTTTTTTAGGGCTGTAAGTTTATATAAACAACTCTTTTTTTTTTTTTTTTATTAGGAAAAGTGCAACAGTATCACATATAACTCTAAGACAAAATATAAGAATAATAAAAGTGATATTATCAGTACATTGAAAGAAATGTAAAATAATAATTTTAAAATATTTAAAAATATTCAAGTTTCTAATGGGAAGGCTCAATTTACAAAGGGTCAAAACAAAATAAAAGGGTCTTTTAAAAAAAAAAAAAATTCCAATGAGATTTGAAAATCAGAAGGCTTAAAATAAAGATCTTTATCCTTGTGTACAGCTCCGTAAAATTAAGCTCAAAGCAGGAATAATCCAAAAAACAAAAATGTAATATATTGCAGCTAACCAATCCTTTCATGTGGTGTCTGTTTTTAGGCATTTTTTCCTTTATTTTAACATGGCGATTAAACCAGTAATCAACTTCAAGATCGATTTACTTAAACTGGAGAGTGCAAAATCTGGTGAAGCTCTGCATAGAAACCAATCGGCTTCCAGATTTAAGCCCCACGTTCACATCGGCGCGATTTGACAGGTCAAATCGCATGTCAAATCAGAGCCTATTGCCGGCAATAGGAGCGTCCCAATCGGTGCGATGCTGACTTTGAAAAATAATGCAGCCACCACATCTAAACCTTGGTAAGCTGCAATACATAAAATTGCTGTTCCTTTATTGTTAATACCACTTTAATGCTTTAATGTTTCTTACTTGAGTATGTATTTGTGTACAGATGTGTAATATATTTACTGGTAAAATAAAAAAAAACAAATTGAGCTTTCTTTCGGCGGTTTTTGATCACCACATTTGCGTTACCGTAACTGACAATTGCGCGGACATGCAACACTGTAAAATTTATGAAATTTTTCCCACAAATTGAGCTTTCTTTTGGTGGTATTTGATCACCACTTAGTTTTTTTGTTTTTTGCGCTATAAACAAAAAATGGCTGACAATTTTGAAAAGAAAACTATATTTTTTACTTTCTGCTCTAAACCATATCCAATAAAAAAAAAAATCGAATTTCTTCATCAATTTCGTCCCAATATGTATTCTGCTACATATTTTTGGTAAGAAAAATCACAATAAGCGTATGTTGATTGGTTTGTGCAAAAGTTATAGCAACTACAAACTATAGGATATATACTGTTTTTTTTTCTATTTGTTAATTTTTATACTAGCAATGGTGGCGATCAGCGATATAGCGGGACTGCGATATTGCGGCAATCGGATACTAACTGAAAATGTTTACACTTTCTGATCAGTGCTAAAAATTAGCACTGTCACTGTACTAATGAAACTCGCTGGAAAGGGGTTAATCTGCCAGGGCAATTAAAGGGTTAAACGTGTGCCTAGCGAGCGTTTTTGTGTACTTTGCGTGCTGCTGGGAGAGAAAATCCATGACATCCCTGCTCTCAAAACAGAGCTCTGCCTTGTTTACATAACTGTGTCCAGCCTCTTTTCCCAACAATTAGCAGGTGCCAGCGGATATCCATTGCCGGCACTCGCTGATCGGCTCCTGCTGTGATTAATTAGAGCAGAGGCAGCGTGCCCCCAGGGCGGAGGTGCAGAATCACTTATATATATATATATATATATATATATATATATATATATTAATTATTATACAGGATTTATATAGCACCAACAGTTTGTGATTTAAGGAGGGACACCGCTGATGGGGACACTGATTTAAGGAGGGACTCCGCTGATGGGGACACTAATGTGAGGAGGGCCTCCGCTGATGAGGACACTGATGTGAGGAGGGCCTCCACTGATGAGGACACTGATGTGAGGAGGGACTCCGCTGATGGGGACACTGATTTAAGGAGGGGCTCCGCTGATGGGGACACTGATGTAAGAAGGGGCTCCGCTGATGGGGACACTGATGTAAGGTGGGGCTCCTCTGGGGGCACCCGATGTAAGGAGGGATTCCGCTGATGGGGACACTGATGTAAGGAGGGATTCCGCTGATGGGGACTCTGATGTGAAGAGGGCTCCGCTGATGGGGACACTGATGTGAGGAGGGCTCCGCTGATGGGGACACTGACGTGAGGAGGGCTCCGCTGATGGGGACACTGATGTAAGGTGGGGCTCCTCTGGGGGCACCCGATGTAAGGAGGGATTCCGCTGATGGGGACACTGATGTAAGGAGGGATTCCGCTGATGGGGACTCTGATGTGAAGAGGGCTCCGCTGATGGGGACACTGATGTGAGGAGGGCTCCTCTGATGGGGACACTGATGTGAGGAGGGCTCCGCTGATGGGGACACTGATGTGAGAAGGGCTCTGCTGATGGGGACACTGATGTGAGGAGGGACTCTGCTGATGGGGACACTGATGTAAGGAGGGACTCCACTGGGGGCACCTGATGTAAGGAGGGACTTCGCTGGGGGCACCTGATGTAAGGAGGGACTCCACTGGGGGCACCTGATGTAAGGGGGGACTCCGCTGGGGGTACATGATTTAAAGAGGGACTCCGCTGGGGGCACATGATGTAAGGAGGGACTCCGATTTGGCCACCTGATGTAAGGAGGGACTCCGCTGGGGGCACATGATGTAAGGACGGACTCTCCTGGGGGCAAATGATGGCATCTGGTGGCAGGCGACGTGACAGGGGACACACTCGGGGCTCCCACTGATTTTGCATTATGGTGAGGTAAATGATTTAATTTTATATTAAAAGGTAATAATAGAAATAATGCTCTTCAATCATCCTGACACCATAACAACCATGGTGCTGGGATGATTGAAGAGCTAACACCTGGTGTTTGGAGTATCTTTATCTGCTGATTGTTAAACTTTCTGGAATACACATATTTCTATTGTTGTGTAGGATCTGAGCCTGCTGTCCCTCCATCTCTCTCTCTCTCCCTCTCTCCCTCCCTTCTTCCATCCCTCGTTCATCTCAGACTCTAACCACACCCCTCGGAGACATGCCCCTTTAAGCCACACCTGCTATTTTGCTGAAACCACACCCATTTTTCGGCGCATTTTTCTTTTCCCTATTTCACACCTAGAAACGAAAGCCATCGCCCTCTAATTATAATAAGACTCCGCTTACAGGCAAAAAAGTGTCCCTATAATTTTTTTTACAATGTTGGCAACTATGTAAAAGGTGTGTAAGATATATTAGATTCCAAATGCATAAGTATAACCATCCATACCAAATACACAACGATACATATTTTAAACTCCAGTCATATACCAAGTTGATGACTGGGATTGTACTCGGATGGATACATCTAGACACTATTCGGGCCTTCCACCCCTTCCGCTTTGGGGGCAAATACATTTATCCCTTTTGGTAAGCATGGACCCATATGGGCCCCACTCCCTCTCCTTTTTTGGGTTTGTTGTGTTTTTGTTTTGTTTTTCAAAATATATATTAATTTATTATTCTTTAGATATTGATGGGTATGCCTGATATACAGTCCCTCCTTTCTACCTATATAATCTAGTTTGTTTGAATCTACCTGCTTCTTGATTTGAGGTAACGGTACATTCTATATTTTGTATACAATAAGTAGGTTATTAAGAACTCATGATTGAGGAGGTACCTATAATACATCATTTATTTTGTTTATAGAACTACCAACGACCTTGGTTATATCAGAGGTGGAACTTTTTCTTCCTCAATCCAAGTGTCAGGATATGTGGTTTACTCTTCACTATTGTTAACTCTTTTGGCATGAAGGTATAAACCTGGTCCCGAATCTGTCTTTGTGTGGTGTTCATTTGTACCTGGTTCTGAGGTTCATCAGCCAAGCATATATGTAATGTTTGTATGTATGTTGTTTTATGTTGTTCCAAGATAAATATACATTGCCTAATATGATATATACATCACAATACTACATATACGTGTAGCGCTACCCCCAGTTAAGAGAGCCGCTGATATTGATTTGGGCCCTGCAGTGCACCGCTGTCAACCCCCGGCAATCGGCTCTAACCTCCCGTGGCACAGCTGGTGATAGAGAGATAGGACCGCGTGATCGCAACTGTTGGTGACGCAGTCCTATAACAAACATACACAGAATATACTTTAAAACTCCTATTAAAGTAAGCGGAACTGACACCAAATGTACTTTACCCAGATATTTTACTGAGGCTAATGGGCAAGTAATAAACAACAGTATAACAAGTTGCAGATCCCTGCAATAAACAGTAATAAAGATAAACAGAGTAATCAGAATAATAAAGTATTGCTATGCAACTCTAGCGCTGCCCTTTTACAGCTACTTCCCTTCATGGGTAGACTAACACCCAGCAATGTCTACCTATGCAGTCAGGCCTGACTGATCTAAATGGAAGTTCAGTGAAACAATATTCGCTAGCAATCTCTCGGTGGTGCACTTGAAGAACAACTTTGTAATCCCAACGAATAGTAAAGATAAAGTATCTGTCTTTAAACAGCTCTCACCACCTGGACAAGTCCAAGTCCCTTTCCTCCATCGATTCGTCTAGGAACAGGAATCCACCGACATCCAAGTCTTCAATCCTTCTGGTGTACTGCAGCAAGGAGGATTAGATGTCTCTAAGGCTCTGCTAGGCTGGCAGAGGGCTCTTTGGAAAGGAGCACACGGCCCGGGCTTCAGGCCTTGTGCACACAGCAGTTCAGCACAGACATCCTCTTGCTAGGAGAGGGGGGTCCAAAGAGGCCGACCAAAACTCCGCCTCCCCTTTATAAAGTCTGCCCCAGCAGTCTCTGTTCTGGAGCAATGCACCCTGGGTGCTGCAAGATGTACTGGGAGATGTAGTCTCTCTCTCCTCTGCTTTCACTTCCATAATGTCTCTTTACTTCCTCCCGACTCACCTCTCACCTGGAACTTCTTGTCTCTCTGCATTAAAGGGGAACACCCCGCTACACACTCCCCCCACTTGAACTCTTTGGTCCCCAAAGATAAACTTCAACAAATACTGTTTACCATTTTGGACAATGTCGAGCATGATGTTGGCATAGGGAATTCCCACCAAAACTTTGGGATGGAACTCTCTTGCCCACAGGTCACACTACCATGAGTGGCCTGCCTAACTGTGCCAGAGAGTGAGCTGGGGTTGCCCTCCACCAAATGGACGGTGGAAGGATCAGGTTGTTCAACACTTCTCCTAGCCGTTACAACAGAGTCCTCTGAGCTCGTCCCCATTTGGGGGTAAGTTAGTTTCTTGGGAGGCCTGATGACTCTGCGAGCCCTCTGCTCTCTTGGTGCTTCTGACTCTGGCACCACAGGCTCTTCTTCAGGAGTAAGTTCAGGTAACATTGCTGGTTCTGGAACCTCTGATTCAGAAGTCGACTGACGTATGGAATCTCTAGAGTCCTCCTCTGCGCAAGTGTCAGGAACATCTTCCCAGTAATCAGCTGAGGGACTGAAGGGTATGAATTCAGTAGCCTCCGGATTCAGCGTTGCATCTGGGGTATCCCCTCCATTTGGGAGATCTATGGCGGACGTTCCCAGAGTCGAGGGAGGCCACAGCCAGTCCAGTTCTCCACCTTCTTCTGTACTCAATTGGGAGGCCTCCCCATCTTTGGCTCGAGAGGTCTGGGACCGAGTGTTCGGCCTAGGAATATCCAGGATAGAGGCCGGTTCAGGGGAGTCTCTCACGGGAGGTATTCTGACTGCCTCAGCAAGTGGGAGCAGGTGGTTCCGATGCCACGTCTTCAGTGGACCCACCTTTCCTTCTGGCTTTAGTTTGTAGACAGGCAAACCGGGCAACTTCCTACAGACAACATAGGGCTCAGATCTCCACCTGTCGGCAAGCTTGTGTTTTCCAGGGACCCCCAGATTGCGTAGCAGTACTCGGTCCCCGGGCTGCAGATCTTGCACTCGAACCTTCAGATCAAAATTTCTCTTGTTGCGGGCCCCCCTTTGATCCGAAGCCGCCTGGGCTTGTTCATAGGCCACCTGCAAGCTACGTCTAAGTCTGTCCACGTATCCCTTGTGGGATGTAGCTGAGGTATTGTCTATAGAAGTGCCAAAGGCCAGGTCCACAGGTAGCCTTGCTTCTCTCCCAAACATAAGTCGATAAGGGGAGTAGCCAGTGGCGTCACTTGTGGTACAGTTATAGGCATGTACTAGGGCTGATATGTGCTGACTCCAGTGTTGCTTCTTCTCTGTTTCTAAGGTTCCCAACATGTTGAGCAGGGTCCGGTTAAATCTCTCCGGCTGAGCATCTCCTTGTGGGTGGTAAGGCGTGGTTCTGGTCTTCTTTATTCCTAATGAATCCAAAAGTCTTCGGATCAACCGACTCTCAAAGTCCCTTCCTTGATCTGAGTGGAGTCTCTGTGGTAGTCCGTAATGGACAAAATACTTCTCCATAAGTATCTTGGCCACGGTGGATGCCTTCTGGTCTTTGGTTGGGAAAGCTTGAGCATAGCGGGTGAAATGGTCGGTTATTACCAGAACATTCCCCAATCCACTCAGGTCGGGTTCGAGGCAGAGAAAGTCAATGCATACCAGATCCATTGGGCCTTGACTCTGTAAGTGGCCCATTGGGGCAGCTTGATGGGGTAGGGTCTTTCTCTGAATGCATCGTGCACAGGAATGGCAATACTCCTCTACTTCTGCCCTCATGCAGGGCCAATAGAACCGATTTCTGACAAGCTGGAAGGTCCTTTCTGCCCCTAGGTGACCATGATGGTCATGCAGGGCAATTAGTACAGTCTCTCGGTGCTTCTCTGGAAGAAATAACTGCAACTTATCTTCTGAGTCATCAGAGGGGCCCCTTCGGTAGACCACTCCCTGATGTATCTGTAGCCTGTCCAATTCCTTCCTCAACAGGCGAGCCTCCTTTGAGGGGTGATGTAGGAATTTGTTGGGATCCTGATTCTCCAGGGCTTTGAGGACCAATCTCCCCATGGGGTCTTCCAATTGGTCACACCTCAACTCCTTCTTGGACAGTCTCGGTAGGTTGTCTTCCTCCAGTTGAGTTACCCCACAATAGTGTTTGGGGACTCCTACCATGGTAACCCCTATTTCTTCTGCTCTGGAGCCTCCTCTGGCTTGGAATTCAGCCCCTTGACAAAGGGCCCGCACCCCGTCCGGTGCCACTTGGGTCCAATCTTCCCAGTCATCTGTCGTGGCATGAGACCTCCGGGACAGGGCATCTGCATCCCTATTTCCGGCTCCTGGTCTGTACTTCAGACTGAAGTTGAATCCAGACAATGCGGCCAACCACCTGTGTCCGGTGGCATCTAGTTTCGCGGTGGTGAAGAGGTAGGTCAGGGGGTTGTTGTCTGTCTTCACAGTAAACTCTGCCCCATACAAGTAGTCTTTTAGCTTGTCTACTACCGCCCATTTGAGGGCCAGGAATTCCAGCTTATGAGTGGGGTAATTCTTTTCTGAGGGGGTCAGGCTCCTGCTCACATAGGCCACTGGTCGCAGTTGTCCTTCATGTTCTTGGTAGAGTACACCACCTAGACCCTCATGGCTGGCATCCACATGTAATTCATAAGGTCTGGTAGGGTCGGCGTAGGCCAGGACTGGGGCAGTGGTTAAGCTCCTCTTCAGAGCATGAAAGGCCTCTTCACACCTTGGGTTCCACTGATCTTGAACTGACTCACCAGGCCTCCTGGGCCCTGAGTCATCCTCTTCCCCTTCTGCCTTTAGCAATTCATTCAACGGGCGGGCAATCCGAGCAAACCCCTCCACAAACCTCCTATAATAGGAGCAGAACCCCAGGAAGGATCTGAGCTCTGTTACTGTGGTGGGTCGTGGCCAGGAAGTGACTGCTTCCAACTTCTCAGGATCTGTGGCCACCCCTTCTTCAGACACTATGTGCCCCAGATAGTTCACAGAAGACTGGTAGAACCGACACTTCTCGGGGGAAAGCTTAAGTCCCTCTTCGCTGAGTCTTCTCAATACTTTCTCCAACCTGGCTTCATGTTCTTCCAAGGTTCTTCCAAAGACAATGACATCGTCCAAGTACACAAGGACTTCTATAAGATTCATGTCTCCAACAGTCTTCTCCATAAGGCGTTGAAAGGTAGCAGGAGCTCCAGACAGACCCTGAGGCATCCTATTGAATTCGAAGAATCCCACCGGGGTTATGAAGGCTGTCTTCTCCCTGTCTTCTGGGTGCATAGGGATTTGATAGTATCCACTCTTGAGGTCCATCACACTGAACCATTTGGCTCCAGACAAACTTTGTAGGGCATCTTCTATCCTTGGCGTGGTGTATTGGTCAGGGATGGTTCTCCTGTTGAGAGTCCTGTAATCGATACAAAGCCTCAACGACCCATTCTTCTTTCTGACCACCACGATTGGGGAGGCATAGGGACTTCTAGACTCCCGGATCACACCAGTCTTCTTTAGTTCTACAAGTTGTTCCCTCAGATCCTCCAGATCTGCCAGGGGGACCCGCCTGACCCTCTCTCGGAAGGGCTTATCTTCTTGGAGGCGGATCCGATGGGTGGCACTTCTTTCACACCCCACATCGAATTCATCTTCGGAAAAGATCTTCTCCCACCTGGTCAGCTGGGCCTTGGCTCTTTCTTTCCAAGCCCTGGGTAGGTTCGGGTTTTCCACGGACAGTTTCTCCCAAACATCTCCTCCGTCACCCGTCCCCTTGACTTCGGACCAAGTGACCGGGGCAGCAGGGCTCACCTGACCAAGCAACACTCTGGCAGGGATCTCCATGGGTCCTCCCGTAGTGTTCCTAACACTCACCGGAACTCTGCCATGGGCCTTCTTCAGGGCCTTGAATGGAATCACTTCTGGTATCACTTCCAGGCCTGAGGACTCTTCCCTTGGGTCTGATTCCAGCATGACAAAGGGGCCAGGTTGTTCCCACGAAAGCTTCACAGTGGCCCTAAGACAGGTTACTTCTCCGGGCTGTAGCACTACTCCTTCTCTGCCAAGTCTCCACACCTTCCCTATCCCCTCTCCCGGGGTCTTCTGCTCTAAGACCAGTCGTTGGTAGGCCGTCTTTAGCATGGGATGGATTTTGGTGGCTGAATGGTTTCTCTCTTTCACTAGAGGGGTCAGGAGTCTCCTGACTAGATCCGTGTTTGTCCCAGTGATCAGGGAAATCTTGCTGGCTCCAGGCGGCCGGGGACACACAACTGCCAGGGTGTCAAACACTTCAGCCTTCCCAGCCACGGATGGGTCGAAAGTCATCTTTATGGGCAGGTACCCATCATAAGGGAAACTCTGGGTTCCAAGTCCCCATATCTCCAGCTCTTCTATCTTCTGGATAGGCAGATGACTCAAGTGCCTATCATAGAAGTCCCGGTATAGTAAAGTCACCTGTGCTCCGGTGTCCAAAAGAGCTTTAGTATAGACTCCTTCCACTTGAATGGGCACAGTAGGAGACGGGCCCACCAGTTCCTTTGGGTATGGCCGGACTGGGGTCACCTCTTTTTTTTTTTGCTTTCGACCCTTGCCCTGCTCCTTTAGGACTTTAATTTTTCCTGAGCCTGGCATGCATTGACTTTCTCCCTCTCAATGGGGGCACAAACCCGCTGAGGGATGTTATTGTTCCTTTTAGGTGGATGTTCCTTCTTTGGGGTGCTGTACTTCCACTGAGGGGTCTTGCCCCCTCCCTCTGGGGTACATCTTGGTGGGGGTGTACTATACCTCCTCCTAGGAGTTTTGTCTCCTCCATTCTTGGCCTTTTTTTTTAGTTTGGAGCGCACTGAAGATGATGGGCACCCGGTTGACTCCTTCACCGGGGCCCTTTGGAGTTTCCCGCCGGCTTGCAATTATCTGTTCTCTTCTTCTTTGGGCTGGAGCATACGTTAGCAAAGTGGCCACTCCCTCCGCAGTTATAGCAAATCACCTCTTCTCGGTCCTGTAGGGAGGCCGGTGCTGAGGTGTTCGGGAACAACTCCTTTCTTGGGCTTGGTTTCTCTCGTCTTCTCTGATCTTTCTCCATCAAAGAGGTCAGCATCTCCAACACTTGGGCCATTTGCGATTTCAGAGTGTCAACCTCCGCATCTCTTTCTGGGCTCTTGACCGAATGGACCAACACTGGTACAGGTGTGACATTCGCCTTGGCCACCTGCTGATCTTCCTGCAGCGCCTCTTCGTCCCTAATAATTTTTATTAGATCAGAGTAGGTTAGTGACATTCCTCCTCCTGAGGTTTTCAGGTGCAGCCAGACCGGGTCTGAGCGCCGCGCTCCCCTCATGATCTGCTTCATGCGTGCTTCATCTGCATCTTTGGGCAGCATTCCCTTCTTCAGTACAATCTTGCATAACTGCCTGTTCAGCCTTCTAACATATTCTGACAGTTTCTCATTCGGCTACTGGAGAGTGTGTTCAATTTGATAAATCATCTCTGACACCTTCTCCAGCTGACCAAACTCTTCCTGCAGCATGGCCAGGCAATCTTGAGCTGTACAGTTTTCATTTCCAAACCGGAAGCTCTTCACCGCTTCTGCCGCGGCACCTTTCAGACTTTCTAAGACTCGCTGTCTCTTCTGTGCCTCAGGCACCTCCCATGCTTCTACTGCCTGCAATGCTTGTTCCACCCAAGTGTCAAAATCTTCCTCCCCCGCAGGGACGGGGAGCTTCCCTGAGAAGGTGCTAAGCTTCCGGTAACCGGCCTCCACATGCACCGTACTGCTTTTCTGGCACTTAATTACAAGGTCTCCTAGAGCATTCAACAATTCAGGCCCTATAGCGGCCAGCGGTGATCCCGGGCTTAATAGTTCCTTAAGCTTTTCTGCTTTAGGGGATAGTGGTGGAGATAATTGTGGGAGTGATGGCTTTGGTGTCTGAAACCATTCTTCCTTCACTGGCAGCGTATGTATCAAGTGATAGATCTGATTATCTATGGCTTGTATACTCTGACTTTTAAAATGCTCTGGGATTTCGTTTTTCCATTCTACCAGTGCGTATGTAAACGAGATCACTGGATCTGGCCTAAAATCCATCACCCATGCTTTGTGGCTCGGAGACAGTAACAATACGAGCTGTTTTATCTCCTCTTCCTTCCATCTTTCCCCCGGGAGTACAATGACTACCGCCGCGGTTGGATCGGCGCCAATCGCTGCGCACCACTGTGACATTGCCAGCGGGTCCATGCTGGTACTTCTGACCGGCTTGATTGCAGCGTGCAACGTACAAGGATCCCGGACTCGAGCCCCCACGTGTAGCGCTACCCCCAGTTAAGAGAGCCGCTGATATTGATTTGGGCCCTGCAGTGCACCGCTGTCAACCCCCGGCAATCGGCTCTAACCTCCCGTGGCACAGCTGGTGATAGAGAGATAGGACTGCGTGATCGCAACTGTTGGTGACGCAGTCCTATAACAAACATACACAGAATATACTTTAAAACTCCTATTAAAGTAAGCGGAACTGACACCAAATGTACTTTACCCAGATATTTTACTGAGCCTAATGGGCAAGTAATAAACAACAGTATAACAAGTTGCAGATCCCTGCAATAAACAGTAATAAAGATAAACAGAGTAATCAGAATAATAAAGTATTGCTATGCAACTCTAGCGCTGCCCTTTTACAGCTACTTCCCTTCATGGGTAGACTAACACCCAGCAATGTCTACCTATGCAGTCAGGCCTGACTGATCTAAATGGAAGTTCAGTGAAACAATATTCGCTAGCAATCTCTCGGTGGTGCACTTGAAGAACAACTTTGTAATCCCAACGAATAGTAAAGATAAAGTATCTGTCTTTAAACAGCTCTCACCACCTGGACAAGTCCAAGTCCCTTTCCTCCATCGATTCGTCTAGGAACAGGAATCCACCGACATCCAAGTCTTCAATCCTTCTGGTGTACTGCAGCAAGGAGGATTAGATGTCTCTAAGGCTCTGCTAGGCTGGCAGAGGGCTCTTTGGAAAGGAGCACACGGCCCGGGCTTCAGGCCTTGTGCACACAGCAGTTCAGCACAGACATCCTCTTGCTAGGAGAGGGGGGTCCAAAGAGGCCGACCAAAACTCCGCCTCCCCTTTATAAAGTCTGCCCCAGCAGTCTCTGTTCTGGAGCAATGCACCCTGGGTGCTGCAAGATGTACTGGGAGATGTAGTCTCTCTCTCCTCTGCTTTCACTTCCATAATGTCTCTTTACTTCCTCCCGACTCACCTCTCACCTGGAACTTCTTGTCTCTCTGCATTAAAGGGGAACACCCCGCTACACACGTATGTCTTTTTTCTTTTTCTTTTTTAGATTTGTATTAACACCTACCCAGTAAAGTCCTGAGAAAGCAAAAATTTGTGAAACACGTTGACAAGAAGGCATTGAGAGGTCTATAGACTCTATCTATTGATATATTTCATACAGTACTTTGTGTTCACATGGATTTCACTAATATCCAGATCTCCGGGTCTATCCTGTTGGATATCTATTGACCCTGTCAGTTAGTAGGGTGTTCCAGTTTGTTAAATGTCATTTTAAATTATTTTTGTAACAAAGATTTATATATTTTTTAAATTACTGCCTCATGTTGTATCCACAAAATCTGTCTTGTTTTGATATAGAGTTATTTCAACTCATTCAATCCTTTTCTATATTCATTGGATGTTGGTATAGTGGGGGTCTCTCCTTTCCCTGTCCTGAGAGATGTCATGCAGCCAGTGCTGAAGTACATGCATTTGCACAGGAAGTAGATGCAAATAAGCTGAAGTAGATCAGCACTGCAACAAAGGATGAAAAAGGTGACACATTTTATTATTATAAATGGTGAATGTTTATGTTTCAGCAGAAATAACAGACTTTTAATGTCACAGTTAGGGTTTACATCTACCTTATGGTCCCACAAATTATATTCCTATTATTCATGTATTTATTTATATCCTTAAGTACCTTCTTAAAGGGGTTGTAAACCCAATTTTTTTATTTTTTATAAAAATAACAAACATGCTTATACTTACCTGCTCTTCTTCAGGGGTCCCCCGCCGGCACTCCAGACCCCTCCTCTTCATCAGGTGCCCCCACAAAAAGCTGCTTCCCCTGGGAGCACCCTGCAGGCTTGCTCCCGAGTTTTGCTGCTGCGTCCATTTACACAGACAGCGGGACTCGGCCCCACTCCCAGCTTCCGTGTCACTGAATTTGATTGACAGCAGCTGGAGCCAATGGCCTGGAGCTCCACTTTAAGATGTAAAAAAAAAAAGTCAGCAGGTATAAATACTGTAGCTGCTGACTTTAAATATAAGGACAGGGATTCCGCAATGTTGGCACCCTAAGCCGATTCGTCAATCGGCTTCGGGTGCAGGCGCCGGCATCTGTAGTAAGGGAAACAGGAAGTGCCTGTTTCCTACTGCACATGCTCAAGTCTCGCTGTGCATTCCGCATGGTCCCGCCGTCTTCTGGGACCTTTATGTGTCCCAGAAAGCAGCGGGGGGGAAGGAGGGGCCGGAAATGACATATAATGCCATGCGGCGATCTTACCGGGAAGTGTGAGCGTGTACCTGTCAAAACCAGGTACCCGCTCCCCCCCAAAAAAGTGCCAAATGTGGCAGTGAAGAGGGGGAGGGTGTGAACAAGCAGAGCTTCCCCTTTTGGGTGGAGCGCCGCTTTAAGCAGCCAGGAGAAAAAACAGGGGCAAGATGGGGATCAAGGAGAAGCAGGAAGAAGGTAATAATTTATGAGTGAACAGTTCAGGGATGCACATGTTGTAATAAGGTCCTGCCACATTCGCCATTTTAGTGGTCTATAGTACTATGCAATATTTACCAAATAAATCTTTGTTTGATGGAAAACATATTTAATTTACAAAATTCTAGTACACAACTAGGTAATGTAAAGTGATCTGTAACCGATATCTTTAGCAATGACATCACTGCTAACCAGATTCTGCTGCATTTACATCTCAAATGGGAACAAAAATAAATTAAACATTGACTCTGTTTCAACTGTTTGTAGCTAAACCATAAAACATGACTAGAAATCGCTTTCTACACAAGACCTAATTTCTGCATAGCCATCATAGTCCATGGTCTAGGACAGCAGGGTTGCCATGGGCAGCACAAAGCCACCCACTCATCATATTGATGACTGTCAAAGGCTGCACTGCCTGCCAGCGCCATCCATCGGGGCAGGGGTGGATCCAGGGGGGGCAACAGGGCAATTAGTGACTGCCGGCGGGTGAGTGGGCAAACAGGCCAGTCGGCAAGTGAGCGGGCAGGCAGACCAGTCAGCGGGCGGGTGGGGGAGAGAGAAGACATCATCTCTCACCACCCTCCCTGCATCACCACAGTTCCACACCACAGAATCCGCAACGTGTGGCAAGTGACAATTCGCAACTTGTGGCAGGTGACGTGGCAAGTGACAATCCACAACTTGTGGCAGGTGACGTGGCAAGTGACAATCTGCATCTGGTGGCAGGCAATGTGGCAACTGACAATCAGCATCTGGTGGCAGGAGACGTGGCAAGTGACAATCCGCATTTGGTACCAGGCAAGTGACAATCCGCAACTTTTGGCAGGTGACATGGAAAGTGACAATCCGCAAACCTGTGGCAAGTGACAATCTGCATCTGGTGGCAGGTGACGTGGCAAGTGACAATCCACATCTGAAGGCAGGTGACATGGCAAGTGACAAACCATATCTGAAGGCAGCTAATGTGGCAAGTGATGCACTGCATCTGGTGGCAGGTGACATGGCAAGAGACACACTCGGGGCTTCCACTGATTCTGCATTATGGTGAGTTGAACTATTTCATTTTATATTACAACGTAATAATAGAAATAATGCGCTTCAATCATCCTGACAACATATCAACCATGAAGCGCCAACACCAGCCATTGCCCCGATAAATTGCCTGCAAAAAACATTATTTTCTGACAGTGTCCCTCCCGAGACTAGACTCTGGGTCTGCCCCTGCATCGGGCTCTGCATTGTTGTGGTCCCTGCACAATCTGCCCTTGTTTTTCGTAAAATTTTGAACTCTTATGCCGCGTACACACGATCGGAATTTCCAACAACAAATGTTCGATGTGAGCTTTTGGTCAGATATTCCGACCGTGTGTAGGCTCCATCCGACATTTGCTGTCGGAATTTCCGACAACAAATGTTTGAGAGCTGGTTCTCAATTTTTCCGACAACAAAAGTTGTGGTCGGAAATTCCAATCGTGTGTATCCAATTCCGACGCACAAAAATCCTACGCATGCTCAGAATCAATTCGACGCATGCTCGGAATCATTGAACTTAATTTTTCTTGGCTCGTTGTAGTGTTTTACCTCATCGCGTTCTTGGCGATCGGAATTTCCGACAACATTTGTGTGACCGTGTGTATGCAAGACAAGTTTGAGCGAACATTCGTCGGAAAAAATCCACGGTTTTGTTGTTGGAATGTCCGATCGTGTTATTTTACCACAGACCATAAATCCATAGACCATTATTTGCTCTTATGTGCCAGCATGCACCCGCCTCTATTCTCTGCATGCCGATATTTAGCTTGGATCCACACCATTGGGCGCATATGCCATGGCCCATATATATTTAAAAAAAAAGAAAAATAGCAAGGAGCATTGTGCATTGTTGTTTATTGGACTTTGTTAGTCGCTTCTGCCAAAAAATCTTGCTCCTTGCTATTTTTTAAAGGGGGACTTCAGATCTGCTTTAAGGTAAAGTGGGCACAGATCTCAACTTATGTGTTTCTAATGTAAGAGAAAAGATCATTTTCATGGCAGCGGCCCTCAAAATTATTCTAATAGTTATATTCACCAGACTCGGGCACAGCCTTCTGGAACCCTGGTATAGCCAGTACCCTTTAATTTCACTTTCATTGAATACAATCAGATTGTGCTTTTAATATATGTGTTGGGTCCCCTGGAGAAAAGACTGCAAGGACTTCTGTATGTATGACCGTTTTTTGAATATTCAATGAGAAGCATTGAAATACAAAAAGTTATATTTAAAGATCTAAACAGATCCACCATTACAAACTATAAGAAGCTTTTTCCAAACTGGAGTTATTTAATTTAACAGTTTCACATTTATTAGGTTATTTATTTACATTTACTTTTGTTAATGTATTAATTAAAATACATTTTTAAAATACCTGTACAATTTGCTTTAAAAGAAGTGGTTGTGAATTAACTATTTTGTGAAATTTACAAAGCCTTTCATTAAATAGATCTTAAATAAGATAACTTTTGTTAAGAATTCCCCAGGAAGTGTACATCTTCTAGACTATCAGACCAGTTGGAGTGTAACAATCCACTAGTGGTTGCATACCTCCCACAGTCCGCAGGTGACTCGCTCCTTCATCTCTTCCTCCTCACACCCTCTTCCTGATATGAGAACATATACCATGTATAGGCTTACGCCCTCACTATCTGATGCCAGATATTCAGTGTTTCAATGTGACCACACTGCAGTCTACAAAAGACCTCAATCAAATACTTGCTTTAAATCTGGTTTAGTGTAATGAATCTTTAGGGTTGATTTACTAAAAGAGCAGAGAATATCCATTAAGAAATATAAATAAATTGAAACTGCATGTATTTCAATCACACAGTTGTGTGCAAGTCAAAGCCTGTTTTTTCTTATTCCCCCACACATCACCAAAGCAAACACAGATTCAATTTGTGAACATTTTCTACTTCTTTAGTAAATCAACACCAATGTTTGAGCAAAAGTATAGGTTACTCTACATTTGAAAACTATTCCTGATTCTATACTTTGGTTATAACTTGAATTGCTTCTGTTATCTGCTCCTGATCTCCTTCTCCTGGTCTGACCTATCTTCTAACTATTGCTTCTGACCTGTTGCCCTTGGTTATGACTGCATTTCGGTTTCTGTTCTGTCTTTTGTATAATTCTCTTAGGCCTCGTACACACGACCGAGTTTCTCGGCAAGAACCAGCAAGAAACTTGCTGGCAGAGATGTCTTGCCGAGAAACTCGTTCGTGTGTATGGTTTCTCGTCAAGAAAACCGACAAGTAATCTCGACGAGAAAATAGAGAACCTGCTCTCTATTTTCTCGTCGAGATTCTCGTCGGCATGTTTCTCGACGAGAAAAGTGAGTGTGTGTACACTTACCTGTCCTCCGGGAAGCCTGCGCATGTTCGAAATGAATTTGACGCATGCGCGGTAGCTTCCTAGGCATAGGTAGGGTATACCAAGATGGCGGCGACGGCATCGAATGTGACGAGCGCATGCTCGTCATAGTCGATGACGTCACCGCGTACGCTCCATTCAAAGAACCGCGGGTTCTTTGAATCGAGCGTCTGTACACTCGGCCGGGACAAGTTTCTTGTCCAAGAATCTCGTCGAAAAAACGACATGTTTTTTTCGACGAGAATCTCGGCCGTGTGTACGAGGCTTCAGTGTGCTTCTCTGCTATGTGCCAGGTCCCCTGGTTTGAACTTAAAATGTTCTTAATCATTTGATATTCCACTTGAGCATGTCTCTCTGGGAGTTGTCCTGCAGCCAAACTCATCGCTAGATGAACCTGGTGAAGCCCAGGTACATCTAACGCCTTTGCCCCATTAGGAGCCTTCAACCTCCTTTTGGAAGAACAGAGGAGCCATGTAAATCCAAATGTATCCCCACCATCAAGGTCCTGGTAAACCATGGAACATCTGCAGCCCACGCCTCAGTGAAAGCCTTCAGCCACCTGTTGGCAGCAAAGAGAATCCATGTAATGCCCGTACACAAAAAAAACTTCGGAAAAAAAAACGATGGTTTTCCCGACAGAATTCATCTAAAGCCTGCCTTGCATACACACAGTCACACAAAAGTCCGGTGAACTTTTATCTGCCAAGAACGCGGTAACGTAAAAGACTACGATGAGCCGACAAAATTAAGTTCTATGCTTCCGAGCATGCGTCGAATTGTTTCCAAGCATGCGTACAGACAGACAAACGTTTTTTCCACTTGGATTTTTTGGTAAAAGTCTGATGGAGCATACACACGGTCAGGATTCCAGACCAAAAGCTCTCATCAGACTTTTTCCTATAGGAAAACCGGTCGTGTGTACGGGGCATAAGTCCAAACTTCCCCTCATCACCAAGGGCTTTGGTGAAACTCAGGTACATCTAGAACCTGTGCCCTAATAGGAGCCTTCAACCACCTTATGGCAACACAAAAGAATCTATGTTAATCCTTGGCACAGAATAGATTTGGATACAAATCAACGAATGATGCCTTATACTGTCATGTGTGAAATTTTATATACTATTTTATTAAGTAGATGTTGTCAGCAGTTCTTTGTGGCTTTCATAGGTTGGAAATGTGAGGATGCATTCTTGCATAATGTCTGTAAACACTAAACAGTTCTGTATATGCTGCAATTGCCACATAGACGTCTAGATGATGCTGAAGCATCATTGCCTGCTTTATTCACTTAGGTGGAAATTAAGATATTTTACACCATGTTATAATTTCTAGACATTCATCAAACACTATCTTTTTAACTGAGAGTTCCATATACATTCCCCTGAAATGTCTTAGTTATCTTAAGTTTAAAAAAATTTACCTAATGTATAACACCTTGAGACATAAAGCAAATCTGACTTCATTAGTGAAATAGAAGCTGCAGTGACAAAGTTCTCAGGGCCCCCAGTGCTGTAAAAGCCCCCTTCTATCAGCTCGGGTTTGGCACATCATGGATCTGGTGGACAGATTACTGGGAGGGGCTGGGAAAGACCCATCTGTCATGGTGCACGTTGACACCAATGACAAGGTCAGAGGCAGATGGAGTGTCCTAAAGAACAATTTTAGGGACTTGGGAGCTAAATTGAGGAAAAGGACCTCCAAGGTAGTATTCTCAGGAATACTACTGGTACATCGAGCCACACCAGAAAGGTAGAGGGAGATTAGGGAAGTAAACAAGTGGCTGAGGAGCTGGTGTAGTAAGGAAGGGTTTGGGTTCCTGGAGGACTGGGCTGACTTCTCAGTCGATAACCAGTACTATAGAAGGGATGCACTGCACCTAAATGAGGAGGGTGCAGATCAGCTGGGAATGAAGATGGCCAAAAAGTTAGAGGGGTTTTTAAACTAGACGACGGGGGGGGGGAGTGTCCAAAGGTAGAGATAGTCAGCGTGGAATATATTCCAGAGGGTAGTATTGGGGGAATTAGTGGTAGGGTGACCAAACAACATAAATCCAAGGTAAGTATAGTAGCAAGTCCTAGTTGCAATCTCGGAACACCCAATAAAGATAGTATGCGACCGGTCTAAACTACGTGGCATATTCACCAATGCCAGGAGCCTGGCGGACAGGATGGGTGAACTAGAGATGCTGTTGTACGAGGAGGATTTGGATTTTGTGGGAATTTCAGAGACCTGGTTCAACAGCTCTCATGATTGGCTGGCAACCATTCAAGAGTATACCCTTTATTGCAAGGATAGAGAGGGTAAAAAAGGGGGTGGGGTATGCCTATATATCAAGAATAATGTACAAGTGAATGTGAGAGATGACATCACTAAGGGAGCCAGGGAGGAGGTGGAATCCTTATGGGTAGAGCTCCAAAGGGATGAAGCTAAGGGGGAAATAATACTGGGAGTATGCTATAGGCCCCCTAACCTGAGGGAGGAGAGGGAGACGGATCTCCTATCACAATTTGGATTAGCAGCAAGGATGGGAAGTGTTATCATAATGGGGGATTTTAATTATCCAGACATAGACTGGGCGGAGGGAACCACGCATTCATCTAAGGATTGCCAGTTCCTAAATGTCTTGCAGGACAATTTTATGGGTCAGATGGTAGACGCACCAATTAGAAATAAAGCATTACTGGATCTACTGATTACCAACAATACAGACCTGATCACAGATGTGGATATACCGGGCAATTTAGGTAACAGCGATCACAGGTCAATTGGCTTCAGTATACAGTGCCTTGCAAAAGTATTCACCCCCTTGGATTTTTACATATTTTGATACATTAAAGCCTTTAGTTCAATGTTTTTTTTAATCTAAATTATATGTGATGGATCAGAACACAATAGTCTAAGTTGGTGAAGTAAAATTAGAAAAATATATACATAAAACTATTTTTCAGAAATAAACAAATGTTAATTGGCATGTGCATATGTATTCACCCTCTTTGTTATGAAGCCCATAAAAAGCTCTGGTGCACCCAATTACCTTCAGAAGTCACATAATTTGTGAAATGATGTCCACCTGTTTGCAATAAGTGTCACATGATCTGTCATTACATATACACACCTTTTTGAAAGGCCCCAGAGGCTGCAACACCTAAGCAAGAGGCACCACTAACCAAACACTGCCATGAAGACCAAGGAACTCTCCAAACAAGTAAGGGACAATGTTGTTGAGAAGTACAAGTCAGGGTTAGGTTATAAAAAATATCCAAATCTTTGATGATCCCTAGGAGCACCATCAAATCTATCATAACCAAATGGAAAGAACATGGCACAACAGCAAACCTGCCAAGAGACGGCCGCACACCAAAACTCACGGACCAGGCAAGGAGGGCATTCATCAGAGAGGCAGCACAGAGACCTAAGGTAACCCTGGAGGAGCTGCAGAATTCCACAGCAGAGACTGGAGTATCTATACATAGGACGACAATAAGCCGTACGCTCCATAGAGTTGGGCTTTATGGTAGAGTGGCCAGAAGAAAGCCATTACTTTCCTTTACGAAAAGGCATGTGGGAGACTCCCAAAATGTATGGAGGAAGGTGCTCTGGTCTGATAAGACTAAAATTGAACTTTCGGCCATCAAAGAAAACGCTATGTCTGGCGCAAACCCAACACATCACATCGCCAAAAGAACACCATCCCCCAGTGAAACATGGTGGTGGCAGCATCATGCTGTGGGGATTTTTTTTAGCAGTTGGGACTGGGAAACTGGTCAGAGTTGAGGGAAAGAAGGATGGTGCTAAATACAGGGATATTCTTAAGCAAAACCTGCACCACTCTGTGTGTGATTTGTGGCTAGGACGGAGGTTCACCTTCCAGCAGGGCAATGACCCCAAACACACTGCTAAAGCAACACTTGAGTGGTTTAAGGGGAAACATGTAAATGTATTGGAATGGCCTTGTCAAAGCCCAGACCTTAATGCAATAGAAAATCTGTGGTCAGACTTAAAGATTGCTGTTCACAAGCGCAAACCATCCAACTTGAAGGAGCTGGAGCAGTTTTGCAAGGAGGAATGGGCAAAAATCCCAGTGGTAAGATGTGGCAAGCTCATAAAGACTTATTCAAAGTGACTTGGAGCTGTGATAGCCGCAAAAAGGTGGCTCTACAAAGTATTGACTTTAGGGGGATGGATAGTTATGCACATTGACTTTTTCTGTTATTTTGTCCTATTTGTTGTTTGCTTCACAATAAAAAAAAAACATCTTCAAAGTTGTTGGCATGTTCTGTAAATTACATGATGCAAATCCTCAAACAATCCATGTTAATTCCAGGTTGTGAGGCAACAAAACACGAAAAATGCCATGGGTGGTGAAAACTTTTGCAAGGCACTGTAAATCACACAAATAGTAAACATAAGGGGAATACAAAGACACTGAATTTCAAAAGAGACAATTTCCCTAAACTACAAACCTTGCTATAAGGCATAAATTGGGATAAAATCTTAGGAATAAAGAACACGGAGGAGAGATGGGTTTGCTTTAAGAGCATATTAAATAAGGGCATTCGCCAATGCATCCCATTGGGTAATAAATTTAAAAGAGCGAACAAAAGTCCTGGATGGCTTAACTCCAATGTAAAAATGCATATAAAAGCAAAGGAGAAGGCCTTCAAAAAATACAAGGTTGTATCATCATCAGCATTCAGACGTTATAAAGAATGCAACAAGAAATGTAGGGGTGCAATTAGGGCGGCTAAGATAGAACATAGAGACACATAGTGAAAGAGAGAAAAAAATCCCAAGAAATTCTTTAAGTATATAAACAGTAAAAAAGGAGGACAGATCATATTGGCCCCATAAAGAATGAGGAAGGACATCTGGTTAAAAAGGATGGGGAGATGGCGAAGGTATTGAATTTATTCTTGTCCTCAGCCTTCCCGAGGGAATCGGGGGCTTCAGTAACCAAAACTGCAGTGTCTATCCTCATGACACATCACAGGAAGCACCTCCATGGTCCAACAGACGACAGAATTAAAATTAGACTTGGGAAACTTAAAATTAATAAATCACCAGGACCAGATGGCTTGCACCTGAGGCTACTTAGGGAGCTCAGTCAAGTACTTGCCAGACCATTGTTCCTAATTTTTACTGACAGTCTACTGACTGGAACTGTACCAGCTGATTGAAGAAAAGCCAATGTAGCACCAATATTTAAAAAGGGCCCAAAATACATCCCTGGGAATTACAGACCAGTTAGCCTAACATCAATAATTTGTAAGCTCTTGGAGGGGATGATAAGGGACTATATACAAGATTTTAGTAATGAGAACGGTATCATTAGCAGTAATCAGAATGGATTCATGAAGAATCGTTCTTGCCAAACCAATCTATTAACCTTCTATGAGGAGGTGAGTTGCCATCTAGATAAAGGAAGGCTCGTAGACGTGGTGTATCTGGATTTTGCAAAAGCATTTGACACAGTTCCCCATAAACGTTTACTGAACAAAATGAGGTCCGTTGGCATGGACCATAGGGTGAGTACATGGATTGAAAACTGCCTACAAGGACGAATTTAGAGGGTGGTGATAAATGGGGAGTACTCGGATTGGTCAGGGGTGGGTAGTGGGGTCCCCCAGGGTTCTGTGCTGGGACCAATCCTGTTTAATTTGTTCATAAATGACATGGAGGATGGGGTAAACAGCTCAATCTCTTTATTTGCGGACGACACTAGGCTAAGCAGGGCAATAACTTCTCCGCAGGATGTCGAAAACCTTTCAAAAAGATCTGAACAAATTAATCGGGTGGGCAACTATATGGCAAATGAGGTTCAATGTAGAAAAATGTAAAATAATGCATTTGGGTGGCAAAAATATGAATGCAATCTATACACTGGGGAGAGAACCTCTGGGGGGAATCTAAGATGGAAAAGGACCTTGGGGTCCTAGTAGATGATAGGCTCAGCAATGGCATGCAATGTCAAGCTGCTGCTAACAAAGCAAAAAGAATATTGGCATGCATTAAAAAGGGGATTAACTCCAGAGATAAAACGATAATTCTCCCGCTCTACAAGACTCTGGTCTGGCTGCACCTAGACATCGATGGTTTCAAGAAACTATTAGATAAGCACCTAAACTACCACGACATACAGGGATATACAATGTAATACTGACATATAATCATTCACGTAGGTTGGATTTGATGGACTTGTGTCTTTTTTCAACTTCACCTACTATGTAACTATGTAAGTAATTTAGTGTTACAGCTAAGCCTGGTCACTGCAGTGGTTCATTACCATAGCCGTTTCATCTGAGGGAAATCCTGAAAACATGACCTGTTGAGGACTGGAGTTGAGAAACACTGATCTGGGGGACAGGTGACCTGATTGACCTATCCTAGAGCACCGCCCAGAACTTCCAAAACATTCCCAATCAGCTGAATTTTTTGGACCTATCATAAAACTCTCTATTGAAATCAATCAATGGGGGGTTTGAAACTTCTACTGCCACCATGCCATAAGGGAAAAGGGGGGCAAAACATATTATCCCCCCCTTTTCTCATATTCTTTTGCTTTCACTGTGTGAGGAGACATCTAGCTAACAGGTGGCAAGCCTAGCTTTCATCATTCACTGTGTGCGCTGCTAGTAATACGGAGTCACGTATGACCGATATCAATGCTCAGAAGAGGAGAGAGTGGTGCAACACCCATAAATCGTGGACTATCGATTAAAGACTGTAATATGGTCCGATGAATCGAGCTTCAAAGTGTTCCCAACCGCCAGACGTGTTTATATGTAGCAAACACCTTCACAAGCTTATGACCAGGACTGTCTTGTGCCAACGGTAAAGCATGGTGGTGGCGCAATCATGGTTTGGGCAGACATATCTTGGTATTCTGCAGGCCCCATCATCATCTTGAAAAGTAGAGTCACTGCTAGCGACTATGTATAAATTTTGGCCAACCATGTGCACCCCATGGTGCAGACATTGTTTCCCAAAGACAGCGCCATTTATCAAGAGGATAATTCACACAGCTGGTATTGTCAAATCGTGGTTTGACAAGCATGCAGATGAAGTATTGCACCTCCTCTGGGCAGTGCAGTCGCTGGACCTCAATATCATAGAACCACTGTGGTCAATTTTGGAGCACAAGGTTCAAGCTTGTTTTTTGCCTCCGGCATCACTGCGAGAGCTGGAATGATTTTTGCGTGAAGAGTGGTATCAGATTCCATTATCCACCATCCAAGACTTATATTTGTCAATTACCAGGAGAATTTAGGCTGTCTTGGATGCCAAAGGCAGTCCAACACCATATTAGGCAACAATTTTTAATTTTTTTTTACCTGATGTTTCCATATTTTTGTCCAACCCTGTATGTATGTATCTATATACATACATATACCAAACTTCCATCAATGATTTTTGAATATTGAACATTAGGGGCCCTACTTTCATTTCTGCTTGGGGGCACCATTTTATCTAAAACCAGGCCTGTAAAAAAAGGACAACCCTGTGTTCATTTAGTTCTTGGGTACCTTTTTACAGTTACATAGAGTTGAAACCTGCCACTTGTCAATTTGAACAGTTAAAATTTTGTTTGTTAGAGAAAAATTTTCAATCTTTCTCCTTCAAGTTTCCATATCACAATGGTGGAAAACAACGACTGATTTAACTCCATAACTTTAAAAAAGATTAAACAAACTATCTAAAAAAAAAAATTTTTCTAATAATATTTTTACTGATGTAAGACCAGCTTTACACAACTTTATCTGCTGTGACCACAAAGAATATTTCATGCCATAGGGGAAAAAACGCAGAACTAAAGATAGTTAAAGTTCTGCTTGGGGCAAATATGTATGGAGATCACATGCAACACTGATGGATTAGGAACCGTTTAAAGTAAAGATAAGAGAAAGTTAGAAAAGTATATTAACAAAGTTCCAGATAGACCTGGTCCAAGTGTCTTCACAGTGACTGGTTAGGTTACTTATAATTACAGGTCAATAGAAGCAGTAGAGAGCTTAGGGTCAATATTGAGAATAGATCTCCTGAACCTACCAAGGATAAAAAAAACATGAGCCCTTACTTTTAGCGGACCCGTATCTGTTCTAAGTATGGCTGTTTCTTTCGATTTCTCTTATTTCTACTTTTTATTCTAATATGCATGTTTTTATAACTCATAAAATTATCAATGTGATTTTATGACAAAAAATAACATTCTGGCTTATTGCTGTGAGGTCATTTCAAACACCACAGGATACAGAGTATCAATTACAGCAGCATGAGATATTGAAAAGTTTCATCTAAACCGTGCGTTAAAAGGGGAGAAAATGTTTATTTTGGCAACACGTAAACACTGGAAAAACTTTAACAGGAGAGTAAAATATTCATATTTGTATTTCTGATATATGATGTGTCTGAATCAATTGTAGCATCAACATCTGGCCGCTTTCTGCTCAGCTTATCTGTCAATCCTTTGGCTTGGTAAAGGGTCATGTAAACATGTTATATCATTAGAATGTCTTCCTCTGATTTGCTGGTTCTCTTCTTTGTAGATAATCTAAGGGTTACAAAAGTAGTGCTAAATTACAGTACGCTGTCTGTTTATTATTTAATCGCCAATAACATCATTTGTTTTCATTCTCTTTGAAAGAAAACATTCCTGAATGGAAGGCAGACAATGTGATCTTGAAGAGACTTAAGATCTTTAAAAATCTACACTTCAGAGTTGGTTGTCCACTTTAAGTACCGGTTCACACATATGTGATATAACAGGCATCACATTTGATTCGCACCGCATTGCTGTGAAGATCACATGCGATGTCTGTGCGATGCGAATTTCAGCCATACAAACTGTATGGCTGAAATTGCATCGCATCGCATTCACACCAAAAAGGTGCAGGACCCTTTTTTTGGTCCACACTGGAATCGGATTGCATGGGTTTTCACACCTATGCGATCCGATTCTGCACCATTTGACAGTTTGCTCTGGGATATGCAAACTGATCTGGGGGTGTCATTAACTTTCTATTGACACCCGCAGCGGTTCGCATAGGGCAGTGTGAACCGCCGGCGGGTGACATGCGATGCTGGAACCCGCACTGGAATCATGCGGGTTCTCACATTGCATATGTGTGAACCGAGCCTAAAGAGACCCTGCCACCAGACAATTCATTACCCCTTTGCGCCTAAGGGTAAAACAAATCTTAATGCCTAAGGCCAATTCTGCAACTTTGACACATGTTAGTCAACCTGTACATATCATCACAACTACTTTGTACATCCAGGTGGATTATACCTTGTTTTTTATAGGACAAATTGGGCTTTCATTTGGTGGTAAATTGTATGGCTCATGATTTTTTTTTATTAATATTATCTAAGGAAACCTGGCCCAAAATAGTCAAATAAAAACTTTTTTTTAAAATGTATCTGTATATTTCTTGTTACTACTGTAGCACTATTCTTTTCTCTCTCTGCGGCTACTGAGGTATGATGGCACCACCTGTATAGTATTTTAGGAGCAGAGTCTTCATAATCTGTGTGATCAGGACAGGATCTCTAACAAGTACAGTGCCTCCACTCAATTGGGGCTTGTGAATAGCAAGTGAAATCCCAATTGAGAAATATATCTTCACATAGACAGTAATCCACACAGCATTGTATTTGAAAGTCCATGTATTGAAGAAATAACATTCAGTGAACCATCCAACATGAAGCATTTTCCAAACAGGAACATGAAATCATTAACAGTCTCTGTATGTAGTTCTCAGTGAGGTGAATTTGCAGCAGCAGCACTTACTGTATTCTCTTAGCAGCCATTACTGTTCTATCCACATGTCTGTCTCCCACATGTCTCCATCCACCCACTTACCCACAAAACCCCTTGCCATGCTCTGCTCTTCTTGATGACCTCATCCTTGGTGAGACAGAGAGCATAGCAACCATATTGGAAAAGGGCAAACAAACACTGCATAACAAGAGTATACACTTGGTAAATGGGCAAAGAAATGATCACATCACTACACAACCATAACCTACCACCAAAGAACAACCCAAAATAATTTCTTCTGCTAATCGCAGCGATAACACATATGTGTATGTTAGTTGTTGTTTGCACTCATAGTACAGCCCAGAAACAATAGTGCACATTTTGCTTTTTTTATTCTGCCTCAAACACACTGACACTGACATGAACTAACACACCTTGATCTTTGACCCTGACGTTGACCCAAACACTAACCCTGTGGCTGACCTAGATCAAGATTTTTTATTATTATTATTATTATTAAAAAAATACATTTTTATACACACAATTCTTTTTTCTATCTCTGCAAGGACAGAGAAGGATACAATGTATCTGTCTCGCCCAGTCACAGAGACAGAAAACATGGGGGCGGGCTGCACAGTAACTGATCACTGTGATAGCCAATTAGTGGCTATCACAGCGATCAGATATTCCAGGTCCCAATCGTTAGAACGGGAACCAGGGCTCTCGGTGGGACCCCGATCTCTGTGCTGGGAGCGTGCCATGTGGCGTTCTCAGCACAAAGAAAGATATACAAATATGCGGCCCTACAGACAAAAGCCATGTCCAGCCCCTGCATATTTGCGCACGGTCAGCATGAAGGGGTTAAAAACAAATTCCCATAAGATTATTATTATTAAAATATGAGAAGATAACTGCTAGGGTTTATCTACACCTTTTTACAACAACATATGAATTATGCATGTTTTGTTCCTTATTAAATGCAGGTACAACAGCTACTGAATCTAATTAACTCCGGAGTCTTTATAACTTATATATGTCAACATTTAAATGGATGAGTTGGCAGCTCTAGTTATTATCCTGCCAAAGTTGGTACATTTTATCATGGCAATGGGGGAAGCTAGTGTGACCCTCAGGAACATGGGTCTAATTGTACGTGCGGGCTCTGTCCTGTAACACTGGGGAGCATAATTTGTATACAATAAATTATTTTAGGCCTCAGAACAACATTTGGGCCTCTTCAACCTCAATAATATGGACAATCCTGGACTTAGCACCAGCACCAGAACTTTGAAATGTAGTAAGTCCCCAGGAAGCAGATCCTGTGATGTTGACTAGAATTCTCTTTGAGAGGTCCTAGGTTTTCTACACCAGTCAGTTAAAAAACTAATGCAAGATATCTATTCAAAGATTTCACTCTTGTAAACATTGTCACTCTTGTAAACAAATAGCCAATTATGGGGGTGGGGGGGTGGGGTGTGTAGAGTGAGGGGATAAGGATTACTTTGAGATTTGTATGTAATGATTTTATTGAATGTGATACGATGATTAAAGCTTTGATGTAGTCTTTAAGAAAATTAATAAAAAGAAAGAATATAAAAAACAAATAGATAATTATAAACCCACACATTGTTCAATAATATATAGATAAAAAATACACTTACTTGGCTCCCTGTCAGTTGTTTGGTAGTCCGTTAGCTATCCAGTAATGCAGATGAAGTAATTTAATTCTCAGAGTACATCTACTTAATAAACCCATCAATCTCTCCTTTCACTGCAATGTGAGAGGTCAGTAAAGTAGGAACAATTGTCAGTCTTGATGAAAAATTACAAAATTTAAGTAACCCAAACCATCACTAAAATTACTAATCATTTTTGTTAAAAAAAAAAAAAAAAAAAGATATTTCTTTACTGTGTCAGATTATCTTATTTTCAAAAAAAGTGTGATCACAGTTTTGAAATGTGTATATCTTGTTTTACTTAATATTTACGCATAACTTGAAAATAGATCATACATATACTGTATATTGTGTAGGTAAAAATCAGGCAATGCTCTGTTTTTTTTTAAATATAATCTACAAAAAATTGACAGGAAAAACTACAGATAATTAATAGATATATTTTTTAACAACCAACCAGAATTTATTTTCCCTGAACTTATTTAAACCATATAAATATATAAAGCAAGTGTAGACCGCCAAATCAGCTGTACATTTGCAAGCTGTTCATTTAGCAACAATAGCTACCACTTGATAATGCACAGCTTCAAGTGTCAGTATTGAAAATTCTTTATGTGTGCATGACTACATTGGATCAGAATAAACAGATTTAAATGGTATATACTTTATTGGTGGATATTCAAATCGAAGCCCCTCTTAGTTTAAACTGAAACAGTAGATGTGAGGATTTAACAAATGATATAGGGAGACAAATGTCCAAAGTAAATACAATTGTTGGTAGTAGTATACTTTATTTGGGGATACTGAAGTGGAAGTCCCAAAGTTGAAATACTAAAGGTGTGACTTATAGGTAGCAGTTTACACATAAACCAATGGGGTTGGTTTACTAAAACTGGAGAGTGCAAAACCTGGTGAAGCTCTGCATAGAAATCAGCTTTCAGGTGTTTTTGTCAAGAAGTTAGAAGCTAAATTGGCTAGCTTCACCAGATTTTGTGCTATCCAGTTTTAGTAAATCAATTAACGTGTTGCAAGGAGAAGGACCAACAAGAAGTGTTCTTGACCCTGAACCTTATTGGTGTCTATGACTACTACTACCAATAAATGGTTTAAATTTGAAAATTTTCTCAGTATCCACAAATAAAGTACTAGTATTGGAAAGTACAGTAACTGTGTTTGGCCAACAACCATTTTTTTGTTCTCCATGGAAAAATCCTTGCACGACTGTGCATTTGTGTAATGCAGTGCGATTCAGTGAGAATTGGTTCTGAAGGATATACAGTAAATGTGACTTCCTTCAAAGAAGCTAATCTGTGATGAAAGTATAGTGTATATGGGCCTGGTTCTGGTCCTAGGTTGCTACCACTCTGATCACAACAAAAGGATCACTCAGCAGAAGATAAATTCTTGGATGGATACTGAGGAGCACCTGGTACAAAAGTTCATATCACTTAAGGTGTTTTTGAAGCATATAGTGCTTAAGAGCACCAAATACAGCCAACGTGCTTCAGAGGAAGGGCATACCCCTTCTTTGGGTCTTCAGCAGTAAATGTTATTATAATCACAATGGAATGCACTAGAAGACCTATGTTAAGGCTTCATGAAGACAATATTCTCCCACCGACACAAGGAAAGTTTCTCAAACTCAGCTGGCCATTTCCAGTGGCGTATGGGATGATAGTCTTTTACAAGCCTTAACTTAATTCCTTTAATGCATTCCATTATGATTTTAATGACATTGACTGCTCACGCCCTAAAGAAGGGGGAGGCCTTCTCCTGAAACACATTAGCTGTATTTGATGCCTTTTCATTAGTGAATGTCAAAATATTTCAGAGCCTACCTGGCTGAAGAATTCTTCAGCATTTGACACACTTGTGCTCATTGTGATATAGTGAGAAATGCCTGGAACCAAAACTTGAAGCAGGGGACCAGGCGCTTAACAATACCCAGAAGAGTCTTTGGCCTACTTTCGCTCTTCAAGAAAGTAAAAAACAGAGGCACATACAGCACGGCAGGTAAGTATTATTACTTTTTTCTTGCAGGGATTTATTTTATGTGGCAATATGTCACTTTCAAGCCTCGTACACACGACAGAGTTTCTCGGCAAGAAACGACAAGAAAACTGCCAGAGATCTTTCTTACTGAGAAAACCGTTTGTGTGTATGGTTTCTCGTCGAGAAAACTGGCCAGAATCTCGACGAGAAAAATAGAGAACCTGCTCTCTATTTTCTCATCGAGATTCTCGTCAGCATGTTTCTCGATGAGAAAAATGTGTGTGTGTACACTTACCTGTCGCCGTGAAACCCGCGCATGCTCGAAATGACTTTGACGCATGCGTGGTAGCTTCCTAGGCATAGGTAGGGTGTAGCAAAATGGCGGCGACGGCATCGAATGTGACGAGCGCACGCTCGTGGTAGTTGATGACGTCACCGCGTTCATTCCATTTAAAAGAACTGTGGTTCTTTGAATGGATTGTGTGTACACTTGGCCGGGACAAGATTCTTGTCCAAGAATCTCGTCAGTTAAAACGACGAGTTTTTTTCTGACGAGATTCTCGGCCGTGTGTACGAGGCTTCAGGGTTTATTGTGTACCACACTACCAGTTCCAGACACAAGTTACTACATCTTTGTTGTCAGCATTTCTGGCAGGTGAAGATTGCGATCCTGTCATTCCACACTGTATGTACAGTATAATTAGAAACCATTAAGGATTTAAGTGATTTAAGTTTGTTCTTGAAGCATGAACACTTGATGTTGTTATCTTGTCATTTTTGGATTCCTATTTCTTCTGTCTATTTTTTGTATTTATCTGTAAACTTATCTTATTGACCTCCACTTCAACTATGGTGAAGCTCTGCATTTCTCTTGTGATTATTTCTGGAAATTATCCCATTTATATAGGTCTCTGGGGATGGTGAAAAAAAACATAACTTCAGATTTCAGGCTAGCAGTGTAGGCTCTGGAATACAACTGCATGCAGCTGTGTGCGTTGTTTTCTTTCTCGTTGCTGTTATTAACAGAAAAAGATGATGCCTTTTGGTCAGTTTTATTTTAATTCTGTTTGAAAGTTTCCAGATTTATGCACTGCTGTTTTTAATATTTAATTACTTGTTTAAAAATCCTTATTTTGCAAATAAATATTTAATATAAGGTGCTTGCAAGATGCTTTGTTAATGGAACATACTGGGCCTTCTAAATAAGAAAGCCCAGCACTGCTGAGTATTTTTTGACAGCTTCTGATTTCAGATTGGAAATCCAAGCAGGTAGTATCTCTGCTGGGCGAGATTAACAGACATGATTGGCAACTTGGGATCTTCACAGCATTAAAATCTGTTTTATTGAGAAATAGGCAGGGGTAAAATTTCCACTGGAATCTCTGCTGGAACTCATTCAACTGTTGGTGTACATACGGTATATAATTGTATCTTTTGCTCAGGTCTATTTAGAACTAGGGTTGCACCGATACCACTTTTTTAAGACCAAGAACAAGTACTGATACTTTTTTCAAGTACTCGCCGATACAGATTACCGATACTTTTTTTTAATCTCGCCTTCACAACAGGGAAAGGGACTGAGGACATAGATTCCCCAGTCCCTTTCTCTGCAGCCTCAGCTGCACTGAAGATGAATTAACAGGAGACAGAGGGTCCTCTTCATTCATAAACTGAAGCATCGTAAACACTGTTTATGACGCTTAGTTATGAATAGACAGAGTCAGTGATCACTAACTCTGCTCATTCAGAACAGGAAGGAGTCCGTAAATGACATATTTATCGGCTGCTTCCTCTGCTCTCCATCCTGACAGATCTGGGACGAGGGGGGGGCTGGAGGAGGACCCGGAGAGCTGGAGGAGCACAGGGAAGACACAGGGAGCCAGAGGAGGACACAGAGGATGACACCGGGAGCCAGTGGAGGCCCCGAGGAGCTGGAGGACCGGGGGGACAGTCGGGGGGTGATCAGTGTGGCGTGGGGGCAGTTATAAGCACCAATATCCCTGTATAGCTTTCAAAAACAGCAGCTGACATCCACGGGAGGCAGCGGAGGAGAAGCGGCTCTCAGCTGCTTCATTGAAAGCCCCACAGGGAGATCGGTGATTGTAACTGCCCCCACCGCTGGACCAATTATCTGTTAGGCTGCGCTGAGGACACCTGCCCGGTTAAACAGGAGAGGGAGGTATCAGATTAAGCATCGGAGCATTTGCACGAGTACAGGTGCAAATGCTCAGCATCGGTATCGGTGCAACCCTGTTCAGAACATTTACCTCATTTACCACCTGCTGGCTGCAAATTCAATACATATATGCAATATTTCATATTTATCTGATTAAAAATGAAATAGAAATATACAATATAAAAAATGTTTACAAATAGTATCAATTCTTTCCAATGCTATCAGGGCATGCTTACATTATAAATGTACACAGAAGTGTATTGTCATCATCACTTGGATAGAATATAAGGAGTGTGGTGAGACTGTATACTGCAGGTCCCGTACTAAAATCATTATAGTAGCTTCGCTCTCCAGACACCATCTTAGAGAACAACTACAGGAAATATAAGAAAATAAATTTACTTCAATGAGATATTCCTTTAAAAGTCATAAAACAAATTTTCAGTTCAGTTTCCTCAGTATATAAATAAACACCCCTTGTGCAAATCCAAGAACCAGAACTCGGAGGACAAAGCAAAATAATTATGGGAATTCCATCATCCCAGTATTTCTAGGAGGAGATGAATCTTCCTGTTTGTGCTGGACATCATATGCACAGTACCCTCTACAGTAGTTTGCGATGGAGAGTAGCTGTACATTTGTGGGGGACCAAGAGAAATAAAGTGGTAATAAACCCCAAAGTTTACCAATTCTTAGATGTGATAGCTATATTAGTGTTCTTTTTTATGCCTTTTTCCTTTATTTTCCATGGTGATCTGGCCAGTACGTCTGTTATTTTTCAACGTAATTTAACAAACCAAGCTGTCCAGACAAAGTTGCAATTACAGGGTTGAGACAAACCATTTACCACTGACAGGGGTGCTTACAATGAACAGCTGTATTTATTTATTTATTTATTTATGTCTGCCAATCTCTCCACTGGCTTCCCCTACCCACCTTATAAACTTCAAAACACTAACCACAACTTACCAGGCCATCCACAACATCGCCCCCAACTACATCACCAATCTCATCCGCACATATCACCCAAATCGTCCTCTCAAACCGCTCCTCCCAGGACCTCCTGACCTCTTGCTCTCTAGCTCCCTTGTTACCTCTTCCCCATGCTCACCTACGGGAACTCTCCAGTGCCTCTCCCATCCTCTTGAACTCCCTGCCCCAGTATGTCCGGTCAGCTCCTAACCTGTCCGCCTTTAGGCGCTCCTTGAAAACTCACTTATTCAGGGAAGCCTGCCCCACCTCCACCTAAGAACTGTACTTGAGTCCCCTCCATCAGATCATCCCCTGCATCCCTTATCTTTTGTACCACCTTCCTCTCCATTTAGATTGCAAGCTCCGCGAGCAAGGCCCTCCTATTCTTCCTGTATTGAACTGTAATGTAATTGTACTGTCCCCCTTTTTATTGTAAAGCGCTGTGTAAACTGTTTAATTCTGTATAATAATAATTTATGTAAAACCTCCCAATAAGAGAAAAATGTGTGCTGTAACTGCTCATAAAGCGTTAATTGGCATTCAGCTTTAATTTGTTTGTCAAGTCAATCTCAATCTGCTAGTCTAAAGCTGGCCATAGCTGGATCAAAATTTGTCTTCCAGTTTATTTATTTTTTAAGTTTTTTCAAAGCTTAAGGTGGATGTAAACCTGATTTTTTTTTTTATGAAGACTTCTACCTTGTACAGTAGAAGATGTCAAGTCATCTGTGCCCAATCTTGCCACGAAGATTTAATCCAGCTCCGAGCAATCCTCTTTTCTTTTTTTAGTAAGATAGAAAATGATACACAGATAAGTTTGTGTCGCCACATCCCCCACTGCTGTGACTGACATCTGATTTATTTATCTCATGAACAGCATGAGAGCAGAGAGAGTGTTATGATTCCAGCTTCACATCCCTCCTTTCTTCTCCAGCTCTCCCAGGATTGGCTGCTCCACACCTCAGCATGATTGGGTATGCCAAAGTCATTTGGTGCCTTTCCTTAGTTTTGACTGGATTCACCCCCTGACGCTTACCGGAGCCATCGGTAGAGGTGATCCTGTTAGGTATGGAGACGAATGTGGGGAAGATGGCCCCCATCTGTCTCCATATCATTGCAGAGCGGAAGCGACGTCAAAACATCACTTCCGCCCATAGCTCTTAAAGAGACTTTTTATTTTATTTTTTTCTCAAATTACATTTAATCATTTTTTTATTGCATTTTAGTGTAAATATGAGATCTGAAGTATTTTTGACCCCAGATCTCATATTTAAGAGGTCCTGTCATGCTTTTTTTCTATTACAAGGGATTTTTACATTCCTTGTAATAGGAATAAAAGTGACACAATTAAAAAAAAAAAAGAACAGTGTAAAAATAAAAAATAAATGGTAAAATAAATAAGAAAAAACAATAAAAAGATGTAAGCGTGCTTCGTCCCGCCGAGCTCGCGTGCAGAAGCGAACACATACGTGAGCAGCGCCCGCATATGAAAACGGTGTTCAAACCAAACGTGTGAGGTATCACCGCAATCGGAAGAGTGAGTGCAATAATTCTAGCCCTAGACTTCCTCTGTAACTCAAACATGCAACCTGTAGAATTTTGTAAACTTTGCCTAAGGAGATTTTTAAGGGTAAAGGTTTGTCGCCATTTCAAGAGCGGCACAATTTTGAAGTGTGACATATTGGGTATCAATTTACTCAGCCTAAAATTATCTTTCGCAATCTAACTGTTGTCTTATTTTTTATTCCAAAAAAGTGTATTTTTTCCCAAAAAAGTGCGCTTGTAAGACTGCTGCGCAAATATGGTGTGACAGAAAGTATTACAACGACCGCCATATTATTCTCTAGGGTGTTAGAGAAAAATAATAATATATATAATGTTTAGGGGTTCTAAGTCATTTTCAGAAAGAGGTTAATGGTAGGTTTATTTTAACAGTGAGAGATGGAATAACAACAAAAATACTCAGGAAAGCGCATTTCAAAAAAGTTATAAATTGATTTGCATTTAAATGGGTGAAATAAGTATTTGATCGCCTATTAATCAGCAAGATTTCCGGCTCCCAGGTGTCTTCTATACAGGTAACGAGCTGAGATTAGGGGCACTCTCTTAAAGGGACCCTAATCCCATTGAAAATATGTAGAGGGAGCTGAAGATTTGAGTTTTCTAAAGTCAGCCTTGAAACCTTACTGACTTGGAGAGGATCTGCAAAGAGGAGTGGGACAAAATCCCTCCTGAGATGTGTGCAAACCTGGTGGCCAATTACAAGAGACGTTTGACCTCTGTGATTGGCAACAAGGGTTTTGCCACCAAGTACCAAGTCATGTTTTGCGAAGGGGTGAAGGGGTCAAATACTTATTTCACTCATTAAAAAGCAAATCAATTTATAACTTTTTTGAAATGCGTTTTTCTGGATATTTTTGTTGTTATTCTGTCTCTCACTGAATAAAATAAAATAAACCTACCATTAAAATTATAGACTGATCATTTCTTTGTCAGTGGGCAAACGTACAAAATCAGCAGGGGATCAAATACTTTTTTCCCTCACTGTAACAACACTGCTTGAAAATCCCTCACTGTATGTAAAGTGGGTAATATTACCACAAACTACCAATAATATGGAGTCCTTCTTCAAGGTCCATCAATGCAAGGGGGCACCACATTGATCACCAATGTAAGTGCGTACTTCACCATTGACGACCAATGTAAGTGGGTACTACAAAGACCCCCACATTTAAGGGGCATTTCTACAGGGTCTACCAATGTAGGGAGTAACATATCCACTTCTGACCAATGTAAGGAGGCACTACATTGATCACCAATGTATGGATGTAATTCAACATTAACCACCAATGTAAGGGGAAACTACACTGACCACCAATTGAAGGGGGTATTCCTCCAGGGACTACCAATGCAAGAGGTAATATATCCACTTGTGACTAGGGATGGGCCCGGTGCTCGATTCGAACCCACGTTCGAATCGAGCACCGGGCGTTCGCTCGCTCGGCGAGCCCAGAACTATTTGGGCCGTTCGCATCACATTCGTGTGATGCGAGCGGCCCCGCAATGCATTGCGGCCGGCGCGGCCGGCGCAGTGCATTGCTGGCTGATGATTGGCCAAGCATGCACTGTGACCCCGCATGCTTGGCCAATCACAGCGCCCGAAACTCGGAGAGCAATAATTGGCTACAGGCAGGACGCCTGTAGCCAATTACAGCTCAGGGGCTTTAGTACACGCCCCACCATTTAAAAGGCCGCCACGCCGTCGGCCCCGGTCACATGAGTTCCGGCTTTAGGAGAGATCAGTCTGCTGATTCTGTCTTTGCTTGATACTGAAAGATTTGCTCTTCTTTGCTAAACCATTGGCTATTTCTTTGCTAAACCATTGCTACCTAAGTCATTGATCGTTCATTGCTGCTGATTGCACAGTTAGTGTGTTATTAGCTGCTGCTGGGGATTAGTCTGGTGCGTGCTTACTGTTAGTACAGTATTGCAGTAGTACCAACCGCAGTGCTGTTAGCACAGCATTGCACCCCAACAGCACCCATAGGACTTCTAGTGTGTTAGTGGCAGCAAACAGAGCTCCTATATTTTCTTCTCAGCAGCACCCATAGGACTTCTAGTGTGTTAGTGGCAGCAAACAGAGCTCCTATATTTTCTTCTCAGCAGCACCCATAGGACTTCTAGTGTGTTAGTGGCTTCACACAGAGCTCCTATATTTTCATCTCAGAAGCACCCATAGGACTTCTAGTGTGTTAGTGGCTTCACACAGAGCTCCTATATTTTCATCTCAGAAGCACCCATAGGACTTCTAGTGTGTTAGTGGCAGCAAACAGAGCTCCTATATTTTCTTCTCAGCAGCACCCATAGGACTTCTAGTGTGTTAGTGGCTTCACACAGAGCTCCTATATTTTCATCTCAGAAGCACCCATAGGACTTCTAGTGTGTTAGTGGCAGCAAACAGAGCTCCTATATTTTCTTCTCAGCAGCACCCATAGGACTTCTAGTGTGTTAGTGGCTTCACACAGAGCTCCTATATTTTCATCTCAGAAGCACCCATAGGACTTCTAGTGTGTTAGTGGCAGCAAACAGAGCTCCTATATTTTCATCTCAGAAGCACCCATAGGACTTCTAGTGTGTTAGTGGCATCACACAGAGCTCCTATATTTTCTTCTCAGCAGCACCCATAGGACTTCTAGTGTGTTAGTGGCAGCAAACAGAGCTCCTATATTTTCTTCTCAGCAGCACCCATAGGACTTCTAGTGTGTTAGTGGCAGCAAACAGAGCTCCTATATTTTCATCTCAGAAGCACCCATAGGACTTCTAGTGTGTTAGTGGCATCACACAGAGCTCCTATATTTTCTTCTCAGCAGCACCCATAGGACTTCTAGTGTGTTAGTGGCATCACACAGAGCTCCTATATTTTCTTCTCAGCAGCACCCATAGGACTTCTAGTGTGTTAGTGGCAGCAAACAGAGCTCCTATATTTTCATCTCAGAAGCACCTATAGGACTTCTAGTGTGTTAGTGGCAGCAAACAGAGCTCCTATATTTTCATCTCAGAAGCACCCATAGGACTTCTAGTGTGTTAGTGGCATCACACAGAGCTCCTATATTTTCTTCTCAGCAGCACCCATAGGACTTCTAGTGTGTTAGTGGCAGCAAACAGAGCTCCTATATTTTCTTCTCAGCAGCAGACATAGGACTTCTAGTGTGTTAGTGGCATCACACAGAGCTCCTATATTTTCTTCTCAGCAGCACCCATAGGACTTCTAGTGTGTTAGTGGCAGCAAACAGAGCTCCTATATTTTCATCTCAGAAGCACCCATAGGACTTCTAGTGTGTTAGTGGCAGCAAACAGAGCTCCTATATTTTCTTCTCAGCAGCACCCATAGGACTTCTAGTGTGTTAGTGGCATCACACAGAGCTCCTATATTTTCTTCTCAGCAGCACCCATAGGACTTCTAGTGTGTTAGTGGCATCACACAGAGCTCCTATATTTTCATCTCAGAAGCACCCATAGGACTTCTAGTGTGTTAGTGGCATCACACAGAGCTCCTATATTTTCTTCTCAGCAGCACCCATAGGACTTCTAGTGTGTTAGTGGCATCACACAGAGCTCCTATATTTTCTTCTCAGAAGCACCCATAGGACTTCTAGTGTGTTAGTGGCATCACACAGAGATCCTATATTTTCTTCTCAGCAGCACCCACAGGACTTCTAGTGTGTTAGTGGCATCACACAGAGTTCCTATATTTTCATCTCAGAAGAACCCATAGGACTTCTAGTGTGTTAGTGGCATCACACAGAGTTCCTATATTTTCATCTCAGAAGCACCCATAGGACTTCTAGTGTGTTAGTGGCATCACACAGAGTTCCTATATTTTCATCTCAGAAGCACCTATAGGACTTCTAGTGTGTTAGTGGCATCACACAGAGCTCCTATATTTTCTTCTCAGAAGCACCCATAGGACTTCTAGTGTGTTAGTGGCATCACACAGAGCTCCTATATTTTCTTCTCAGCAGCACCCATAGGACTTCTAGTGTGTTAGTGGCAGCAAACAGAGCTCCTATATTTTCATCTCAGAAGCACCCATAGGACTTCTAGTGTGTTAGTGGCATCACACAGAGCTCCTATATTTTCTTCTCAGCAGCACCCATAGGACTTCTAGTGTGTTAGTGGCATCACACAGAGCTCCTATATTTTCTTCTCAGCAGCACCCATAGGACTTCTAGTGTGTTAGTGGCAGCAAACAGAGCTCCTATATTTTCTTCTCAGCAGCACCCATAGGACTTCTAGTGTGTTAGTGGCATCACACAGAGCTCCTATATTTTATTCTCAGCAGCACCCATAGGACTTCTAGTGTGTTAGTGGCATCACACAGAGCTCCTATATTTTCTTCTCAGAAGCACCCATAGGACTTCTAGTGTGTTAGTGGCATCACACAGAGCTCCTATATTTTCTTCTCAGCAGCACCCATAGGACTTCTAGTGTGTTAGTGGCATCACACAGAGTTCCTATATTTTCATCTCAGAAGCACCCATAGGACTTCTAGTGTGTTAGTGGCATCACACAGAGTTCCTATATTTTCATCTCAGAAGCACCCATAGGACTTCTAGTGTGTTAGTGGCATCACACAGAGCTCCTATATTTTCTTCTCAGCAGCACCCATAGGACTTCTAGTGTGTTAGTGGCAGCAAACAGAGCTCCTATATTTTCTTCTCAGCAGCACCCATAGGACTTCTAGTGTGTTAGTGGCATCACACAGAGCTCCTATATTTTCTTCTCAGCAGCACCCATAGGACTTCTAGTGTGTTAGTGGCATCACACAGAGCTCCTATATTTTCTTCTCAGCAGCACCCATAGGACTTCTAGTGTGTTAGTGGCATCACACAGAGTTCCTATATTTTCATCTCAGAAGCACCCATAGGACTTCTAGTGTGTTAGTGGCAGCAAACAGAGCTCCTATATTTTCTTCTCAGCAGCACCCATAGGACTTCTAGTGTGTTAGTGGCATCACACAGAGCTCCTATATTTTCTTCTCAGCAGCACCCATAGGACTTCTAGTGTGTTAGTGGCAGCAAACAGAGCTCCTATATTTTCTTCTCAGCAGCACCCATAGGACTTCTAGTGTGTTAGTGGCAGCAAACAGAGCTCCTATATTTTCATCTCAGAAGCACCCATAGGACTTCTAGTGTGTTAGTGGCATCACACAGAGCTCCTATTTCTTGTTCATACATCACGGGACACAGAGCAGCATAGTCATTACTATGTGGGTTATATAGAATTACCTTCAGGTGCTGGCACTAGCAACTTCCAAAACAGGAAGTACCCTCCCCTATATAAGCCCCTCCCATCCGGGAGTACCTCAGTTTTTTGCCAGTGTCTAAGGTGTTGGCCAAGGTTAACATGTATTCATCTGGGCTTGTGTACAGGTTCTCTGGGCCTTAGCAAGCTATTCCGGATCCGACCAAAAAAGCTTCATAGCTAAACGGTCGGTACCCGGGCCTTGCAGAGAAGAGCAAGGTTTTGCCTGTAATGCCTCTCTTAGGAGGGCTGGACCCTGGGATCCAGAGCTCTGGTCATACCCAAAACCAAGAGGCTATCTGTGCAGGGTGCTATACAGGTCCAGGGGAGTGGAATCCTTGGGAACCCGGTCCCTGAAGGTCTAGTACAATGCCTGCCGTGAAAGGTGAAGTTTGGGCTTCTGTGGACCAAACAAAGTCCTGCGGCGGGGAAAAGGTAAGTGGGGGCCCCTCAGGAACTTGGTTCTATTGAGGGGACCCCCAAGCCTAATATGTCTTTCTGCCTGTTACCTAAAAGGTATTCCCGCTAATAGCTGTATATGCCTAAGAAATCCTAGAAATGTTTTTTCATAAAGGAAGTTTTAAAAACTGTAAACCTGGAAATGTTTTTCATAAAGGAGGTTTTAAAAAAAAAAAAAAAAAGACAAAAGTGCGGTACCTGTGTTTGTCCACTAGAGGCCGCTGTGGAATGTCTTTTTTTCTTGGGACTATTCCTTCCATGGTGAAAGTCCAGGCAGATGAGTGAGCTCTCTATCAGGGAAGCTGCATTCCTCTGTCATGCTGCCAAGTAGTTTCCTTCCATCCCCGAGTCCTGGTGAGACAGGGACCCTGGCTCCTCTCCCTACATGGCGCCAAGAGCGCACACGTGCACGCGCGCGCGCACACACGCTTTCTTTTTATAAGATTTAGCTTCAAAAAAGGGGGCGGAGCCTGGCGGATGACGCGCTCTGTGCGCCCAGCGCTTCTGCGCATGTGCGGGCGTCCCAGCAAGATAAAAGGACTCAGTCCACGCTGCTTGCTATGGACACAGAGCATGAAAAGGAGCTGGTAGCATGGTATAGGGGCTTACAGCGGGCGGTTGATACAGGCATCCCCAGAAAGACGCATTAGTAGACACCCACTGATATACATAGCAGCAAAATTGCATTAGACTATTTCAGTAAGGGGTGTATGGCGGCTGGAATACCTCAGCTTTGAACTAAGGAATATGCCGCCTAAAAAACTCAGAGATATACCTCTCAGGAAGTGTAGGGGGTCTCCATCGGGCTCTGAGGATCTGGAGCAGTCATCTGCACCCTCCTCCCCTGAGAAATCAGAGGTTAATACCCATAAGGAACCCCCGGGAGTGCCAGGTACTGCGGCTGTCCTCAGTCCACCTGCTCCTGCATATATAACAGAGGAGGTTTTTTCCTCAACTCTGGAGGGATTGGAGCAGAGATTGGCAGCATTGATCGCTTCTTCTCTACAGGAAAGAAAGCGCGCCAGATCTCCATCACCTCCATTAGAGTGCCTGTTGGCAGAGCAACAGTCCCAGGAAGGGACCGACCTACCTGAAGGGGATCAGGAGGAGGTTAACTCTGTTTTTGAGGAATCGACAGTAGATGAACCATTTTCAGCATCACAGACTGAAAGATTGTGGGTCCAGACCCTAACTGACATGGTTCGATCTGCATTTAAAATGCCTCTTGTTGAACCATCAACTACTGCTGTCTCCTCATTGGGGTCGCTAAAAGCTCCCCAGGTTAATTGCTCCTTTCCAATACATCCATTATTGGAAGGACTTATATACCAGGACTGGGAACATCCTGATAAACTATTTGTTCCGCCTAAAAAATTTCCGGTGATCTATCCCATGGAGGAAAAGTTCACCCAGAGATGGAATGTTCCTACGGTGGATGCAGCCATCTCTTCTGTGAACAAATCACTGACATGTCCAGTAGATAATGTTCAAATGTTCAAAGATCCAGTAGATAAAAAATTGGAATCTTTATTAAAATCTGCTTTTTCCACAGCAGGGGCTGTTACACAGCCAGCAGTGGCAGCTATTGGGGTCTGCCAAGCTTTAAAGGATCAAATGAAAATGGTCCTGAGGGATTTGCCAGACCAGCAGGCCCAGGCTCTGGCTGATCTGCCTAGAGCATTATGCTTTGCGGTTGACGCCATCAAGGATTCTATCCATCAGGCCTCCCGCCTCACGCTGTCTTTGGTACATATGCGTAGGCTTCTGTGGCTCAAGAACTGGTCTGCTGAGGCTCCCTGTAAGAAGCTCTTAGTTAGCTTCCCATTTCATGGGGAACGCCTTTTTGGCGAGGACCTGGATAAGTATATCCAGAAGATTTCCAGTGGTAAAAGTACTCTCTTACCGAGTAAGAAGAGGTCTAGGGGTCCATCTTTTAAGAGGACTACCTCTCCTATCCCTGCGACGTCTGCTACTAAGCAGTTCCGACGGCCTCCTCGGTCAAACTCAGGGGGTAAAAATCAGGGACAGTCACAGGGTAATAAGAAACCCTGGATCCGAAGGGGTACTAAACCAGCCTCCAAGTCAAGCCTATGAAGGGCTGCCCCCACTCAAACGGGTGGGGGGAAGACTTCAGTTGTTCGCAGAGACCTGGCGGGAGACGATCAAAGACAGATGGGTGCTCTCCGCAGTAACTCTGGGATACAAGTTGGAGTTAAAAGAGTCTCCTCCTTCCCATTTTATGTGGTCAGGCATGCCAAGAGACCCTCTGAAAATAGGGTCTCTCCTATTGGCGTTAGAACAACTATTGCTCCAAGGAGTAATTATGGAGGTTCCTATGGAAGAGTGGGGGATGGGTTTCTACTCAAACCTTTTCACAGTCCCGAAGCCAAACGGGGACATAAGACCCATATTGGACCTAAAGAGTCTAAACAAATTTCTAAACGTCCGGTCTTTCCGGATGGAGTCGATCCGATCGGTCACCGCTGCCCTACAAGGGGAGGAATGGTTAGCCTCGATCGACATCAAAGATGCTTACTTGCATGTTCCCATCTTTCCAGGTCATCAAAAATTTCTACGCTTTGCAGTAGAAGGGCGCCATTTTCAGTTCAGAGCCTTACCATTCGGTCTGGCCACAGCACCACGAGTGTTCACAAAAATTCTGGCCCCACTGTTGGCCGATCTAAGAACACGAGGTGTAACGATAATGGCATACCTAGACGACCTGTTGTTGATGGACCACTCAGTTGCCAAGCTAGAAGTGGTAATTGTCGATACAATCAAGTATCTAGAATCTCACGGTTGGGTCATCAACCTGGACAAGTCAGCCCTACAGCCAGTGAAAAACCTGGTATATCTAGGGCTACGGCTGGAATCAGACCAGAGGAAGATTTTCTTACCTCTAGACAAGGTATCCTCTTTGAGGGGCTTGGTCCGTCTGCTTTGTGCAAAAAGACAGCCGTCCATACGCCTGTGCATGAGGCTGCTAGGAAAGATGGTAGCATCATTCGAAGCTGTGCCATACGCCCAATTCCACTCAAGGAATTTACAGAGGGCCATATTGTCAGCCTGGAACGGAAAAGTTCAGGCTCTAGACTTCCCGATGGCTTTGTCCCCTTCCGTTCGGAAGAGTCTCTGCTGGTGGTTGATCCCCCAGAATCTCCAGAAGGGAAAACCCTTCAGTCGGATATCTTGGAAGGTGGTCACTACAGATGCCAGCCTTATAGGCTGGGGGGCAGTACTGGAGCAATGGTCTCTCCAGGGCAGATGGTCAAATGTAGTAAAAACCCTGCCCATCAATCTCTTAGAGATACGAGCAGCCCGATATGCCCTAGTAGCCTGGACATCCAGACTCCAAGGGTCCCCTGTCAGAATTCAATCAGACAATGCCACAGCAGTGGCATATATCAGTCATCAGGGAGGCACCAGGAGTCGTGCAGCCCAGAGGGAAGTAAGTCACATCCTGGAATGGGCAGAAAAGCATGTCCCATGTATATCAGCTGTCTTCATTCCAGGGGTGGAGAATTGGAAGGCGGACTTTCTGAGTCGCCAACAGTTATGCCCAGGGGAATGGTCCCTTCATCCCGAGGTCTTCCGAGCAATATGTCAGCGGTGGGGAACACCGGATGTAGATCTGCTAGCATCCAGATTCAACGCAAAGGTGGACAGATTTGTCTCCCGGACAAGGGATCCCCTCGCTTGCGGCTCGGATGCTCTGGTGTTCCCTTGGGATCAGTTCAGACTGATATATGCATTCCCTCCGCTACAATTGTTGCCTCGACTCCTTCGCAGAGTCAGGTTGGAGAAGAAGCCGGTGATTCTGGTGGCTCCAGCGTGGCCCCGAAGGGCCTGGTACGCGGAGATCATCAAAGTGTCTGTGGGGAGTCCTTGGACCCTTCCACGTCGTCCGGACCTGTTTTCGCAAGGGCCGATATACCACCCTTCCTTACTAACTCTAAGTTTAACGGCCTGGCTATTGAATCCCAAATCCTAAAGAAGAGAGGTCTCTCTAACTCTGTGGTATCAACTATAATCAATGCCAGGAAGCCTGTATCCAGGCAGATCTACTATAGAGTTTGGAAGGCGTACATCACTTGGTGCGAGGCCAGAAAATGGCATCCACGTAAGTACGTTATAGGCAGAATTCTGGACTTCCTGCAGTGGGCTGTAGACAGGAAGTTTGCCTTAAGTACTATCAAGGGCCAGGTTTCGGCCTTATCAATACTATTTCAAAGGCCCCTGGCTATGCATTCACTTGTCAAATCCTTTATGCAAGGGGTGACTCGTATTATTCCACCGATTAAAGCTCCCATATGCCCATGGGATCTAAATTTGGTTCTGTCGGTTCTGCAGAAGCAGCCGTTTGAACCTTTGCGGCACATTTCCTTGGTTCTACTCACCAGAAAATTGATATTTTTAGTAGCCATATGCTCGGCTAGAAGAGTGTCGGAATTAGCCGTCATGTCCTGTAAAGAGCCATATCTGGTTATCCATAAGGACAGAGTAGTATTACGCCCTCACCCAGCCTTTCTTCCTAAGGTGGTATCGAGGTTTCACTTGAACCAGGATGTGGTTCTTCCTTCTTTTTTCCCCAAACCTAGCTCGGTAGAGGAAAAGTTATTGCATTCTTTGGATGTAGTAAGAGCAGTTAAAGCTTATCTAAAAGCCACTGCTCAGATTCGTAGAACGGATTCTTTGTTTGTTCTGCCGGAAGGCCCCAGAAAGGGTCAGGCAGCATCAAAATCTACTTTAGCCAAGTGGATTTGACAGGTCATAATACAAGCCTATGGCTTGAGAAGTAGACCGCCTCCGTTCAAAGTTAGGGCGCACTCCATGAGAGCAGTTGGAACTTCATGGGCAGTGCATCACCAGGCCTCCCTGGCTCAAATTTGTAAGGCCGCAACATGGTCTTCAGTACACACGTTTACTAGGTTCTACCAGGTGGACGTTAGAAGTCAGGAGGATGTCGCCTTTGGGCGCAGTGTGTTGCAGGCCGCAAAAGATCCTCATGCCTCATGGCGCCCAGCTTATGTATGGTGTATCCCCCCCCCTCATTTGGCATTGCTTTGGGACGTCCCACATAGTAATGACTATGCTGCTCTGTGTCCCGTGATGTATGAACAAGAAAGTAGGATTTTTAAAACAGCTTACCTGTAAAATCCTTTTCTTGGAGTACATCACGGGACACAGAGCTCCCACCCCTCTTTTGGGGACACGTATTGCTTTGCTACAAAACTGAGGTACTCCCGGATGGGAGGGGCTTATATAGGGGAGGGTACTTCCTGTTTTGGAAGTTGCCAGTGCCAGCACCTGAAGGTAATTCTATATAACCCACATAGTAATGACTATGCTGCTCTGTGTCCCGTGATGTACTCCAAGAAAAGGATTTTACAGGTAAGCTGTTTAAAAAATCCTACTATTTTCATCTCAGAAGCACCCATAGGACTTCTAGTGTGTTAGTGGCATCACACAGAGCTCCTATATTTTCTTCTCAGCAGCACCCATAGGACTTCTAGTGTGTTAGTGGCAGCAAACAGAGCTCCTATATTTTCTTGTCAGCAGCACACATAGTACCTATAGTGTGTTAGTGTCAGCACCCATAGGACCTACAGTGTGTTGTGAGCACACATAGGAGCTCTATTTTTTATACTATATACACTACCGACTACAATGGCTGGAAGACCGCCAAGGAGAGGCAGAGCGTGCCGAGGCAAGAACACAGGGCAGGCAGGCTCTGTTTCTAGAGACAACAGTGCTGGCCGTGGACGTGGTCGTGCATCGTCATCAGCACGTGGCCATGGGACACGCTTGTCTTTGTTTTCGGCAGCTGGACATGTGGAGCCCCATCATGCCGAAGGCTTGGTAGAATGGATGACCAAGCCCTCCTCATCCTCCTCATCCTCTCTCACCCAGGCTCAGGGTACTGGCAGAGCAGCTGCCAACGCGTACTCAATGGCATCATCAGCCACCCCTTCCCTAGACCCACCATGTCCTCCTGAGGAGTCCCCCGAACTGTTTGAGCACAGTGTTGGGTACATGCTCCAGGAGGATGCCCAACGATTCGAAGGCTCGGATGATGATACCCAGCTTGAGGAAGTCAGTAGTGTGCGCGCAGAGAGAGGGGATGCTGAAGGACAGCAATCTGGCAGTACTGTTCCAGCAGCTGCAGCTTACTGCCAGGTTTGCTCTAGTGGTGAAGAGGGAGGGGATGATGAGGTCACTGACTCCACGTGGGTGCCTGAAGGGAGAGAGGAGGAGGAGGAGGAGGAGGAGGAGGATGCGGCGTCACATGTCCAACGAGGCAGGATGCCCCCTGGAGGCCAGCTAGAGGCCAGCACAGCAACTGTACCACACCGCAGAGCTCCGCCTGTGCAGGGCGCTGCCTCTGCACGTTATCACAAAAGTTCTTTGGTGTGGGCCTTTTTTGAGACGAGTGCATCAGATCGCACCACTGCTATTTGCAATATTTGTCTCAAGCGTATCTCGCGTGGCCAAAACATCAGCCGCTTGGGCACCACAAGCATGAGCAGACATATGTCGACCTGCCATGCAGCTTGTTGGCAAGCACACATAAAAGACCCACACCAAAGAACAAAGCGGACCTCTCCTTGCTCCTCATCAGCTGGGATCTCCATCCCCACTATATCTTCAGTCCTCTCTGAAAGCTGCTCTGAGAGGACTGAAGGTGTAGAATTAGGTTTGTCACAACCAAGTACTTGCAGTACACCGACGTCCGATTATAGCAGGCAAATTTCCCTGCCCCAGCTGCTGGACCGTCGAAAGAAGTATACTCCCAGCCATCCACATTGCCAGAGGTTGAATGCTAGCTTGGCTAAATTGCTAGCACTTCAACTGCTGCCTTTTCAGTTGGTAGACTCGGCCCCCTTCCGTGAGTTTGTTCAATGTGCGGTTCCTCAGTGGCAGGTTCCCAAACGCCACTTTTTCTCACGGAAGGCGATTCCGTCTCTCTACCGGCATGTGGAAGGCAATGTCCATGCCTCGCTGGACAGGGCGGTCAGCGGTAAGGTGCATATTACCGCTGACTCATGGTCCAGCAGGCATGGACAGGGACGTTTTCTTTCTTTCACGCCCCATTGGGTCACTCTATTGGCAGCTGGGAGGGATGCAGGACAAGGTGCAGTAGTGTTGGAGGTTGTTCCACCACCACGCCTCCAAAATGCTACTACTGGTTGTGACACACCTCTCTCCTCCACCCCCTCCTCTTCTTCTTCCTCCATGTCCTGTTCGAGTGCTCTGTCCTCGGAACCAGTGGTGCTCCGTAAGCGTACAAGGGGCTACGCGAGTACGCAGGCAAAAAGATGCCATGCCGTGCTTGCGCTGGTGTGTTTGGGGGACAGGAGCCACACTGGGCCAGAGGTTCTGGCAGCTCTGCAGGGGCAGGCCGAGAGGTGGTTGACGCCACGCCAGCTTAAGCCAGGAATGGTCGGTTCTGACAATGGCACCAACCTCCTCTCCGCCCTGCGACAGGGGCAGCTCACCCATGTGCCCTGTATGGCTCACGTCCTCAACCTGGTGGTGCAGCGGTTCTTGGGCAGGTTCCCAGGCTTACAGGATGTCCTGAGGCAGGCCAGGAAAGTCTGTGTGCATTTCCGCCGATCTTATAATGCCAGTGCTCGGCTGACTGAGCTGCAAAAGGAGCTGAACCTGCCCAAGAACCGCCTAATATGTGACATGCCCACCAGGTGGAACTCAACGTTGGCCATACTGCAGCGACTGCACACGCAGCAGAGGGCCATCAATGAGTACCTTTGCGACTACGGCACAAGGACAGGGTCAGGGGAGCTTGGCTTTTTTTTCCCCACGCCAGTGGAGCATGATCAGGGATGCATGCACTGTCCTCTCACCATTTGAGGAGGCCACGAGGATGGTGAGCAGTGCATGCATCAGTGACACTGTACCTCTTGTCCACCTGTTGGAGCATACGCTGCGTGGGATAATGGACAGGGCACTTGAGGCAGAACAGAGGCAGGAAGAGGAGGACTTCCTTGCCTCTCAAGGCCCCCTTTATCCAGACAGTGTTCCTTCTGTCCCACCCATCACACAGGAAGAGGATGAGGATGAGGAGGAGGAGGAGGATTGTGTGAGCATGGAGGTGGAGCCTGGCACTCAGCATCAGCAGCAGCAGTCTTTTAGGGATGATGTACAGTCCCAACAAACCAGTGGACTTTTACGTGGCTGGGAGGAGGTGGCTGGCGATCATGTCATCCTCAGTGACCCAGAAGACTCCGGACCGAATGCCTCAGCTAACCTACGCTGCATGGCCTCCCTGATCCTGCAAAGCCTGCGGAAGGATCCTCGTGTTCTTCGGATCAAGGAGAGGGACCATTACTGGCTGGCCACTCTCCTTGATCCACGGTACAAGGGTAAGGTTGCGGACCTTATCTTGCCGTCGCAGAGGGAGCAGAGGATGAGACATCTCAGGGAGGCCTTGCAGAAAGGTCTGTGCAACGCGTTCCCAGAAACTGGGAGGTTACAAACTCCTGGTCCTGGACGACGAGTTGCTGAGGCTTCGGTCAGTAGCAGAAGGAGCGGTGGGGAAGGTGGACATCTGACCGATGCGTTCAGACAATTTTTTAGTCCGCAGCCCCAAGGTATGATCGGTTCCAGCAACCATCGCCAGCGTCTGATATACATGGTGCAGGAATACCTAGGGGCAAGGTCAGACTTGGACACCTTTCCCACCGAAAATCCTCTGGCTTACTGGGTCCTGAGGATGGATCACTGGCCAGAGCTTGCACAGTATGCAATTGAGCTACTGGCCTGTCCTGCATCCAGCGTTCTTTCCGAACGCACATTCAGTGCTGCTGGAGGATTTGTCACCGATCATAGGGTGCGCCTGTCCACCGACTCGGTTGATCGACTGACCTTCATAAAAATGAATCAGTCTTGGATCACCACCAGCTACCAGACACCTGAAGCGGATATAACGGAATAATTTATAATGTCACATCCCTTCAAGACTGCCTATGCTGATGCTGAGTGACTGTCCTGTTATGTTCACTGACTATCCTCTTCCTCCTCCTCAATGATCCATGCCACCACACCAGTGCCTAAGGCACAATTTTTCAGCCCCTGTATAACAGGGGCGTGTAATTAATTATTTTTAAAAAGATGCTTCGCAACAGGTGTGACTGCTGTGCTCCAAGTACAGTATCTGTGAGGGGTTGCAGTGTTGTGGCACCAGCACCAGTGCCTAAGGCACAATTTTTCAGCCCCTGTTGGGGCGTGTAATTAAAATTTTTAGGCAATGCTTTGCAACAGGTCTCATTGCTGTGCTCAGAGTACAGTATCTGTGAGGGGTTGCAGTGTTGTGGCACCAGCACCAGTGCCTAAGGCACAATTTTTCAGCCCCTGTATAACAGGGGCGTGTAATTACAATTTTTTAAAAAGATGCTTCGCAACAGGTGTGACTGCTGTGCTCCAAGTACAGTATCTGTGAGGGGTTGCAGTGTTGTGGCACCAGCACCAATGCCTAAGGCACAATTTTTCAGCCCCTGTTTAACAGGGGCGTGTAATTACAAATCTTGATCTAATAGTTCACAGCAGGGCCCATTCCTGCGCCCACCAAGAGTAACTATGAGGGCCTACAGTCTTGTGGCAACACCATCCACCACCACCACCACCACCAAAGGCCCAATTTTTCTGCCCTGTTCAACAGGTGCATGCAATTACAAATCTTGATCTAATAACTCACAGCAGGGCCCATTCCTGCACCCACCAAGAGTAACTGTGAGGGCTTACAGTCTTGTGGCAACACCGTCCACCACCACCACCACCACCAAAGGCCCAATTTTTCTGCCCTGTTCAACAGGTGCATGCAATTACAAATCTTGATCTAATAACTCACAGCAGGGCCCATTCCTGCACCCACCAAGAGTAACTGTGAGGGCTTACAGTCTTGTGGCAACACCGTCCACCACCACCACCACCACCAAAGGCCCAATTTTTCTGCCCTGTTCAACAGGTGCATGCAATTACAAATCTTGATCTAATAACTCACAGCAGGGCCCATTCCTGCACCCACCAAGAGTAACTGTGAGGGCTTACAGTCTTGTGGCAACACCGTCCACCACCACCACCACCACCACCACCAAAGGCCCAATTTTTCTGCCCTGTTCAACAGGTGCATGCAATTACAAATCTTGATCTAATAACTCACAGGAGGGCCCATTCCTGCACCCACCAAGAGTAACTGTGAGGGCTTACAGTCTTGTGGCAACACCGTCCACCACCACCACCACCACCACCACCACCACCAAAGGCCCAATTTTTCTGCCCGGTTCAACAGGTGCATGCAAGTACAAATCTTGATCTATTAACTCACAGCAGGGCCCATTCCTGTGCCCACCAGTCTTGTGGCTACACCAACATCTAATAGGGCAAATTTCTGCAGAGTATATACGGCAGGCCCCTACTTTCAAACATCCAACTTACAAACGACTCCTACTTGCAAACGGCAAGAGAAAACAGGAAGTGAGAGGAAATCTACCCCTAGGAAGGGAAATTCTATCCTGTTAGATTTAATTTGGGAAAAAGGTATCTCCTCTCTACTGATGCTTTATCACCAATCCTTGTTTCAATTAAAACCCCACTTTTCCAAAAACATTTGTCATTGGGACGGAAAGTGAGGTGACATGTTCTGAACAGATGTGCAAAGACAGCAAATGTTACAGGGGTGATAACCCCTCCCTATGTTCTCCAAAAAGCTTAAAAATAGATTTTTTTGGGATGGAGCTACACTTCATAATGTACCTGTTCAGATTCTACTTAAGAACAAACCTACAGTCCGTGTCTTGTTTGCACCACCTATATACTGCTGTTCAGAGTATATAGGGTTGTAGGTATAGGGTTTTATTTTGGGTGCGGGGTCCCCCTTAATATCCATACAAGACCCAAAGGGGCTGGGGTGGGGGGGGTGTGATGGGGTAGCCATGCCATTTTTCTCAAGGATTTTCAGCCATATGGCGGCCAGGACAAGACATGACATTAAAGCCGCAAGTGGTTTTAAATGGCTTCTTTTTTTCCTTTACAAATGTCATTTTGTGCAAGGACAGTTCTAAACACGGGAAACACATGCCACTTCACAGGCATACTTTAGACACCCCCCAGGTACCATATTTAAAGGAAAATTTCACTTTTTTTTTTTCACTGTATGCATCATTAAAATGACTGCTCCCGAAAAAATTTTAGTTTTTAAAATTTCTTTTTGCATTGATATATGTCCCCTGGGGCAGGACCCGGGTCCCCAAACCTGTTTTATGACATTAACATGCATATTGGCCGTTGTAATCAGCAATTTTGATTTTGAACGTTCGCGTCCATTATAACGAATAGGGTTCGAAAATTTGCGCGAACTTTCGGTCCGTTCGAAGGTTCTGGTGCGAACCGAACCCGGGGGTGTTCGGCTCATCCCTACTTGTGACCAATGTAAGGAGGCACTAAATTGATCACCAATGGAATGGCATACTTCACTACAGACCATCAATGCAAGGAGGCACTACAATGACTACCAACTTAAGGGGACATTTCTCCAGGGACAACCAATGTAAGGGGTAACAAATGAACTTCTTATCAATGCAAGGAGGCACTGCAATGACCACCAGTGTAACAGTGCATTTATCCACTGATCACCATTGGAAGGGAACACATTTCCCAGGTGCCACAAATGGTAAGTACATTCTTTATTTAAAATAATTTTAGCAAAGGTTCCCTGAAACCTGAAGATTATTTTAAGGGTTTCTTCAGAGTAAAAATGCTACTACAAGAGCAGATCTGCAATACACATCAGAGAAGTATTTTGCAGGCCCGGGCCCTCTGACCTTTTTGGATTTGTTCTCTTCGTGTCCACTCTATCTCATAACTTAGGAAATGTTCACTTTTATACAAATCCCTTTTAAATAAGTTCTGTTTTCTGCAATGACTTCATAAAACTAAAGGTGTAGTCTCTTTTTACAATCATTAAAACACAACAAAACACATTTTTCATACATGGAAAATCCATAACATTTGACATCTGCCAAAAGGAGAGGAAAAACATAAAAGCGTGAGTTTTTTGCATATGAAAAGCAAATGGCAGAGAGCCCCAGAATTAGATCTAATCAGACACTAGAGAACCACTAGTCACTTTTTTTAGCCTTAATACTTTGAGACTAGCTGTCTCTGTTAAGTGCATTTTCTTTTCTTTTGGCAGGTAGATACAAGTTGACTTAAATTTAAAGACGGCATGTAGCTCTATTTTGAATGTCTTTTTTTGCTGCTGATGAAGCATGTAACACAAAATCGACAGAGCGTTCCAGCTGCTACGTGGCTAATGTGTAAAACACAAAATCAAAACATTTCTTATTTCCCACTAATGTTGCAGTACTTGTCATCCACACTAGAAGATCCACTCTCATGCAAGCATTAAAACTCAGAAAACTTACCATTGTTAATCAAAGGTGATTTGATATATGTATAGTTTGGGCCACATATAACATAGAGCTAGTGCACTAAACCATGACCATTTAGTTCCAGGGTTTGTGGTGACCCCTGGAAAATGGTCGGATTGGTTCATATTCTCACGAACAGCTATAAATATATATATATATATTTTTTTTTTTTTCAAGGTTCACACAGTTCTTAGACCATATACCACAGTCACTGGAGCTGGCACTCTACCACAGTCACAGAAACATATGAATACACACATTCTAAAGCCAGGCAATGTTCACTTATACAGGGCCAACATACTAAGTAGGCTTGTGCAATTTGTTTCGTAACTAATCAAAATTCGTCCGAATTTAGCAACTTTCGGACATTCGGAAGCATTTGAATTTCCGAACAAAGCAATTACGAATAAAACCGAATCCGAAATAAATTATATCACAAATAGCGAATGCCCGAATGTCTTCGGCATAATTCGTTATGAAAAAGGTTACGAATGTACGAATCCATTTGAAGCACAATAACACTCTGCTCTGCTCTCTGCTTCTCCCTCACCGTGCTGAACTCCCACTCAAAATGGTGTACAGGGGCGGAGGCTATAGCCGCATGTAAAAAACAAAAGTAAAATACGAGATTTTGAATCGTTACAAATAACCGCAATGTATTTAGAAAAGTACAAATCCATTCGAAGCACATTAGGCATAATAGGCAGCGTCGTTGTGAGAGAGACACAGAAAATTACGAATCAACAAACCCAAAAAAAGTTACGAAAGTAAGTGTTGTGTCCAGAATCAACAAAAAACAATGTACTCTACCGAAAGTACGAATTAGTCCGAACACGAAAAATCCTGTCTAGCAAAATTACGAACGATTACGAATCAACAGGACCGAAAAGAAACGAACCGAAATGAAATAAATTTTTCCGTTGTGCACAAGAAACGAACCGAAACTAAACAAATTTTTCCGTTGTGCACAAGTCTAATACTAAGTTACTATTTTAACCACTTTAATACTGGGCACTTTAACCCTCTTCATGCCCAGGCCGATTTTCAGCTTTCAGCGCTGTCGCACGTTGAATGGCAATTGCATGGTCATGCAACACTGTACCAATATGAAATATTTCTCTTTTTATTTTTCAGGCAGATAGAGGGATTTTTTGGTGGTATTTACTTAATTACATTTTTTTTTGCTAAACAAACAAATAATACAGAACATTTTGGAAAAATACGTTTTTCTTAGCTTCTGTTATAAAATTTTGCAAATAAATAATTTTTCTCCTTCACTGATGTATGCTGATGAGCCTGCACTGATGGGCACTGATAGGCTGCCCTGATGGGCACTGATGAGGTGGCACTAATGAGCACTGATAGGCGGCACTTATAGGCAGCACTGACGAGGACTGATTGCGGCATTGATGGGCACTGATAGGCTGCACTGATGGGCACTGATAGGCAGCACTGATGGCCACTGATTCGCACTGTTGGGGCTGCACTCATAATCAGGACACTGATGATAAGTGCCCTGGTTATCAGTGTAAATGTCCCCTGCCACACACTCTCCTCTCCTCACTCTGTGACAATGCATGAGGAAAGAAATGCCGATAACCTTGTGTACATGTGATCAGCTGTGATTGGACACAAAAAACATAATACCATAGTAATTCTGAGGATATTATATAAGCTCCACGCAGAGGACATATATGTCTTGCATACAGCGTATGTAGAATGGGCAAATAGAAATAATTATATGCGCTGTCTGTGAGATCTACTGTATTGGATTATAATATGTGTCTTTGTTTATTTTGTAAAGTAATGTGTAAACTGTCGGTGCTATATACAGTCAATCTTGTATAACAAGAGTACTGAATTAAAATGAATGGAGGTCCAGTTAGTAAAATTTTCTTCCAGTACAGGTCCGAACCGTATGTTTGTGCTATGATCCTTCACATATCCCCTCTGCTTTTAGGCTAGGTTCACATCTCTGCAGCTGGGGAACATGCACAAAGTCACATACGTTCCTGACCCGCATAGAAACGCACTGAACTTTAGCAGATGCACAGGGTACCATTAATTCTTAATGGCGCTCCCACGCATTGGAATCTGCGGCACATTTTCGTGCACGACATATGGATCGGAGCAGTGAGATTTTTCTATCTTTGCAGTGTTAAAATATATGGGCTGCCCTACCTGCAGTCTATGCATGTGCAAACGCACATGCACAGATTTGAACCGAACCTCGTATCACAATCCCATTTATACCTCTGTGTGCTCAATCTCCACTAAACATCAAAGCCCCGCTTCACATCACAATTCCCTCCCTTTTATATCAATGTTCTCCCCCTTCACAAAACAGTCCCCCCCCCCACATCATTCCCCTCCATCCTTATTACAGTAGTAATCTCACAACGCCCTTCACATCCCACCTTCATCACATCTTCACATCGATCCCCCCCAACATTAGTGTCTTCAGCCCCCCTTCACATCACCCCCCGTAGTAGTGCTCTCAGCCCCCTTCACATTATTGTCCTCAGCCTCTCTTCACATCAACTCTCCCCATCCTTCACACTAGTGTCCCCAACCCCCCTTCATATCACCCCCATCCTTCACAATAGTGCCCTCAGCCCCCCCTTCGCATCATCTCTCCCCATCCTTCACACTAGTGTCCTCAGCCTCTCTTCACATCAACTCTCCCCATCCTTCTCACTAGTGTCCTCAGCCCCCCTTCACATCAACCCCATCCTTCACAATAGTGCCCTCAGCCCCCCTTCACATCATCTCTCCCCATCCTTCACACTAGTGTCCTCACTCCTCAGCCTCTCTTTACATCAACTCTCCCCATCCTTCTCAATAGTGTCCTCAGCCTCTCTTCACATTAACTCTCCCTATCCTTCACACTAGTGTCCTCAGCCCCCCTTCACATCACCCCCAATATTCACAATAGTGCCCTCAGCCCCCCTTCACATCAGCTCTCCCCATCCTTCACACTAGTGTCCTCAGCCGCTCTTCACATCAACTCTACTCATCCTTCTCATTAGTGTCCTAAGCCTCTCTTCACATCAACTCTCCCCATCCTTCACACTAGTGTCCTCAGCCGCCCTTCACATCACCCCCATCCTTCACAATATTCCCCCTTAGCCTCCATTCACATCAACTCTCCCCATACTTCACACTAGTGTCCTCAGCCTCTCTTCACATAAATTCTCCCCATCCTTCTCACTAGTGTCCTCAGCCCCTCTTCACATCAGCTCTTCCCATCCTTCAAACTAATGTCCTCAGTCCCCCTTAATATTGCCCCCCTTCACTGTCCTACCTTACACAGGATGGAGGGTGAGAGGCACAGCAGGTCTGGACAGAGGACGGGAGCTGCAAGCTGGTGATTGGTTGCCAGGACTGCCCTGCAACCAATCACCTGCTTGTGAACTATGAAAAGTATATAAAAAGTTACCTTAGGCAGCTCCTGGCCTCGGTCCAGAACTGTCCTGCCTCCCACTGTTGGCTCTGCTGTGAGGATGACAGTGGTGATGGCTGTAGAGAAGAAGCTGCTGCCAAATGGCGTGACCATGGAAACCGGTGGTATAGTGATTCGGTCAGGATTCGGACCTCAGTTCGCTTTTTAGTAATTCCTGCTGAATAATAATACTGTTTACCAATATGCTATATTTTTTCATACATAAATGTAGGGGATTGGGACTCATTCACATGGGTGTACTGCGGCGTACGCCTGTGCAAAGACAATGTTTACCCACAAGGTGAGGCCTTCTATTAGAAGTTTCATGTCTACAGTCTTTAATAAAGATGATTCTCACTATTACAATTCATGCATTATGCTTTCTAACTTAAGGCAAATCCATATTGGGAAAATGGGAATAATTAGGTTAATATAAGGTTTGTTCTTAAAGTGAATATAAAGTCAGAAGGTTTTTTTATCTTAATGGATTTATGCATTAAGATAAAAAAACGTTTATGTGCTGCAGCCCCCCCTTAGCCCCCCTAATACTTACCTGAGCCCATCTCGATCCAGCAATGTTGCAGGGGTGCCTCGGCTGCCCTGGGACTCTTCTTCCTCATCGGCTCCCACTGCTGTCAATCAAAGTCAGTGAGCCAATGAGGATAGAGAGGAGGTTTGGCCCAACTGCAGCTCTGTGTCTGAATGGACACTCAGAACAGCGGCTCAGTTCATAAGGGGGAGGGTCTAGAAGCACCGGCGACGGACCCAAGAAGAGGAGGATCTGGGCTTCTTTGTGCATAACCACTGGTCAGAGCAGGTAAGTATGACATGTTTGTTATTTTAAAAGAAAAAAAAACGGAGACTTTAGTATCACTTTAAGAGCTTACTTCAAAGGTAGAATGGACTGAGAGGGCTTAAGTATTTGAGCCCGAACAGCAGGGGCATGTGGCCACCCCCCTTCCAGATTTTTTGTTAAAAAAAAAAGGGGGTCACTTTAAGAAAAAATAATTTGACTCTTATGCCGCGTACACACGACCTCTTTTCTCGACGAGAAAAACTGCATTTTTTCATTTCGCCGAGAAAAACGATCGTCTGTGGGCTTTATGTCATTTTTCTCGTCGAGAAAAACGGCATAAAAAACGACGAGAAAAATTAGAACATGTTCTAAATTTTCTCGTCGTTTTTTCCAGCATTTTTTTCCGCGGCAGTTTTCCCATAGGGAAACACTGCCGCGGAGCCCACAGACAGTCGTTTTTCTCGTCAAGAGAAAAAATAACGGGAAAAACGACCGTGTGTAGGGAACCAAGCGGTTCCCTCGTTTTTCCTGTCATTATTCACGGCGTTTTTTTAACCGCCGTGAATAATGATCGTGTGTACGCGGCATAAGGCAGGAAATACAGGGTCATGTAACATTGGGGAATTTCCCGGAATGTCACACTGAGCTACTTATTGTTTACAAGTTAAGAATTTTATGTATTAATAAAAATTATTAAATGGATTTTAATTTATTTAAATATTACACCAATAAATGTGCCGCGGCCAATTATATACCAAGCTTCGGCGTTGAGTGTCTTTATTTATTAGAAATGAATACTGTTGGTATTCGGGGAGGGAGAGGTGTGGTCTACATTCCCATGGTTTTCTGGGCACATTACACTCTGGTCTGGCTATTTGAAAAACAACAAACCCTATTTTTTTGTCATTTATATATTTCCTTTGTAAAGAAGTGAGAAGTCATCCAATTCACCAAATCTCTTACATAAACCACTGCTGTCATTTATTTTCATGGAATAGTGGATCATGCTACCAAAAATATACAAGGGGTTGATTTACTATAACTGGAGAGTACAAAATCTGGTGCAGATGTACATGGTAGCCAATCCGCTTCTAACTTCAGCTTGTTCAATCAAGTTTTGCCCCAAAAAAATTGGAAGCTGATTGGTTTCTCTGCAGATCTACACCAGATTTTGCACTCTCCAGTTTTAGTAAATCAACCCAAAGCACACTTATAAGTAAAAGATCGCATTTATACAAAGCCACGGTGTGGGTAATAATAAAACCAAAAGTAAAACTATTGGAATAACTTAACTATGGTATAGCCAAAGTACTGTGTGCTGGAAAATTAATAGAAACTGTAACAAAGAAAAGTAATCAAACTGTTTCATCACCAGTTAAGGCTACAAACCACAAGGGATGTGTTACCCCTGATCTGGTGATGTTTCTAAGAAATGTCTAAGGAGGATTCATCTGCTGAATATATATGGTTAGCTATATCTAGACAAAGATTAAACAAACTATTGTAGACAATCAATGAAGTCTTAGGTAGCTAAACATTAAAAACATTTACCATTTGCACCTAAAAGATGGACAAAATTTTTTTTCTTAGCAGATATGCCAGATCACATATGTTGTGATTGTGGCTTTGAATTGCAAATGTTTCTGATTTCCTAGACTGGACTTTTCATTGATGACATGTAAGTAGTACTACACATTTTGGCAGCCTCTTTGGCCTTCTAATGAGCGCCCTAACTGATATTTTGGTATTACATTAAAATGTATCATACAAGGCTGTTATTATTTCTTGTCTTCACCCTTGAGAAGCAGTATACCTTTTTTACAGCAGTCATACGAGCATACATACTCTAAAGCCTAGTACACACGGCCGAGATTCTCATCAGGAAAAAACCCGTCGGTTTTTCTGAAGAGATTCCTGGCAAGCTTTCTTGCCGGCACGAGTGTACACACGTACGATTCAAAAGAACCGCCGTTCTTTTGAATGGCACGAACGCGGTGACATCATCGACTACGACGAGCATTTGCTCGTCACATTTGATGCCGTCGCCGCCATCTTGCTTCACCCTACCCATGCCTTGGAAGCTACCATGCATGCGTCAAAGTCTCATCGAGCATGCGTGGGCTTACCGGAGGACAGGTAAGCTTGTTGCCGCATACACACACACAGTTTTCTCATCGGGAAACAGGCCTACGAGAATCCCGACGAGAAAATAGAGAGCAGGTTCTCTATTTTTCTCGTTGAGATTCCCGGCAGTTTTCTCGACGAGAAAACATACACACAACCGGTTTTCTTGCCGAGAAAACCGGTCATGTGTACGGTGCTTGAGGCTAAAATACACTCAAATGTGTGTTAACCTACTTCTTTGTTTTTGGGGTAAGAGAGACAATAAGACTGCATGAAGGAAACTCATGAAACCTTAGTACTATCTGTTGTGGATATTTAAGGATAATAGTATGTTTTGTGTAAATTTACCCTTTTGTTTTAACAGGCCCCTTGTAGTGCTTAAAGCGGGGTTCCACCCGCAATTTTTTTTTTTTAAAAGCCAGCAGCACTGTAGCTGCTGACTTTTAATAAGGACACTTACCTGTCCTAGGCGCCCGTGAAGTCGCCCCCCCCCGAGGCCGATCGCTCGATCGCGGTAGGTCCCCGCACCGCCATCCTCACTAAGGGAAACAGGCAGTGAAGCCTTGTGGCTTCCCTGCCCATTTCCTACTGCTCATGCGCGAGTTGCACGGCGCTTTGCAAATGGGCTGGCTGCTCTCTGGGATACACACAATTCCCAGAAGACAGCGCGCCCCATTCCCCAGAAGACACCGCAAGTAGGACGAGGAAGAAGACCAGCCACGGAGGATGAAGAGGCAGATTAGGAAATTCCGCATAGCAACCACTATTTCAGCTAAGTAAAAAAAAAAATTTTTTTTTGATTTTTTTTTTGATTTTTTTTTTAGATTTTTGGTAAAAAAAAAAATTCAGGGTGGAACTCCACTTTAATGCAATGCAATGCAGTGGACTGACAATAGTCGAAAGTCCGGATCCTACAGGCTGGCCTGCTTAGGAACCAACACTATGGGGGTGATTTACTAAAGACCTGTGCCTGTGGTGCAGTGGAGAAATTGGAGCAATTGCACAAAAAAATTATGGTGCACTTATATGCGCCAAACCATATTTACATAGGAAGCGCTGTTGCGCACTTGCGCAATCTTTTGCGCCTACCATTAGCAAGCGCAGCCAATGTAATCGTCAACATTTTTTGTCTGAATACTGTAGATAACTTTACTAGTTTACCATCTTCTGTTACCAGGCTAATAAGTATGTATATAATATTGTTTAAATGAACAAATTCTGTCCAGAACATGTAGATCTGTCTTACAACTATTCAAGCCTTTTTACACCCTTCTTTCAGCTTACTCAACTGCACATGTGCATTGACAAAGCACACCATTTTATGCTCGCCTGACAAGGCGCACACACTTTAGCTTGTTAAATATGTGTGTTGCACACGGGCGCATCTGCGTTCTCCAGAGTGCACAACTGCTTATACATTGGGCTTGTGCTCATTGTAATGCTGATCATGTTAATGAGCTTTTCCTTATCACATGGAGAATATTGCTTCCACTTTTATTCCTTTCATTCACTTCTTTTTGAAACAACTCAATATTCATTCTAGAGATCTTCCTCCTATCAACAACTGTGAGATTGCACAGTGTATGGGGAAAGAATTGTCCAGAATGCACAATACACAGACATGTGTTGAGAAGATGTTTTCATGGAAGCTTTGGCTCCACCAATGATTATAGACTATCATCATAAAATGCACAATTACAAGTCCAGTAAACATCTGCACAGTTGTTGATAGGAGGAAGATCTCTAGAATCAATATTGAGTTGTTTCAAAAAGAAATGAATGAAAGGAATAAAAGTGGTAGCAATATTCTCCATGTGATAAGGAAAATCTCATTAACATGATCAGCATTACAATGAGCAAGTGCCCGATGTCTGTTTCATATTTAAGAATGTGTATGCGCCCGTACGCACAACGATTCCGCAAATCCGGCGCAAGTCGACAGCATGCCATGTTGCAATAATTATTCCTGCCCGCGCAAATGCGCCAACATTTTCTTAAATCAGCCCCTATGGCACCAAGAAACCTTCCATGCACTGCAAAAAAGGGGCAAAGGCATTCACACAGATGAAAAAAGGCTTGAGCCAAAACATTGGCAAACCACTGGCTTCCGATTGCCCGAAATTCAAGATAATAACAACATACAAAGCCATTCATAACTCTGCTTCCAGCTACATTACCAATCTTGGCTCAATATACTGTATCATCCAAACCAACCTCTCTGCTACTCCCAATACCTCTTTCTCTCTAGTTCCTCATCTTCTCCCCCTATGCTCACATCCAGTACTTTTCCAGAGCCTCTGCAATCCTCTGGAACTCTCTACCTCAATCGTTCCAGCTATCTCCTACACTGTCCACCTTTAGGCGATCCCTAACAAAATCATATGTTCAGGGAAGCCTATTCCACCTTCACCTAACAACTGAAATTTTAAATCCTCAAGGAGCTCATCCCTCACAGTTATTACCTTTTGTACCACTTGTCCCTCCCTATTAGATTGTAAGCTCTCAGGAGCAGGGACCTTCTAACCCTCTTGCATTTAATTGTATTGTAACTGTACTGTCTTTCCTTGATTGTAAAGTGCTGCACAAATTGCTTGCGCTATATAAATCCTGTATTATAATAATAATAATTTTAGTTTATGGGCCTATAACAAATTACACCCTTCGCACATCTTAATGACGATGCCTGTAATACCTGCTTTCAGGGGAAAAAAATGTTTTTTTTCGGTTTGCCATGCTTTCACACTGCAATCCAAATAACTTGTATAGTGGATTAAAAAAAATAATTAAAAAAAGGTGAATTGCAGCGGATTAGAGAATTCGGTGCCATTAAAGTAGCACTAAACTCAATTTATTTTCCATCAATTGTTCTAAAATATCAAGTATACCATGGTTCTTTTTTAGTTTAATTTGAGAAATCTCTTACCTTTGTTTTCAGATTTTTTTTTTGTCCTGTGCGTGTTCTTTATCCTCCACTGATGCACCTCACAGCTACTGGTGTAAAGCAAGAATGATCACATGTCACATGATCTGCTCTATGTGTATCAAAATTCCCATATAGCTGAATGTGTCTGCACATGTGATGTGTAGTCCATTTAGGGGCAAGCAGGAAAGGATGGCTCCATGCACAAAGAGGGCATGGAGAATGAACGTAGCCAACCTAGAACAGGAAGTCTGAGAATAACAGGAAATAGCTTGCAAATGAGGGATGAAACAAATAGAAGGTATGATCTACTTATACTTAAACATATTGCATTCATTTTTTAAATGTGAGTTTAGTGTTACTTTAATTAACCACCGGGTAGGGGGCGCGCACGCTGCCAGCGGTTTGCTCCAGCTGTGATTACACACAGTGGGAGCTGATCAGTAGGTACCGCAGACTCAATGTCCACCGCCACCCACCGATCATCAGACAGAGGGGCGGTCTGCCTATGTACATGTAGCGGGTATGTGATTTTAGGGGAGGCATCTGGGTGGTAGTGTAACCCAGATGCATTGATTGTTAGAGAAACTGAAAACCCTTTTATGGTTCTTGGAGGACTCTGGTGGTGTGAGGTTCCTTGCGGCCTGCAGGTGGCGCTACCGCCCTGGCTGGAGTTGAACACTCACTGCAAGACTGCTTCCCTTTTTGTCCTTTCCTGGCGCTGGTACAGCGGGGCGGGGAACCCGCTGTGACGCAAAGGGAGAGGAGATAAAAGGGGCGGACGCCCTGACCTTGGGGTTCAGAGTCGGAGGACGAAGCCACGCCCAGGCACCTTTAGCCTGGGTGCTGGCATTCCGGAGTTCCGGGCCCAGGTGCCCTTGACCTGGCCGGAGCGGGAGATGGAGTCCATCTCAGGCACCTTTAGCCTGGGGTGAGGTACTATGGCGGAAGCCTGGAGCTCAGTACCTTCGACTGAGTTCCGCGAGGGTGGAGGAATCCGAGGGGGCCCTAACTCCTTGGGTGCGACGAGGAGGCCGGTGAGCAGAACTTCTCCGGAGAGTCCAGCGCAGCATTGCTGGTGACGGAGAGGCCTCTGGTAACTGTCTTGGACGAATGTCCTTCCCCTGATAGGGGCTACGATAGCGAAGGTAATTCATGTTCTGTTCAATATAGTCAGTGGCAATGACTATTCGCCACTGGTGACACTACAGTGGTTAGCTCTATCTAGAAGAATTGTGCCTTGGCCTACTCCCCACAAATATATGGGTCCCAACCGGTCTGTGCTGTATGACTATTTATTGAGAAGAATAAATACGAGTTGGACTTATTCAGTGTGGTTACTAGGAGCAAAGGGGAGTCAATCCGAGGAGAGGATTTGACTCTGGAGCACATACACAAAACCAGAGAGTTCTGGCTTTCACCTCTACACATTGGAGGACATGGGCCGTGGTGTATCTCATCCCTTCCCCCAGTGTTAACCCCTAGACGAGACAGACAAGCCGTGAATGAGAAGGGGCGAGAGGGGTGAGGTCGCTACATACACAAGGCACATCGCCCTTCTAACAGGAAGGAAGGGATGGCATTTGTGTCCCTGCAAAGCAGGAAATAAATTTAATCTCTTCCCCTAGTAAAAGCACCTCCCACCATGTAATAAAACACAGGTTAGGCACACAGTTAACCCTTTGATCACCCCTGATGCTAACCCCTTCCCCGGCCAGTGTCTTTAGTTTAGTGACAGTGCATATTTTTTAGCAATGATCACTGTATTAGTGTCACTGGTCCTCAAAAGGTGTTAAAAGTGTCAGTTAGGGGGTTATTTACGAAAGTCAAATCCACTTTGCACTACAAGTGCAAAGTGCACTTGAAATTGCACTGGAAGACTACTGTTAAGTACACATCTCTCAGTCCTAGTTATTTACATAACAGTTCATTGCGTGATGAGACTACTCAACCGCGGGTTGTTTACGCATAAGTTGTATTTTACGGTTTTATGCTGTTCTGAAGATATGAGCCAAGACATTTATTTGAATGTAATACTCATAATTGAATGCCTTACATGGTATATAACTGTGAACTGTATGTTGAAATTGTTTTTCAATAAAGAATATTTTCCAAAAAAAAATAAAAAATTGCACTGAAAGTGCACTTGAAAGTATAGTCGCTGTAAATCTGAGGGGAAGATCTGAAATGAGGAGAAGCTCTGCTGATTTTATTATCCAATCATGTGCAAGCTAAAATGCTGTTTTTTATTGTCCTTGCATGTCCCCCTCGCATCTACAGCGACTGCACTTCCAAGTGCACTTTCAGTGCAATTTCAAGTGCACTTTGCACTTGTAGTTTGCACTTGTAGTGCAAAGTGGATTTGCCTTTTGTAAATTACCCCCTTAGTGTCAGAAGGTCCACCGCAATATCACAATCCTGTTATAAGTCCCTGATTGCCATTACTAGTAAAAACAGTCAAATATCCCATAGTTTGCAGACCTTTCAACTTTTGTGCAAATCAAAATATGCTTATTGCGATTTTTTTTTACCATAAATATGTAAAAGAATACATATTGGCCTAAATACCGGCATATGAAGAAATTAGATTTTTTTTTTATTATTTTATTGGATATGTTTTATAGCAAATGTAGCGGCCTCACCCTCTCTCTCTTCTTTAGCGGTTACTTTGGCTTCGGTCTAGGGGTACCTTGAAGGGGAGAGCGAGGTGCGCCACGGCCCATGTCCTCTAGATTACTGCATGTAGAGGTGAAGGCCAGCATCAGATTACATTCGTACTGTGTATACGCTCAGAGCCAAGTCTGTTCTGCTGATAACCCCCCTTTGCTCGCAGTAATTGGAGTACCACACACTGAAGAAGGTCCAACACGTATTTATTCCATGACGGCAAAAAAATAGTCCTTTGCGAGCAGACAGTTTGAGACCCATAGAACAGTTCAGTATTGGTGGGGAGTAGGTCAAGGCACAATCCTCAAAGAAACTAAACCGTTGAGGTTTCACCAACGGTTGCTAAGCACAGTGGCTGTTACCGTATATACTCGAGTATAAGCCGACCTGAGTATAAGCCGAGGTACCTAATGTTACCACAAAAAACTGGGAAAACTTACTGACTTGAGTATAAGCCGAGGGTCAACAATGCCTCACTGTTCCCATCCTCACTGTGCCCATCCTCACTGTTCCTCACTGTTCCCATCCTCACTGTTCCTCACTGTTCCTCACTGTTCCTATCCTCACTGTTCCTATCCTCACTGTTCCCTAGCTCACTGTTCACTAGCTCACTGTTCCCTAGCTCACTGTTTAAATTTAACATTGTAAATAGTACCTGAAAAAAAGTTGAGAGGCTGCGGCGTCCATCGTTTAAATCTCGCGGTCTCTTCCTGGTCCCTTCCGTGATAGGCGATTCTCAGCAGACACTCTCCACCTATCACGAACGATCTCTCATCCTCAGTTTCCCAGCAGACGTCTGTGATTGGCGGAACACCGAACACAGTGTCTGCTGGGATGGGTGAGGATGAGAGAACGTTCGTGATAGGCGGAGAGTGTCTGCTGAGAATCGCCTATCACGGAAGGGACCAGGAAGAGGCCGCAAGATTTAAACAATGGACGCCGCAGCCTCTCAACTTTTTTTCAGGTACTATTTACAATGTTACATTTCGCTGACTCGAGTATAAGCCGAGGGGGTGGACTTTCAGCCCAAAAAAAAGGGCTGAAAATCTCGGCTTATACTCAAGTATATACGGTAAATGGACCTTTTGGCTTCAGAGTCTCTTCCAGCGACTCTAGTGAACAGGAACTGGAGTTACCTTCGCTACGTTGCAGCCCCTGTCAGGGGGAAGACATCCCTCCAAGAGAGTTACCAGAGGCCCCGCCGTCACCTGATTAATGCTGTACCGGGCTATTCGGAAGGGTTACACTCCCCGGCCTCCTCACCTCAGATACGGGTCCCAACACCTTCGGGCCCCTCAGACTCCTCCACCCTCGCGGATCCCAGTCGAAGTTACTGGGTCCCAGGCCTTGGCCGTAGTACCTCACCCCAGGCTTAAGGTGCCTGGGATGGGCTCCATCCCTCGCTCCGGCCAGGTCAAGGGCACCTGGGCCCGGAACTCCGGAACACCAGCACCCAGGCTGAAGTTGCCTGGGCGCGGCCGCGTCCTCCAACTCTGAACCCCGAGGTCAGGGCGGCCGCCCCTTTTATCTCCTCTCCCTTTGGGTCACAGCGGGTTCCCCGCCCCGCTGTACCAGCACCAGGAAAGGACAAACGGGAACAGTCTTGCGGTGCAGGTTCAACTCCGGCCCAGGGCGACAACGCCACCTGCAGGCCACAGGGATCCTTGCACCACCAGAGTCCTCCAAGAACCACAAAAGGGATTCTCAGATTCCCTAACAATTAGTACATCTGGGTTAAATAACCCTGATGCTCCCCCCGCAAATTTAAATGCCCGCTACACAAACATAAGTAAAAAATTTTGTTTCTTTTTCAAAATTGTTGGTCTTTTTTTGTTTATAGTGGCAAAAATCTATATATAAATATATATATATATATATATATATATATATATAATTTTTTTTATTTGTGTACAGCGTTGCACGACCTCGCAATTGTCAGTTAAAGTAACACAGTGCCATATAACAAAAAATTACCTGGTAATGAGGGGGGTAAATCTGGTCAAGTGGTTAAAACCTATTAATTATTGATTACTTCTGTATATGCGCACTGTACTTTTGTCAGCTGGTACTACTGCTGCTAATTATTATAACATACCTCCCAGCTTTCTGAAATAGGAAAGAAGGACAGCCTTAAGTACAAAGTGTGAAGGCAAGCTACGCAGCCCATGAAAAATGAATAAGCAAAAAATAATTCGCTAAACCCACAAGTGCTTTTTCATCACTATATTTCCATTATACTGACTATTGAAAGTGTAGTGATTTTGATAGTTGAGTATTGCATTTTATATAGAGGCCTACACATCTGTCCAAAATGATGGACAACTGAGAAGGAATAAGGGATTTAGTACCAAAAGAGGGACTGTCCCTTTAAAGTAGGGACAGTTGTGAGGAACGATTATAAAAATAACAAGTAGTCTATAATAATGCAGAAAGGGATATGCATAGGAGCACAAAGTAAAAGTAAAACAAGGTTAACATGGAACAGAGTTTATTAAATGGTCTTTTTTTTTTATATATAGATGTTGCATTTCCGCAGACAGTATAAAAAATGCTTGCTCCAAATTAATTCAGGTTAATCTCACTGACTATTTATCTTGAGATGACAAAAGCATTGCTGCACGCAGCATATTTTAATCTCATGTCATATACTCCGACTCCTTACACATGATAAATGGGCAAAGTGTTCTAAAACTCCTACCTTACATGATAAGAAAACAATTGACGCAACTTGCATGGACAGCTTTTATCCAAAATCAAAAGTCTATCACTCAGAAAATTAACTATTTACTGTGTACATTTAATTAGTGATAGTGTTAATTATTTTGTAGATGTGGATGATAATGTATTCACAGACAGTTGGCCAAATTGCAAGATTATCTCTAGAGATATGGCGGCTCGTACAAAAAGTAAAGGTGTTGCAATGGCAACCAGTCCCCTGCTTGCCTTTAGATTTTACCTTCATAGGAAAATTTTCAGTAAAATGCCTATTGTCCCAATGTCTTCAAGAACTGAACTCGTGTAGCGGCCTCACCCCGTCTCCTCTGTCTAGGGGTATGTCACACGACAGGGTGAGATGCGCTACGGCCCATGTCCTCCCCATAGCTGTGGGTGAGGTGAAGGCCAGTACCAGATATTTCCTCGGGCCTATGTGCTTTTGTCTAGAATCAAGTCCCGCTGTGTCAACACTTCCCTCTGCTCCCATCAACCAGAGTTCCACACACCGATCACAGTCCAACTCTTGTTTTATTGCATGTCTCACAATAAACAGTGCTTCAGTAGCCAACTGGTTGCGACTTGATAACATTTTGATATGGGGAATGAGCAGATCGAGGCCAGCAGTTACTATAGCATTAGCTAGAAAGGACTTAGAATTTGAGAGTCTCTACCAGCGACTCAAGAGAACGTAGATAGGAGTACCTTCGCTGCGTTGCGGCCCTTGTCAGGGGAAGATGTCCCTCCAAGGGAGTTACCAGAGGCCCATCCATCACTGGGTTGATGCTGCTCCAGACTCTCCGAATGGGTAACCTCCCCGGCCTCCTCACCTCAGACATGGGCCCCATCCACCTCAGGGACCCTCGGACGTCTCCACCCTCGCGGGATCCAGTCGAAGTCACTGGACCCCAGGCCTCCTAGTATAGTACCTCACCCCAGGCTGAAGGTGCCTGGGATGGACTCCAACTCCATTCCGGTCAGGCCTAGGGCACCTGGGCCGCAATCCAGAACCGCCCACACCCAGGCCTAAGGTGCCTGGGCGCGTGAAGAAGATCCTCCCGAAGACCTCGTGGTTAGGGCGTCTCCCCCTTTTATCTCCTCCCATCGACACCACGGCAGGTTCCCCGCCCTCGCCGTACCATCTCCGGAAAGGGACAAAAAGGATAGCACTGTAATGGCAAATCTACCTTGAGCCTCCAGGTACCCCGCCACCCAGAGGCCAAGGAGATTATTACACCATCCAATCCTCCACAAACACAAGTGGTCCACTATTCCCATACTTACACACCTGAGTGTCCCACCTAAATTTAGAGACCCCGCTACACTAGCAATAAAGGAATTTAACTGTCATGGCATCATCTGAATAAAAGTGTGCCAAAAGTTGCCAAAAGTATTGGGACACCTGCCTTTACACGCACATGAACTTTAATGGCATTCCAGGTTTAGTCTGTAGGGTTCAATATTGAGTTGGCCCACCCTTTGCAGCTATAACAGCTTCAACTCTTCTGGGAAAGCTGTCCACAAGGTTTAGGAGTGCGTCTATGGGAATGTTTGACCATTCTTCCAAAAGCGCATTTGTGAGGTCAGACACTGATGTTGGACATGAAGGCCTGGCTCGCAGTCTCCTCTCTAATTCATACCAAAGGTGTTCTATCGTTTGAGGTCAGGACTCTGTGCAGGCCAGTCAATTTCCTGCACCTCAAACTCGCTCATCCGTGTCTTTGTGGACCTTGCTTTGTGCACTGGTGCGCAGTCGATGTTGGAACAGGAAGGGGCCATCCCCAAACTGTTTCCACTAAGTTGGGAGTATGAAATTGTCCAAATTATCTTGGTAAGAGTTCCCTTCACTAGAACTAAGGGACCGAGCACAATCCCTGAAAAAACAACCACGCGCTATAATCCGCCCTCCACCAAATGATTTGGACCAGTGCACAAAGCAAGGTCCATAAAGACATGGATGAGCAAGTTTGGGATGGAGGAACTTGACTGGCCTACACAAAGTCCTGCCCTCAACCTGGTAGAACACCTTTGGGATGAATTAAAGCGGAGACTGCGAGCCAGGCCTTCTTGTCCAACATCAGGGCCTAACCTCACAAATGTACTTCTGGAAGAATGGACAAATAATCCCATAGACACACTCCTAAACCTTGTGGACAGCTTTCCCAGAAGAGTTGAAGCTGGTATAGCTGCAAAGGGTGGGCCAACTCAATATTGAACCCTATGGACTAAGGCTGGGATGCCATTAAAGTTCATGTGCGAGTAAAGGCAGGCATCCCAATACTATTGGTATTATAGTGTATGTCTATTTGTAAATCTGCAGGCCCAGTATAATTGAATGCTGCACTACATTCAGCCCTTAAAAATAAATTTTGTGTACCCCCTCTCGCATATAGAAAGGTTGAAATGTTTGTTTGGTCTGGAAGGGTGTAAAGTAGAGGAATACTTACCTTATGCCTTGCTCCACCAACAGCCGGCACTCTTCACTGATCCACTTTAGCCTCGTAATGTGGGCAGGTATGTAATGACATTGGCAAAAGATTAGCCCCACAACCTGCTTAGAGGAACGGCTTTGGGGGACACATTATCCCATCACCAGTGGGGTAGAAGCCTGCAGGATGAAGGAATAAGGTATCTACAGTATATTCCTGTGCTTTACACCTCCTTCGAGTAAATGAACATTTCACCCTTACTATACAGGGGGTATATAATATTATATTTTATAGGATGACCAGAATTTAGCTTTAAATACATTATGAAAAGCAATACTTACGTTAAAGCTTAATTTATGTTCATTGCTAATTGTCTTGTGTATGTTAAATGTGTAATAATAATAGGCATTTTCAAAGTTTCATTGTCAGAAGTTTGAGCTAAGCTGAGAATTCCATATTATCAGAGTTAATAGCCTCAAGCATCCCTGTGGACCAAGGATACACGTTGACAATCTATTTCTAAAATTAATGTGCTATAAGCATAATCTTTTGGAGAAAAAATTGAGGTTTGTTTTGTCCTAAATACCTTGCTGACAATCTATATCCACTGTCAGACTAATAAATCTGCTCTGCATTTATTAGGAAAACAAATAGGTTTTCTGCTAAAATACCTTGCTGGTTACAACAGGTAATATATTTCCATTTTCAGACAGGTTAAAGCAAATCTAGCTTCAGATATATTGTCAAGTTGAGTGCATGGTGCTAAAGAATGTGTAAGTGTAATGCAGGTACAGTGGAACCTCGGATTACGAGCATAATCCGTTCCAGGAGAATGTTCGTAATCCAAAGTACTCGCATATCAAAGGGAGTTTCCCCATAGAAGTCAATGGAAACGAAAATATTTTTTTCCGCATTGACTTCAATGGCATGCAATACCGCATATGGCCACAGGTGGGGGGGCACCGGAGAGACTCGGAAACACGCGGAAAGGCCCGAGGACAGCTCGGCTGAACTTGTAAAACCTCGGAAAGGCTCGGGAACTGAGTATTTCCGAGGTTTTCTGAGCATTTCAGAATGGCTCATATCAGCTCCGCTCGGCTCTGGAACCCCCCCACTCACAGGCTAAATGCGATACTGCACAACGCTGTGGCTTGAATCCTGCTCCTTTTGTGAGACAACACCCTCAAACCGAGTCAGGATTTTTAAAACTACAGTGCTCGTATTGCGAAACGCTCGTTAACCGCTTTACCCGCAATCCGAGGTTCCACTGTATTTATCTCTGAGAGTGATACCAGTACTTCCCCTGACAATTATTTCTCCTGCTTTTCTCTCCAGAAGGATGGCACCATTGGTGGTTGAACCCTTACATATATGAAGTTACTAGCCTCATGTAATACACAGACATGAAACAAATCCTCCTGCATAAGTTGCACTTGCTTTTCTGAAGCCTTCGCTCCTCTACACCCGTTCAAAGTCCAGAATTTACACAGCATTTGTCTACTTCAGAAGGCAGGGTTGGGGATCTGGCATGACACACTTTACAACATACAGCAGGGAGCTGAGTGTAATCTGAGACCGGAGTGAAGGGAATGGACACACCTCCCTCTACACAGTCTCATAGGGAAACTTGCTCAGCTGACATTGTCAATCACCGGCTATGTGCTGGAGAAGGTGGGAACATCTGGGTTTTCCTGTATTCCATGGAGTTACAGCATATGCCTAGTGGAATATTTTCTTCTTTTATTCCATTGTTCACAGCCTACCAAAAGTTGTTCGTAACAATTTAATTAATTTGAAATAAATCACCAAACATACGCGCAGAAGGGAAACTGCTCCCAAAGACACAGATATTGAGTCTGGTCGATAAGGCATCAATCTCTTCCAGAATCCAGGAAATGGGCTTTTAAAATCCTATCTCAATGGTATAGGATCCCCACGACCCTGCACAATGCTCTCTGCTGGAGGGTTCCTGCTACTATATTTTCTAGAGATGTACGGTGTTGAATGGATTTTGGGACAAGTGAGAAATATATTTTTCCAACTAGGAGATGACTCTGTAGCCATTCTCCTCCATCTAATACCCCTACCATTAAAACATTATAGAAAATCTCTCCCAATATATTTACTGAATGTTGCTAAGAAATTTATTCCAAATTACTGGAAACTGACAGTCCTACCCACAATAAATGTGTGGCTTAACAAAATTGATGAGATCAAAACAACAGAAGACATTATTGCCACATTGATATATAAAGGGAAAAAAAATCCTTAAAACGTAGTTCTATACATTACCTCCAAAATACCAAGCTGTCATGAATCATTCATGAGCCCTCCAGGTCTCTTAGCACAAAGTGACCTTTTCTAAAACCTCAGATCTGTTAAAAAAACGCACTTTGGGGTGAGTTGAGATAGTCAAAGCCCCTCCCCTTTCTCCGACACCTTGCCTACTTCCCTCCACTCCCCCTAAAGTGCTGTGATTTCAAGACAGCATGGTTTTTGTGCTTAGGTTTCAGGAGTTGAATAAATCCTTAGGGCCAGTTCACACCATAGAAACGCAGTCCGGATGAGTTCCAGATGCTTTTCTGCATGCGTGGACTGACGCGTTTTTGATGCGTTCCAGTGAATTCCACCCCTCTTTTTTTTTCTTAACCTTAAAGCCTAGGTTCACACTAGGTTCCCACATGGCATCTCTCCCACAAGCAGTTCAAACTGCCCTCTGCGAACCGCTGCGGGTGTCAATACAATGTTAATGACACCCCGAGCGGTTCACAGATCACAAACCGATTCCAGTGCGGGGGAAAAAAAAGTCCCTGCACCTTTTTTTATGCGAATCCAATGCGAGTTCAGCCATATAACTGTATGGCTGAACTCGCACTGCACAGACATCACATGTGATCGGCACCCAGGCATGTACTGGCCATCGGGACTAACGGGAGTTTCCCGGTGGGCCGATGGCTCAGTGGGCAGGTTTACAATGACAGCCCCAAGACTCTGCACTCCGCTGCTTATGAGAGTATAAGCAAGGACCTGCTCCGCTCCTCCCACACATCCACAGCCAATCAGCAGGCAGTGTAACACTCCTCAGCCCGCCACATTTGAATACACAGGTGCTGGAGCGGGGCTGAATGGGGGCGCGAGGAAGGAGAAACACACAGTATCTGAAGCCATGAGATACAAGAAGGTATGACTACAGCTACAGAAAAACCAGTCCTGCAGCACACAGAGCACTAGCTGATTTGGAACAAGATCGTGGGACTCGGGAGCAATGTCATATGTACACTGTCTGCAGTGTTTTCCAGAAATCTATGCCTTCAGGCAGTGTGCAGGTTACTGATCTGTCCCCTCTTCTCCCTCTCTTCTTGCTCTGTACTTTTTTTTATAACTGCATTTTCTGCACACTGATAAGATCTGCTCGGCATTCTCTGTCCAGTGACAGTGTGACACATGGCCAGCTGTTAACCATTTCAGCTTCTGTTCAGTTATTTAGCCAGAGCTCTGTGTGTGCTGCATGGCTTGTGTGATGTTTTTTGGAAGGATTTACTGCTAGTTCAGGCTAGAAGTTTTACAGACCCATTAACTGTTTATTGTCCTCCATTAATCCTGACCAGTTCACTGTTTGTAAGACCATTTGTATTTTGAAAATTGGATGTGCTGCTGTCTTCTGTCACATGGGGTGTGCTTTCAAAAGAAGATTACTGACATGATCTTGCAGAGCTGGTTTAAATAGAGGGGAGCAACCCTGTAATACTATATACTTTTACACTGAGTTCAGCCATACATGCAGTCTCTGATCATCTCCTGTAGTATGTCCGCAGTCTCTGACCATCTCTTGTGTCATGTCCGCAGTCTCTGACCATCTCTTGTATATTGTCCGCAGTCTCTGACCATCTCTTGTATCATGTCCGTAGTCTCTGACCATCTCCTGTAGTATGTCTGCAGTCTCTGACCATCTCCTGTAGTATGTCCGCAGTCTCTGACTGTCTCCTGTAGTATGTCTGCAGTCTCTGACCATCTCCTGTAGTATGTCTGCAGTCTCTGACCATCCCCTGTAGTATGTCTGCAGTATCTGACCGTCTCCTGTAGTATGTCTGCAGTCTCTGACCGCCTCCTGTAGTATGTCTGCAGTCTCTGACCGTCTCCTGTAGTATGTCTGCAGTCTCTGACCGTCTCCTGTAGTATGTCTGCAGTCCCTGACCGTCTCCTGTAGTATGTCTGCAGTCTCTGACTGTCTCCTGTAGTATGTCTGCAGTCTCTGACTGTCTCCTGTAGTATGTCTGCAGTCTCTGACTGTCTCCTGTAGTATGTCCGCAGTCTCTGACCATCTCTTGTACCATGTCTAGTTTATATACTGTTTTTGTGCGTGTTCGCAAAATTAAAGTGGGCCAGTCTGGATAAAGTACAGGGCCGAATTTTTGTCCCAGTCAAGCCCTGTCGGCACCACAGTGCGGGTGCGAATCACATGCAACGTCTGACATCGCAAAAGTGTGAACCCGGGCCAAATAAGGACATGTGTGTTCCAGTGCATTTTTTGTGTGTTTAGGTGCGTTCCAGTGCATTTGTGATGTGTTTACAGCGTTCCAGTACAGTTCAGTGCAGGTAAAAATGCAGCATGTTCTACTTTTTTTTCTGGAACTGGAATGCACTGGAACTGCAAGAACTGGTGTGATCTATGCCATTGAAAACCATACAACCTACTATCCATGTGTGTTTGATGCAGAGAAAAAACGCACTGGATTGCATGTGGTGTGAACTGGCCTTTACTCTGTGATCAGTCATGTTATGACCAGTCTGTATTATGGCCAGAAGGATATGTCTGTGTATTGTTGTCATCTGTTTTTTTTTTGTTTTGTTTTGTTGTTTGCTTTTACTGACATGTCCATAAGTGAGATATTTAAAAAAAAGTAGGGCTGTTACTGATTAAAATTTTCGTGTTCGATTAATCGATTTTTTTAACCGATTAATCGACTAATTTCGATTAATTATAACGCACATACAGATCCAACTACTTTTAGCTGATTCCCAGTGCAGCTACCAACCACTGGAGTAATGGATAGCAGGATACTAAAAACACACAAAGGCAGAGCTTGATGTGAATAGCATTAAAACTTTTATAGTCTTCAAGTAGGTAACAAAATAAATATTGCACTGGAGATAAAATCGATGTAGCTACATAAACTGTAAAAATGGTGCGAGTAATACCAAAGGTAGCAAAAGCAGTTACAAAAACATGTAGCTAAGTATGATACTGGTATAAAAATGTGTACATTGATACCACTGCTGAATCCAGATGAGGAGGGGTTAACATCAGTAGGTCGGCATGTAGATGTCCCATTAAGGGAACTATCACAACTCCCAGTGGATGGCTGTAGAATCCCAGGTTGATAGAGGGAAGTGATAGAGGGAAGTGTAACAGCCCTTGTGTGTGGCAGATAGTAAGGTCTCGCCGGCATGCAGATATGAAGGCACAGCAAAGGAGCCCTTCAGATGGACACGCCAGTGTCCGTGAAGTCACCGGATCTCAGACGGAACTCCCTGAAGACCCGGAAGCCGGCGGAGAGGTGAGTACCGATCAAAAGAATTTTGATCGATCAAAAAAATTAATCGATTAATCGAGGAATTAATAGTTAATTTCCACAGCCCTAAAAAAAAAGAAAAAGTTTTCGATGTATGCATGTATAGCCAGCTTACATCTAAACTCTAGTCAATTATAGGAATACTTGTACGACAATAACATTTTTATCAGAAGCTTTACCTCTCTGATGCCCAACTTGCGTGCAATTAAGCACTTGTGCAGCCCTCGTAGCCACTGCGGAAAATATTCTAGTTTTTACTAGCTATATGATTCCTTCACAGTATCTTTCCTTTTTTCTGTGCTGTATCTTTCCTATCTTTTTACGTTTTTCCTCTGATCTTATGGATCTTGTTGAAAGAGATATCAAAGGTGGCACAAGTAATTTTTTTAAACAGGGCTGCTAGGAGTACAAATGTGGACTGATAGTGTAAGGGCCCCTAATCTCTAGATCTCTGTTCATCTCTGACCCTCTCTTGTAGCATGTTCAGGGGAAATCTCTGAAGCAGGCATACACATGGCGGTAAAAACTTGAAGCTCTAACATTTCTCTGCTCTGTTAAAATGTAAATAAAAAATTTAGCTGAAGTTAAGCTTTGTCATTTGTCACAGGAGGAATGATCGGAAGCTGCCCTATAGAACTATATTAAAGAGCTATAGAGAAAGCTGATGTTTATGAATAGGCAGAGCTTTGCTAGCATGCTTCATTATTACATGTTAAGAGAAACAGGCAGCGACTTGAACCTGAACATTGGTCCCAAATTTGAAATACAACCAAATTCTGTTCCCAAAACACTTACACAATCAAAAAGGAATTACGGTATATTGTGCTTTTCAGACGGCATCTAGTACCTAGTCATGTTACCCACAGGTTGTTTTCGAAGCTGTTCTGAACCGGGAACCTTTTTGCCCAACTGATGGACCTGCCCAATAATAATGTGAACAAAAGTGTATGATGTATTTCATGCACTGTTGAACAACCCATTTGTAAACATCCCTGTGAAGTGCTGCTCAACCTGAGGGTATCATAATGTACCAATTTGCTATTACAACACGTTTTCACTGCTACAAAACATTGCTAAAGTGTGATAGTCACGACTACTTAAGCAATCTGAAGTCAAATCCAGACTTCATTGGACCTTAACCAATGATAAAATGTCAGAATAACTCACAGATTCAATGGCTAAATTGAGGGAAATTTGGAATCCATGGATCACTCAATTTCTCTCTATAGATTTTAATAATTTTTTGATAGACATATAGTATTGTACACTCATCTATTTTCAAGAGAACCAAGGGCACTATAGCATTATAAGCAATAGATAGAAATTGTAACTTGTATCACCACAGAGTGGTACAGTGGATACAAAATTAAGACATGTGCCACGTCTTAATTAATTGGGAATAGATAATGGAGCATCGAACTTCGACTTTCTAGGCACACCAGTACACAATTTTAAAATTAAAATATCTTTATTACAACATTTAAAAAAAGGTAGACAAACAATTTGCTTTAAAATCACGCTAATGTATACTGCCTGTATACTAAAGTATTAGCCACTCATACATCAGCTAACTGCACTACAAAAATTGAAAAACCATTCTATACGGTATGATTGGTTCCAGAGTGCTTGTTTGATATACTATAGAATTGTGGAGTACTGTATCTTGGCTCGCTCTATATGTTGCACGCAAAGCGATTCTTCAGGAGCTTATGGCAATGTATAATCTTTGTGCCGACAGTTAATTAAGAACAAATAAGGCAGGCGATTGTTCAGGGACCATAGAAACCCCTCAAGAAATATTTGCTGGTACAATAGTTCTAGCCATATGGCCAGTAACATCTATGAGATGGAACATAGAGGAATATTAATGTTAATGACGCATCCACATGGGGACCAAGGGAGTAAATCCCATAAACTTTCTATCACTGCCTGGTAGTAATGAAAATTGGGGGTTACAAAGTGCACAAAGAATAATCCCCAAACAGCAGGCAAGCCCTATGTCATCTGGCAGGTGAGCCCTCACAACAAACAACCGCTGCTCTAATATCATCCAAAGGAGATGGTGCTCTGGAACCAATCATACCGTATAGAATGGTTTTTCAATTTCTGTAGTGCAGTTGTCTGATGTATGAGTGGCTAATACTTTACCATACAGGCAGTATACATTAGCGTGATTTTAAAGCAAATTGTTTGTCTACCTTTTTTAAATGATGTAATAAATATATTTTAAGTTTTAAATTGTGTACTGGTGTGGCTAAAAAGTCCAAGTTTGATGCTCCATTATCTATAGGATTACAAGCATCTCAGTCTCCTCCCTTTCCACTCCGCTTACCCAACTTATTTAGACTTATCTTTTTCCTTTTGAACTTTCCTTCCACTCTCTGATTATATTTGAATCACAACTGTACCTATTATTATGCCACAATATTGGTGAATCATCTGCATTATCTCTACCACCTTTCTGACCCTTGTTTTGAATGCACCTATTGTGATCTTTGTAATATTTTTAAAAAAATTGAATAATAACATTTAACTCCCTTTTCCAGAAATATTCAAATTACCCTTATTTCCCACAGGTTTTAGGAGCCCCCAGAGCTACCAAGGACAGTTCGGTCTTTATTGTCCTCTCAGGGTATCTTCACCTTTCAACACTTTAAAGACACATATGACATTCCAGATTTTAAGAGATTTCACTACCTCCAAATATTGCCATTTATTGGAATCCTTGATAAAAAAATTACGACTGGTCAATGACTGCGATGGCATTTGAAACAAGATGTCAGACGTCCCACACAACCCAAGGCCTCATCACTTTATTGTACTCCACCATACTAAACAATTCTAATTCACGCATCCCAACTGGGAAACTGGGAAAGAGACTTTGGTGTCATGCAAATCCCTGAGATTTGGAACAAAATTTGGGAGGCATTATTCCATTCCTCCCATAATGTAACAACTCTGGAAAGCTCCAATAAAGTTCTGTCCCAGTGGTACTTTACTCCAGCTCTGCATGCTTTAGGGGATGTTCAGACCTAGGTGACATATAACATATAAGGTGGACATGCCCTAAAGTCAAACGATTGTGGATAGGTGTCTATAACATGGTCAATTCGGTTTAACATCTACATTTCTGAAAAGATCCCTGGGAGGCGCTCCTGCATAAACCAATTGAAGGTGCTACCAAGTGAGAGCACAGTTTAGTGACCCACATATTTTCGGCTATGAAAAAGATGATTGCAAAAGTGTGGAAGACGTTGATTCTCAGCTTCAAAAGTCGGGTGCATGGTACCACTGTGAATGGAAAACCGACAGCGATATTAACTGACATGATAAATGATGATAAACTCTGGCACACTTGGCAGCCCTGGCTAGATTATTTCCCATCTACACAACCAACTACATGTTTCCTGGAAGTGTAACTGAATGTGGCGTGATAATATACCTGTAGTGTGCCTCCGGGACAAAGATAGCCTCCTTTTCCCCCCTCCCTCTTCGTTATCTCTCTCTTTTGACCCTCTCCGCCTTGGAATTTGTCAATGGTACCCAGTTAAGGGGCCTTTTTGGAAACTGAGTGCATTGCAATTTCAGGCATTGCTCTGCTAACTGATCATCTGACAACCCAATGTTGCTTAGATCGGTCATCCCTCATTTCTGCACAACTGCTTAATGATTAATAGTTGCAGAGAGAAACTCCTTTTGAATTTGCTCTCTGTTGTTCATGTTATTGCATAGTATCTTTGCGCTATGTAACGGTAAGTGAAAGGAAAAAATTGAACAAGAAAAACATGCAGTATTCTTCCAGGTGGTCTATGAAGGAAAGGCCTCAACGTAAACTGCGTTGTGACCATCACAGAGGATTTTACAACGATATTCCACATTACATGCATTAGAGACCATAATATGATATTTACAAGCCTGCACATTGCACTCTCCACAACAGACTCCTTAAGTGTGTGCCAGGCCCAAATACGTATGGCTCCGTCATTTCAGTCCAAACAAATCCAGTTTGCCAGCACTGCACATGAAACATCCAAAGAGAGTCTTAGTCGAGTTCACTTGGATGCTTCATACAGAGAGCTGGCAATCCTAATTTGTAGAGATTCCAATACACCCCACATCCCTTCTGTGCTCTAACGGGCAAGTTTTTTTAGTAGATATTTATAACACATACTTTATATACTATGCTCCTTCTTCTTCTTCTAAGTAACCAATGGCATTGCTAGCCCTATAATATGGTGTTTTACTGTTTTAGCAATCCTCTGTGCTTCTGTAAGTATACAATTTATTTAGCTGCCAGCAAAGCAAACAATAGCCAGAGTTTGAAAGAAGTCCTCAGTCCCTTTTCAAGAAGTACTGTATGAACCTTATGCTAGTGCATAAGAAATTGTCTGGTATTCTTAATAACTCACAATCTAAATTCCTTAAAGCTCCGTACAAACGATCGGTTTGACTGATGAAAACCGTCCGATGGATGGTTTTCATCAGACCAACTGATCGTGTATGGTACCCATCGGTCTTTTTTCCATTGGTTGGAAAAAATAGAACTTGTTTTAAATTTTTCCGATGGATAAAAAACCGATGGGAATTTCCGATCGTCTATGGGCAAGTCCATCGGTTAAAATACCCACGCATGCTCAGACTGAATTAGGAGACGGGAGCGCTTGTTCTGGTAAAACTAGCGTTCCTAATGGAGAGAGCACATTCGTCATTCTGAAAGTTATTGCTTAGTTTAATGCAGCGCATGTTTTGTTGCTTTAGAGTCAAATATATGTTTATTAAATTTTCAATTTTAGACAGTTAAAATTACACAAATAACATTCAGGTGTCAGCAGGGAATGTAAACGAGCATAAGATATAATCTCACAAAAATAAGATTATCATCTGTATAAAGCATATTAATTTCACAATTTCAATCAATTTATGAGATAGTAACTATATTGACACCCATTGTAATTTATATCCATAAAAACAAAAAACAAAAACAAAAACAAAAACAAAACAAAACAAAACAAGACAAAACCAAACCAAAACTTAAACCAAAACCAAAAACAAAAAAAAAAGGAGGAGGGGGGAGCAGGGGGTAGAGCAAATAGGAAAAGACAAGTAGGAAAAGGTAAAGAGGTCCAGGCAGACCCCAGCATAACACATCTAATCAATGGATGCAGATCGTAATTTGAGCTATTCTCTAAGATAATATTGAATTTTTCAAGGTATCTGATGAGGAATATTCTCTCCATATGCGCCATTGGAGGATGTTTTTTAAAGTTATCATTCTCTAAGGCCAACAACTACTCCATCCGCATTATGTCATTAACTGCAGAGACCCATAAAGTTAAAGGGGGACTAGTAGTTGTTTTCCAAAATATTGGGATAATTTGTCTTGCGGCAGATAAAAAAAAACGTAACAAAGAACCTTTCTGTGAGGAAATCGAGCCTGGAAGCATAGACAATAAGGCAATTTCGGGAGACGGCTGTAAAGGTTTATCATATAAGCTACTGTAAATTAAAAAAACCTGTGTCCAAAGAGATCTAACGGCTTGACACACCCACCATATATGTAGGTAGCTACCATCCACCGATCCACACCTCCAGCAGTTAGGGGACACAGATGGAAAGATTTTATGCAGAGATTGAGGATCTCTGTACCATCTTGCAAGAAGCTTAAAGTTTTTCTCTTGTGTATAACAGGAAGTTGAGGTCTTGTGCGTAAAATAATATGATTTCTGCCAGTCCGCAACAGTGAATTCCTTTCTCAGATCCATGGACCACTTCCTGGTGTAACATGGGAGTTGTTTATGTATCAGCGTATGTAACATATTATACATAGTAGAGAGTGTATGTTGTGGGAGTTCAGAAAGAGAGCACAGTTTTTCAAATTCCGTAAGAGGTCTATGAATTCGGGAGGTGGAGAAAAGGGTAGAACAAAAAGATGTAATCCGTAGTGCCGTAAGCCAGTTACCCCGAGCCTCTGGTAATACCGGCTTACCAGAGATAGGATCTACAAACGAGCCCGCTGTAGGCCACTTTGCACGGGAGTAAGGACCTATTATATGAGAACCTTCGCCTTGGGGCACAGCTGGATGGTCGAATAAAGATGTAAGAGGAGATGGTTCAGAGGACAGGAGTGACTGCATACCTTTACTATACCACAGATGTAAGACAGCAGATGTTAATGGGGAAATTAGGGACTTATGAATATAATGTCCGTGTCCCCAAAGTAAGGCTCGAAGGTCATGTAGAGATAGGTCCTGTTCTACCATAGTGGATGCTCTAATGAAGGGACGGGGGAACCATTCAATGAGCCTAGCCAGAAGCGTCGCTCTGTGGTATAGTTCAAAGTCGGGAAGGCCCGCACCCCCTTGGGTTTTGGGATATGTTAGTAAAGTATGTTTGATACGGGGTATACCTTGGTGCCATACAAATCGTATGGACATAGAGCGTAATAATATAAAAAAACGTTTAGGGACTGTAATAGGTACTGTTTGAAATATGTAAAGCAGTTTAGGTAAGGTATGCATTTTCAAAGCATTTATGCGTCCAAACCACGGTAGAGAAGAAGTATTCCAGTTGTCTACGTCTTTACGTAATCGGGTCAATAGAGGTAAATAATTTAGGGCATATAGTTCTGATAAATCAGATGGAACCTTTATCCCCAAATAAGATATACTTCTAGTACTCCATTGAAAGGAAAAATTAGCTTGTACTCGGGTTAAAGTATTGGTAGGAAGGGAGACATTAAGGGCTTCTGTTTTAGATATATTAAGTTTAAAGTCACTGAATTTCCCGAACCTACTAAATTCTAACATCAACGAGGGCAAGGATGTGTGTGGTTGCTGTATATAGGCCAAAAGATCGTCAGCATATAAGGATAACTTATGCACTGAGGAAGGTGTCTGTATCCCTACAATAGAGGCATTACATCTTATTGCCTGGGCTAAATGTTCTATCACTATAACAAAAAGTAATGGGGATAAGGGGCACCCTTGCCGAGTGCCATTCGATATTCGGAATGATGCGGATGAAGAGCCGCCGACCAAGACTGAGGCAAAGGGATTGGAGTACAATGCCATTATTTTGGACACGAACACCGGTCTAAGACCTATCTGTTCAAGAGAAAGACGTAAAAAATCCCAGTTAACTCGGTCGAAGGCCTGCTCCGCATCGAACGATAACATACAGGCCTTCAGGTTATGTTTCTGTATATAGGAAATAAGGTGGATGGTTTTCGTGGTATTGTCCCTGGCCTCACGACCAGGGACAAAACCTACCTGGTCCCTATGTATAATGGAAGATAAAAAAGGGGAAAAACGAGTTGCTAGAACTTTTGCGTAAAGCTTAATGTCAATATTGAGTAGCGATATTGGCCTGTAACTACCACATTGTGAAGGGTCCTTGCCGGGTTTCAAAATAACTGATATATTAGCAGATAGGAGGTTATGGGAGGGCAGATGGGTGTCATCAATTGAATTGAATGCCGAGACTAATAACGGGGCTATCGGTTGGGCAAACAATTTGTAAAACCTAGGGGAGAAGCCATCGGGACCTGGACATTTGCCCGATTTTAAACCTTTAATAGCGACGAGAAATTCCGCCATCGTCAATGATTCCTCCAAACTAGATGCCTCTTCAGGGTCAATTTGTGGTAGGGCGGTCTCTGTTATATAATTCCTCATCTCAGTGAGGTGTGTATCGTTCTTGGTGCGTGCTACCGGTAAAAGATGAAGATTATAGAGGTCGGAATAATAAGATTTAAAGGCCTCGGCTATTCCTCGAGAACTACTTATTTTCTGATATTCCGGCGTACATATATGTGGAATCGGTTTACGAGGGGAGCGGGGATGTAAAACCCTGGCAAGATGCTGTCCGCATTTGTTTGCAAAAGCGTAGTGATTATTACGACCTCTATCTCTGGCTATAAGAGAATCTGCATCCAAGAGGCTAAGTAATTCTCTACGGGCATTAGAGAGATCTACATATGTTACCGGATTGACATCTTTTTTATGTGATGTTTCGAGCAGTTTTATCATTGCCAATAAACGAGAGATATCTGCTGTTCTGGCTTTTTTAAGGCTTGAACCGTGTTGAATAAAAACACCTCTCAGGACACACTTCAAGGCCTCCCACTTAGTTAGTGGATTGGTGTCATCAAAGTGATGGACCATAATAAAGTCCTGGATCGCTTGTTCTATTGCTGCGACACATATAGTGTCTTTCAATAAATTGTCATTCAATCTCCATGACGATCTTGTACGAGACGACTGGGGAGGGGCTAAGCTGAGGTGTACAGGGGCATGATCAGACCATAATATGCTACCCAAAGAAGTCTTTGGTGATGTATCTAATAAAGTTTGGGAAATTAAGAAATAATCAATACGGCTATATGAATCATGTGCTACGGAGAAGTAGCTGTAATCTCTTTCGAACGGATGTTGCACCCGCCACACATCTACCAATTGTGCAGTATGCAGGAGTGTCTTTATCTGTGTGAGTGCAATATGAGAGGTGTTTGACTTACCCGAAAAAGAGTCCAGGTCCGGAGAAAGGGTCACATTGAGGTCACCACCTAAAATAAAGCAGGGGCCCCTGAATGAAAGCAGTTTACCTACAACCTTAGAAAGGTAGGACGCCTGGTCCTGGTTAGGTCCATATACATTAGCCACTGTAAAAATAGAAGAATTGCACTTTAGTTTAAGAAATAGAAATCGACCTAACGGATCAATAAAGGAATCTAGGACTTCCGGATGGAATGATTTATGGAAGGCTATAGATACTCCTTTAGACTTCGACTCTGGGTTAGTACTATGAAACCACTGATAATAGTGGGGATTTTTAAGAATCGGAATCGCCGATTTCCTAAAGTGCGTTTCCTGTAACAATAAAATTTTAGTCTTGGTCTTATGAAAGTGATATAACACCTGGATTCTCTTCTCAGATGAATTGAGGCCTCTGCAGTTAAAGGAGGCCAAAGTTATGTTATCAAATGCCATCATGGTGGAAATAGGGATAGGGGGGAAGAACACAATTCCTTACCTATACCTGTATCTGTATCTCTGCAAACATGGGGATCTGCCCGGACCAAAAAAGAAAAAATGGGAAAGGGAAGGGAACAGGCTAGAAAGGGAAAGAAAAAAAGGGAGTAAAACATAAAAAAATAAAAGAACATCAGACCACTAAATACCATTGGTAGATAGACAGGGAATTTTATAGAGAGGAGAAAAAAATAATAATAATTTGTTTTAAAAAAAAAAAAAAAAAAAGGGAAAAAACAAAACAAAAACCAGTGCACTAATCGGCACTAGTAGTCCTATTGGGGGGTGACTGTGGTAGGCACATAGAGTGCCTCCCGGTCCGAGGCCTCCCAGGAATACAATAACTAAGGTCATATGATAGGTAGTCAACATCAGATAGTACAAACCATTATCCACTTTCCGTATAAATAAAGGCGGGCCATAAATTCTGAGCCCAAAAAAAAAAAAAAAAAAGGCTCCTAATAGAAAACCTGAGTTACAACATATTATCATGGCAAAAAACTGTGAAAAACTAAAAAAATAATAATAAAAAACTGTAAAAAACTGTGCAACTTAACAATATAGGTTATTGGCCTTAAAGTAGTGATCCTAGAGAATGCTGGCTCATAACTCACTATATAGCCTCCCTAGAGGTGGTAGAGGGGGTAGATTGACATTCACGTCAATTAAAAAAAAAATATATATATTTTCATTCTCTTTTTTTTTTACCCCTAACCATAAAGAAAACCAAAAAAAACCAAAAAAACCAAAACAAAAACAATATGAATGGGGGTGAAAAATATCAAAGTTCCATCCATCCTCATACACTCTTACATTCCCATATTTATATATTCATATATTCATTTCCCTGTGTAATCGTCATCTGATGAAATAAATAAAAAGTATATATGAAAAAGAAAAAAAGACAACCCAAAAAAAAAAAAAAAACTGCTCAGATACTCCTAGTCACTAGAGTTGAGCGGGTAGCTGGATATTCGGGTCCGGCGGGTTCGGCCGAACTTCGGAAAAAAGTTCGGATTCGGGACCGAACTTTAACCCGAACCCGGACCCGGACCCCATTGAAGTCAATGGGGACCCGGACTTCTGACGACTAAAAAGGCTCTAAAAAAGTAATGGAAAGGGCTAGAGGGCTGCAAATGGCAGCAAAATGTTGTTAAGAACATGGCAAGTGCTCTGCAAACAAATGTGGATAGGAAATAACTTAAAAGAACATAAAAAAAATTAAAAAATAAAAAAATATGCTGGAGGCCCCCTTTTCAGCAGAAGAGGTACAGGAAGTCATTAAGAACCTCAGAAACTCAACGGCACGATGGCACACATATGGTGGGAATGCCCCAGAATACGCCCTTTCTGGAATAAATTATTTAATTTAATGGATAAGCTAGTGGGAAAATAAAATACTTTGAAATAAAAATATAGCTGGGTGCTAAATTTAAGGAAAGTGTTTGAGTGGTAAATAGGCTCAAATACCCTAATTCTGTAGGATTCATGGACCATTTTGTCCTCGGGGGACATTATTGGTGTGCAGTTCCCTGCGGCCTACAGGTGGCGCCTTTTGTGTCCCCTCTTGGCAGTAGTACAGCGGGGCGGGGAACCTGCTGTGCATGCCGGGAGAGCATATAAAAGGGGCAGACCTTTGGCCTGGGGGCTGATGTCCAGTGGGGTCCGCACCCAGGTGCCTTCGGCCTGGGTGCATGTGTTCCTGTTCCATCTCGGGCACCTTTAGCCCGGGGTGAGGTACTATCCTGGAGTTCTTGCTGCCCTGGGTATGGAGGCCTAGGGGCGGGAGTAAAGCCTGGAGTCCAGAGCCGCCTCGTGTAGGGGACCCTGTTGCAGGGAAGGGAGGATCATTCTGATGGACCGATGCGGGAGTCACGGTGAAGGAATGGTCTGTTGACTCCCTGGAGAGATGTCTTCCCCTTGATATGGGCTAGGTTCGTAGAAGGAGAAGCTCAAGGTCACCTTGACTGTATCAGAGGCCTTATTCAACCGGCCCGTGGGAGGGGCCTTATACACCCTGGTCTGTGGCTGAGACCAAAGTTCTCCAGGCCCGTGGCAGGGGCCTTGTACACCCGGTCTGTGTCAGAGACCAACCTCAATGTCTGTGGCAGAGACCGTGCGCCAAAAACTGTTTGAGAAACCTAAGCAGTGAAGTGAATGTGCTACGTTTGTGCCTGGACCTCCTCCACACCTTAAGCTGTCCTGTTTCTTTGCTCTAACCTTTTCTATCTGAGTACAGTTTATTTTGCCATGAGAGAATAAGAGTTGGAGTTTCAGCTGGTGTGGACATTGACTTTACTGGCAATTAAAGGACTTGCCTCTACCTACAGTAGAGGTGAGAATCATCCTCTGGAGGAGTTTTGACTCCGGCTGTGGACACGGCCCGTCAAGTACACCGCTCAACCTCTTTATATAGGAGGATACGGGCTGGTAGTGCGGTGTGCCTTTCTCCCTCCTGCGAAGAGCCAACAACATAAAGGCAGGTAAGGGGGAAAGGATCTGTGCGCTACAAAAAAATAAAATAAACATTTTAATCTTGGCCTAGCAGGACGAGGTCCATATGGAGTAGGAGGTTGAGGTGGCGGTGGATGTGGCTGTGTAGGTGGAAGCGGCGGTGGAGGAGGACGAGGTAGCCAACACTGGTTCAAAAATACAACAATGGCTGGGTAAGGCCGGTGATGTGTCGAATTCTGTCCCCTGTCGAATAGTGTCCGCCCTGTACTGCGCTTGCTGAGTATGTAGGACAAGGGGATTTCAAAAATCTCCCAAGACTAACGGCGCCTGCGTGTTGAGTTCAGGTGAAGGCCACACCATCCGTGGTTCAAGCCGAGCCAAGCAAGGCCGCGATCGAAGCGAGCCCGTGAGGGGCCCTGTTACTATGTGCTACCGTATGTCCTCTTGGATGGTGGGGCTTGAACCTGCACTCACAGCGCAGGCGCCGTTCATCTTCGGAGATTTTGTGAATCTCCTTGTCCTCTGTACTGCGCAAGCGCTGCGCCTGCGCAGTACGGGCCGGGCACAATCCGATGGCCGGACAGTTTTTGTCACAACACCGGTATACATGTCTATTCTGCACAAGGTACGGACAAGTCCTGTGGGATCCATGCCTGGTTCATTTTAATGAACGTGAGCTTGTCCACATTGGCTCTGGACAGGCGGCTGCGCTTGTCTGTGATAACGCCCCCCTGCCGTGCTAAATACACGTTCAGATAATACACTGGCTGCAGGGCAGGCCAGCACCTCCAAGGCATAAACGGCAAGCTCAGGCCATGTGCCCAATTTGGAGACCCAGAAGTTAAAGGGGGCAGACCCGTCATCCAGTACGTGTAGGCCTGTGGACACATACTGCTCAACCATGTTGGTGAAATGCTGCCTCCTGCTAAGACGTTCCATCTCAGCTGGTGGTGCTGGTTGTTGTGGCGTGCTGACAAAGCTTTTCCACATTTTGGCCATGCTAACCCTGCCTTCTGAGGTGCTGCCGGTGCCACGGCTGCGTTGGCGACCTCTTCCTCCTCCTCTGCCTTCGCCTTGTGCTTCCACCGTACGCCCGCTGTCAGGTGGGAATGCCACCAGCAGCGGGTCTACCAGCGTGCGCTTGTACTCGCGCATCTTACGATCCCGCTCCAGTGAGGGAATTAAGGACGGTACGTTGTCCTTGTAACGGGGATCCAGCAGGGTGGCCACCCAGTAATCAGCACCAGTTAAAATGTGGGCAACTCGGCTGTCGTTGCGGAAACACTGCAGCATGTAATCGCTCATGTGTGCCAGGCTGCCCAGAGGCAAAGAAAAGCTGTCCTCTGTGGGAGGTGTATCGTCTGTGTCCTCTGTATCCCCCCAGCCACGCACCAGTAATGGCCACGAGCTGGTCTGAGTGCCACCCTGCTGTGAACATGGCTCCTCCTCCTCCTCCTCCTCCTCCTCCATCTCCTCCTCCACCTCGTCATCCTCCAGAACTGTGCCCTTTCTGCCGGACAATTGTGTACCTGGCGTTTGTTGGTGCAGGAACCCACCCTCGTAGCCACTTGTGAAAGACTGCCCTGAAAGCCTTTGAAATGATCCCGCTTCCTCCTCCTCCTCCTCATCCTCCTGTGCCACATCCTCTTCCATCATCGCACGAAGCGTTTTTTCAAGGAGGCATAGAACTGGGATAGTAACGCTGAGAACGGCGTCATTGGCACTGGCCATGTTGGTGGAGTACTCGAAACAGCGCAACAAGGCACACAGGTCTCGCATGGAGGCCCAGTTATTGGTGGTGAAGTGGTGCTGTTCCGCAGAGCGACTCACGCGTGATTGCTGCAGCTGAAACTCCACTATTGCCTGCTGCTGCTCGCACAGTCTGGCCAGCATGTGCAAGGTGGAGTTCCACCTTGTGGGCACGTCACATATGAGGCGGTGAGCTGGAAGGCCGAAGTTACGCTGCAGCGCTGACAGGCGAGCAGCAGCAGGGTGAGAACGCCGAAAGTGCGCACAGACAGCCCGCACTTTCTGCAGCAGCTCTGGCATATTGGGGTAATTTTTTAAGGAACCTCTGGACCACCAAGTTCAGCACATGCGCCAGGCAAGGGATGTGCGTCAAACCGGCTAGACCCAGAGCTGCTACGAGATTTCGCCCATTATCGCACACCACCAGGCCGGGCTTGAGGCTCACTGACAGCAACCACTTATCGGTCTGTTGTTCCATGTCCCTCCACAACTCCTGCGCGGTGTGGGGATTTTCCCCCAAACAGGAAAGTTTTAAAACTGCCTGCTGTCGTTTACCCCTGGCTGTGCTGAAGTTGGTGGTGAAGGTGTTACGCTGAATGGATGAGGAGGCGGTAGAGGATGAGGAAGCGGAGAAGGAGGAGTTAGCAACAGGAGGCAAACTGAAGCGCCCTGCAATCCTCGGTGGTGGAAGGACATGCGCCAAACCGCTATCTGCCTCAGGCCCAGCAGCCACTGCATTTACCCAGTGTGCTGTTAGGGAGATATAACGTCCCTGACCGTGCTTACTGGTCCACGCATCCGTAGTTAGGTGGACCTTGCCACAGATGGCGTTGCGCAGTGCACACCTGATTTTGTCCCCCACCTGGTTGTGCAGGGAAGGGATGGCTCGCCTGGAAAAGTAGTGGCGGCTGGGCACGACGTACTGCGGGACAGCCAATGCCATCAGGCTTTTAAAACTCTGCGTCTCCACCAGACGGAATGACAGCATTTCAAAGGCCAGGAATTTTGAAATGCTGGCATTCAGGGCCAGGGATCGCAGGTGGCTAGGGGGGTACTTCCTCTTCCGCTCCAATGTTTGGGAGATAGAGAGCTGAACGCTTCCATGGGACATTGTGGAGATGGTCGGTGACCCAGGTGGTAGTGTTGCTGGCAGATCCTCTGTTTGCGGGGTGACAGGTGCCACTGTCACTACAGAGGTGGATGAAGAGGCCGAGACTGCAGCAGAAGAGGAAGCAGGAGGAGCCAGAGACCTTTCTTGGTTTCTGAGGTGTCTACTCCACTGCAGCTTGTGCTTTGCACTTAGATGCCTGGTCATGCAGCTTGTGCTCAGGTTGAGAACGTTTATGCCTCGCTTCAGGCTCTGATTGCACAGCGTGCAAACCACTCGTGTCTTGTCATCTACACACTGTGTGAAGAACTGCCACGCTAGGGAAGTCCTTGGACCTGGCTTTGGTGTGCTCGGTCCCTTGCTGCGTTGGGCAGTAGCAGATGTACTGTCTAGGGGACGAATGCTCCGTTTTTGCACCCTGCTCCCTCTTCTGCTGTGCTGATGGCTCTGTGCGACCACCGCCTCTTCCTCCGAACTACACTGGTCACCTGCATAACGTTGATTCCATGTGGGGTCGAGGACCTCATCGTCCTCCACATCATCTTCCACCCAGTCTTCACCCCTGCCCTCCATGTCTGTCTGCACAATTGCGAAAGCAGCAGCAGTTGGCACCTGTGTTTCGTCATCATCCGAGACGTGCTGCGATGGTCCTCCCATGTACCCATCATGAAACATAAGTGGTTGGGCATCGGTGCACTCAATCTCTTCCACTTCTGGGGCAGGGCTAGGTGGATGGCCCTGGGAAACCCTGCTAACAGAGTCATCGAAAAGCAGAAGAGACTGCTGCATGATTTGGGGCTCAGACTGCTTGGCTGATTTGCAAGGGGGTGAGGTGAAAGACTGATGGACATGGGCTTCAGGTGCCAACTCTGATCTTTCATCAGAAGAGTGGGTGGGAGACAATGTGAAGGAACCCGAGGCACTGTCAGCAACCCAATCTACTATCGCCTGTACTTGTCCTGGCCTAAACATTGGTACAGCCTCATTAGGCGCGACAAAATACCGCCGCAGGCTCGGTCGCCTACTTGCACCTGAGGAAGGTGTTTCACTTGTGCGTGTAGCTGGCACAGATCCACCACGTCCTCTCCCTGCAACAGGAGCTCCACCAGCAGCACCACGACCGGGGCCACCACGTCCCTTTGACCTTCCCCTCATATTTTCCAAATTTAGGATCTTGCCCTAAATGGCGTTTTTTGGAAGACCACAACACACCCACAGTACGTAATGGCTGAAACGCACAGCTACAGAACTGCAGAAAATGCTATTCAAAAAAAAAAAAGGTTGTTTTTTTTTTAGTATAGCACAGTACAAGGAAAATATATAGAAATTGTTTTTTTTACACACACCTCCAGATGTGTATTTCACACTGCAAAATATTTTCTGTGGCCCTAAATGGCGTTTTTTGGAAGAGCACAACACAACCACAGTATTTAACCACTGAATCGCACAGCTATAGAAGTGCAGAGAATGCTATTCAAAAAAAATGTTGTTTTTTTTAGTATAGCACTGTACAATATATAGAAATTGTTTATTTTACACACCTCCACATGTGTATTTCACACTGCAATTTATTTTCTGTGGCCCTAAATGGCGTTTTTTGCAAGAGCACAACACAACCACAGTATTTAACCACTGAATCGCACAGCTATAGAAGTGCAGAGAATGCTATTCAAAAAAAATGTTGTTTTTTTTAGTATAGCACTGTACAATATATAGAAATTGTTTATTTTACACACCTCCACATGTGTATTTCACACTGCAAAATATTTTCTGTGGCCCTAAATGGCGTTTTTTGGAAGAGCACAACACAACCACAGTATTTAACCACTGAATCGCACAGCTATAGAAGTGCAGAGAATGCTATTCAAAAAAAATTTTGTTTTTTTTAGTATAGCACTGTACAATATATAGAAATTGTTTATTTTACACACCTCCACATGTGTATTTCACACTGCAATTTATTTTCTGTGGCCCTAAATGGCCTTTTTTGCAAGAGCACAACACAACCACAGTATTTAACCACTGAATCGCACAGCTATAGAAGTGCAGAGAATGCTATTCAAAAAAAATGTTGTTTTTTTTAGTATAGCACTGTACAATATATAGAAATTGTTTATTTTACACACCTCCACATGTGTATTTCACACTGCAAAATATTTTCTGTGGCCCTAAATGGCGTTTTTTGGAAGAGCACAACACAACCACAGTATTTAACCACTGAATCACACAGCTATAGAAGTGCAGAGAATGCTATTCAAAAAAAATGTTGTTTTTTTTTAGTATAGCACTGTACAATATATAGAAATTGTTTATTTTACACACCTCCACATGTGTATTTCACACTGCAAAATATTTTCTGTGGCCCTAAATGGCGTTTTTTGCAAGAGCACAACACAACCACAGTATTTAACCACTGAATCGCACAGCTATAGAAGTGCAGAGAATGCTATTCAAAAAAAATGTTGTTTTTTTTAGTATAGCACTGTACAATATATAGAAATTGTTTATTTTACACACCTCCACATGTGTATTTCACACTGCAAAATATTTTCTGTGGCCCTAAATGGCGTTTTTTGGAAGAGCACAACACAACCACAGTATTTAACCACTGAATCGCACAGCTATAGAAGTGCAGAGAATGCTATTCAAAAAAAATTTTGTTTTTTTTAGTATAGCACTGTACAATATATAGAAATTGTTTATTTTACACACCTCCACATGTGTATTTCACACTGCAAAATATTTTCTGTGGCCCTAAATGGCGTTTTTTGCAAGAGCACAACACAACCACAGTATTTAACCACTGAATCGCACAGCTATAGAAGTGCAGAGAATGCTATTCAAAAAAAATGTTTTTTTTTTTAGTATAGCACTGTACAATATATAGAAATTGTTTATTTTACACACCTCCACATGTGTATTTCACACTGCAAAATATTTTCTGTGGCCCTAAATGGCGTTTTTTGCAAGAGCACAACACAACCACAGTATTTAACCACTGAATCGCACAGCTATAGAAGTGCAGAGAATGCTATTCAAAAAAAAAAATTGTTTTTTTTTAGTATAGCACTGTACAATATATAGAAATTGTTTATTTTACACACCTCCACATGTGTATTTCACACTGCAATTTATTTTCTGTGGCCCTAAATGGCGTTTTTTGCAAGAGCACAACACAACCACAGTATTTAACCACTGAATCGCACAGCTATAGAAGTGCAGAGAATGCTATTCAAAAAAAATGTTTTTTTTTTTAGTATAGCACTGTACAATATATAGAAATTGTTTATTTTACACACCTCCACATGTGTATTTCACACTGCAAAATATTTTCTGTGGCCCTAAATGGCGTTTTTTGGAAGAGCACAACACAACCACAGTATTTAACCACTGAATCGCACAGCTATAGAAGTGCAGAGAATGCTATTCAAAAAAAATGTTGTTTTTTTTAGTATAGCACTGTACAATATATAGAAATTGTTTATTTTACACACCTCCACATGTGTATTTCACACTGCAATTTATTTTCTGTGGCCCTAAATGGCGTTTTTTGCAAGAGCACAACACAACCACAGTATTTAACCACTGAATCGCACAGCTATAGAAGTGCAGAGAATGCTATTCAAAAAAAAATTTTGTTTTTTTTAGTATAGCACTGTACAATATATAGAAATTGTTTATTTTACACACCTCCACATGTGTATTTCACACTGCAAAATATTTTCTGTGGCCCTAAATGGCGTTTTTTGCAAGAGCACAACACAACCACAGTATATAACCGCTGAATCGCACAGCTGCAGAGAATGCTATTCAAAAAAAAGTTTTTTTTTTTTTTTTAGTATAGCATAGTACAAGAAACATATATAGAAATTGGTTATTTCACACAACTAGAGATATACACTGCAAAATATTTTTTTTGCCCAAAAATAGGTCTTTTTTGCGCACAACAAAGTGCCTTTTTTTTTTTTGCAACAGCACAATAAAGTGCCTTTTTTTTTTTTTGGGGCCCAAAAATTGGTCTTTTTAGCAAAAGCACAATAAAGTGCCTTTTTTTTTTTTTCTGACCGAAATAGGTCTTTTAGCAAGAGCACAATACAGCCACAGTATGGAATAGGTGTATCACTCAACGTAATGCAGTGCTGGTGCACTGAGCTTGCAACACAAACAGATAAACCTATGCAGATCGCTGAGCTATTATATCTCTCAATCTGGACTCCTATCTAAATCTCTCTCCCTGAAAGCACAAACAGGATCCTGCCCCTACACTACACTACACTACACTGTCTCCCTATCTTTTCTATCAGTAGATTGCAGAATCAGGACTAACTCCTATCATATAATTCTCTCCCTCACAGCAACAGCAGCCAGGATCCTTTCCCTACACTGTCTAAAAGCAGAGTGACGATCTGTGCTGTGTGCCTCTTTCTTATATAGAAGCTGGTCACATGCTGGGTCACATGTTGCACTGACCAATCACAGCCATGCCATTAGTAGGCATGGCTATGATGGCTTCTAAGGGCACACCAGCTAATCAAATGGTGATTGGCTGGCCCATGAAGCATTTCTAACTGCGCCATTAAATTCCCGAATCCGAACCCGAACCCGGACTTTAGCGCAAAATCCGGGTCGGGTCCGGGGTCGGGAAAACGCCAAAATTCGGTACGGACCCGAACTTTACAGTTCGGGTCCGCTCAACACTACTAGTCACTTCTCCTAAGCGCTCCTAAACATATCTCTCAATAATTTACAGTTGGACTATACACTATACACAGCAAGCACAAAAATGTAATGAAGTAAGAATGCAAGAGTGTAAAATGTAAAAAAAAAAAATTAAAAAATATAGGAGACAGTCTATATAGGAAAACAGCCTGGCAACTGGTGACTGCATATCAATAGGATCAAAAACAACGGAAATATCCGCCACATAAGTATCAATCCGCTGGGAGTCTATGTGGGTCTATGTGGGGAGCCCCTGTTGTGCCTGTCCTTGCCGACCTTCTGCCATGTTGACTGGGGTGGAAATCCTAAAGTAGTGGGCTGGGGTGGCTGAAATGGCCAATCGGGTAATGCTATTTGCGGTAGTTCCAACATGTTTAAGAAACGGGGAAGATCACCCAATGTTCAGAACAACGCAGTCTTTCCTGCATGATGAACCCGGAGTTGAAAGGGAAATCTCCATTGATACTTTATTTGTTTCTCCTGGAGGATAAGTGTAATGGGTTTAAGTGCTCGACACATAGCTAGGGTCTGGCGCGAGAGATCCGGCAAAAGCATAACTGGGACATCATTATAACAGATGGAGTCCTGTGTACTGGCAGCCCTCATGATCTCCTCTTTTGATTTTATAAAAATGCACTCTGCAGAGCATGTCTCGGACAAAAGCGGAGTCAATATTTCTGGGGCCTGAAGTCCTATGGACCCTATCCAGCTCTATGTGGGCCTCCTTGGGTTTCTGTAGTAATTGATTAAAAATGATAGTTACCGCCTCTGTTAAGTCCTTGGGTTCCACTGTTTCAGGGATGCCACGTATCCTGACATTATTCCTCCTATTACGGTTCTCGATGTCATCTTGACGATACATGAGCTGCTGTAACAGGACTGTGTGGGTATTAAGAGTCTCTTCATGTGACTGCAAACTATTGCCAATGCCCTCTGTTGTACTTTCTATGTCTTCCATGCGTGTCCCCAGATCTCGTTTAAGATCTGCAATCTCCCTCTTATAACTTTTCTCCATACGGGAGACACAGTGCTCAAGATCATGTTTGGTTGGCAGGGAGCACAGGTATGCATGCATGGATCGCATCTGGGATTCCATATCCCATCCATCCCCAGAGCACAGCGATGCCTGGGAAAGACTATGCGAGCTGCGTGGTCTATGCAGGCTTTGTGGATTATGAGGGGAAGGATCTAAATCAGCCAGAGAAGCTGAACGACCCCTGCTGTGTACCTGAGCAGCAGCCGCTACGTCCACCACAGCGTCTGTCGGCCCTGAACAGGCTGGAGATGAAGGCGCCGTCGCCATCTTGGAAGACTGCTGCTGATTCCTGTAAGCCGCGGTGGAGCGAGTCACAAATCGGCTGATGTCTCCTTGTTTTCGATCCCCGTCAGGCTTGGAGTGGTCTTTAGGCTTCCCCTTCCCCATCGGAACGATTAAAGGGTAGGTGCAAGTAATGGATCTATAATAGGATCCTGTGAAAGCCAAATGACCGGGAGCAATCGCAATGTGCGTCCTACAGCACCATGCGCTAGACCACGCCCCCCTTGTTTTGTTGCTTTAGAACGGTCTTTAAAATGTCATTTTGGCAGCAGATCTTTCTCATGAGTTCTGACAAACGTATGTCTTTCTTCTTTCTTGTGATCTTAGGAATAATTTGTTTAATTCTTCAAGGCCGACCTCCCAAATTACACCTTTTTTTTTGTTTTGGTCTTTAAATTTGTTGTGCATTTTTTGGTGTGTCAATTTCTAAGAACAACATATTATTTTTATTTTTTACTCATGGAGGTTGGTGTCCCTTGTTATTAATTACACATTGTATTTATGAAATCTTATTGCTACTTCCAAAAAAAAACACATCAGGCATGTATGTTGGCTGAAATCAAATTTCCCTTTATTTCAGAAAAAAAAACAAAAAAAACCGAAGGGCAACTATTCCGAAATTAGCAGAGAATATAAAGTCATTAGATCCCAAATGCAGACCTGACTATGATCAATAATAAAATCAACAACAGCATGAAATCAGCAAAAGAAGCCCAAGGGGTGGCGCCATTAGATTTGTTCGGCCCTTTTATAGCGCGTCGTACGTTTTGTACGTGCCGTCGTTTTCTTGCCGTCGGTTTTTAAACTGATGGTGTGTGGCCAAGACTGATGAAAAACAGTTTCATCGGATTTCCGATGGTCAAATCCATTGGACGAAAATCCATAGGTTATCCAATCGTGTGTACAGGGCTTAAGGTTTTGGAACCAGGGTTTGCCTATGCCTTACCATCCTTGAATCTCTTTAGTCCGAGTGTCCTATAACTCAGTCATTTGATCTTTTGACCCCAGTATGTATCTCCCCTTTTTTGCCTCTTCTTCTGTTCCCCCATTTCTGTTCTTCAGTTTCTGCCTGACTTTACACTTTGACCTTCCTTCCCCTGAAACTCCTGTCTCTTAAAACAATTCCTTCAACATGAAGCCTGTATATTGCGGACACGATCCTTTGGGTAAGAGTCCTAGAATGCTATTGCATCGAAGGTTGAACTTCTGTTTGTGTTTGTTGCTCTTAGACCTACTCCTGTTCAATTACTGTAGGCCTTGCATGGGCAAACCAGTTGCTATCTCTTTTTCTCTAAAGATAATAAAAATAATTGAACTGAAACTAATTATTTAGCTGCTTTGTACCTCTTTTTATATAGGGTCAAAAAGAGCATTTTCCATGGATAAAATAAAAGTTAGGCCTATTATTCAATGATTACAATTGTCCTACTGCTAGCCAAATTTGTATAACTGTATCCTCTGCAGTATCATAATTCTTGCAGTAAAATCCCAGCCTGTGTTCTTTGTCACTAGTACATTTGGGCCAAGCCTTGCTCAATAAAATTTTCCTGCTGCTTGTCAATTTTATGCTACTAAATCATCTGTCTTCAGTATATTATTCTGACTTGCACCCAATGTTTTATGCCCCCCCCCATGGACTCCAGGGTCGGTGCTAAAGCATTTTGCAAGACTTGCACCCCCCCCCCCCCCCGACAAAAAATAGTTTTTTTAAAAAACAGTAGAAAATATTAAAACAACAAAACATGAAACTGCTAAATTTCTTTGAATTATCAAAAATAAGTGCATATGATTTGCAGGCCAACTACAGATACATTTCTTAACATATTTCCAAATGCAGCCTGTGCAGGGATGCTTTCTCACTTCCTTGCCAACGTTAGCTCCATGTGGAGACTGACTGGGGAGCTGGGAGAAAGTGGCTGGATACCTCTTCCTTACTGATTGGCTGAAGTTTGCAGGAGATGGCTTCGTCTCCAACTAACATCATCCAATCATGCAGCGATATGAGGAACGTTGGTGCAGTGTGTGGGGAACATCGGCGGACTGTGTGGGGACGCCAGAGGGATGTTAGAAAGCCAGCAGAGAGTAGGGAAACAAAAAGGATTTTTAGGTGACAGGTTCTCTTTAACCACTTTGCGCCCGGGCTATAAGCAAAAGACGTCCGCAAAGCGGTCGTCAATTGCTGATAGGACGTCTATGGACGTCCTCTTATTTACTTCCGCAATGCGCGCCACGTCGGGGGAAAAACTGTGCCCGCCGTGTCAGGCGAGTGCCGATGCGCGTGCCTGGTGGCCGCGATGTCCGCCAGGTACGAGCGATCGGCTGTCACAGAGCCAGGGACGTGGATCTCTGTGTGTAAACACAGAGATCCACGTCCTGTCGGGGAGAGGAGACGGATGGTGTGTCCCTTGTACATAGGGACAACCATCAGTCACCTCCCCCAGTCAGTCCCCTCCCCCCCACAGTAAGAACATCTAGCAGGGAACATATTAACCCCTTGATCGCCCCCTAGTGGTTAACCCCTTCCCTGCCAGTCACATTTATACAGTAATCAGTGCATATTTTTAGCACTGTTCGCTGTATAAATGTGAATGGTCCCAAAAATGTGTCCAAAGTGTCCGATGTGTCCGCCATTAATGTCACAGTCACAAAAAAAAATCGCAGATCGACGCCATTACTAGTAAAAAAATAAATAAAAAAACAATAAAAAAAAAATCATAATTCTATTCCCTATTTTGTAGGCGCTATAACTTTTGCGCAAACCAATCACTATACGCTTATTGCGATTTTTTTTTATACCTAAAATATGTAGAATACGTATCGGCCTAAACTGATGAAAAAAATAGTTTTTTTAAAAAATAAATGGGATATTAATTATAGCAAAAATTAAAAAATATTGTGTTTTTTTCTAAATTGTCGCTCTATTTTTGTTTATAGCGCAAAAAATAAAAACCAAAGAAATGATCAAAGACCACCAAAAGAAAGCTCTATTTGTGGGAAAAAAAGGACGTCAATTTTGTTTGGGAGCCACGTCGCACGACCGCGCAATTGTCATTCAAAGCGTGACGGCGCTGAAACCTGAAATTTCGCCTGGGCAGGAAGGGGGTTATGTGCCCAGTTGTCAAGTGGTTAAGGAGACATGCAGGGTCTAAAAGATCCTGTATGTCTCTTCTGGGCTCCACTGAATGTATTGCAATGCAGTGCTGGAAAATAATGGTGGCCACACAGAATATTGACACTTTGGGCCCAACTTGGACATTTTCACTTAGGGGTGTACTCACTTTTGTTGCCAACAGTTTTGACATTAATGGCTGTGTGCTGAGTTATTTTGAGGGGACAGCAAATGTACACTGTTATACAAGCTGTACAATTTGCATCAAAGAGAACAGGGACATCTATAGCAAACTACTTTCCAGCTTCTATCTGCTGGTCAAAGTGGACCTATAACATTTGATAAAAAAGCATGCTAAAGCTACCTGAAAAAGTCTGCCACTCAGGCAGTCCGTAAAAATCATACTGTTCCATTATACCATATGCCATATACAGCTTTCTCCTAAGTATGCTATTTATGCCTCGTACACACGACCATTTTTCCCGGCAGGAAAAAAACTGTAATTAATGCCGGGATTCCTGTCAGGCCTGCCTTGCATACACACGTTCAGGCCAAATACCGCTGAACTTTTACATTTCAAGAACGCGGTGACGCCAAAGACTCCAACGAGCCGACAAAATGACGTTCTATGCTTCCGCATAATGCGTCAAATTGTTTACGACCATGCGTGGTATTTTTCCCCTCAGGAAACCATACAGACGACCGGTTTTCTCGGCCGGTATTTTTCCTGACAGGAAAATAGAGAACAAGTTCACATTATTTTTCCTGCAGTTTTCCTGCCAGGAAAACTGCCATGGAGCATACACACGGCCGTTTTTCCTGCCGAAAATCTGTCATGGCAGTTTTCCTGCCAGGAAAACCGGTCGTCTGTACGAGGCATTAAAAGAGTCTACTTTCTATGTAGCCCTCATAGCCACAAGAAAAGATCCTCCACCAGCCGTATGGTTGATTTGTTTTTTTTGCATTGATTCATGCCCCCATGACAGTGTCCAGTTTCCATTGCCTTTTGTTCTAAGTACTCCCCCCTCCCTTTCCCTTTCCATTGACTTCAATGAAATACGCCTTTAAGTTAGGGTTTGCCAAATTTCAAACAAGAATCACCAAACTTTTGGCAAGTTCACACATCACTAATTATAAACTGTGATGCCGTGAGCTTTAGTTGGCCATTTCTTATAATTATGAACAGCCAAGAAAAGGTCATCCCATCTTGAAAACCGGCATTACTTCAAATTGTCAAAAGTTTATCATCAGACAGAAAAGAGCACTCTTGCCAAGAACAAAAAGTTGAACCACTGACTCACTCCATATATTAAACGTATTTTATTAAACTGAATATCTGTTTGTCACCAGGTTCAAATATCGAGCAATATTCATGGCATGACAAAAGCCCATAACCTAAGTCATAAAGCACGTGTAGCATACTTTGCAGAAAAGCTCTGCCTGCACGCTTTCAATTGCTTTAGTTGCTTCTCATATTTCCTTTTTTATTGAACACTGATTAAATCATGATTATATTTCTTAAATGTTTTACATAGAGCCACAATGTATATATTCTCAGTACACATTCCTACAGAATGATCTGCACTTATAGCTATCCCTGGCACACAAAAGGCTGACGATTTTCTATTTATGAGGTTACTGCTCGTGTTTCTTCTGCCCAAGTGCTGCCTGGCACTTATTTTTTATGCTTTTTAATACTGTCCTACTATACTAAAGATTTAATAGTTCTTATGAGCATGGAAAAGTTTACTCAAGATGTGAAATCCTTTCAATACACTGAACAAAGTATTACAATAAAATATTACAGTAATAGGTAGGCAGCAACTAGTGTGTGTGGTTTGGCTCTTTTTCCTCTTTGAAAGCCAGCTCCCAGGTCTTTCATGCTTCTGTTTTTATGATGCCCTTGTGTCAGAAAGTAAATTCTGAAATATATGTCATCAAGTTTCTTTACCACTCAAAGCGAACCCGTCAGGAAAGAGCTATGACTAATGTTGAGCGAACCCGAACTGTAAAGTTCGGGTCCGTACCGAACTTTAGCTTTTTGCCGAACCCGAACCCGGACTTTGCCCAAAAGTCCGGGTTCGGGTTCGGCAATCTAATTACGCATTTAGAAATGCTTCAGGGGCCAGCCAATCACCTTTTGATTAGCTGGTGTGCCCTTAGAGGCCATCATAGCCATGCCTACTAATGGCATGGCTGTGATTGGTCAGTGCAACATGTGACCCAGCTTCTATATAAGCTAGAGGCACACAGCACACATGTCACTCTGCTTCAGAATAGATAGGGAGAGGATCTAGTCTGCTGCTGCTGCTTTTAGGGAGAGATAGAAAAATAGATGAGGTAGTCCTGATTCTACAATCTGAGGGAAAAGATAGAGAGATAGTGTAGTGTAGGGCCAGGTTCCTGTGTTGGTGCTTTCAGGGAGAGACAATATTATATAGGAGTCCAGATTCAGAGATTAAAATCAGCGATCTGCATAGGTTTACCTATTTATGTTGCAGTGCAGTCTTTTTACACTGCCATGAGCCCAGTGTCAGAGAAAATCTAACTTTTAGGGGGAAAAAAAAAGGCACTTTATTGTGCTCTTTTCCAAAAGACCCATAGGGCAAAAAAAAAAAAAAAAAAGCATTTTATTTTGCTCGTGCAAAAAAAGACCCGTTTAGGGCAAAAAATAAAAATAAAAACATTTGCACTTTAATGTACGCTTGCAAAAAACGCCGTTTAGGGGCACAAAAAAAAGTTTGCAGTGTGTTATACATATTTTGAGGTGTGTGAAATAAACAATTTCTATATAGTTTTCTCCTACTGTGCTATACTAAAAAAACAACATTTTTTTTGAATAGCATTTTCTGCAGTTCTGTAGCTGTGCGATTCAGCGGTTACGTACTGTGGGTGTGTTCTGCTCTTCCAAAAAACGCCGTTTAGGGGCACAAAAAAAGTTTGCAGTGTGTTATACATATTTTGAGGTGTGTGAAATAAACAATTTCTATATAGTTTTCTCCTACTGTGCTATATTAAAAAAACAAAATTTTTTTTGAATAGCATTTTCTGCAGTTCTGTAGCTGTGCGATTCAGCGGTTACGTACTGTGGGTGTGTTCTGCTCTTCCAAAAAACGCCGTTTAGGGGCACAAGAAAAAGTTTGCAGTGTGTTATACATATTTTGAGGTGTGTGAAATAAACAATTTCTATATAGTTTTCTCCTACTGTGCTATACTAAAAAAACAAAAAATTTTTTGAATAGCATTTTCTGCAGTTCTGTAGCTGTGCGATTCAGCGGTTACGTACTGTGGGTGTGTTCTGCTCTTCCAAAAAAACGCCGTTTAGGGGCACAAAAAAAAGTTTGCAGTGTGTTATACATATTTTGAGGTGTGTGAAATAAACAATTTCTATATAGTTTTCTCCTACTGTGCTATACTAAAAAAACAACATTTTTTTTGAATAGCATTTTCTGCAGTTCTGTAGCTGTGCGATTCAGCGGTTACGTACTGTGGGTGTGTTCTGCTCTTCCAAAAAAACGCAGTTTAGGGGCACAAAAAAAAGTTTGCAGTGTGTTATACATATTTTGAGGTGTGTGAAATAAACAATTTCTATATAGTTTTCTCCTACTGTGCTATACTAAAAAAACAACATTTTTTTTGAATAGCATTTTCTGCAGTTCTGTAGCTGTGCGATTCAGCGGTTACGTACTTTGGTTGTGTTCTGCGCTTCCAAAAACACCCATTTAGGGCAAGATCCTAAATTTTGAAAATATTAGGAGAAGGTCAAAGGGACGTGGTGGCCCCGGTCGTGGTGCTGCTGGTGGAGCTCCTGTTGCAGGGAGAGGACGTGGTGGATCTGTGCCAGATACACGCACAAGTGAAACACCTTCCTCAGGTGCGAGTAGGCGACCGAGCCTGCGGCGCTATTTTGTCGCGCCTAATGAGGCTGTACGAATGTTTAGGCCAGGACAAGTACAGGCGATAGTAGATTGGGTTGCTGACAGTGCCTCGGGTTCCTTCACATTGTCTCCCACCCACTCTTCTGATGAAAGAACAGAGTTGGCACCTGAAACCCATGTCCATCAGTCTTTCACCTCACCCCCTTGCAAATCAGCCAAGCAGTCTGAGCCCCAAATCATGCAGCAGTCTCTTCTGCTTTTCGATGACTCTGTTAGCAGGGTTTCCCAGGGCCATCCACCTAGCCCTGCCCCAGAAGTGGAAGAGATTGAGTGCACCGATGCCCAACCACTTATGTTTCATGATGAGTACATGGGAGGACCATCGCAGTACGTCTCGGATGATGACGAAACACAGGTGCCAACTGCTGCTGCTTTCGCAATTGTGCAGACAGACAAGGAGGGCAGGGGTGAAGACTGGGTGGAAGATGATGTGGAGGACGATGAGGTCCTTGACCCCACATGGAATCAACGTTATGCAGGTGACCAGTGTAGTTTGGAGGAAGAGGCGGTGGTCGCACAGAGCCACCAGCACAGCAGAAGAGGGAGCAGGGTGCAAAAGCGGAGCGTCTGTCAGCTAGACAGTATGTCTGCTACTGCCCAACGCAGCAAGGGACCGAGCACACCAAAGCCAGGTCCAAGGAGTTCCCCAGCGTGGCAGTTCTTCACACAATGTGCTGATGACAAGACACGAGTGGTTTGCACGCTGTGCAATCAGAGCCTGAAGCGAGGCATAAACGTTCTCAACCTGAGCACAACCTGCATGACCAGGCATCTAAGTGCAAAGCACGAGCTGCAGTGGAGTAGACACCTCAAAAACCAAGAAAGGTCTCTGGCTCCTCCTGCTTCCTCTTCTGCTGCAGTCTCGGCCTCTTCATCCACCTCTGTAGTGACAGTGGCACCTGCCACCCCGCAAACAGGGGATCTGCCAGCAACACTACCACCTGGGTCACCAACCATCTCCACAATGTCCCATGGAAGCGTTCAGCTCTCTATCTCCCAAACATTTGAGCGGAAGAGGAAGTACCCCCCTTAGCCACCCGCGATCCCTGGCCCTGAATGCCAGCATTTCAAAACTCCTGGCCTTTGAAATGCTGTCATTCCGTCTGGTGGAGACGCAGAGTTTTAAAAGCCTGATGGCATTGGCTGTCCCACAGTACGTCGTGCCCAGCCGCCACTATTTTTCCAGGCGAGCCATCCCTTCCCTGCACAACCAAGTGGGGGACAAAATCAGGTGTGCACTGCGCAACGCCATCTGTGGCAAGGTCCACCTAACTACGGATGCGTGGACCAGTAAGCACGGTCAGGGACGTTATATCTCCCTAACAGCACACTGGGTAAATGCAGTGGCGGCTGGGCCTGAGGCAGATAGCAGTTTGGCGCATGTCCTTCCACCACCGAGGATTGCAGGGTGCTTCAGTTTGCCTCCTGTTGCTAACTCCTCCTACTCCGCTTCCTCATCCTCTACCGCCTCCTCATCCGGTCAGCGTAACACCTTCACCACCAACTTCAGCACAGCCAGGGGTAAACGACAGCAGGCAGTTTTAAAACTTTCCTGTTTGGGGGAAAAAACCCACACCGCGCAGGAGTTGTGGAGGGACATGGAACAACAGACCAATGAGTGGTTGCTGTCAGTGAGCCTCAAGCCCGGCCTGGTGGTGTGCGATAATGGGCGAAATCTCGTAGCAGCTCTGGGCCTAGCCGGTTTGACGCACATCCCTTGCCTGGCGCATGTGCTGAACTTGGTGGTCCAGAGGTTCCTTAAAAATTACCCCAATATGCCAGAGCTGCTGCAGAAAGTGTGGGCTGTGTGTGCGCACTTTCGGCGTTCTCACCCTGCTGCTGCTCGCCTGTCAGCGCTGCAGCGTAACTTCAGCCTTCCCGCTCACCGCCTCTAATGTGACGTGCCCACAAGGTGGAACTCCACCTTGCACATGCTGGCCAGACTGTGCGAGCAGCAGCAGGCGATAGTGGAGTTTCAGCTGCAGCAATCACGCGTGAGTCGCTCTGCGGAACAGCACCACTTCACCACCAATAACTGGGCCTCCATGCGAGACCTGTGTGCCTTGTTGCGCTGTTTCGAGTACTCCACCAACATGTCCAGTGCCAATGATGCCGTTCTTAGCGTTACTATCCCAGTTCTATGCCTCCTTTAAAAAACGCTTCGGGCGATGATAGAAGAGGATGTGGCACAGGAGGATGAGGAGGAGGAGGAGGAAGCGGGATCATTTCAAAGGCTTTCAGAGCAGTCTTTCACAAGTGGCTACGAGGGTGGGTTCCTTCACCAACAAACGCCAGGTACACAATTGTCCGGCAGAAAGGGCACAGTTCTGGAGTATGACGAGGTGGAGGAGGAGATGGAGGAGGAGGAGGAGGAGGAGCCATTTTCACAGCAGGGTGGCACCCAGACCAGCTCGTGGTCATCACTGGTGCGTGGCTGGGGGGATACAGAGGACACAGACGATACACCTCCCACAGAGGACAGCTTTTCTTTGCCTCTGGGCAGCCTGGCACACATGAGCGATTACATACTGCAGTGTTCCCGCAATGACCGCCGAGTTGCCCACATTTTAACTGGTGCTGATTACTGGGTGGCCACCCTGCTGGATCCCCGTTACAAGGACAACGTACCGTCCTTAATTCCCTCACTGGAGCGGGATCGTAAGATGCGCGAGTACAAGCGCACGCTGGTAGACGCGCTGCTGGTGGCATTCCCACCTGACAGCGGGCGTACGGTGGAAGCACAAGGCGAAGGCAGAGGAGGAGGAAGAGGTCGCCAACGCAGCCGGGGCACCGGCAGCACCTCAGAAGGCAGGGTTAGCATGGCTGAAATGTGGAAAAGCTTTGTCAGCACGCCACAACAACCAGCACCACCAGCTGAGATGGAACGTCTTAGCAGGAGGCAGCATTTCACCAACATGGTTGAGCAGTATGTGTCCACAGGCCTACACGTACTGGATGACGGGTCTGCCCCCTTTAACTTCTGGGTCTCCAAATTGGGCACATGGCCTGAGCTTGCCCTTTATGCCTTGGAGGTGCTGGCCTGCCCTGCAGCCAGTGTATTATCTGAACGTGTATTTAGCACGGCAGGGGGCGTTATCACAGACAAGCGCAGCCGCCTGTCCAGAGCCAATGTGGACAAGCTCATGTTCATTAAAATGAACCAGGCATGGATCCCACAGGACTTGTCCGTACCTTGTGCAGAATAGACATGTATACCGGTGTTGTGACAAAAACTGTCCGGCCATCGGATTGTGTCCGGCCCATACTGCGAAGGCGCAGCGCTTGCGCAGTACAGAGGACAAGGAGATTCACAAAATCTCCGAAGATGAACGGCGCCTGCGCTGTGAGTGCAGGTTCAAGCCCCACCATCCAAGTGGACATACGGTAGCACATAGTAACAGGGCCCCTCACGGGCTCGGTTCGATCGCCACGCTTCGGGCACGGCCTCACTTGGCTCGGCTTGAACCACGGATGGTGTGGCCTTCACCTGAACTCACCACGCAGGCGCCGTTGGTCTTGGGAGATTTTCGAAATCCCCTTGTCCTACATACTGAGCAAGCGCAGTACAGGGTGGACACTATTTGACGGGGGACAGAATTCGACACATCACCGGCCTTACCCAGCCATTGTTGTATTTTTGAATCAGTGTTGGCTACCTCGTCCTCCTCCACCGCCGCTTCCACCTAAACAGCCACATCCACCGCCACCTCAACCTCCTACTCCATATGGACCTCGTCCTCCTAGGTCAAGATTATTATTTTTTATTTTTATTTTTTTTATGTTATTTTAAGTTATTTCCCTATCCACATTTGTTTGCAGAGCACTTGCCATGCTCTTAACAACATTTTGCTGTCATTTGCAGCCCTCTAGCCCTTTCCATTACCTTTTTAGAGCCTTTTTAGTCCTTAGAAGTCCGGGTCCCCATTGACTTCAATGGGGTTCGGGTTCGGGTCCGGGTTCGGGTTAAAGTTCGGTCCCGAACCCGAACTTTTTTCCGAAGTTCGGCCGAGCCCGTCGAACCCGAACATCCAGGTGTCCGCTCAACTCTAGCTATGACAGCTGGTATTGCTGACAAGTTCTTAAAAGTTTTAGCTGTTTAGTTGTTATCTTTGTTCTTGCTTTTCTGTTTACAGGGACAATGACCTAGAATAAGAACGGGTACACACGGGCCAAATATCGGGAGACAACTGCCGGTTAAAAAGAAAACATCTGACTTTCGGCCCGTGTTAATGTCAGATGTGCATGCTGGAAAACTAGCATCCGACTGACTCCTGATCAGCACTCACAGCCAAAGGCAGAGAGCGTTGATCGGATTGTTCTATTGGTGGGACCATCCCTCTGTCAAAACACAATAACTGTAGGGGAGATTACTGAACTATAGAAAGAAAAAAAAGATTTCTTTCTATAGTATTTAGGCAGAGAGACTGCACCTATTATTGGTGAGTCTGCAAATCTTGGGACACCACACGGGTATACTGCACACCCAGTATGGTAGTAATTAATAGTGAGTATTGATCTCCAACCAATTTTTCTATAGAGATTGCTGAACTAACCTTACATGGTCAGTACAGTGGCTCTGACCGGAGCTAATAGTGTGTACCCAGCTTAAGAATGAAGCCAATGGGGCTTTGGATTGCTTAATTGTTCCAAGTCAGTAACTTATTTGCAAAGGAAAACTGTGGCCAGGCTATGGACTATTCACATATTGCTTACAAGCAGAAAATTAGCTTTAAAACCAGGCCTTAATGACCTCTCTAGCTGTAGTTTTTTTTTTTTTTTTTATTCTGCTTCTGACCTTGGATGCAGAGAAGGCGTTTGATCGCTACCTATACCTGGTATTAGATACATTTGGCCTGGTATGGGAATACTCATGCTGTGATCTCATCCTTGAATACACACCCCTCGGCATATGTATTTACAGAGAACATTTTCTCTAATAGATTTAAAATAACTAACGGCACTAGGCGGGGGTGTCCCCTAACACCTTTAATATTCATCTTACTGATGGAGCCCTTGGCCGAGAAAATCAGTTCTCATGCAACTATAGGAGGGATAAAGGTTAAAGGCATGTCACACACCATAAGATTGTTTGCTGATGATGTGATACTGACTTTGACAAATCCGGAAGTATCCTTACCTAAGGCGCATGGAATAATAAAGCAATTTTAATCAAATTTCGTAGTATAAAATCAACCCATCTAAGTCAAGTATTATGGGTGTTAATATCGCTTCAGAGTCAAGGAATATACTGCAAAATCCTTTTCCATTCCCCTGGGCCCTGGACTCCTTGCCATACTTGGGGATAACATTAACTTCTAGTAAATCTGACCTTTATAAGGTTAATTTTACTCCGTTAATTATAAAATTAAGATGGGAGCAAGAAGGATGAGTACATTTTTCCTCTCCTGGATGGGCAGGTTAGCTGCATTTTAAATGATCCTTCTTCCTCGTATTCTCTATTTATTTAGAGCTCTGACGATCAATATTCCCAGTTCCTTTTTCCGAACAATGCAAGCCATTATATCCAAATTTATATGGCAAAACAAAAAGTCCAGATGTTCCCACAGCATTCTGTTTAAGCACAGGAAAGCGGGAGGCATGGGAGCCCCAGTTCTTAAAGATTACCAGGCTGCCACCCTACTAGACCAAAATACATTTTGGTTTTGTCCCTTGCCATCCAAATTGTGGATTTAACCACTTGTCCCCCGCCCACTGTCAATTGACGGCGGGCGGAGGATACTCTCGTTCTGGGAGGATGTCATATGACGTCCTCCCTTTAAAATGAGCTAGGAGGCGCGCGCTTGCCGCCAGCGGCGCGCGCGCGCGCGCCGCCGCGTTCACAAGGCCCCGGTGCGCGTGCCCGGCGGCCGCGATTGCCGCCGGGCACCCGCGATTGCCCGGGAAACGAGCAGGAAAGTGGATCTCTGTGTGTAAACACAGAGATCCACGTCCTGTGAGGGAGAGGGGACCGATGGTGTGTCCCTTGTACATAGGGACAACCATCGGTCACCTCCCCCAGTCAGTCCCCTCCCCCCACAGTAAGAACACATTGAGGGAACATATTTAACCCCTTCCCGCCCCCTAGTGGTTAACCCCTTCCCTGCCAATCACATTTATACAGTAATCAATGCATTTTTATAGCAGGGATCGCTGTATAAACGTGAATGGTCCCAAAAATGTGTCAAAAGTGTCCGATGTGTCCGCCGCAATATCGCACTCACAATAAAAAATCGCAGCTCGCCGCCATTACTAATAAAAAAATAAAAAAATTAAAATGCTATAAATCTATCCCCTATTTTGTAGACGCTATAACTTTTGCGCAAACCAATCAATACGCGCTTATTGCGATTTTTTTTTTTTACCAAAAATATGTAGAAGAATACGTATCGGCCTAAACTGAGGAAAATTTTATTAAAAAAAAAAATGGGTATTTTATTATAGCAAAAAGTAAAAAATAGTGTTTTTTTTCCAAACTGGACGCTCTTCTTTTGTTTATAGCGCAAAAAATAAAAACCGCAGAGGTGATCAAATACCACCAAAAGAAAGCTCTATTTGTGGGAAAAAAAGGACGCAAATTTCGTTTGGGAACCACGTCGCACGACCGCGCAATTGTCATTCAAAGTGTGACAGCGCTGAAAGCTGAAAAATGGCTTGGGCAGGAAGGGGGTTTTCGTGCACAGTAGAGAAGTGGTTAAATAGAGCAGTCATGTGTACCATTTGGTAATATTAAAAAGGAACTGCAGTCTGCTCACATAATTTGTAATAAAAACATCTTTGCCATTCTGAAGCTTCCCTCCAAACACTTTGGATATTTTTTTATATACTGTATACTGTGATTCTGTAATTGCCAAATATGCTGCAGAAATCTCCTTCCACTGAGTCTGGCTGCAATCATTTTAAATGTGGGCAGCTGAAGCTGCTGCCTGTTCACTTCCTGGATTTACACAGACACACAGAGATACACCTCCAGCTCTGCCGCTCTCATTGGCCCTCGTGTGACTCATCCCCCCCTCCCTTTCTGGCAAACTCTCAGGAGAGTGAGAGAGAGAGAGAGAGAGAGAGCTGTGCATGATGTCATAAGCCTAGTTTTTTCCAGACAAGAAACAGGAAGTGGGCTGTATAAGGTATTTACTGGCAGAAAAAAAATGTTTTACTATCCAAAGTTAAAGCAACAAGGGCAGAAGATTTAAAAGATGGAAAGATGAAAAAAAATAGGTCCGCTTTAAATCCTTAGCATTGATCCCATCTTCTCTTCTAAACAAATCTCTATTTAAACACCTATCTATAGCAGCCACATTAAAGGCTTGGGAATATTTCCTCCACACTGGTAATACTAATCAGAGGACCATAAAGATTCTGGTACCCTTAGATAACATCCTGGGAGCAAAGAGGCATAGCCACCTTGGCAGACCTTATGTCTGATGACAAATTAATATCGTTCCAGAATCTCTAATTGAAGTTTTCTATCTCCTCAAATTAATACATGACTAATGCCCCATACACACGATCATTTTTAATGTCATTTTTAAAACTGACGTTTTTCTCGTCATTTTTTTTCTTGTTTCCTCTCAAGCCTGTCTTGCGTACACACCATCATTTTAAAAAATGTTCAAGAAAAGCGCAGTGACGTACACCACGTACGACGGCACTATAAAGGGGAAGTTCCGTTCGAATGGCGCCACCCTTCATGTTAGTAAAGTTTGTTGAGAGACGATTCGCTCTTTTCAGTCTAGTGCTTTTCAGTCCGTTACAGCATGACGAATGTGCTATCTCCATTACGAACGCTAGTTTTACCAGAACGAGCGCTCCCGTCTCATACTTGATTCTGAGCATGCACATTTTTTTTCACGTCGTTAAAGCATACACACTATCGTTTTTCACGTCGTTAAAAAAAAACGACATGAAAAACGACGTGAAAAAAGAGAGCATGTTCGAAATTTTTAATGCCCGTTTTTCACGTCGTTAAAAATGCTCTGGAGCATACACACGATCATTTTTAATGGCCATTTTTTTTAATGGCATTTTTAACGGCATGAAAAATGATCGTGTGTATGGGGCATTACTCATCTCTGGCATTGTACTTTAAGCAACATTCTATACCTAATTTAGTCTTACCACAACCAATTTGGTCATTTTTGCAGGCAGATTCATTAAAGCTGAGGGATACTTCACCATTTTACTAATTACTTCACTATAAGTTGGAATTTTTAAAACTTTCCCCTTTACAAAAGTGAGAAGCAGAATTACAGTTCTCAGCAACAGACGCACAGTGGGAAAAAGCTATAGCTAACAACTACTCCATCCCCAAATGTATTAACCACTGGAAAATTGCCCAAATGATCCACCTTAGGTGGTATCTCACACCATACTCGGTTGCTAAATTCTCAAAGATTAGCAATAATCTTTGACACATATGCTCTGGTCCTTCACAAATATCCACAACTATAGGAATGCAGTTTATAGATTGATATCTGAAGTTACGGGCGTAATTAGTAAGGTAGATCCAGCCCAAGCCCTTTTAGGCATCAATACAGATAGTTTTCTGTCCTTCGTGAGACTTCTAGCGCTTAACTTTTTGTATGTGGCATGTCTTATCTTAGTCAAAAGATGGAAATCTAATGCACTTCCCAGCATTACCAAAATTAAATCCCAACTAGACGTAATCTACACTTATGAAAGATTAATGGCATATAAAGATGGCACTCCTGAAAAATGTCATCACAGATGGGTAATGTGGAAAAATTATAGACGTATTTCCTGAATTGCGGAGTATTCTGTCATTCACTTTCCTTCTTTTCTTTTATTCATTGCCCAATCTAACTCTGCTTCATATTATTTTATGTCATTTTACCATTGGATAACTATTGTACTTTAGAAATGGTAATGGTGCATTGTCCATTTAATATTTGTTACTGAGATGTACTGCATGATTCCGTGGTAAATTACTACCAGTTCTTTTTTCTGATGATCCCGACCTTGTTGGTCACTGTTCTACCTATTTGAGAAAATTCAATAAAAACCATTTGAAACAAAAAAAAACAGTTTCCATCCCAAGCCCCTAAAACCCAGAAAAAAAATCATATGAGTTTTTCATTAGCAGCAACCAGTGATCAGAAGATCCTCACTTTACTCCCCACTACTCAGCTAACGAGTCTTGTATTTGCCCCCCATCGTTACATCAAGGTGGAAGGATGAGGATCATGTTAGGTCACTGTGAAGATTCCAGTAAGAGCCTGGAGATGAACACTTGTGGTAGGCAATGGGTAGCGTGCCTATTGCCTGAATGAGGGAGAGAAACTGAGGAAGAAGAGAAATGTTGGAGCATTAGTCAGTTACATTGTTAAGGCACTGTGCAAACATTTGGCGCTATATAATTCCTATATAATAATAATACCAGTGTGCAAAGGTATATCGCTTTGTAAAAATAAATCACCTCCAATATTCGGTGTCTTTCATGTGTCAATGCCACTATGTAAAATCATTCGTTTTGTTTTTTATATTTTAGTATGGAGTGCCTCAGAATTGTGCAGATTTTTAAAGGGTGCCTTGACTCAAAAAGGGTTGAGAAATAATGCCCTAAAGTACCAGACTCACACTCACCAATGATGTAAAAATAAATTATAATTGTCAGATGTGACAGGAGTAAAAACATTTATTTTTATTTTTTTACTCTTGAAAATATCCTGAAATCTGATATGCACGTGTATGCTTCAGGACTTAAGTAGTCCGGGAAGGCTAAAGATGACAGCTGTGGATCATGTACCATCAAAAACATGTCAGAAGTGGCAGCTAACATATGTCTACCCTAATAGAGTCCATGTAACCATCTTGTGTGACAGGGGCAAGGCCTTTCCATTCTGTTATAATGCTGAAAATTTTAAGAGTATAATTACAGGACTTTGCTGAAGTGGGCTTGTATCAAGGGCTGTGAAATACTGTATATGCTATATGAATTTAAACAACCTACATTTTACGAGGAGTATTCAAGAACATAGTAATCTTGTTTCCCTGGGTTGACCATACACTATATTGTCAAAAGTATTGGGACGCCTGTCTTTACACGCACATGAAATTAAATGGCATCCCAGTCTTAGTTCGTAGGATTTAATATTGAGTTGGCCCACCCTTTGCAGCTATAACAGCTTCAACATTTCTGGTAATGCTGTCCACAATTTTTAGTAACGTGTCTATGGAAATGTTTGACCATGCAGGCCAGTCAAGTTCCTCCAGTCAGTCAACACCTGGGATGAAGTAGAGCGGAGACTGCGAGCCAGGCCTTCCCGTTTAACTTCAGTGCCTGACCTCACAAAAGCACTTCTGGAAGAATGGTCAAACATTCCCATAGACACACTCCTAAACCTTGTGGACAGCCTTCCCAGAAGAGTTGAACCTGTTATAGCTGCAAAGGGTGGGCCAACTCAATATTGGACCCTACGGACTAAGACTGGGATGCCATTAAAGTTCATGTGCATGTAAAGACAGGCATCCCAATACTTTTTACAATATAGTGTATATGTAGTTGGAATAAGTCTCTAAATTGGCCCATCTCAGTATGAGTATTATGTCCACTGGTTTGGATGTGAAAATCAGCTTTTTTTTTTTAATTCCTGATGCACCCACCCCCACCCACAAGAGCAGTTGGCCCATTTCTCAAGTTTCCACTAACCTAGGTGCATACCATTTCATTTTACCACATCAAATTTAACTTGTTATCTAACTGTCCATATTGAGATTTTGCCAAGATTCTATTGTGATATGCCACTCTCTTTCTAATTTTGTAATAATTCTACACAATTTTGTGTAATCAGAAAATTTGGTAATAATCCTATGTATTTACTTTCTTAGATCATTGATAAATAGTTTGAAAATAAATGAAGCCTGCACTGAACCCGGTGGTATACCACTGAGAAGCTCAGCCATTTTTGAACACATTCCATTAACAACTACCTTTTGACTTCTGTTTTTAACTAGTTCTTTGAACAGGTACAAACATTTACCACTAATCCTTACATCCTCAGCGCCTGTTTAAGGCTTTTATTGGAACATCTAAATCATATAAACTTGGGACAAGGGAGTCCAATATTGGAGCCCTTATAAGTACGAGACATAAATTGTCTGGTACCACATCCTTATTAATGAATATCTAGACCAGTGATGGTGAACCTTGGCACCCCAGATGTTTTGGAACTTCATTTCCCATGATACTCATGCACTCTGCAGTGTAGTTGAGCATCATGGGAAATGTAGTTCCAAAACATCTGGGGTGCCAAGGTTCTCCATCACTGATCTAGACAAACCAACCCTAACCAAAAAAACTCTAGGACTTTAATGTTACCACAATTCCATGTGTGTAAAAAGTATTGAATTTACAAAGAAAAAAAGAGAGTTATTATCCTCTAGGTATGGTGGGATTTTACCGGCACAAGACTAAATATAATTAAAATATAATGTTTATTACAAAAGTAGATTCTTCTAAAAGACAACAAACAATTTTTTCATTAAAAAATCAGGTTCAACAGGACATGAAACTTTTGCACCATAAATCCAAATACAGTATACTGTACAAACTTAGAGCCAGTTAAATGTCTGATGCATTTTGTTTTAATTTCTCAATGTGTTTCTTGGACTTTGGTCCACTTCATCAGGTGCTTGCTAGCGGAAAATATGTATATACTTCACTAAATACAAGAAGAACATACATGAGATATTTCAGTTACATAACAGGATATCAATATTATTATATATCCATGCACAGTCTCATTCTTACCTGGATGGGACTGGGTGTGGGGATAGCCAAACAAATATGCCTAAGGCACAGGTGTCAAACACAAGGCCGCGGGCCAAATCCGGCCCTCCAGGCCATTTCATGTGGCCCTCGCACCTCTCCTGCAGCTGCAGGAGAGCTCCATCCCTCCTCTGGTCCTACTCCAGACCCTTACTTTCTGCTTTCAAGCAATGCATCCATCTTCTTCTCAGCAGCAGCATAAGGAAAGGGGGGTGCACTGTGATGTAAGGTAGAGTGGGGGACTCAACTTCTGATGGTGGGATGGCTCTTGACATCTAATGTAAAGGGGAGGGGACGCGCTGGACATCTAATCTTACAGATACAACCGGCCCTTTTGAGGGCAATCATGATGCTGATGCGGCCCACAATGAAATTGAGTTTGACACCCCAGCCCTAAGGGGACAAACAAGCGGACCCCAGAACTGGAGGAGTACAGCGAGGGGATCCACACAAATGATGGTATCTATGGCAAATACATTTGCTTATAAATCTATTCTTAGAATAAGTAATTTTCATAAATCACAATAAACACAGCAAGAAGAGGAGGGGGAAAAAACTATTTATAATAAACGTTATATTTTAATTATATTTAGTCTTGTGTCGTTGAAATCCCACCATACCTAGGGGGTAATACCCCTCTTTTTTCTTTGTAAATTCAAATAGAGATGTGGCACACAAAGGCCAAATAAATAATCTATTTAAACGTATTGAATTTTATTAGTACAAATATTAAAACATTGCAAAATGAAATGTGTCAGAAATTACTCATCGTGTTTTTTCTGATTGATGTAATAGCTTATGGTATTGGTGGCTTGATACTTCCTCCAACGCGTTTCACGGGTCAAACCCAGCTTCTTTAGGAAGATATAAAGTAACAGAAGCTCTAGTGCAGATGAGAACAATAATCATAAAAAGACTTAAGTAATACAACTAACAACTGATCATCATGGAGGGAGCAGATCCCCAAAATTCCAAGTATTCAGTCAGATTGAAGGGAATTGCATAAAGTCAGATTTCCACTATAATCCATTGAATATAGCTGGCGCCTTGGATGGACAAAGTATGTTCCCTGAGGCCAAACATTCCCCATAGTATGGCAAGGTTATATTTATAAGAACAGTACTGAATGCTTTGGATCAACACTTCTCAACATTTTTTCAATCGCAGCACCCTGGATAAATCATTGAATAAAGTGGAGCTGTGGTCATTTCAATTATCCAATCAGGTGCTAGAAAAATAAGGCAGTTTTTTTTCTTTCCTTGTAAATAATTTGGTATTAAGGCCTGGTCCACACCCATGCATTGTTTTAGTGCGTTTTCAGTTTTGCAGAAACACACTACAGTCCATTTAACATGGTTTTCTATGGGTCACGTTGACATCTGTGCGTTTTATGGAAAGGGCCAAGGACCATCAGGTTCTGTTTTTGGTCCTATAGACTTCAATGGATCAAAAACGTGTATTGAAAAATGCTAAATGCACCTGGAATATGCATCAACTGCAACTTGCATAGGTTTGAATCAGGCCTTAACCCCCTTGGCGGTATTCCCGAGTCTGGCTCGGGGTCAGTTTTTAATGCTAAGAGCGGCAACCCCGAGCCAGACTCGGGCTTCATGGGGAAGATACTTACCTTGTTCCCTGGATCCTGCCATGTCTCCCCGCAGTGTGTGCGAGCCGTGTTTTGCTCGATTCACACTGCCGGGTGCCGAGCTCCGTTCCCTGCGACGTTGCGGCGCATGGGGGCGGAGTTCGGCGCCAAATTCAAAAACTGAAAAACACAGTATAGATACAGTATACTGTAATCTTACTGATTACAGTACTGTATCAAATAAGTACACACACCCTTTGTCCGTAGTGGTCTTTCCAGTGTCTTGCATACAGTTTTATATTATAAAAACTGTTCTTTCTGCCTAGAAACTGGAGATTGTCCATAGCAACCAAAAAGTGTCCCTTTATGTCAAAAGTGGTTTTAGACCAGCTAAAAAACTGCGATAATAAATTAGAATCACTCGCAGAATTGAGCGATAGCGATTTGTGGGGAAATTCGTCATCAAACACTAAATCTAATGACAGCGACAATTCTGCAACTGAGCAAATTTCTGTGTTTTTGATTTGATTACATTATTGAATAATTTTTATTATAATTACATTACTATTTGTTATAATTATTTATAGTTATTTATTATATTATAATTTATGATTTTGTGTTTCAAACTTTATCATACCCGGGATGTCTACTACTAGACTCTTGTTTGGTCAGGTTTAGGTAAGTAATTACTAAGAATTGCAGGCCTACAATATATAACACCAAATTTCCATGCAAAAGAATTGTACCACATTTGGTACATAATTCCAGACAGACTCATACCGCCAGGGAGGTTAAAGAGAACACAGCTTCACCTCATTTACTAAACTTAGTGAACATATGCTTTCCGAAGTAAATATGTATACTGCTAAGTGAATAGTCTCTACTCCTTTAGTAAACTAACCCTTGTTTTACAAATACAAATTTAATAGTAGCTGCACCAATGGCAAATGATTCCCAGAGCACTGTTTTATGATTTCACTGTAAATACAATGTGCAAGGGAAATCGAAAAAAAATAAAAGATTTTTGCTTGCACATGATTGGTTAATTGAAGTGAACGCAGCTCGTCTTATTTACTACATTCAGTAAACAGTCACTTTGATCAATAAACAATCTGTCTCTGATTTAAACCTGAAATGGAGCTGTCTGAAGGGAGTGGGGTGGGATGGGTCAGTGCTCTGTCTTATTTAATTGTGTAAGTAAATTTGAATTAGAGAACACTGAGTTATGCCGCGTACACACGATCACTTTTCTTGTCGGGAAAATTTTCATTTTTTCTCTTGGACGAGAAAAACAACCGTGTGTAGGCTCTCCAGCATTTTTCCTGACGAGAAAAACGGCGAGAATCACGACGAGAAAAATTAGAACATGCTCAAATTTTTCTCGTCGCGAATCACAGCATTTTTTTCCCCTGCAGTTTTCCCATAGGGAAACACTGCTAGCGAACCTACACACAGCCGGTTTTCTCGACCAAGAGAAAACATGTCGTGAAAAATGGCCGTGTGTAGGGGACCAAGCCGGTCCTCGTTTTTAACGTCGGGTTTCACTGCGGTGTTTTCACCGCCGTGAAACTCGATCGTGTGTACACGGCATTAGACAATTCGGGTTAGTGAATTTTGTTGACAGACTTATTTTCAACAGAAGAACTAAGAGCCTGGGAAATGTGAGCTTCACCTACTGACTGAATAAAAAGAAAAATTTGTAAACAATATTTTATATAAAAAATAAAAAAAAACATATTTTGTGTTACGTTAGTCCCAATAATTTACTGTCCTCTTTACTTAATCTGCATGATATAACACCAGAGAGAGGGATAGCATAGAACCACAATGTGAAAAATTAGGCCAAAACCATGCCTTACCTTCAAAGGATCACCTTATCAATTGTTCATAACCCCCAAATAACATCCAACATCTGATAGCATCCTCTGCGTTACTTCCCATACAATACCTCAACCTCCACACTCAGCACTCCACTCACCTCTGCCCTCCCTATGCAGAAAGATAAAAGAAAGTGATGGGGTAATGTGGAGGAACATATAGATGCCCACACATACCTGGAGCAACTTCAAAAACCTTCCTGACAAATAATGGTCTGAGCTTGCTGATAAACCCTGCCCCCAACACATTCCTATTAGCCTACTACTATGACAGCCAGCCTCGTTGACCAACAGGATTGTGAAGAAGGTCAGGAAGTGGCAAAACTTAGCCTGTCAGAGCAGCCTGAGATTTGGCCACGACAAGAAGTTTTGTGGGGTTTCGGCAGGTATTTTCTAGGTGTCTGTATTTCATAACTTCAGCAGTGGACCCCTATTCCCTCCAGTGACAGAGTTGCTTTAAGACAGATGCAGGGAGGACCTGTGTGAATAAAAGAGGCAAAAATCTTCCCCGTAGAAGGGCTCCCAAAGCTAAAAGTATTAGCCCCTATAAAGCCCATTAAGCTCTATGCTTTGCTTTGTCAACCATGTTTTATCTCATGCCTTGCGATAGGGATGCCAATTAAAATAGGGATGCCAATTAAAAAAAAAATCTACCAATGAACCACAAAATTAGACATGTAGCACACCACCATAGCCAGTATGTATGTTGCCATGTGTTCCGAATATAATATAGTCTAATTGTACACATTCCTGGAGATGGCTTGAAGCAAGTGAGTGCTCTAGTGAATACCAGTTGGAAACATGTAGGCTGGTTCAATTAGTTACTTTGCCACTAGGTGGCTCCATACCAGAATAGTGTCTGGTTACAGTAAGTAAGGTCATTAGGTGCTAGGTGACCTTTTAGGTAGAGCCCTCAGGCAGTGATGTCATTGTTGGGTCAGTGCCCTGTTATCAGCCAGGTTGGGAGGAGCCCTAGCAGCACTTGGGGCATAGGAACTAAGCACCCCACACCACATGTGGTTGTAACCAGCATAAACAAATATTAGGTCCCAATTAATGAATTAAAAAAATCAAATAAATGAGTAATAGTCATGTGCAACATCCCAAAAAAATATAAGGTGTTTACTTTAATGGATACCGTAATGGATCTTCAAGATAGCCTCCATAAATGTACTAAAAATGTATTAAAGTGACCACAACAAAAAACTAAGTTGTGTCGTTTTGGGGCCATGAAGGACCCCAATCATAAGCCTTATAAATGGTTTCTACATGGCCCTGAAACATTGCAATTCAATGCTGTGATATGATCACTTTAAAGCGTAGTTCCACCCTCAAAAAAAAGTCAGCAGCTACAAACACTGTAACTACTGACTTTTAATAAGGACACTTACCTGTCCAGGGAGTCCGCAATGTCAGCCCCCCGAGGCCCATCCATCCATCGGATCAGGTGCAGGCGCTGCCATTGTAACTAAGGGAAACTGGCATTGGAGCCTTCAGGCTTCACAGCCGGTTTCCTACTGCGCATGCGCGAGTAGCACGGCGCTTTCTGAATGGCCCCGTCGTCTTCTGGGATACACACAGGTCCCAGAAGGCAGCAGGGGAGACGGAGGAGGGCTCACCGCAGAAGAGTACATGACGTACTGCACCACGACCGGGCTAGAACGGAAGTACACTATGTACTTCTAAAAAGGTAAGAAAGAAAAAAAAATAGATATTCAAAAACGAGAGGTGGAGGAGTGGTCTTTAGTTTAAGACCACCTTGTAAAAGAGGGTGGAACTCCGCTTTAATACAATTTTGGATGCTATCTTGGTGTGGTGGTGATATACATTTTTATCAAGCATTCCAGTGTACTGCAATGTAGGTGCATTGGGAGTGCATTGTATCAGTGTGATGAAGTGCCATTAAAAATTATTGCGGGGGGCGTGTCCGGAAGCCGACCTAGATGGCAACTTAGATCCATAGCTCTCTCCCAGCCCGAGCTCCACAGGCACTTTTGGGGACATTTACCACACTAAGATGGGCAAATCCCGGAACACCCGGTCCACTAAAGACAGGGGATCTTCCCAGCCTCCAGCGGATCCGCAGCGGACCTCCGAGACTTCTTTCTGCAGCCTGCTTCTTTCCCCGGGAGAATAGGCAAGATGGCGCTCACCGTCCTCCACACAGATGAACCCAGCGGCTTACACGTCCGACCGGACCTCTACTGGGTCCCCGCCAGCCTCGGTGGACACCGCAGACTCTCCTTCCCCCTCTGGTGCGGTGAGTTCCCCTGGCCATTTCCCCCTCCATGAGGCGTCACCACGAGGAGAGCAGGCCACCATGTTCGCCCCCCCCCCTCCCCCGCACTACACTCAGTGATCAGATGCCTTTCCCCGCCTGCTGCGGACGGCTTCAGATCCCTGCCTGCAGGGGACAGACCCTGGCTCCCCCTCTCACTCGGAGTCCTCACTGGACTTCCCCGCTTTGCCGGACCCCATCTACCCTGCAGCCCAGACACCTCAAGAGCCTGTGGGGCCCCAGGAGGACTTCCATCCCTCCACTCCTATACTGCTCCCTCCTAAGGCCCAGAAACTGTCTCCCACACAGGCTTCCCGCTCTCCTATGGCACCGCAGGTACAGCCGGTTCCCACCTATACTCAAAAAAGCTGCTCCCCTGCTCCACGTCCATCTGAAAAAGCAGCCATACACGCCGGTCCAGACGCCATCCTGGGGCGATCAGTGGACCTCACCTGCTGGGCTGGCGTACCTGGCGCATGGCTACACCACCCCATATTCTCAGCCGTTGTCACCCCGTCTGCCTCCGCCAGAGCAACCCCCCATGTCGGCCCACGTCCAACCTCCACCCCCACAGTGGCAATCATACTTGCAGGCGATGCCCACTAAAGAGGACTTTAGACAACTGGTGGAGGACGTAAAGTCCACGTGCCACTCAGAAATTCAAGCCCTACAGTCTGGCCTCAAGCACTTGGCCGATCGTGTGGAGGTGGCCGAGGAAGGCATCCAAGAAACCAAACTAGCTGTTCACAGGGTCCAACCACAAGGCACAGACCACCGTTCCCTCCTGAGAGATATGCAACATCATGTGGAGGACTTGGACAACAGGGGGCGCAGGAACAACATCCGGGTGAGGGGTGTGCAGGAATCTGATGGCCATGAGGACATAAAGAACTCCTTACAAACTGTGTTTAACAATCTTTTAGGGGAGCCCCCCACAACGCACATTGAAATGAACCGAGCTCATCAGGCCTTGCACCCTAAAGGCGCCACCTCTAAACCACTGGATGTCATCTGTAGGATCAGCTCTTATCCCTTGAAGGAAGAGATCATGCGTCAGGCCCGACTGGCGCGCAAAATAATGCTACATGATGCTCCCTTGCAGTTATTCCCGGATTTTTCATGGATCACCCTGCAGAAGCGCAGACTCCTACAACCCCTATTGCATGCCCTGCAAGAGGAAAACATCCCCTATAGATGGGGATTCCCCTTCAGTCTAACGGCCAAACATCAGGGCAAATCAGCTGCTCTGAGATACCCAGAGGATCTCCCCGCCTTCTGTGATACCCTGGGGATGCCTGTCCCCCGACTTCCGGATTGGGACCTCGTGGCGACGCCACCCCCGCTGCCCGCAACCTGGCAGAAGGTCCCCTCATCTAACCGTCCCCGAAATAATGGGGCTTCTCGCAAGGCCTCTCGACACAGCAATTGCTGAACCTGCTGAGACTCTCTCCATATGTTGTTCCTTAGTGAACTGTCTGCCCATATGATCCGACTGATGTTTCAACCCTGGACATTTTTGAGCTTTTAGTCCCCTCTTTAGTGCCCTAGCTTAAATTCCCAGTTTATCTTACGGGCGAGTCCCGGATGGGTCTCGTGAGAGTAGGATTTTTTGTTGCATTTCCGCCCCCCTCCCTGGTTAAGTGTTTTACAATCTCTTAGTTGAGTTTTTTGTGTATCAACTGAGCAATTTAGGGCTCCCTTGCATCCGCCTGACTTTTCCTAGTGGATTTTGGTTGGGTCGATTCCTGGGAAACCGTATTGACCTAGGCCTATCAGCCTTTCAAGGTCAAATGCAAGTATTTGCTCTAATTGTCTATTGTTTTCTATGTGCTAACTTTCTTTCCTTTTCTCTTTCTTTTTCTCAGTCTCTCTTTCTTCTCTCTTCTTCTTCATCATCGAGTGGCTCTCCGCGCGGTTTGTGGAACTCACCTGGACCGCCTCCTGAGGTGTGCAGGCCCCTAACCCCTGGCCTTTATCAGCTCCACGCCAAGCCAGGTAAGAGACTTCCCCCCCTCCCCCACCCGTTACCATGGCCAAGGTCTTGTCCCTGAACGTACATGGCCTGAACTCCGACAGAAAGAGACATCTGGCACTGAGGGAGTTTAGACAGTCGGGCATGGACGTTGTTCTCGTCCAAGAAACACATTTTGACAGGGGGGTCCTTCACATTCGCATCCAGGCGGTTTCCCCAGATCTACTCATCTTCCGGTCCCCGCAAGCGGGCTGGGGTTGCTATACTGAACAAGCACGGGTCTCCGTTTACCTGCTCTGATTATTATAGCGATCCACGTGGTCACTTTGTTATCCTTCGGGGACTGTGGCGTACACAGGCGATCATGTTCTGTGCTCTATATGCCCCGAATGTTAAGCAACATAGATTCCTGTCGGGGGTGTTTGCCCTCCTCTTCAGGACTGACCATGGGCTCTTGGTGATAGGGGGCGACTTTAACTTGGCCCACTCTGCAACTGCGGATCGCCTGGCGGTGAATCCCCAGGCATCGTCGGCTCGAGCCCTCAGAAGCTTTTCCGACAACTTTCCAGACGTTATGCTCTCTTTGATGCCTGGAGGGCTCTCCATCCGGGTGATCAGCAGTACACCTTCTACTCCGCCCCGCATCTGACCCATTCTCATATTGACTACTTCTTCACCAACAGCTCCACACTCCGAGTGACCCGTAAAGCGCGGATACTCCCGATCTTCGGGTCAGACCACGCACCTATCTTGCTTACATTGGACATAGGCTCCCCCGTCCCTAGACCCTACAACTGGAAGTTAAACACATTCCTCCTCCAACACCTCCCGTCCAAAACAGACCTAAACACCACCCTGCAACTTTACTTCACGGAAAACTCCACACCAGACGTGTCCCTCTCCACGCTGTGGGAGGCTCATAAGGCGGTCATCCGAGGTAAATGTATGGCGATATCTTCAGCTCTGAAGAAAGATGCCTTGGCTGCGAAATTGCAAGCCAAGAAGGAACTTGGGGTCTTAGAACGACGGCTGCTGACGTCCCCCACCCTCTACCTTCTTAAAAAAATCACGAACCTGCGTATGACGCTAAAGGTTCTAGCACTAGGTTGTGTAGAAAAGGCTCTGCTCAGACTGCGACAAGTTTATTATGACAAAGGTAATAAGGCCCACTCCCTTCTAGCGAGGAAGCTGCGGGATAGCCACCTTGCGTCCACGCCCCACCAGATCAAAGACAAATTAGGCTGCCTAACAATCCCACCCAAAGGACATAGCCCATACCTTTGCTGACTTTTATATGCACCTCTATAACAATCCTGACATCCCCAGTGGCCCCCTCCCCCCTGACCTATTACTACGCATGATGCAGTATCAATACCAGAGTGGACTATCTAAACTCCAAGACTATGACCTAACGTCCCTAAATATGCCGATCACCGAAGAGGAGATAGAACAGGCCATTAAATCCTTGCCTTCCCACAAATCCCCGGGCCCGGATGGCCTACCCTATGAATACTACAAGTCTTTCCTACCCCTGTTACTCCCCCACATGTGCAAACTTTTTAATGCCTTCCTGCGAGACACTACTGTTCCGGCAGCTATGCAGCGCTCCTTCATCACTCTGATCCCCAAGCCCGATAAGGACCCCATTCTGTGTGCCATCTACAGACCTATCGCCCTCCTGAACTCAGGCCTAAAAATCTTTACAAAACTACTCTCTATCCGCTTAAATATGGCCCTCCCCTCCCTCATCCACAAGGACCAGGTGGGCTTTGTCCCACTCCAACAGGCAGGAGACAAGACTAGGAAGGTGATTGACCTGGTGGACGTGGCAAACAGGAAGAAATCGGCGTCCCTGCTCCTTAGCCTGGATGCCGAAAAGGCCTTTGACCGTCTTGGGTGGCCCTTCCTGTTTGCGACGCTCGGCCATGTTGGGTTTCGGGGTCCTTTTTTGCAAGCAATCCAACACCTCTACTCCAATCCGTCCTCTCAGGTAAAAACTCCCTTTGCCCTCTCGCCCTCGTTCTCTGTAACCAATGGCACGCGGCAGGGGTGTCCACTCTCACCCCTGCTATTCGCGCTTTGCGTTGAACCCTTAGCAGCCTCTATCCGAGGTAACTTGGCTATCCGGGGAATCTCGGTACGGGGCCGGGAATTTAAAGTTTCCATGTTCGCAGACGATGTTATTCTCTCACTGACGCAGCCTAGGATCTCTCTTCCAAATCTCCACACAGAATTGGCCCACTATGGAGCCCTTTCGGGATTCAAAATTAACACGTCCAAGTCGGAGGCCCTGCCAATTAATATTCCCGAAACGGAAATCGCTCAGTTGAAGGCCAACTTCCCCTATCACTGGAAAAGTAACACCTTGAAATACCTAGGAATACACATCACCCCAAAATTCTCTACTCTATACCAGGAGAACTTCCCCCCTCTCTTTTGCTCGATTAGAACCTTGCTCACGTAATGGAAGCAACATTGCATTTCTCTACTCGGCCAGATCGCCTCAGTTAAGATGGCGATTCTCCCGAAGCTCCTTTACCTCTTCCAAACACTAGCTATCCCAGTCCCCTACAAAGACTTGAGAAGCCTCCAATCTGACCTCATTAAATTTATCTGGAACTACAAGAAACATAGGATCCCTCAGTCGGTACTATTGGCGGCTCGTTCGGATGGGGGCTTGGCAGTCCCTGACCTAGTCAGGTATTACCAAGCGACCCAGCTTCGTGCTATAGCCTCATGGTTCACTCAATGGTCCTATAAAAAGTGGACGGAGATCGAGAAAATATGGCTATCCCCGACCCATCCAAATAGCCTGCTTTGGAGTGCGAATGCGGAGGTCCCCCCCGTCCGATTGTTGGAGTCCATGTCTCAGCTAAGACAACTCTGGCGCAGGGTGGCGGGTCCATATGGGTTGAACTCTGAACGTTCGCTCTTGACTTTGTTCGTCTGTAATCCCAAAGTAGAGGAAAGGAAAAACGTACCGCTCAAAAGCTTGAGAAGTCACCAAATAGCTGCTTCCGCCCGGTCACTCACACAGGTGCTGGCTCTGCACTGATGCATGGGAGAAAAAGAAACCCTGGACTGCCGCACTCTGTATAGACAGTTATTTATTCCAAAATTTCAGGTAAAAAATCCAAATTCAAAATAAATCCATAAATCCAAAACAACAAATGCAGATAGTGTGCATGCAGGGAAGGGTGGCTAACGCGTTTCACGTCACGAATTGACGCTTACTCATAGCTATGAGTAAGCGTCAATTCGTGACGTGAAACGCGTTAGCCACCCTTCCCTGCATGCACACTATCTGCATTTGTTGTTTTGGATTTATGGATTTATTTTGAATTTGGATTTTTTACCTGAAATTTTGGAATAAATAACTGTCTATACAGAGTGCGGCAGTCCAGGGTTTCTTTTTCTCCCATGTAATCCCAAAGTGTCAGATAGCCTCTCCCACCAAATGTCGTACCCCTGGACATCCCGGAATCTATTTCATTTCAGGAATCTAGTGGATCTTGTGAAGCGCACATTATTACCCTTCCCTAGACTTTCTATAGCTATCTGCAAATCCACCACTATGCTCTGACTATAGCTCCCGACCTACACTTCTCCCCCCCCCAACCCCCTTTGTGTCCTTGGTCCTGGCAGGCTCTGCCCAGAAGGGCCTAATCTCATCCATTTATAAAATACCGTATTTTTCGCTCCATAAGACGCACCTGACCATAAGACGCACCTAGATTTTAGAGGAGGAAAATATAAAAAAAAAAACTTGAACCAAATGGTGTACTAAAATATTTAATAAAGTATAACAGAATAATATTTCTACACTAACAACTAATGTAAGGGGGCACCCTACACTGATCCCCAATTTAACTGGGACATTTACATGACCTCAATACAACAGGAGTATTTGCATATTTAGACATTTACACTGACCAGTAATGTAAATGGTGTATTTACAGTAACCCCCTCCCCCATCTCTCTACTAATCTCTGCATTCTTATCTCCCTCTCAGTACAACTCTGCCCCTCTAACTCATCTGCTAACCTCTGTCCCCCAAACCCCTCATCTTCTAACATCTGCACTCCAACCCTTCCTTCCCATTCAACTCTGCAGCCTCTGCACCTCAAACCCCCCTCTTTGATCCCCTCTACATGCCCCCTATATTCACCTGTATGCTGTTCACACCTTCTAGGTGGGCGGCATGCAGAGGTGCGGGCGTAATTAGCATATGAATCGCGGCGGCCGACCTCATTAACATAACAATGCCCGCGCGATTTACATATCAATGCCGACCCTGTGGGGGTTAAATACAGAACAATACCCTTTTGTTTCTCTCCCAGTAGCAGCTGAAAGCATTAGAGAAACAGGATCTAGCTGGGGCAGAGTGATGCATAGGGCATCGTTCTGCCGTCGAAACGATCCCCCTATCAGCGGCTCTCCTGATTAGTATTCGCTCCATAAGACGCACACACATTTCCCCCCGTTTTTTGGGGGATAAAAAGTGCGTCTTATGGAGCGAAAAATACGGTACTTAACGCCTATTCCATGGACTCGAGGGGTAGACATTCCTACATGACTAGGTAGGAGAAGGGCCTCAATGAGGAAATTCCTTTAGAACAGTGGCGGATCATATGGTCTCAGGCGGCGAAGAGCTCCCTCTGTACTCTGTACAAGGAAAATACTTACAAAATACTTCTTTTCTGGTACATGACCCCTGACGTGCTCCACACCATATACCCCTCCAGCTCAGACCACTGTTGGCGCTGCCAGAAAGATAGGGGGTCCCTCCTTCACATTTATTGGAGTTGCACTCTAATCACTCCCTACTGGACTGAAGTACAGCAGCTGTTGTTACGGTTGTTGGAAATGCCGATCCCCATGACTCCCAAGTTTTTCTTGCTAAGCCTCTCACCACTGCGGCTTCTCCCACCCTACAAAACACTGACATGCCATATCCTCCCAGCCGCAAGCTGTCTCATAGCCCTAAACTGGAAAAAACAATCCCCCCTACTTCCGAGGCCTTGCACGCTAGAATCAAGGACGTGGAGCTGATGGAGAAAATGACGGACAGGATGCAGGATAAGCTGGACATTCACGACAAAGTCTGGGAGCTGTGGCACCTTTGGGAGGATCCACCGTGACCAGGTGACTGAGCTACCATGATGATCTCTCTTCTCTTCTTTCCTCTTTCCCTCTCTCTTGCTCTCCATTGAGAGTATTCTAGGGACTCCCTTTGTCCCGAATAGTTTGCTGGATGTTTTTTTTTATGACGCATTTCCGCATCACTTCCATCTTTGGTTGGGTGTCTGCTATTGCTTACAGGTATATGGATAAAACCTTACTGTATTTGTTTGACAACCTGGAAACGTAATGTTCTCTATATTTTGAAGTCTTACAAACCCTTGTACTTTCTTTGTAGAAAACCACAATAAAAATTGTTATTTAAAAAAAAAAAAAATATTGCAATGCAATGTCGTACATAAATTGCAGCAAAGTGCATCAGATATTTCAGGGATTTTTTCCGTAACAGCATCACATAGATCTGAATAGGACCTAAATGTATTTTGTTTAGTTATCATCATTATAATCATGCCATCTTTGATTTGGGAAGTCTAATGCCGAGTACACACGATCAGTTTTCTCGTCGGTCAAAAGACTGACGAGAGAACCGAGGAGAAAACCGAGCACCGGCTCGGTCACTTTTCCCCGTGTACACATGGCCGGTTTTCCCGACATGTTTTCTCTTGGTCGGGAAAAACGGCCGTGTGTATGCTCCACTGCAGTGTTTCCCCATAGGAAAACTGCGGCGAAAAAAAACCCTGCTATTTGCGACGGGAAAAAATAGAACAGGTTCTAATTTTTCTCGTCGTGATTCTCGCCGGTTTTCCTGTCGGGAAAACTGCCAAGGAGCATACACACGGCCGGTTTTCTCGACCAAGAGAAAACATGACGGTTTTCCCGATGAGAAAAACCGCCGTGTGTACACGGCATCAGTCTTTTCAGTCTCCTGCCCCTGTGCTGAGTTTGGAAATATGTTGAATGTAAGAGTGTTTGAATTCTTCCTGCCACCTTTGTCTCTTTCATTATACATCACAAAGAGTGCAAACATGTCTATTAATTAACACACACGATATTACAGATGTCTCAGTGATGTAATAAAATGTGACATGCGTGTTAAATATGTCAGCCACAAATTATTGCCTAGCATACATCTTCATTTTTAGTGCAACAGCCTAGAGTTGGAATACAACATATCACAGATATACAATAGTCCCAAATCAAGTAACTGCATGTGTGATGTCTAGACACTCGTGATGGGGGCTTGAAAAATAACAATGATATTAATGCTGCACATTAAGACCTAACCGCATACAGTCATATGGAAGCCTTTGCTGTAAATTCCAACTCAGAAACACATACAGCGAGATCTAATCTGAGCAGCAGCCACTGAATGGAGAAAAGCAAAGCATACTCCTACATAATAACTTTCTCACATTAATCTGTATGTATCACCCCTCCAGATTTGACTGCTTTACAACAAATATTAAACATGTCAGCATTTCATTTCTACATGCCACAAATATTCTAAAAAACTCAATAAAATGTAAAATGACTAAATTAAGGTTGCATGCTTTCCCACGTCTGTGGCAGTTTGGTCGGACAATTCAAAGCAGGTTATTTGGCCTTCACCCAAAATCCATATTGTGTGTATATCTGATACTGATATCTGACCACTGAAGGCTCATTAGACTGCAACATGGGCAATGACTGTTAATGATCCTATAATTACTCTCTGTATAAAGGGCTGCAGAATTTGCTTGCTCCATAGCAGGGGTCTCCAAACATTCTAAACAGGGGGCCAGTTTATTGTCTTACAGACTTTAAAGGGGCCGGAAAAGGTCCCAATGTCAGTGGGAAAAAACAATGCCCCATCTTTGGAGTCAGTAGGAGGAATTGTGCCCCATCGTTGGTGTCATTGGGCCCAATTGTTGGCATCATTGGGAGGAATTTTGCCCCATCGTTAGTGTCAGTGAAAGGAGTTGTGCCCCATCGTTGGTGTCAGTGAAAGGAGTTGTACCCCATCATTGGTGTCATTGGGAGGAATTGTGCCCCATCGATGGTGTCAGTGAAAGAAGTTGTGCCCCACTTCCGTGAGGCCACATATAGGTGTACAGTCAGCAAGAAGGGGTTAATGAAGAGCTGCATTCAATATATATATATATATATATATATATATATATATATATAATTATTCTGACCAGATTACTTAATTTTAAAAGCATGTTTTATTCGTAAGGACTCTATGTCATGGTATTATTATTACTGTGTTAATATTATTGTTTTGTCCAGTTATGAAGACAATGAGTTCCCCCACTATCTCCATCTCAGCCTGCTGTTTGGACAGCAAAAGAGCAAAAGCAGTCTTATTAGGTCCTCCCTCTACTCACTTTGCTATCCCATCCTATCAGTTTGTTCCTTGTTAGCCCATTTGCATGAAGCATGCAGCACACCTGTTGGACCTCTAGTGCTACCACTTACTCTCCCTGGCAGAGTGCTGTTGTACAGGGAATTGTTCTTCGACAAATTCAGGTACTTAGCTGCATTTTTTTATTTCTATTAAAGGCATTTAGTGATTTATATTAAATACAGTAATATTATTGTGTGCATATCTGCCTGGACTTCATCATTACAAAGTATGGTTGATAATTGTAGCCGTATTAGTGCACTTGCAACAAGAACAATTGAGTACTGTCTGTGATACTTATTTGTATTTGCACTAACATCCAAGTTTTCAGGACAAGATTTTGGGGTGTGTCCCCTTCTTTAAGCACTTGACCACTGGGCACTTATACCCCCTTCCTAACCAGGCCAATGTGAGTGAGGTGAGTGTGACGGGAGTCACTTTGGGCGGGGGGCTTGTGGAACCCAGCTTACCTTGGAGAGCACTGGAATATTTTTGTCCATTTCCCCGTTCCCTCCTATGTGTAAGTTACCCTATTAGGGGCACAGGGTGACCGAGAACCCCAGTCTGATCTGCACTAATCAGACTCACTTTACAACCACACTGCAATATTGTATATATACATATTGTCTCAAATACAGTTGTAGACTCTTAACTAGATTGTTTGAGGTGTGGCTGTATCCCATTGTTCTATTGTTTGGCAGACAGCCTTGGGAGCAGCCTATTATGGGATGTATATGTGTATGTGGATTAGCTGTGAGGAGGGAGGGGGAATTCCTCCAACAGCTCTCCCTGCTGATAGGACAGTCTACTGATGAGAATTTTGAATACACCTGTGTCATGCTAGTGGTTGAGGTAAAGTCTACACCGCCCTGTGTCATTATACAAAGTAGGGGGCATTTTCCTCTGAGTGTATATCTCTGTGTGCCTCTATTCAAATAAACAGTCCATGTTTCAGATTTGCAGCCAAACGAGTCCTGCCTAGTTCTTGGTTGTAATATGTGGCTATAATACCTAATATCTATATTCAGACTGGAGGAAGCGGTGTATGATGGAAGCACTCAAGCCGAGTGTCGGACTTTCCGGTGTAGTGAGTTTTTTTAAGTTGTAATTTTTTCCCACAATTCTTTGCAAATTTTTTTTTTCACAAAATTGTCAAATTAACACGTTGTTTCTCTCATATGGCATATGCACATTTGCAACTACACCCCAAAACACATTCTGCTACTCGTCCCAAGTATGGCAATACCACATGTGTGAGACTTTAACGCAGCCTGGCCACATACAGAGGCCCAACATGCAGGGAGCACCAACAGTTGTGTTCTAGGGTCATAAATTACACATTTAATTTCTTTACTACCTATTACACTTTTGAAGGACCTGGAGCATCAGGACAATTAAAATGCCCACAAAATGACCCCATTTTGGAAAGCAAACACCCCAACACATAATCTAGGAGGCATAATTAAACTTTTGAACATGTCATTTTTTTCCCACAAGATTTTGGAAAATGTGGAAAGAAAATGAAAACGCATTTTTTTTTACACAAAGTGGTCAATTTATAAGATATTTCTAACACATAGCACGTACATACCAAAAATTACACCCCAAAATACATTCTGCTACTCCTCCTGAGTATGGTAATACCACATGTTTGAGACTTTTACACAGCCTGGCCACATACAGTGGCCCAAAATGCAGGGAGAACCGTCAGGATGAGCACTGATGTGGCATGGATGTGGCACGGATGAGCACGGATATGGCACAGATGAGCATGGATGTGGCTTGGATGAGCACTGATGAGGCACAGATGAGCACTGATGTGGCATGGACAAGGCATGGATGTGACGTAGATGAGCACTGATGTGGCACAGATGAGCACTGATGTGTATTAATGAGCACGAATGAGGCATGGATGAGCACGGATGAGGCATGGATGAGGCATAGATGAGGCAGGGATGAGGCCACGGATTAGCACGGATGAGGTATGGATTAGCATGGATGAGGCATGGATGAGGCACAGTTGAGCACTAATGTGGCATGGATGGAGCACAGATGAGGTATGAATGGGCACAGATGAGAAATGGATGAGCACGGATTAGGCATGGATAGGCACGGATGAGGCATGGATGAGGCATGGATGAGGCATGGATGGGGCACAGATGGGCACAGATGGGCACAGATGAGGCATGGATGGGCACAGATGAGGCACGGATGAGGCACTGATGGGCGTGTGTGAGGCACGGATGATGCATGGTTGGGCATGGATGAGGCACAGATGGGTATGTATCAGGCATGGGTGAGGCATGTATGAGGCATGGATGGGCATGTATGAGGCATGGATGGGCATGGATGGGCATGTATGAGGCAAATATTGGCATGTTTGAGGCACGAATGAGGCATGTTTGAGGCACGGATGGGCATGTTTGAGGCACGGATGAGGAATGTTTAAGGGCACAGATGAGGCATGGATGGGCATGTGTGAGGCACAGATGAGGTATGAATTGGCACAGATCAGCGCTGTGGCACTCCAGAGACAGCCCATTCATGCTGCTGCACCGGCTTCCTCCTCTCCTCACACAATGTACCGATCGCATATGAGGAGAGGAGAGAGCTGAACCGGACATGCGCCGGTTTGTTGACAAGTGATCGCTCCGTCATCGGATGGAGCAATCACGTGGTAAAGGGCTTCCATCGGCCCTTTACCCTGATCTCTGATGCGCCGGGTCTGGAGAACCCAGCAATCATGGACACTTCCGGGAGCGCGTCCCCCGGTAGCGCGAGTCTGGGAGGACGTCATAGTATGTCCTCCCAGAATTAGCCGACCGCGCTGTAACTGTCATTCAGCTATGGCTCGGTTGGCAAGTGGTTAAGGTCCAAGCAGTACTCAATACTTGAGTATTGCTTGGACCTTGAAGAAGGGGACACACCCCGAAAGCTTGTCCTGAAAATCTGGATGTCAGTGCAAATGAAAAAAGTTTCACAGACAGTACTCAATTGTTCTTATTTCAATGTATATTCTACAAATTATTTCACCTAATTCTTATTTTTACGACATGATATAAAAGCCCAGAGCTGGGAATTATTCACAATAAAGTATAAAAAAAGGTTTTTATTTGTTACTTGATCATGCACAGTAAGCTACTTTCTAAAGATCAACCACTGATCCAGACGGTGGATGTTGGGGGAAGCGTGCATTGCTTTGCCGCTAAGGGACCGTGAACACCCTTGCCGACAACATGAGCTTAACTCGTAAATCGAGCCCTGTGTGTTTGCAGAGATTCATCATAATACTTTTACAGAATGCATTTTCTGCTATAGGCTCAGAGTGCTGTTGTGATTACTCAGCCTGCCTTCACCTTGCATTATCTAGTGCTGGCACTGAATCATACCGTGAAAAGTATATTCTTCAAATGTTTGCATTTGTCTTGCATCGCAACAATGATATCACATACCTAATTTGAGAAGTTACTCCATAGTGTCTGTAGCCATTTCAGAAACGAAATATTTCAAGATATGTTCACAACAGATACTTGTTTTTTAAATAATAATTCAAAGAAAATTATTAAGCTAGCCCATACTGACATTATAACTACTGTTTCATGAATTTCATATTTAATGCTTAATATTTATTTTAATATTAATTTTATGTATGTATTCATTATTCGTTTATTTATTTAATATTTTTTTTAATGTTTAATATTTCACAGTAAAAATAATGGTTTTGAAACTAGAAGAGGGCTTACGTAATAAAGCAGTACGAAAAACAATAAGGTTGGTAACACACAGTAATTTGTAACAATTAATACGTTTTTAATTTACTGTACTCACCTTCGTGACAAAAGATTGCTGTTTGTTTGCTGCTGTTAATTGCATCATCGCTCTATGCACTAATTAGAAAATTCGTAAGTCGCAATTATAGTATCAAAGGTTTTCTTTTAACGAAAAACACAGTGGAAGTTCAGGCCAAGCTTCCATGCTCTAATTGGGTAAAAGGATTCTCACTTAGAGAAATGTTTTTCTTTCTTAAAGCGTTAACCCAAAAAAAAAAAACGGGATCCTGCTCCTTTAAAGTATGTTATATGACACAGTGCTTGTCTTGTGACATTTGGCCCCCTGTAACACCTAAAAAACCTGGCTGATCCTGCCAGTTTCTCCCCACCCCTCTGTAAACTGACCACGGTGTATCATGGCTGCTGAGACCAGACACTGTGGTCAGTTTACATGCCTCTGTCATTAGCAGCCTGCTATCTGCTCTCCTCTCTGCTCCTGTGTTCTCCTCCCCTCTATCCTCTCTGTCTGTGTGTGAGCCACCCCTCCCCCCCCCCCCCTGCTGCTCTCATAACACTAACCTGTATACACTGTAGCGATACCCCCAAACTAAGAGAGCCGCTGGTTTTGTTTCGGGCCCTGTACACAGCACAGCCAACCCCCGGCAATCTACTCGACCCTCCTCTGGCACAGCTAGTCTAGGGTTGGTATGTTAGTATAGCTCTATACCTGTCTATGAACAATCCCACAATAATCCAAACAGTTGTGAAATATAGTAATGGACGCTAATACCAGAATGATTAACTATAATAGATTTACTTGGATATAAAAGTCAACGATCAATACCATACAACACATACATGCAGAGCCCTGCAGTAATAATAATACTAGTCAACTATAGTGCATATATATTTATATCACACACTAACATATAGCTATTCTCCCCGTGAGCAATATGGCGCTCAATAAAGCTATAAACTCCCAGTCAGGCCTGACTCAGTTAAAGCTCAGTCTTTAAGTGAGGAATCTTCACCTGCAAGATGATCGGTGGTGCACATACAGGAACAATAATTTGTAATCCAATAATAGTTTATGGCAATAGAAGCAACTCCCCGGAGACTATATAACTCAGTTCTGCAACTAGTCTCCTGTCAGGACAGCAAGTATAACACGATGGGCCAAGGCAGTCAATAGGCCTAACAAAAGTACTCGGTTATAGTTGTGAGCAGGTGCTCTCTCACCCCTCCGGACTCAATCCTAGTCCGGGACTCCCACCCCTGTGTCTCCACACACAGGATCTGCAACAGTCGGATCTCTGGTCCAACTGACGTCCGCGAAGCAGGTAGATGTCAGATGCCGCACAGGCTCCGCAGCGAGGTGGAAGGCTCTCTGGAAGTGCGCAAGGCCCAGGCCTCGGGCCTTGCACTCGCAGCAGGTCCGCACAGGAATTCCTCTTACCAGCTGCGCGGTGTCCAAAGAGACCGGGATTAGCCTTGCCCTCCCCTTTTATACCCCACCCATGAGTCTCTGCGGCGGCACAATGCACCCTGGGTGCCAAACGGGGTTCTGGGTAACGTAGTCCATGGGGCCTCAACGGAGACCCCGCTACACACTCCCCCCACTTAAACTCTTTGGTCCCCAAAGATAATTGTCAACATATACTACGCACAACATTAGACAAAGTTGCGTATGATGTCGGCAGAGGAAGTCCCCACCAAAAATGAGAGGGTGAACTTCCTTGCCCACAGGTCACACTGTCATAAGTGGCCTGTCTAACTGTGCCAGGGGGTGAGTTCGGGTTGCCCTCCACCAAATGAACAGTGGAGGGATCAGGGCTTTCTGCACTCCTCCTGGCAGTTACCACAGTGTCCTCCGAGCTCTTCCCCATTTGTGGGTAAGTCAACTTTCGGGGAGGCCTTATGGCCCTTTTCACCCTCCGCTCTCTTGGGATTTCTGTCTTGGACACTGTAGGTTTCTCTTCTGGAACAGACATGGCAGCTTTCACTGTTTCTGAAACATTTAACTCAGGAGCAGGAAGATACATGGAACATCTTGGATCCTCCTCTGGGAGTGAGTCAAGGGCATCTTCCCATGAGTCTGATAGAGGACTGGACGGGATGAACTCAGTAGCTTCTGCATTCAGTTTGGGTCCAATGGAGCTCACTGGAGATGATGGGCACCCGGTTGACTCCTTCACCGGGGCCCTCTGGAGTTTTCCGCCGGCTTGCGATTATTTATCTTCTTTTTCTTGGGGCTGGAACATACTTTCGCAATATGGCCAATTCCTCCGCAGTTAAAACAAATCGCATCCCTCCAATCTTGTAGGGGAGTGAGCGCTGAGGTACCCGGGAACAACTCCTTCTTCGGTCCCTCATTTTCTACGACCCTTGGATCCTTTGCCATCAAAGAGGTCAGCATCTCCAACACCTGAGACATCTGTGACTTCAGGGTATCTACTTCTGAGTCTCTTTCAGGGGTCATGGCTGATCTGACCATTACTGGCGTAGAAGAGGTATGCGTCTTGATCGCTTGCTGATCTGTCTGTAGAGCCTCTTCATCTCTAATGATCTTTACCAGATCAGGATAATTCAGTGACATACCTCCTCCAGAGGTTTTCAGGTGGAGCCAGACTGGATCCGAGCGTAGCGCTCCCTTTAAGATCTGCTTCATTCTTGCCGCATCTATGGCTTGGGGCACCATCCCTTTTTTTAGCACGATTTGGCAAAGCATCTTGTTCAGTCTTCTGACATACTCCGACAGCTTTTCTCCTGGCTGCTGAAAGGTGTGTTTGAACTGATACACCAGTTCCGTTACTTTCTCTAACTGACCGAACTCTTCTTGCAGCATGGCTAAACAGTCATAAGCCGTGCAGGCAGCATTTCCAAACCGGAGACTTTTTACAGCTTCCGCAGCCGCGCCTTTCAGACTTTCCATCGCGCGCTGCTTCTTCTGCGCTTCAGGCACCTCCCATGCCTCTACCGCTAACAAGGCCTGTTCGATCCAGGTATCGAAGTCTTCCTCCCCCACAGGGACTGGCAGCCTCCCCGAAAATGTTCTTAGCTTCCGGTAGCTGGCCTCTATGTGTACCATGTTAGTTTTCTGACACTTCGTGAGCAGATCCCCCAAGGCATTTAAAAGCTCTGGCCCTATGGCAGTAATAGATGTCACTGGAGGTGTCGTCCCTTTCTGCTTCTCCTGTGCATGGGGTATCCCTGGCGGTGATCCCGTTGGGGATGGCGGAGGTGACTCCGTCTTTGCGGTCATTGCGTGCGCCAAACCATAAGTCTTGTTATCTGGCGTCTGGACACTTCGGCCTTTAAAGTTCCCCGGTACTCCATCCCACCATTCTATCAGTGCATACTGAAACGAGGTGTCTGGGTCTGATTTCATGTCCATCACCGATGGTGTATGATTTGGGGATAACAACACTACGAGTCGCTCCGCCGCACCTATCGACCATTCTTCTCCTGACAGACTGATGACCATTGACATGTCTGGGTTTGTTTTGGCTGCTTCGCACCACGCTTTCACTTCTAGCGGGTCCATGCCGGTACTTTTGGCGTGTTTGCTTGCCATATACAGGATCCCGGACCCGGGGGCCCCCACGTGTAGCAAAACCCCCAAACTAAGAGAGCCGCTGGTTTTGTTTCGGGCCCTGTACACAGCACAGCCAACCCCCGGCAATCTACTCGACCCTCCTCTGGCACAGCTAGTCTAGGGTTGGTATGTTAGTATAGCTCTATACCTGTCTATGAACAATCCCACAATAATCCAAACAGTTGTGAAATATAGTAATGGACGCTAATACCAGAATGATTAACTATGGACCAGCCAGCTCTCTCCTCCTCTCCTCCTCCCCTCCAGGCTGACATTGAGCAATCTCAGCCCTGCCCACTGCATCTCTCAGAGGAGGAAAGGAGAAAGCTGGTCAGTCATGTGATCGCAATCTCTGTAGTGAAATTAGGTATTTGCAGCATTTATTTAAAAAAATCACACACAGAGGGGGATACTACAATAGGAGGCAGTGCTGATGGTGTATACAGGTTAGAGTGGCTTAACAACCACTTTAAGCTATGATTAGTAGAATATTTTTTTTATTTAACAAATTATTTAATTCATTATTATTTAATAATTACTATTTAATAATTCAACAATCGACAGTTAAAAAAATGTAAAACGTTAATGCCAGGCTGCTAGGCTTGCACCCCGCTTTGCTTTTTTTTTGTTTGATTTTTTTGTAATCTTTATTTAAAACAAAGATTCATACGTTGGATACATTGTAGTGCCTACTTTGACATAATTTTTATATGTTACAGAAATTCAGGCAAAGATTCTGAATATAGTATAACAGTTATGAATTTCCACTAAAGCATTTATCAATAAAACAAGTTGAATAGGCCCTAAAATACAGTGGGGGGGGGGATTTATCAAATCTGGAGTAGACTGAATCTGGATCAGCCATGCATGGTAATTAGTCAGCTTCTATCTTCTGCTGATTCAGTTAAAGATGAATTTCAGGTACAGAAAAGTAATAGAAGGGAAATCTTCCAACCAAAGGAGACACTAGTTCTGGTGATCTGGCATTGCTCCCAACTGTCCCTAATTTGGAGCAATGTCCCTCTGTCCCTCGATCCTCCTCATTTGTCCCTCATTTTGGTCTGATCTATATAGTTGTATATAAAATGTACTACATATCTTTTAAAAAGTGTTTCCCAGTGCTAAACCTTTCATTCATTTCTAAAAAAATTTTTGTATATGTAGCAACACGCCCATTTAAGAGGGCTGCCTTGTTTGTTTTGGGCCCTGTAGTGCACCGCTGTCAACCCCTGGCAATTGGCACAGTTAGTAAAGGGGATGATAGAATTGCAATCACTCTAATATTCTCTATGACACAATCCCACAGTATGGTATAGCACAGTAAATGACACTGACAACCAATATACTTAACTCTAATATTTTACTGTGGGTAAAGATTAAAATGATAAAACAGTATGCAATGTCACATGCCGAGCCCTGCAATATGGGTATACTTATTAAAACATCAAACGTTCAGCAATATGATAGACAGTTTAACAGACCCCACTGCAGCTATAATCCCTCGTGAGCAAAAATGGCGCCCAGCAACGTCCTATACTACCCAGTCAGGCCTGACTATGATTTGGGTATAGTTCTGTGGAAGAAATCTTCGCTAGCAAAACACGGTGGTGCACTTTAAGAACAATTGTAATCCAAAAAGTAACGATGATCGGTAACTTTATAATCCCAGGGAGACTAATATCTCAGTTCTGCAGATAGTCTCCCCAGAGTATAACTGCAATCACTGTGATGGTCCTAAATAAAGTTAATGGGCCTAGAGATACTGTGGTGTAGCTCTGAGCAGGTGCTCTCTCACCCGACCGGACCAGTCCTTATCCGTTACTTCCGTTACTGTGACTTGCTTCACAGTGTCCACGACACCCGGGTCTTCGGTCCTCCTGATGACAGCACTCAGCAACAGGATCAGACGCTCTGCAGGCTCCTCGGTGGAGCGGAAGGCTGTTTGGAAAAGCACAAGGCCCAGGCTTCAGGCCTTGTACACGCAGCAGGTCAGCACAGGGATCCTCTTGCTGGGAGGGCGGTGTCCAAAAAAAAGAACCAGGCCCCGCCTCTCCCTTATAAAGTCCACCCCAGCAGTCCTTGCATGGGGCAATGCACCCTGGGAACTGTAGTCTCTTGGGTTAAAGGAAACGATACCCCGCTACATATAATTCTCCTTTAAGGGGGCGTGGCGGGGGGGTGTCCTATGCCTACATACTTTTGCTAATAGGTGTCCCTTATTCCCATCTCAAAAAGTTGAGAGGTATGGATCTGGTGGTCCCTAAGAAATTCTCTTAATTTGCAGAAATTTCCCCGCACTTCTTGTTTTGGCTGTGGAACAGAAAGTGAAGGTAAATCTCCTCAATGGGACAAAGAGGGCAAAAGAAAAACCTTATAGGGGTTACAACCCTGCCTTACTCTATCCAAAATGAAAAAAAGTTTTGTCTGTAGTTCTACTTTAACCACTTGTCCCCCGCCCACTGTCAATAGACGGCGGGCGGAGGACACTCTCGTTCTGGGAGGACGTCATATGACGTCCTCCCTTTAAAACAAGCTAGGAGGCGCGCGCGCGCACACGCCGCGTTCACAAGACCTCGGTGCGCGTGCCCGGCGGCCGCGATTGCCGCCGGGCACTCGCGATTGCCCGGGAAACGAGCAGGAAAGTGGATCTCTGTGTGTAAACACAGAGATCCACGTCCTGTGAGGGAGAGGGGACCGATGGTGTGTCCCTTGTACATAGGGACAACCATCGGTCACCTCCCCCAGTCAGTCCCCTCCCCCCACAGTAAGAACACTTTGAGGGAACATATTTAACCCCTTCCGGCCCCCTAGTGGTTAACCCCTTCCCTGCCAATCACATTTATACAGTAATCAATGCATTTTTATAGCAGGGATCGCTGTATAAATGTGAATGGTCCCAAAAATGTGTCAAAAGTGTCCGATGTGTCCACCGCAATATCGCAGTCACAATAAAAAATCGCAGATCGCCACCATTACTAATAAAAATTAAAAAAAATGCTATAAATCTATCCCCTATTTTGTAGACGCTATAACTTTTGCGCAAACCAATCAATACGCGCTTATTGCGATTTTTTTTTTTACCAAAAATATGTAGAAGAATACGTATCGGCCTAAACTGAGGAAAATTTTATAAAAAAAAAAATGGGTATTAATTATAGCAAAAAGTAAAAAATAGTGTTTTTTTTCCAAACTGGACGCTCTTCTTTTGTTTATAGCACAAAAAATAAGAACTGCAGAGGTCATCAAATACCACCAAAAGAAAGCTCTATTTGTGGGAAAAAAAGGACACAAATTTCGTTTGGGAGCCACGTCGCATGACCGCACAATTGTCATTCAAAGTGTGACAGCGCTGAAAGCTGAAAAATGGCTTGGGCAGGAAGGGGGTTTTCGTGCACAGTAGGGAAGTGGTTAACATATATGTAGCTTTTCTTTAAATACGGAGTAGAAGGCTCAGTGAATACCTGTCAGTGATTCTGCCTGTTCTCTTGAATAGGAGCACTTTAATTGTATAATATTAATAATAATATCAAAGGGCTGTACCAAAAGTAATGCAAAAGTAGCCATAACTTCATTTATTAACTTACATAGGTTATTTCAATTTCACATGTTGGTAGAGTAACTCTTCCTCTATGCTAACTCTTTTTCGCCTACTTTTTTTATGGCAGGGAAATAATGGATTCCAGGCAGAAGCAATGTGTTCACTGTCATTGTTCACTGAGTTCTTGCCAAAGGAGGGGTGCAGACTGTCCACAGAAGGCATTTGGTGGATATTTGTACTGTCCTGACATTTTAGGGCCTCAAGCAGTCAATTGTGGGCGCAAGGGCACCGCCGCTCTAACCATGCCCCGGGTTGTTGTTTTTTTAACCACCTAATTAGAGCCAGAGGCTCTAATAGGCTTCAAAATAGGGTGGGCTCGGGATGCAGAGCATTGCGTCTGGAGCCCACCCAGTTGTGTTGCAACAGCAAATCAATATTCGCTGTTGCAATACTGATCTTCCTCCTGGCTAATCGGGAAGCGGGTCTGATACCCATCACCTGATTGGCTAAAAGGACAGGTGATCCTATTTGACCTTCAGGAGGGGAGGAGACGCATGGCGGAAGCAAGGAGGAGAAGAGCCGCTGGTCGATGACTGGATGCCCGATCCCCGCTGATGCCTGGATGCCCGATCCCCACCGCTGCTTGGTGCCCCGATCCCTGCTGCTCCTGGGATGCCCGATTCCAGCTGCTGCTCCTCAGATGCCTGCCGATGCCCGATCTCTGATGATGCCTGCCGCCTAGATGGGGTAAGTGCTGGTGGACCAACCGTAGACAGCGGGGGGGGGAATGGGGGGGTTTGAGTTGCTGCAGGGGGTTTCGGTTGTTTGCCGCCCCCCCCCTAACAAAAAAACACCGGCCGCCACTGGCCTCAAGAAATGAGATAGGCAGTCAGTTCATCAGGATTGATCAATTTTCTGATATATTGTATATACCATAGTTTGTAGACTCTATAACTTTCCTACAGGCTAAATTATATACTCTGATTTGGGATATTTTCACCAAAGAAATGTAGTAGAGTACATTTTGGCCTAAATTTACAAAGAACAATTATTTATTTGCAAAACTAAAACAAAGAAAAATGTGATAGTTTTTTAAAACTTTCGGTCTTTTTTTTTTGTTTATTTATCAAAAAATAAAAAACTGTGGTGAATAAATACCACCAAAAGAAAGCTTGTGTGAACAAAATTATAAAAATTTCGTTTGGGTACAGTGTTGCATGACCGCGCAATTGTCATTCGAAGTGTTACAGCGCTGAAAGCTGAAAATTGGCCTGGGCAGAAAGGGGGTAAACGTGCCCGGCACTGAAATTGTTAAGGCAGCCTACCATCATTCCTGCCATTTAAAAAAAAAAAAAGGTCACATAGATTGTAAACTCTTATGAGCAGGGCCTTCCTAACCCTCTTGTATTGGAACTGTGCTGTCTCCCTTATTTTGTAAATTGCTGCACAAACTGTTGGCGCTATATAAATCCTGTATAATAATAATAATAATAATAATAATAGAAACTGTTGATTGTTGATTGTCTTCTTGATATGTTCAGTCATTTTGGGACAGAAAGCTATTTAGATAGTGAAAGTGCTAGAAATTGCCAGCATTGTAGCTCAAAGGGAGATTGTACAATCAGATTATAACGTGTCACTAGTTTAATGCTTCCACACACACACCGCCATTTTCAGCTCATTCATTGGTTGATTGATAGCAGCATAGCCATTGGCTCCCGCTGCTGTCAATCAAATCAATGACGTGGGGCCGAGTTATACAACCCGCGGCTATAGCCGCGGGATGTATCACGGGAGCGCACCCGCAAGAACTGACACCCATGGGAGAGAGCTCCCATGAAGGTGGAAAGTTCTTGCGGGGAGGAGCCAAGACAGCCGCCGAGGGACCCCAGAAGACCAGGTTCGGGGCCACTCTGTGCAAAACGAGCTGCACAGTGGAGGTAAGTATAACATGTTTGTTTTTTTTTGTTTTTTTTAAGGGAACCTTTAGTGTCCCTTTAAAAGCTGATTGGCTACTATGCACAACTGCACCAGATTTTACACTCTCCAGTTTTAGTAAATCAACCCCCTGTAAACCTATACACCTCTTGTACCATGCCTATTATCCTAAATGCTGGCCATATACAGTATATGACTATGAACGTGCAATTTTACCAGTTTTCAGATCTTTTTTTTTTTGGCGTAATGTACACAGGACAAAAAATTTCCCCACAAATCGCTATCGCTTAATTCTGCAAGTGATTCTAATATATTATCGCTGTTTTTTAGCTGGTCTAAAACCACTTTTGACATAAAGGGACACTTTTTAGTTGCTATGGACAATCTTCAGTTTCCAGGCAGAAAGAACAGTTTTTATAATAAAAAACTGCATGCAGGGCACTGGACAGACCACTAGGGACAAAGGGGATGTGTAATTATTTTATACAGTACTGTAATCTGTAAGATTACAGTATACTGTATGTATTGTGTGTTTTTCACTTTTTGAATTTGGCGACGATCTCCGCCCCCGTGCGCCGCAACGTTGCAGGGAACGGAGCTCGGCAGCACTGTGTGTGAATCCAGCGAGGAAACGGCTCGCACACACAGCGGGGAGACATCGCAGGATCCAGGGAACAAGGTAAGTAACTCTCCCTGTATCCTGCAATGCAGCCCGAGTCTGGCTCGGGGTTACCGCTTTTGGTATGAAAAACTCAACCCGAGCCAGACTCGGGAATACCGCCAAGGGGGTTAATTGAGCATTAAATCTGGCCATACATGTGGCAAATTTCAGACATTTTGGGGTTGATTTACTAAAACTGGAGAGTGCAAAATCTGGTCCAGCTGTATACGGTAACCAATCAGCTTTCAGGTTTTTTGTCACAGCTTAATTGAACACGTTGAAGTTAGAAGCTGATTGGCTACCATTCTCGGCTGCACCAGATTTTGCACTCTCCAGTTTTAGTAAATCAGCCCTTATCCATCTACCAATCATCACGCATTTAATTACAAGTAATTGGGCAAAACGAAGCAATCTACCCTTGATAAAGTCATGTGGCAGTGACACAACGTCAGGAGGAGGAGCTTTGTGACATTACTTCCGGTTACGGCCGTGACCAGGATGTCCTTGAACTCTTTTGGCGTTTTTAGCCGTTTTTATTGTGTGTTTTTTGTCGTTTTAATAATAAACGCAAGATTTTTAAGCTTTAATACACTATGGAGTGTCTTTTTGCTTGCCCTTGACTGCATGTGTCTGGAGACAACATTCCCAACGGAGAAAAGTTTGGAGAAACTGGATTAACAGCCGCAGAGATCCCTAGCTCTGATATCGGGAGGAGGATACAACAACCGTGTTTGATGACCGGTATTCCTTGATGCATCATCAGACCCATTGGGGTCTTTCCTTAAAGCGGAGCTCCACCCTAAAAAAAATATTAAAAGCCAGCAGCTACAAATACTGCAGCTGCTGACTTTTAATATGAGGACACTTACCTGTCCTGGAGTCCAGCGACGTCGGCAGCAGAAGACGAGCGATTGCTCGTCTCTCGGCTGCCACACCGCCATCCTCGGTGAGGGAATCAGGAAGTGAAGCGTTGCGGCTTTACTTCCCTACTGCGCATGCGCGAGCAGCGCTGCGCGTCTTTCATTGATCACCGTTGTGTTCTGGGAGCCGTGTGTTTCCCAGAACACAACGGGGGGGACCAGGAAGTGACGCACTACCCGCAGTCTACCCGCAGACTGTATGCATGGAAGTGGGTGCAAATACCTGTCTTAGACAGGTATCTTCACCCCCTCCCCCCTGAAAGGTGCCAAATGTCACACCGGAGGAGGGGAGGAATCCGATGAGCGGAAGTTCCACTTTAGGGTGGAGCTCCGCTTTAAGGTGAGAGGCTAGCACTACTGGGGGAGGATTCATAGAAGGATATTTGCACTTCCTACCATTTGTAACTTGGACTCCCTTACCTCTCCCTTTCCCTCTCATCTTTATTTGCTGGCTTTGGAGGTGAACTTTTTTGGGATTAAGAACCTTATTTGTCAGAACTCAAGTTCATTATTGTGTTTTTTTTGTTGTTTTAATAATAAACGCAAGACTTTTAAGCTTTAATACACTATGGAGTGCCTTTTTGCTTGCCTTTGACTTCATGTTCCTGGAGACAACATCCCCAACGGAGAAAAGATTGGAGAAACTGGATTAACAGACGCAGAGATCCCTAGCTCTGATATCTGGAGGAGGATACAACAACCGTGCTCGGTGACTATTATTCCTTGATGCATCATTAGACCCATTGGGGTCTTTCCTTAAGGTGAGAGGCTAGCACTACTGGGGGAGGATCCATAGAAGGATATTTTGCACTTCCTACCATCCATTTGGACTCCCTTACCTCTCCCTTTCCACCCCTCGTCTCCATTTGCTTGCTTCGGAGGTGAACCTTTTTTGGATTAAGAACTGTATTGGTCAGAACTCCAGTTCATTGTTGGATGCACTTTACAAATGGACTATATCATTGTTTACTATCTCTATGGTTTATAGATTCAAGATTGTTATTGTTATTTTTACAATATCTTTTTTTTTTATATTTCGTTACCAGTTTACTTTGGATGCACCTTACATACGGACTTTAGCACCGTCACATTGCACTTGTTACACTGTGATTCATAATTATATATTTTTTTATTGTTATATTTATGAGTTTATTTTCCTAGATTTTTGCTCTTTAGCACTTTAATAGTTATTGTGCACTATTTGTGTCACATTATTTATTTAGTAGGTTTACTTTATTTATTAGGCTTACTGTACTACATATACAACGCACATATAGAGCAATTAGCACTACTTCATTATCTTACACATAAGCAATCTACCAGTCATGAATTTGATAGACCACAAGAATTTAGTTGACTGTAAAGTCAAAAATTAATAGGCTCTAATAAATAGGATCAAATTAAAATTAGTAAAAAAAAAAATATGAGAATTTCATCAAAAGTGATTGGATTTTATGCTGGCATCAGTCATTATTAAATCCTATTTCCTTTCTGTTAAATGAAAGTCCAATTGCTCTATCAAACTGCCATGTGTATGGTCATCTCAAAGCAAATCTAAAATTCAATTTTGCAGATAACAAATACTTAGATGTGGTGACTGCATTTGTTTTGTTTTTTTCCTTTTTTTTTCCACTTTGTGATTCTGCCAGTAACATACTTCCTGCCCTAGATAACCTTCACATATCATAATGTATCAGGATAACAGAAATAGGATAGGACTACAGAACCCTACTACTTTTATTTTGTCTATATTATAGAGAGGTGGGGTTCTCTATTCCTCAGATATAACTGAAAAACAATACATGTAGAGAGCACAGAAATTAATAAGCTCACAAGATTTCTGTCAGGTATTTTTTAACATTTTCGAAACAGATATAAAAAACACTTTCAATAGTATATTATAAAAGACTAATGGAGACCAAATAAGAGAAGTTTATTGGTAAGATTTACATACACTTTAATGGGTAGTTAATGGCTGCAATCTGCACACTTCTTCAATAGTGCATTTTTGAAGCCAGATGCACAAAGGAATTATTAAAAAAAAATAAAAAAAAAAATACTATTTTTAATAGTAGTTTCATATTCATTCATTATCCAAATTTAGACTATTTCCTTTTCTGTTTGTTTATAGTACAGTATATACAGTTTACATAAAGAGAGACAGAGAAAGAAAGAAGGAATTGATATCTGCTGTATAGTTCAACAAACCTGCATTAAAGTTTTTTTTTTTTCAATTCTGAAATATTCCTAGAATTTTTTATTTATTTAAATAAAAAATAAAAAAATATATGTTGATTTCTCAAATTTGCAGCTCATACATTGCAATTTTTTTTGCAGATCAGAAGAAATTGCTCTTTAATTTTAGACTGTACTACAAACCAGCAGGTTTGGGGGCACAATTAAATATTAGAGGAAAAAAATGAATATTCAGATGTATAAATTAATGTTTTGTGGGAGCCTTTAAATTAATAATAAAATAAAATAAAATAATAATTAAAATATTTGATATGGCTTCCATATTGAAGAAGCAATAATGTACTTCACCATATTTTAGTGGAGGGCTTTTTACCCCTTCTGGTTCCATGAAGATAATTTGAAATGTTTTTTCTCATCGTTATACAAAGAAAATTCCAGATGTTTTGTCACGTGATGCCTCCTGTAGAAAACATATTCTTTAAGAGAATAACCAGTCTTGATGAAATGGACAACTTCAGTTTTAAAGTGACAATTGTAGTGTAAACGTAACAATTGTAGTATAATCGTTTCTTGGTAGACATGATTAGTAAAGAAAACTAGACATAAAATAATTACAGACTTATATCACAAAAAAATCTATACAATAAATGAAAAAGCCCCCCTTTTTCCAATCAATACCAAAACAAATTTGATTTCTCTTTAATTGCATTACTGGTTTTAATATTGTATTATTAATACATATTTAATAAAAAAAATACTAATAAATATTTATAAATACTATATTAAATAGTAATTACAAATAATTGCCTTTATTTTTATTAGTAGTAGTAACAGTAGTAGTAGTATTATCTTTATCATCATCATTAATAAATAATGACTGGATAAAATATTAGTAAATGTGTTAATTTTGCAACTAATTTGTTATTTTTATTATACAATTATTTTAAAAACCTTAAATATATTTGACAAACTATATTATATATTGCATGCCTAATTCACTATGCTAAAACACTTAATTAATAAAGTATACAGTATTGACATATTTTGTATAAAACAATTTGTTAAACTGTTTTCATTTTTTAAGTTATTTGCATTTTAAAAAAGTTATATTGTTTTTTCTTATGCTGAAAATCTTTCTTTGAAAACAAAAAATATATTATTTACCCTTATATGTTCTTAAAACTGTGCTTTCAGAAAATATTCTAGAAAAAAAAAAACTAAATGTAATTTTTTATTAAAATGCATTTTTCATTGTGATAAAATATAATGGCAAAATTAGTTTTAATTTCAATTGTGTAAAATATCCAACATTTTAAAACAAATTCTAAAAATGGCCAAGTGATAGAATTTGATCAAAGATACCGATATATAAGCTAATTTATTCCTGGCTTTTTACAAATCTATTGAAAGTGTACATAAAAACAGTCAATTCATGCTTGTTTTCTGCATAAAAAGGATGTTTTCTTTCGTCTGCTAGAATGTGAACAAAGCTTCACGCTGTGTAGAACAAAAGCTTTGTCTTGTCAAGCTGCTAAAAGGGTTAATATTCCAAAGTAGTGTAAAGGCAAACTGTCTCCCAGACAATACAGAAAAATACACAACATGTAATTTAAACACACACAAAACAAATACAATTATTAAAACATAGATATTTTAACTAATAATGGGCATTATTAAAATAAACTATAAGCATTTAAACTAAATAGAATATATACAATATTAAATAAATATGTAATAAACTGTATTGATAAAAGTAATAAGCTTTAGGAATTTTTGGACAACCATGGTATGAAAAGGTACTCTTACAAGTTTTTTTTCTCATTGAAAAAATGGTAGTAAAAAAAAAAAATGGACATTTTTGTGCCAGCACTGTTTGCATGCTCTTACATTTCTTTGATAGACCACAGAAAATAAAGGTGCACACAAACAAAAATCTTATACATATACAAAATTGTACACACTGGTAATGAAATGCAGAACTATACATATTAATACTTTGAGGATAATTATTGAATTGTGTCTATCACATGTTTTCTAATAAAGTTTTTTTTTTTTTTTTTTCAGTGCAAACTGTTTAATACAATCATTTCTGTTTAAAATGTGTAGCATACATAAAAAGTCATCACAGGTTTTTGGGGACCCTGACTCAATGACATTAAATAATTTCCAGAAAAAGCAGAGATTTTGTGAACCTCAGCGGAAAATGCATTAAAATGTTTTGTGTATTTTACCTATTTTTTGTGTTTTGCTTATTTTTATAATTGTATCCTTTCTCAGATTTTTCTAGTTTTATTAATATTATAGCACATATTTATTTGATACATTGTCCAAAATAAGACATACATGAAAAAAATAATCTAAATTATAGGAAGCATTTAAAAAGTGTTGTGTTTTGTTTTGTTTTTTTCTTTGTTTTTTTTTTGCCAAATAATGCAAAGCATAAAAATATATACCATGAATAAAGAAAAATAATAGAAAACAGAAAACAATATATTCCAGTATCACAAATCAATGTAATATTTTATAGAATACTGCACCTTAATAAAAAAGTGCACCTCACAGTTAGCAGCTAATTTTCCATTTAAAAACAAAATCACTTGGGAATTGAAGTGAACACAGGCTGTAGTAACAATGACTCCTTCAGTAAATCAGCCCCATAGATAACTACATATAGGGGTTGATTTACTAAAACTGGAGAGTGCAAAATCTGGTGCAGCTGTGCATAGAAACCAATCAGCTTCCATTTATTTTATTTTTTTTATTTTTATTTTTTTGTCAAAGCTTAATTGAACAAGCTGTTATAATTTTCAGCAAGAATGTTACTATGGTGAAGAGAAATAAATCTAGGGTTTGCTTCTCCTGACATGCAAGAGCCATTCCTATTTATTGCATACAAAAATTCCCCTTTAAGATAAAAAAAAAATACTCCTTTAAATACTTAGGAGTTGGTTTAATAAAGGCAAATACACTATTCACTTTGCAAGTGAGGTTGCACTTTACAAGGGGAATTTTCCCCAGAGCATAGTGAATGTGGTGAAGCACATGCAAAGAAAATAAAATGATTGGATGGTGAAAGTCAGCAGAGCATCACCTTATTCACTAAACTCTGGGGATGATTCCCTTGCAGAGTGCAACTGCACTTGCAAAGTGAACAGTCTATTTGCCTTTAAAAAATCAACCCCTATATATTTAAAGGAGTATATTTTTTTACTCTTCAGGGGGTATTTCTGTAAAATATATAGGAATGGCTCTTGCATATCATTAGAAGCAAACCTAGATTTCATTTTTCACCATAGTAAATCACATATTTGCTGAATGAACCTGAACTTCCTTTGAACATTATATTTGTATATGTTTTAAATCAGTGTTTCTAAACTTTTTTCAATCAGGCACCCTTTAAAATTCTCTACAATCTCAAGGCACCCCCAAACCAAAAAAGTAAAAAAAAAAAAATTAACTAATAGGGGTTGATTTACTAATAGCAAAAAGACTGTGCACTTTGCAAAGGGCAGTTGTTCCAGAGCTTAGTAAATGAGGTAAAGCTTCACTTTGCGAAAAGTACCCAATCACATGCAAGGAAAATAAAAACGAAAATGAATTTTTGCTTGCACATGATTGGATGATAGAAGTCAGTAGAGCTTTTGCTCATTTACTAAGCTCTGGAGCAACTGCTCTTGCAGAGTGTAACTGCACTTTGCAAAGTGCACAGTCTATTTCCCTTTAGTAAATCAACCTTATAGTTTCACATATTACAGAAACATCCACACACATAGGACACCCAGCGTTAGAGGTAACGTCATTGGTTAGCAAAAAAAGAGGAATTTCTTCTGGACAGCCGCACTCCAAATAAAATTGCCTTTATTGTAAAAATCCAGACTTAGTGATTAAACACTAAGTCTAGTGTGAAACGCGTCGGCTGTCCAGTGTGCTGTGACTTGTAGTGCTGTGTTGGATTTTTACAATAAAGGCAATTTTATTTGGAGTGCGGCTGTCCAGAAGAAATTCCTCTTTTTTTTTTTTTGCTGTGCATGTGCATTGCCTGCACCCGTGGCTTCTGTGAGAAGGATTACAATTGAAGACGACCACACCTGAGCGGCTTCTCTTTCTGTAACGTCATTGGTTGTTAGAATGCCGATGTAATGGTGCAGAATGAAAACCTGTGGCTTTGTGTAACTAAAAGGCATTTTTTGTGCAATTTTTAGGGATTTTGCCAAGGCACCCCTGAAGAAACCTGAAGGCGCCCCGGTTGAAAAAGACTGTTTTAAATGAATACGGATTTTCTTTATGAAGGAAGGAAATGACCCTGCATGTGTATCTAAAGCCAAAACGTCCTTAGCAAGTGTGGTAAGGTGTTAGAGACCTTGCCAGGTTTTTATCGTTTTCTGTGTTTCTACTACTGTGTCTCCAGCTGCAAACATTACATTTATTCTCGCTGGAGATTTGGCGCTTGACGGGTGGGGACATGATAGCGATCTACAAATACCTCAATGGGGATCCCAGCATAGGAAAAAAACGATTCAGTCCCAGGGAGTGTAAGAGGACACGTGGCCACACAATGTGATTGGAGGAGAAGCGGTTTAACCTTTAACTGCGTAGGGGGGTTCTTCACTGTCAGGGCAATAAGGATGTGGAACTCTCTCCCACAATTGGTGGTGGCTGCAGGAAGTATGGATATTTTTAAAAGACTCTTAGATGTATATCTTAAAAAAACACAACATACAGGGATATGGGAAATTATTATAGACACTGACACATGTACACCTACACAAGTTGAACTGGATGGACTTTTGTCTTTTTTCAGCCTTATCTACTATGTAACTATGTACTAGAGGGATTAATCCTGACTATTTTTTCCAGTGACCGTCACCACAAATCCAAAAATTTTGAGTAGTCACCAGAACAGAAATGAAGGGCACATTTTCCAGTGGAGACACTTGTTCAGATAACATTGGACTATGTAGGAATTTCCTCTGACTTCCTGTTGTGTCTGCAGGACAGGAAGTGAAGGGAATGGATGGCATATGTCTTACACAGGACACAAAAAACTGACAGGGGTTTGACCATTGCCTACTCTATCCAAAATGAAAAAATATATATATTTTAGATATACTTTAAAGTATGTCAGTGCAAAAACCAAACCAAAAAAAAAAAAACATGCCGTACAGCTCTGCAATACATGCACAGTTTTCTATGTTTAACCCATTTAATGTTCCTTACAGTACAGAAAAATACCTGTTGACTTGCCAGCAATGCACTCAGCTTCTTAGTCTCCTGTTGTGGGCTGGCAACACACAGCATTTTTGTGGACTGAGTATTGTCAGCCCTACCCCAGTTTCTCTTGCCAGACTACTCGGTCCCACCCAATCGCCCATCTCCACAACATAAAAGCTACTCATTCTGTAGTCCCAACATTATTACTAGCAGAGCTAATTACCGTATTTATCGGCGTATAACACGCACTTTTTTCCCCTTAAAATCAGGGGAAAATCGTGCGTGTTATACGCCGATACTCACCTATCCCCGGCGATCTCCGCTGACTGTGAGCGGAGCGGAGCGATCGCCGCCGAGATACACATAGCCGAGTGTATTCGGCTATACTCGGCTTTTCTCGGCTCCGCTCACAGTCATGCCCAGTCCCGCCATTGGACCTGTGATATGTCCATCATAGGGCGGGACTCGGCGTGACTGTGAGCGAAGCCGAGAAAAGCCGAGTATAGCCGAATACACTCGGCTATGTGTATCTCTGCTCCACCCATCCCTGCGTTCTCAGCGGCGTTCACCGCGCTCCACCCTGTATCAGCGGCGATCTCGGCGGCGCCAAATTTAAATTCAGGGCTGCACTGGACACTGGCAAAGCTGCACTGGACACTGGCAAGGCTGCACTGGACACTGGCAAGGCTGCACTGGACACTGGGCAATGCTGCAATGGACACTGGGCAATGCTGCAATGGACACTGGCAAGGCTGCACTAGACACTGGCAATGCTGCACTGGACACTGGGCAATGCTGCACTGGACACTGGGCAATGCTGCACTGGACACTGGGCAATGCTGCACTGGACACTGGCAAGGCTGCACTGGACACTGGCAAGGCTGCACTGGACACTGGGCAAGGCTGCAATGGACACTGGCAAGGCTGCACTGTGACAAGGCTGCAAATGACACTGGTAAGGCTGCATTTAAATGTAATTTTTTTTTTTCTTAAACTTCCCTCCTAAAAGTTTTTTTCCCTAAAATTCCCTGCTAAACTTGGGGTGTGTGTTATACGCCGGCGCGTGTTATACTCCTCTTGCAATAACACAAGAAGTAGGCACTGGACACGGGACAGCTGTGAATTTCTGACATGGTCAACAGATATTTTTGGAATTAATTAAACTGTTATAACAAAACACTTTTAAGGATATATTTTACAGACCTAGTGGGATCAAATAAGAGACGTTTATTGTTCAGGGCTATCAACACTTTAACTAATTTAGTATTTTCATTAAACAGTTCCCCTGATAAAGCTGTCTGAGATCAGATCTGGTTACTAATGTAGACGCTGGATACATAATTTTTAGAGTTTAGTAGCCATAATCCTGCATTTAAGCCCTATATACATTTAGCTTTTAGCAAAGGCACATCTATCAGAGTGAACATAAATCAGTTCAATGATATATCCCCGAGAGTTCACCTTTACCCATTGTAATAGGGTAATATATTGCAGCTTACCAGTTCCTAAATGCGGTGGCTGCATACTTATTTATTTATTTTTTTTAGGCTTTTTTCCATTTATTCTTATCTGACAATTTGGCCAACAACTCACTTGTCTTAAGGTGGCTCCACTCCACTTGAGGATACCCTAGGACAGCAGATTTGTTCATATGGGGAGAGGGTAGTGTTAGATGTACAAGCAGATTGACTCATTATTAGGGCTGTGGAAATTAATTCCTCGATTAATCCATTAAGTTTTTTGATCGATCAAAATTCTTTGGATCGATCAAAATTCCGGTTCTTCAGGGAGTTCCGTCAGAGATCTGGTGACGCCACAGACACCGGCGGGGCTTGCCGTGTCCATATGAAGGGCTCCTTTGCTGTGCCTTCATATCTGCATGCCGGCGGGACCTTACTCCCTCTATCACTTCCCTCTATCAACCTGGGATTCTACAGCCATCCACTGGGAGTTGTGATAGTTCCCTTCACAGGACATCTACATGCCGACGGACTGATGTTAACCCCTTCTCATCTGGATTCAGCAGTGGCATCGTTGTACACATTTTTATACCAGTATCATACTTAGCTACATGTTTTTATGACTGCTTTTGCTACCGTTTGGTATTACTCACACCATTTCTACAGTTTATGGAGCTACATCGATTTTATCTCCAGTGCAATATTTATTTTGTTACCTACTTGAAGACTATAAACGTTTTAATGCTATTCACATCGAGCGCTGCCTTTGTGTGTTTTTTGTATCCTGCTATCGATTTTTCCAGTGGTTGGTAGCTGCACTGGAAATCAGCCTGCAAGGAGATCAGCTAAAAGTAGTTGGATCTGTATGTGCGTTATAATTAATCGAAATTAGTCGATTAATCGATTTTAAAAAAAATTGATTAATCGAACACGAAAATTTTAATCAGTAACAGCCCTACTCATTATTATTATTATTATTATTATTATAATACAGGATTAATATAGAGCTGACAGGTTACGCAGACCTTTACAACAGTACAACTACAATACACTTTAATACAATAGGAATAAGAAAGCCCTGCTCACTAGAGCTTGCAATCTATGAGGGAGGGTCAAGAGATAAAAGACTTACCAGTAGCTAATAAATTAAAGCCAACTTCCAGCAATTTTAAGCAGTCAGAGCAACCTTTTTTTTTTTTTCTTTTTTTTTTTTCTTTTTGGGATAAAGGTTTTACATAAATGAATAAAAGCTGAGCATTATAAGCACTACTGGCAGTGTTAAATCATTTGTCTTATCCCTCTAACTACTACTTTGTCTGGACCCCTTGGTCTGTTAAAGGAAATTGAAAAATAACAGACTTACTGGTTGGATCACCAGGTGAAAACTGAAAAGAAGCCTAAAAAAATAAAAGTATACAGCCACCACATCTAAGAACTGGTATGCAGCAATACAATAATTATTTTGTTTAGGGGTTTATTACGGCTTTAAGACATTATTGTATGTCATTAGAGTCATGCTGAGGTGAATCTGACAAATCAGACCAGGGAGGTACTTTAACTCTTATAGAAGAAACCAGCTTGTTCACATATCTACAGAAAACTGGAGAAAAAAGGTTATGGAGAAAGATGCCCAGAATGACCAATCTGAGTCCTTGTTTTATTACAACCATCATATATAAAACATAGCATAGGTAAAACCTGATTGGTCAATAAGTTTTCCAGAGATCTTTTATAAGCTGCAATAATCAGAAATAATGCTGTGCTACTGCTTGGATATTACCTTGTTTCTTCCATCTTATTTGACCCACAATTCTTTTCATTCCCAACATTCTCACAGAAAATTGAATCCTAGTTAATAAGAAAAATCTTCAAAATTTACATTGATCTTTGTTAGCAAATATTCTTAATCCTAAAAACAGTTTTGAGTGTGCTCCTTATTAAGAACCACTATGCCAGTATCAGTAATAGACCTTATACCAGGAATATTGTTAATAATAGACCTGATCTCAGGAATAGGAAATGTTAGTAAATAGACCTAATCCCAAGAATAGGCAGTTTTTATGAAATACACCTGGTCTCAGGAATATGCAATGTTGTTAAATAGTCCTCATCTCAGGAATATGCAGTGTTAATAAATAGTCCTCATCTCAGGAATATGCAGTGTTAATAAATAGTCCTCATCTCAGGAATATGCAATGTTATTAAATAGTCCTCATCTCAGGAATATGCAGTGTTATTAAATAGTCCTCATCTCAGGAATATGCAATGTTATTAAATAGTCCTCATCTCAGGAATATGCAGTGTTATTAAATAGTCCTCATCTCAGGAATATGCAATGTTATTAAATAGTCCTCATCTCAGGAATATGCAATGTTATTAAATAGTCCTCATCTCAGGAATATGCAATGTTATTAAATAGTCCTCATCTCAGGAATATGCAATGTTATTAAATAGTCCTCATCTCAGGAATATGCAGTGTTATTAAATAGTCCTCATCTCAGGAATATGCAGTGTTATTAAATAGTCCTCATCTCAGGAATATGCAATGTTATTAAATAGTCCTCATCTCAGGAATATGCAGTGTTATTAAATAGTCCTCATCTCAGGAATATGCAATGTTATTAAATAGTCCTCATCTCAGGAATATGCAATGTTATTAAATAGTCCTCATCTCAGGAATATGCAATGTTATTAAATAGTCCTCATCTCAGGAATATGCAATGTTATTAAATAGTCCTCATCTCAGGAATATGCAATGTTATTAAATAGTCCTTATCTCAGGAATATGCAGTGTTAATAAATAGTCCTCATCTCAGGAATATGCAGTGTTAATAAATAGTCCTCATCTCAGGAATATGCAATGTTATTAAATAGTCCTCATCTCAGGAATATGCAGTGTTATTAAATAGTCCTCATCTCAGGAATATGCAATGTTATTAAATAGTCCTCATCTCAGGAATATGCAATGTTATTAAATAGTCCTCATCTCAGGAATATGCAATGTTATTAAATAGTCCTCATCTCAGGAATATGCAGTGTTATTAAATAGTCCTCATCTCAGGAATAGGTGATGTTATTAAATAGTCCTCATCTCAGGAATATGCAGTGTTATTAAATAGTCCTCATCTCAGGAATATGCAGTGTTATTAAATAGTCCTCATCTCAGGAATATGCAATGTTATTAAATAGTCCTCATCTCAGGAATATGCAATGTTATTAAATAGTCCTCATCTCAGGAATATGCAATGTTATTAAATAGTCCTCATCTCAGGAATATGCAATGTTATTAAATAGTCCTCATCTCAGGAATATGCAGTGTTATTAAATAGTCCTCATCTCAGGAATAGGTGATGTTATTAAATAGTCCTCATCTCAGGAATATGCAATGTTATTAAATACAGGCATAACCCAATTTTAAGTACACAATGGGGTTTATTTACTATCGCTGGAAAGTGCAAAATCAGGCTCACTTCTGCATAGAAACCAATCAGCTTCTAACCCCAGCTTGTACATTTAAGCTTTGGTAATAAAACCTGGAAGCTGATTGGTTTCTATGCAGAAGTGAGCCTGATTTTTCACTTTCCAGCGATAGTAAATAAACCCCATTGTGTACATAAAAGTGGGGTATGCCTGTAGACCTAATCTCTGAAACATTCAGTGTTATTAAATTGACTTTAACCCAGGAATAGGCAGTGATAGGAAACAGACCTGATCCTAGGAATAAGCAGTGTTATTAAATAGACATGATCCCAGGAATAGGCAGTATTCGAAAATAGATTTGATCTCAGGATAGGCAGCGTTATTAAATTGACCTGATGGGCAGCACAGTGAAGTGGTTAGCGCAGCTGCCTAGCAGCTCTAAGGTCATCGGTTCAAATCCCAACCACGGCACTACCTGCGTGGAGTTTGCATGTTCTCTCTAGATTGTAAACTGTTTGAGGGCAGGGACTGATGTGAATGTACTTTATATATGCAAAGCTCTGCGTAAATTGACAGCGCTATATAAGTAGTTCACACCAGACGCAGTTCCGTGTGCTTTTTTTCTGCACAAAATGCATGCACAGTGTTTTCCATGTATTCCAATGGCTCTAGTTGGCTCTAGTTCACACCATGCAGTCAGTTTCCGGTCAGTTTCTGCACTGGAAACTGACCGGAAACTGACTGCATGGTGTGAACTAGAGCCAACAAGAGCCATTGGAATACATGGAAAACACTGTGCATGCATTTTTCGTGCAGAAAAAATGTGCACAAAACTGTACGGAACTGTGTCTGGTGTGAATTGGCCCTTAATAAATAAATAAATACCAGGAATAGGCAGTATTAGTAAATAGACCTGATGCCAGGAATATGCAGTTGTAATAAACAAACCTGATCTCATGAATAGGTAGCAGTTTTAAATAGACCTGATCCCTAAAATAGGCAGTGTTAGTAAATAGACCTGATCCCTAAAATATGCAGTGTTAGTAAATTTACCTGATCCTAGGAATAGGTAGTACTATTAAACAGACCTGATCCCAACAATAGGCAGTGTTAGTAAATAGACCTGATCCCAGGAATAGCTAGAATTTTTACAAAGTCCTGGTCCTAGGATTAGGCAGTATTATCAATTAGACCTGATCCCAGGAATAGGCAGTATTATCAATTAGTCCTCATCCCAGGAATAGGCAGTATTATCAATTAGACCTGATTCCAGGAATAGGCAGTATTATCAATTAGTCCTCATACCAGGAATAGGCAGTATTATCAATTAGACCTGATCCCAGGAATAGGCAGTATTATCAATTAGTCCTCATCCCAGGAATGGGCAGTATTATCAATTAGACCTGATCCCAGGAATAGGCAGTATTATCAATTAGACCTGATCCCAGGAATAGGCAATATTATTGAATAGACCTGATCCCAGGAATAGGCAGTATTATCAATTAGACCTGATCCCAGGAATAGGCAGTATTATCAATTAGACCTGATCCCAGGAATAGGCAATATTATTGAATAGACCTGATCCCAGGAATAGGCAGTATTATCAATTAGACCTGATCCCAGGAATAGGCAGTATTATCAATTAGTCCTCATCCCAGGCATAGGCAGTATTATCAATTAGACCTGATCCCAGGAATAGGCAGTATTATCAATTAGACCTGATCCCAGGAATAGGCAGTATTATCAATTAGACCTGATCCCAGGAATAGGCAATGTTATTGAATAGATCTGATCCCAGGAATAGGCAGTATTGTCAATTAGACCTGATCCCAGGAATAGGCAATATTATTGAATAGATCTGATTCCAGGAATAGGCAGTATTAAGTGTTCTTGATGTATCACTACACCTGTATTAATAAATAGACCTGATCCCAGGAAAATACTTCTTCCTTCAGGGCTATCCTTAGAGATGTTTTTTTTTCTTGTGTCTGCATTAGTAAATAACTTGATATCAACTGTGTCCTTATTATTCTAAAGAGAGAATGTGTCTATTAATTTGAGTTAGTAATGATAACATAATTTATTATAATATTGGGTTGATTAAGTTCCCCATCCGAGAGACAAGCAGTGTCGATGATGAAATTAAATTCCATAAATAATCCATCATAAAGTACCACTAGAATCTGTAGTCCTAATCCCAGAAATGCCAGGGTCAGAATATTTTATAAGAAGAGATGTAACATGATGACTAACCATAGATCAGATAATGTCATCACTAGATCTGGATTAGGACACAGCTGATCTCAGCCACTAATGATGAGATGCTGCATTGCTCTGTCTGTGTCCTGAGTCTGTAGTCCCAGCAGATCAGATTGTGGAGCTTCTATAGAATGTCACACAGTCCCGCCCCCTCTGCTGATGTCACCTACAGACAATACTCTTATTTATAGAATACTGAAATACAACACCAGCACTCTTTATTATTCATCAGTTAGGTGACTCAATGATCTCTTCAATGAGAGACTAGAACTGAGACATAGGATTACTAAGATATACAATGAGTGGGGAGTAGAAAATATGAAAGAGAGAGAGAGAGGGAGAGGGAGAGAGAGAGAGAGAGAGGGAGAGAGAGAGAGAGAGAGAGAGAGAGGGAGATGGATCTGAGGGAAAGAAAGAGGCTGATAAATGGGAGGGTGATGGATGGGAGTGAAAGAGAGAGACACATTGATGGGTGTGGGGAAGGAGAGAGATGGTTAGGAGTGAAAGTGAGAAAGAGAGATGGAAGGGAGGGAGAAAGAGCTGGATGGGGGGAGAGAGAGAGATGGATTGGGGGAGAGAGAGATGGATGGGGGAGAGAGAGAGAGAAGGATTTGGGGGGAGAGAGAGATGGATGGGGGAGAGAGAGAGAGATGGATTGGGGGAGAGAGAGATGGATGGGGGAGAGAGAGAGAAGGATTTGGGGGGAGAGAGAGATGGATGGGGGAGGGAGAGAGATGGATTGGGGGAGAGAGATGGATGGGGGAGAGAGAGAGAAGGATTTGGGGGGAGAGAGATGGATGGGGGAGAGAGAGAGAGATGGATGGGGGTGAAAGAAAGAGAGATAGATGGGGGAGAGAGGGAGAGATGGATGGGGGTGAAAGAAAGAGAGATAGATGGGGGAGAGAGAGAGAGGGATGGGGGTGAAAGAAAGAGAAATAGATGGGGGGAGAGAGAGATCGATGGGGGTGAAAGAAATAGAGATAGATGGGGGAGAGAGAGAGATGGATGGGGGTGAAAGAAATAGAGATAGATGGGGGGAGAGAGAGAGATGGATGGGGTGAAAGAAAGAGAGATAGATAGGAGAGAGAGAGAGACATGAATGGGGTGAGAGAGAGATGGATGGGGGAGAGAGAGATGGATTGGGGGAGAGAGAGAGATGAATGGGGGAGGAGAGAGAGAGATGGATGGGAGTGTAAGAAAGAGAGATGGATGGGGAGAGAGAGAGAGAGATGGGTGGGGGGAGAGAGAGAGATGGATGGGAGTGAGGAAAAATAGAGGTGGCTGGAGGTGTAGGAGAGAGGGAGAAATGGATGAGAGTTAAAGAGAGATGGATGGCTGTAAAAAGATATAGAGATAGATGGGAGCGGGGTGGAGAGTAGTCTGGGAGTGAAGGAGACAAAAAATGGGGGGGGGGGTTTGAGAGAGAGAGAGAGAGAGATGGCTGGGAGTGAAGTACAAGAGAGATGGCTGGGTGTGAAGGAGAGAGAAAGATGGATGGGTGGGAGTGGAGGGGGGGTGGTAGACTGGGAGTGAAAGAGAGAGATGGCTGGGAGTGAAGGAGACAGAAAAAGGGGGAGGGAGAGAGAGAAGGCTGGTTGGGAGTGGGGGGGGGTGGCTGGGAGTAAAAGGGCAAGAGAGATAGCTGGGTGCAAAAAAGACAGAAAATTGGGGGGGGGGGAGTAGAGAGCGAGAGATGGCTGGGAGTGAAGGAGGCATAAAATGGGGGGGGGGGTAGAGAGATGGATGGGTGTGAAAGAGAGAGAGCGATGGATGGATGAGAGTGAGGGGGGGTAGGCTGGAAATGAAAGAGAGAGAGAGGGGAGTTGAGAGGGAGATGTCTGGGAGTGAAGGAGACATAGGTGGGACTAGGAGATAACTGAGAGAGAGAGAGAGAGAGATGGAAGGGAGTGGGAGGTATTGACGAGAGAGGGGGGTGGAGAGGGAGAGGGATAGAGAGTGAGAGAGAGATGACTGGGAGAGAGGGATGGATGGGAGAGAGGAACTGGTGAGAGAGGGGTTGAATGTGAGAAAAGGAGGGTTGGAGGAGAGGGGGAGAGAGAGAGACTGAAGGAAGATGGATGGGTAAATGAGACAGCTGGATGGGAGAGATAGAGTGATGGATGAGAAAAAAAGGGAAGGAGAGGTGAGAGAGGGGGATGGGTGGGAGAGAGAAAGGAGCATGGGCGTCACCAGGGTGGGACCTGAGGGGGCCACGTCCCCCCCAATTTTACTGTGTGCCCCCCCATGTGCCCCCCCAAGTTAAGTTGTTGGTTTTAACACAAAAAATGTCCGCCAGCGCCGCGGCTATCTGAGTTTCCATCCGCGGCGCTGAATGACTGAATCGGACTCACTACAGTAACAGACGTCAGTCTGTCACGTGACGTCGCGTCTGACGGCCGCCGCTATTGATTATGGGAATTGTAGTCCGCGGCGCTGGCTACGTCGTGCTCAAGCTCCCTGCTCCAGGGGGGTGGAGTCAGTGAGTCACTGAGAAGAGCAGCGCAGCCAGCCTACCGCATGCTAACTCCCATCGCCGCGGTAGGTTAGCATGAATAATTGATCATATTTTGCCCGCCAACTCCAGTCCAGTCACAGTGCCTCTGCCACCAGTGCTGCCACAGGAAAGGTAGGTCCAAAAAACAGTAAAAATTTGCTTGCATTACCATTTATAATCTGAAATAAATAGCTGGTGGTTCTGGTGCAACAGTAACTTCAAAGATACATAAGACAGAGCTCTCATGGAGGTAACAGAAAAAATACTTAACTAATATTAGAAAAGCATGATGAAAAGATGAAGTAATATTGACTAAATAGTATATAGGAGGCTTTGTTTTTTCTTTTTGCAAAACCCAAACCAATGTGTGTTTTAGAGGTTAAAATATATATCATTGACCCCAATATATAATATTAGTTAAGTATTTTTTCTGTTACCTCCATGAGAGCTCTGTCTTATGTATCTTTGAAGTTACTGTTGTCCGGCACCAGAACCACCAGCTATTTATTTCAGATTTAGGCTCAGTTCACACTGCTGCGATGCGGGAACGCTGCGAATCCACTGCGGGTTCCCGCATCGCAGGTTTTCCCGGCAGCAGTTCACACTGCCCTATGTGAACTGCTGGGAGTGTCAAGTAAAAGTTAATGACACCCCCAAATCAGTTAACATATCGCAGTGCGATCTGCAAACTCGGACAGGAATCGGATCGCATGGGTGTGAACACCCATGCGATCCGATTCTGCTGCGGACAAAAAAAAGGGTCCTGTGATGTGCACTTGCAGTGCGGTGCGGATCACATGCGAACTCTGACATCGCAGCAGTGTGAACCTAGCCTTAAATGTGAACTTGCGTGCGTGTCGGGTGCGATGCAGGAATCCGCAGTGGATTCGCAGTGTTCTCGCAACGCACCAGTGTAAACCGGGCCTAAGAAATATTTTTTTCAGTTTACAAAGTGCATGCAATGATAATTGATAAGGATTAAACAATAAATTGATATTTTACCATGAATGAGTTAAAATTTGCTGACAACGTAGGTGAACCGTGAATTAAGAATTCAAATTTCATATTTGTGCGTTTTGTGTGCATTGTCAGGAATATTTCATATTTGTGCGTTTCGTGTACATTGTCAGGAATATTTCATATTTGTGCGTTTCGTGTACATTGTCAGGAATATTTCATGTTAATGCGTTTCGTGTGCATTGAATTTGTCTGGAATATTTCATTTTTGTGCTTTTCATGTACATTGTCAGGAATATTTCATGTTCATGTGTTTCGTGTGCATTGAATTTGTCTGGAATATTTCATATTTGTGCGTTTCGTGTACATTGTCAGGAATATTTCATGTTCATGCGTTTCGTGTGCATACACACACACACACACACACACACACACACGTTTTATGGTTGGCCCCCCTACTTTTGTCCTTGTCCCCCCATGTGCCCCCCCTAAATATGAAAGCTAGAGACGCCACTGGAAAGGAGGGATGCATGAGGGATAAGGATGAACGAATGGGTGAGAGAGGAATGGATGGGAGAAAAAGAGGGGATGGATGGAAAATAAATAGAGAGGGATGGATGAGAGAAAGAGAGGGATAGATGGGAGAGAGAGATGAATGAATGAATGAATGGATGGATGGAAGAGGCTGATGGATGGGATAGAGAAAGGAATGGATGGATGGGTTGAAGGGTAGGTGGCAATGAAAGAGAGAGGGGGGGTGGGTGGATGCATGGGGTTGAGAAAGGAATGGATGAATAAAAGGATGAGTGACAGAGAGAGAGAGTGATGGAAGGAAAGAAGAGAGAAGGCTGGATGGGAGGGAGAGAGGGGTTGGAGAGAAACCATGATGAGTTGTATGTGAAAGAGAGAGAGAGAGGGATGGATGGATGGGTGGCTGGATGGGAGAGAGGGGTGGATGAAGAGAGAGAGATTTCTGGAAGAGAGTGTTTGCTGGAATTGGGACTGATGATTGTGAATAGTGAGAGAAAAGGAAAGTGAGGAGGAGGAGAAAGAGGAGGAGAGGGGGGGTAGAGGGGGGTGGACATAGAGAGAGGGGGGGGGAAGACAGATGAGCACATTTGCCTATCTAATGGGGGTAAATGATTTCCCTAGAGCCATGTATAAATTGGGAGTGATAGTACAGATCCTCCTTTATGTTCTCATAGGGAAGTAGGAAGTACATCTCTATGTAGACATCAGCCTACAACTATGTGACAAAACTCTATGCTTCCTAGAAGAAGGAAAATTCCCCTCTGAGTCTGATGTCACTGTGTGCAATCATTCCATGTGACAATCACTGTGTGCAATCAGTCCATGTGACAATCACTGTGTGCAATCAGTCCATGTGACAGTTCTAATCGGCGAGGACAGGACAGGGGCTGATTCTCTAGATCGCACGGTGTGAGGACTGACAGATCTGATACTGGAAGATCGCTCACTGTCTACAGACATCCTGAATGGTGTGTGGGACCTGTCGGCATTTTGTTCAGGAATCAGGACAAATCCTCCTCCATCTGACACTGGACTGCCTGTCCTCAGGTAAGATGACATCTATGTGACAAGTGCCATGAACGATCTGCACATATTCCTTTCGATGGCATAATGTAGGAATTAACTAAGAGCTGAATATTCAGAGAATGCATAGGAACTCCAGGGTCACCCAATAAAGGACCAAAATCTGAAGTCACACATATGCCATAATGTATGTCAATATAGGCAAATCACATATTCCCTCATATACAGCAATTTAATGGACTTTAGCAGATCTACAATTTATACATATCGGTGTGATCATAGATCTACAGATCGGGTTACATGTTACATGTATGTGTAATTGTACAGACACCTCTGAGCTACACACTGACAGGAGGCTCCAAGTAATACAGTCTACTCATTCATATCTATGGGCTGATTAACTAAAGAACATGTTTTTCTGAGATCAGTGACGTTGTGTTCGCTACGACCATCTAATCATGCGCCAAATAAATCAATTTTTGGTTAATTCTTCTTCATTTTTTGTTTAAAGTTAATGCAACTCACCTGGTTCAGTAAAAGAGATCATTCTTAAAAAGAACAGCCCCTATGGATCTGTCTATGTAATGTCTGACATTTCAGGCTAGACAATGTTATGTTATAGTGCCAGGGAACGCTGAGTCTGTGCATTCTGTCACACAAAAAGATCTCATTCATCCAAAGCCCTGTGACTTTACACTCAATTATTACACCTAAGTTTTTCTTTTTATAGCCTTGTTGTGTTAGCTTTATCGTGCTATGTAAAAGATAGATAGATAGATAGATAGATAGATAGATAGATAGATAGATAGATAGATAGATAGATAGATCGATAGGAAAAAGAAAAATGAATTGATCTACAGCCTTGTAACTTTGTAATATGTTATTACGCCCAAATTGTTCTTTTTGTAATTAGACTGCTTAGGTTTTGCCTAAATATTTAAAAAAGATAGATAGATAGATAGATAGATAGATAGATAGATAGATAGATAGATAGATAGATAGATAGATAGATAGATAGGTAGATCGATAGCTAGATCGACAGATAGACAGACAGAGGCTGTAGAGGAAAAATTAATCATTGCATTGATCTAAAAAATGTCATTGTTCTAGTAAGTTATTACATCTGATACTTTTTGTAGCATTAGCTCTACCTAAGTATTAAAAATGAAAGAGACAGATAGATAGATAGATAGATAGATAGATAGATAGATAGATAGATAGATGACGTAAAGCCCTGTAACTTTGTAATGTATTATTACACCTATAGTTGTGCTTTATGTAGCCTTACTATGTTAGATTTACCTATGTATTTAAAAGATAGATAGATAGATAGATAGATAGATAGATAGATAGATAGATAGATAATAGGTGCTTTAGACAAAAAAAAAGCTATTACAATGTCTTATTGTGGTAGCTTTACACTAAAGATTAATAGATAGATAGATAGATAGATAGATAGATAGATAGATAGATAGATAAAAACAAAAGCAGAGTAATGATCTAAAGTAGTATAACTTTTTGTAGCTTTACTGTGTTAGGTTTGCCTAATATGTATTCAAAAGAAAGGGAGAGAGACTGCAGACAAAACAAAAACATTGTATTGATGTAAAGCCCTGTAACTTTGTAATACGTTGTTGCACCTTAGTTTTACTTTTTGTAGAAGAAAGAAGGAAAGAAAGAAAGAAAGAAAGAAAGAAAGAAAGAAAGAAAGAAATAGAGGATTTAGATAAAAAGATACATTGTATTGTTCTAAAGACTTTGTAATAATACAAATAGTAATACAAATATTACAAATAGTAATAAGTAAAGTAATAGTAAATAGTAATAGTAATAAGTAAAAAGTAATAATACAAAGTCTTATTGTTGTAGCTTTGCCTATACAATTAAAAGAAAGATAAATAGATAATTTTGTATTGTTTTTAATTTTGTATTTGTAATAAGTTATTACTTACTTATTAAGTTGTGCTTTGTGTAACCTTGCTGTAGTGGCTTTACATATGTGTTTAAAAGAAATATACAGATAGATAGATAGATAGATAGATAGATAGATAGATAGATAGATAGATAGATAAATGTTATATTCAGAAAAAAAGATAACATTGTATTGATTGTATTGACATAAAGCCCTGTATCTTTGTAATGTAATATTACAACCACCTAAGTTATGCTTTTTTAGCCTTACTATGTTAGCTTTATCTAAGTATTTAAAAGATAGATAGGTAGATAGATAGATAGATAGATAGATAGATAGATAGATAGATAATCGATGCTGTAGACAAAAAATAAGCATTGTATTGATCTAAAAACTTTGAAATAAGTTATTGCAAAGTCTTGTAGGTTTGCCTAGGCATTTAGAAGAAAAATAGATAGATAGATAGATAGATAGATAGATAGATTGTAGACAGAAAAAATAAGCAGTGTAATGATCTAAAGCAGTGTAACTTTGTGTAGCTTTATGATGTTAGGTTTGCCTAATAAGTATTCAAAAGAAAGGAAGAAAGGAAGAGAGGGGGGGGGGGGAGACTGCAGACAAAAAACAAAAAACGTACTTTTTGTGAAAAAAGGAAAGTCTTTAGACTAAAACGAAACATTATATTGTTATAAAGCCTTTGTATAGGTTATTACTATTAAGTTGTGCTTTGTGTAGCCTGTGGCAGCTTTGCCTATAGGTGTTTTAAAAAACGAAGATAGAACAATAGACAGGATGTTAAATAGATAGATAGCTAGATAGATAGATAGATAGATAGATAGATAGATAGATAGATAGAAAGATAGATAGATAGATAGATAGATAGATAGATAGATAGATAGATAGATAGATAGATAGATAGATAGAAAGATAGATAGATAGATAGATAGATAGATAGATAGATAGATAGATAGATAGAAAGATAGATAGATAGATAGATAGATAGATAGATAGATAGAAAGATAGATAGATAGATAGATAGATAGATAGATAGATAGAAAGATAGATAGATAGATAGATAGATAGATAGATAGATAGATAGATAGATAGATAGATAGAAAGATAGATAGATAGATAGATAGATAGATAGATAGATAGATAGATAGAAAGATAGATAGATAGATAGATAGATAGATAGATAGATAGATAGATAGATAGATAGATAGATAGATAAATGTTATATTCAGAAAAAAAGGTAACATTGTATTGACCTAAAGCCCTGTAACTTTGTAATGTATTATTACAACCACCTAAGTTGTGCTTTTTTAGCCTTAATATGTTAGCTTTATCTAAGTATTTAAAAGATAGATCGATAGATAGATAGATAGATAGATAGATAGATAGATAGATAGATAGATAGATAGATAGATAGATAGATAGATAATTGATGCTGTAGACCAAAAATAAATATTTTATTGTTCTAAAAACTTTGTAATAATTTATTACAAAGTCTTATTGTTGTAGCCTAGGCATTTAGAAGATAGATAAAGACAGATAGACAGAAAGATAGATAGATAGATAGATAGATAGACAGATAGATAGATAGATAGATAGATAGATAGATAGATAGATAGATAGATAGATAGGAAGGCAGATAGATAGATAGATAAATAGATAGATTGTAGACAGAAAAATTAAGCAGTGTATCGATCTAAAGCAGTGTAACTTTTTGTAGCTTTACTATGTTAGGTTTGCCTAGTAAGTATTCAAAGGAAAGGAAGAGAGAAGGAGAGAGAGAGAGAGAGAAGGCGGGAGAGGGAGAAAGAGAGGGAGGGAAGAGAGAGAGGGGGGGGGGGGGGAGAGACTGCAGACAAAAAATAAATGAAACATTGTATTGATATAAAGCCCTGTAACTTTGTAATAAGTTGTTGCACCTTAGTTTTACTTTTTGTAGAAGAAAGAAAGAAAGAAAGAAAGAAAGAAAGAAAGAAAGAAAGGTAACATGGATACTAAAAAGGTAGTACTAGTGAGGGTCCTCCTTATCTATCCAGCACTGTGTCCTGTACACAGGCTGCATGCTCTTTAACTGTTTATTTGCTGACTACATTTATTGCACAGCAGTCATGGGCTGATTACAATACATTCAATGCAAACCTCTAAAGTGTAATAAGTCATAATAACAGGAATTGAGTGTAGTAGCAGACGATGTAGTAGCAGACGATGTAGTAGCAGACGCTGTGTCCCTTGTAGGGGCCCCTGGTTGGGTGTCCTTGGCTGTGTTGTCAGTAGCCATGTGTCAATGTGTCCCCAGTATGAAATGAGTGCATGCACAGTGCAGTCCAGGCTCCTCAGTACACAAAGGCTCTGGCTGCCTGTGGCTGGGATGAGGTCAGCCTTCTTTGCAGTGAAGTCTTCTCCTCAATCCATTCGCTGTGGATTCAGCTGCCAGTTCACCAGCACATGGCTCCAGGCCAGCTCAGTGCTGACACCAGGCTCTAAACTTTCCCTGCCTGGAAGAGAAGTTCTCAGAGTGCAGCAGAGAGCTGAGATCCCCCATTTCCAGGATGAATAGAGAGCTGTGATGAGGAGGGAGCCCCTTGTTAGAAATGATTTGTGTCCCCTGATTTCTCATCAACGGCCATTCACTCTGCTGGGGTGTCCTGTGCACAGGCTGCATGCTCTTTAACTCTTTCTTTGCTGAACACATTTATTGCACATGTAATAAGTCATGATAACAGGAATTGAGTTTCCTTTGGCCAGATCACTAGGGATAAGTAATGAAAAGTAATAAGATTGTATGTGTGTGCTGAGCCTGAGATAAACACAAGGGGATCCAGACTTTTTTGATTTACTAAACAAATAGACTCATCACTTAGCTGTGTTCACTCCAATTATCCAATTGGGTGCAAGCAAAACATTTTTTTATTTTATTTCTCTTGGGTATTTAAAGTGAACACATCTTCACCTTATTTACTGGGCTAAATGCACATTTACTGTGCTAAATAAACTATACTATAGGCTAAAGCACTTAGTTCAGCTTCACCTATCTGTGCTTAGCTTCACTGAATAGGCAGGGTGTGTCTAAGGAGCCTTTGATAGGTGTGCTGGCTTCATCATAGTTTGCTCCTGACCACTAAACATTGCTATCTGCCCTTATACTCCAGGAAATACGGTCAGATGTCACCATATGAAATATGACTGTAGCATGCAATTGAATAATTTACATAATAATTATAAAGAAGGAGAGAGTGAATGTAAAAGTATCTTCTTAGGGGTATAGATAGGAGCCCTTCATTAGAAGATTAGATCCAAGGTAAGATCTCTGCATCCCATCACAACTTTCCAGTGTACCCAGTGGCCAGAGTTCTGCTGGAGATAAGCCTCAGATCACAGGACCTGAAGATAAATCTAATTACCAAGTCACACCACCTGCAGATAAGCCTCAATGCATTACAAATCACCTGCAGATAATCTTCAGCACATGGCCTGTAGACAGAACCAAAAACAGCTCTCTGCTCCTGCTATGTCCCCTGGGGGCCATGTTCCAGGATCAGATGGCTGGATCTAGAGATGAGATAAGGGAATCCAGATCCAGCCTCCTGACTGCAGCTCCTCTGATTCCACACTTCAAGACTAGGAAAACTGGAGTTGGGGACATCAGAGGAGACATAGGAGTGCGCACAGGGTGTGCCAGGTGTGCCCAGGCACACCCTATCACTCACTGCAGTGCAGATTCCCCCTGCTGCCCGGTGCCCCCTCCCACAGCATGGCTGACTTCCCTCCTCTCCCATTGGCTACTGCAGTGGGCACACATAGATGATATTTCAGGATGCGTGGGGGAAGGGGTAATGTCATTTACTGGCCCCTTCTCTTTCTGAATGAACACGGTGAGAGATCGGTACCATGTTTTTGAGCTTTCAGGTGCACACCCTAATGCAACAGGCTGTGCACACCTATGAGAGGAGATGTGTCTTTCAAGCCCCTAACTACATCACCAGCTGTATCCTCCTAAAACTGACCTCATTTAAATGCTATAGGCAACACACAACCTCACTCTTGATCATAAGTCACACATAAAAGTAGGTGTTCTACGTCTCCATTATTGCTTGTTGTTGAGATATGCCTGGGAGGTACCAAATAGTACATATTTTACTAGCCACTAGCCAGGTATATATCTAAGGATCATCATGGCTAGACAAGAGTACCTGTCACCATCTAGATCACATTAGGGAAAGTTACATCAGAATGTCAATTTCGTTGCTCCAGATAACTTCTCTTGTAGTATGTCCAGATGGTAGACCACTTTGTCTACACATTTTATTGGCAATATTGCATTAACAGCCAAATGCAGTACCTTGATACCAGATGATGTCAACTGAGCACACAGAGAAGTCAATGTTTTCATGTACTTCTTCACAACAGCAACAAGTGTCTTTCAAAAAGTTCTCCAGGGAATGTGAGGATAGTGTTGTGCCAATGTGACTTCTAGAACGTGATGGGCATGGGGCCTGGTATGAAATCATGTACTCATTTGGGATTAGGATCTAGATGACATTTACTTTTTGTTTGTTTTTTATAAATCTTAGCACCATCCTCATCATGTGTCTGAAGGTGATGGTGGACAAAAAGGTCTAGAGACTAAGGAGATGGTCTAGACGTGTCATAGAGGTGCAAGACATGGAAGATACCTTACCAGGGCCATGTTATGAAACTGGGTTGAGGATCTAGATTTTTGTTTTACTCTTAGCTTCATCCACATCAAGTGAGAGTCAGAGTACAATGATGGACCACAATATCTAGACTAAGAGGATAATCTAGACATATCTTTGAAGTGCAAGTCACAGAATATACCCTTCCAGTGACATGTTATGAAACTTGGTTTAGGATCTAGATTTTTTTTTTTTACTCTTAGCTTTACCCACATCAAGTGAGAATCAGAGTACAATGGCGGACATAAGATCTAGAATAAGGACATAATCCAGACTTGTCCTTGAGACCAATAGGCTGATGTGCACTAATATGAAACTTGGCCATTGGAAGGTAAGGGATGGAAGGGATAGACTTTTGTCTCACATTACCTGTACTCATGTCCACCAAACTTATCACATGACATATGTATTTAGGCAACACTTATGATGTACAGTTTAGTAGCGCATAGCAACCAAAAATATCCCACCTTCCATCAGTTCATGCAGAGCAATTCTGATTTGCTTCTATGCCTTGCTGTATACACATGGGGAACTTGGATCAGGAGCCAGGGAACCTCTAATGAGATTTCCCCTGCAGATAACTGAGCCATTGTGGTTGCTGTCCTAAAGGCAAATAGGCTAATTATTTTATTTTCCTTACAAGTGATTGGGTATTCTATCTAAAGTGAAAATTTCTCAAACACCACAAATTTCACCCACACATTAGAGGTGGATGGAAGAATCCTCCCTGTTGCACTATTGTATGCGGGACTTTGCCACTGATTGATTTTTTTTTTCCCCAACATTCCCTTTCGAGAGAAGCCAATCATTAGATTGTATTGCATTGTATTCTAACAGTGGGACTGCTCTGCCAATCAAGCACAAATTTTCCAATATTCCCCTTAGAAAGAATCAGATCATTATATCGACTTCTCTCGGGCGGGAACCGCCATAAATGGATCAAAATTTGTCTGGTCCTTGCCGAAGAGGTCAATTTTCGATCCATCTATGGCCATCTTTAGGGGTCATTCCCTTTCAAAGTGAACAGCTTTTACCCTTTAGTAAATTGACTCCAATTTTTGATCCATCATGTGCTATGTTTGGGGAGCATTCCCTTGCAAAGTGAACAGCCTATTTGCCTTTAATAAATCAACTCCACTTTTCGATCCATCTATCGCCAGCTTTAGGGAACATTAACTTACAAAGTGAACAGCCTATTTGCCTTTAGTAAATCAAGTCCAATTTTTGATCCATCTATCCCTATCTTTAGGGAACATTCCCTTGCAAAGTGAACAGCCTAATTGCCATTAGCAAATCCATCTATTGCCTTTTTTAGGGAACATTAACTTGCAAAGTGAACAGCCTTTTTGCCTTTAATAATGTACTCCAATTTTTTATTCATTTATCGCCAGCTTTAGGAAGCAGTACAAAACAGATTTTAGCGCACACATTTTTTGTTTTTGTAGCTTTAGGAAGCATTCCCTTTCAAAGTGAACAGCCTATTTCCCTTTAGCAAGTCCATCTATCACCAGCTTTAGGGAACATTCCCTTGCAAAGTGAACAGCCTATTTGCCTTTAGTAAATCAACTCCAATTTTTGATCATTCTCTTACCAGCTTTAAGAAACATTCCCTAGAAAAGTGAACAGCCTATTTCCCTTCATTAAATCCATCTTTCGCCATCTTTAGGGAACATTAACTTGCAAAGTGAACAGCCTATTTCCCTTTAGAAAATCAGCTCTAATTTTCAATTAATCTATCACCAACTTTAGGGAACATTACCTTGCAAAGTGAACAACCTGTTTGCCCTTAGTAAATCTACTCCAATTTTCGATTCATCTATCGCCTTTAGGGAACATTCCCTTGCGAAGTGAACAGCTTATTTCCCTTTAGTAAATCCATCTATCACCAGCTTTAGGGAACATTAATTTGCAAAGTGAACAGCCTATTTGCCTTTAGTAAATTAACTCTAATTTCCGATTCGTCTATCACCTTTAGGGAACATTCCCTTGCAAAGTGAACAGCCTGTTTGCCTTTAGTAAATCTACTCTAATTTTTGATTCAGCTATCGCCATCTTTAGGGAACATTCCCTTGCAAAGTAAACAGCTTATTTCCCTTTAGTAAATCCATCTATCGCCAGCTTTAGGGAACATTAATTTGCAAAGTGAACAGCCTATTTGCCTTTAATAAATCCATCTATAGCCACATTTAGGAACATTAACTTGCAAAGTGTACAGTCCATTTGCTTTTAGTAAATCAACTCCAATGGGTTATCTACATTTTTTTTTTAATGTAATCATTCTGTCAGCACTTGGCAGGTCCCAGCATCCAACCTAGAAGTGTTGGTGGCAAAGTTTGTGCAGGTAGGTCCCATGTGGGAACAAGGCCCACCTACAGATGAGTGGAGGTCCCAGCAAGCCCATTGGTAATGATGTGTATGTACAGAACTCAGCAAGCCTCCCACCACACCGATCTCCATTGGAAGGTAAGGGATGGAAGGGATAGACTTTTGTGTCTAGTATGAAGAAGATGCAGGGAGGGAAGGGAGGGGAAGGAGAGGGAGGGGGCTGAGCTGGTTGTCTCCCCAGTGGTAGGCACAGGCACAGGCAGGGCTGGTGATCCCCTGCAGGCAGGCAGGCAGACACGTGACTCGGTGTGATCCTCGGCGGGTGGAGGTCTCGGTGCTGTACTCTCCAGGTCGCGGTGCTGCTGGGCTTTGCTGGCGGAGTGCTCTGGCCACGCCCCTCCTTTTCGCAATGTTGACGCAATGTATAAATAGTGGAACAAAAGGACAACTTCCTAGAAGCTTTACAGAAACTGCACGGCACGGCCGGCCGGCCCGGGGCTCCTCTCCTCCTCTCTCCTCTCCTCCTCTCCCCTCCTCTTCTCCCCTCTCCTCTCCTCTCCCCTGCCGCCGCCGGGGAGGTGCATGCATGGCATTGGATGCTCTGCCTTCCTTGGACAATTGGGATTTTCCTGCCAGCTGGAGTCTTCCCTTCCCCCGGTAAGTGGCATCCTCCTCTCCTCTCCCAGGTGCCGGGCATAGGGGGGTGACTAGGGTGGGTGGGGGGTGCATGCAGTGACCTGGCTCTTTGTCCACTCCATCAGCTAATTATTGATGATTATTATTATTGTGATTAATAATACATACACCCCCCCTTTCTTTATACATAGAGTCATATAGTGTGGGGGGGGGGGGGTCTTATAAACGACCCCCATAGACAGGTACATGTAGCTTGCTGTCAGTAGGAGAAGGGGGTTACCATCCACTTGTCTTCCCCCCAGCTCGCCCTCCCATTGGTGGAGGCGCTGCTACTGGGGCCATGACGTCACCCCCGCTCACTGCTTCTCAATGAATCGCTCTTTTTATTGTGCTGATTGTAAAGGTCGGATCTGGGGAGGGGGGTTCAGGAGGTAGAGAGGGGTACCCCCCCCCCAGTGTGTGTGTATGGGGGGGGGGGGGGAGCCCGGGACTGGAAGGGAGGAGGGGGGGGAGCACACCGAGAACAACGCTCTGTTTACAGTCACAACAGGCGGATTGTGTGACGTCACCTAATTGACAGGTCGCTCTGCCAGAGGGAAAAGTTGCCAGCGGCTGACAACGGGCTAATTTAAGAAAAGGGTGACGTCATCGCCTCCTTGACAACAGTAAAGGCAGAACTGCCCCCCCCCCCCTTACCCCCCTCCCCCCTCCCTGACCCAGAAGTGACAGCCTCAGGGACGATCTGCTCGATGGCTATAGAGGATCGCAATTATAAGGCGATCAGATCTGAGATAATAGAATAGATCGTGTGCTTTCTGTATTCCTCCGGACCTCCTGAGATTATCATGTAATGGGGGGGGGGGGGGGAGCAGCAAGTGTTACATTGTATACTAGGGATGAACTGTGATTGGTGTACAGTGGGCAAGGGTCAGCATTTCCAGGGCCTGGGATAAGTTTTGGGGGTCTCTGTGGAAATTGAACATCGAGCTCTATGTATTGATGGCATTTCTTTTTACATTTCTGCTTAAAAAGCCTTAAAAATAATACAGTATAGCTAGATAGAGATAAAGAGAGAGAGAGAGAAAAGATCGATGAAAAAAAGATAGAGAGAGAAAGAGGGAGAGATAAAAGATCGATGAAGAAAAGATAGATAGAGAAAGAGGGAGAGAGAGAAAAGATCGATGAAGAAAAGAGAGAGAGAGATCAATGAAGAAAGGAGAGAGAGGGGGGCAGAGATGAAGAAAAATATATATATAGAGAGAGAGAGAGAGTCTACGAAGAAGAAAGAGAGAGAGAGAGAAGATCAATGAAGAAAAGAGAGAGAAAGAAAGAGAGAGAGAAGATCGATGAAGAAGAGAGAGAGAGAGAGAAAAAGATAGATGAATAAAAGATAGAGAGCGAGAGGAGTCGATGAAGAAAAGAGAGAGAGAGGGAGAGAAGAAGAAAAGATAGAGAGAGGGAGAGAGGGGGGGGGTGAAGAAAAGAAAGAGAGATAGGAGGTCAAGAGAGAGAAAGAGAGAGAGAAGATGATGAAGAAAAGAGAGGGAGAGAGAGAAAGAAGATCGATGAAGAAAAGAGAGAGAGAGAAGATTGATGAAGGAGAGAGAGAGAAATAGATGAGGAGAAGAGAGAGAGAGGGAGGGGGGGTCGATGAAGAAAAGAGGGAGAGAGAGAGAAAGAGAGAGAGAGAGAGACAGAGAAAAGATTGACGAAGAAAAGATAGATAGATAGAGGTAAAGAGAGAGAGAGAAAAGATCAATGAAGAAAAGATTGATAAAGAGAGAAAATGAGAAAGAGGGAGAGTGAGAAAAGATTGATGAAGAAAAGATAGAGAGAGAGAGAGAGAAAGACAGTGAAAGAGAAAATTTAGAGAAAGAGAGACTTAAAGGGCCTCATATGTGACCAATGAGGACCATATAATCAATTTATTGCACCAAATAAAATAAAAGTACTACATTGTCTTCCTGGATCATCTGTGGAAGCTCTTTTATTACAGTTTTTGACTAGTGTGGAGCACCAAAGCTTTCTGTTTGGATGGAGTGCAGATGCCAACTTCCTTCACCTATATATATTTGTATAGATTGCAAGGCTGGCCATACACGTTCAATTTTCCTTTAGATTTACCTTAAACTATGTAGTGCTAATTGAAAGTTGTTTTGTTTTGACCTCATATTGTATGGTTTTTGGTAAATCTAAAGGAAAATTGTACAATAGGATTAAACATGTATGGCCAGCCTAAGCTTGCAAGAGCAGGGCCCTCCTAACCCTCTTGTATTGAATTGTATTGTTGCTGTATTGCCTCTCCTTGTATTGTAAAGCGCTGCGCAAACTGTTGGCGCTATATAAATCCTGTATAATTATATATATATATGTCAAACTGAAAGGGTCAAAGCATTTTTGCTGAAATATCATATTTTTTGTCTTCGGAAAATGAACCCTTTTGACTTTACTGTTCATGCTCATAGACTTTGGGCTATTTCACACGGGGCGGATCAGTCATGATCCGCCCCGTGAAGCTCCACTTGCTCAGCGGGGATCGCTCCGTTGATCCCCGCTGAGCCGGCGGATGACTGGGCGGTCCCCGCACACTGTGCAGGGACCGCCCTGTCAGAGCGCCGCTCTCCCCTATGGGGAGATCGGATGAACACGGACAGTCTGTCCGTGTTCATCCGATCCGCTCTGCCGACGGAAGGAAAAATAGGGTTTTCCTCCGTCACACTTTGGCGGGGGAGGTCAGCGGACATGTCATCGCCGACATCCGTGGCTCCATAGGGCTACATGGAGCGTCCGTCCAGGTCCGCCTAAAAAACTGACAGGCGGACCTGAACGGACCCTCCGTGTGAAAGGGGCCTAACTGTAACTGTAAGCTCTAATGAGCCGGGCCCTCTGATTCCTCCTATATTGAATTGTTTTGTAACAGTACTGTCTGCTCTCACACTGTAAAGTGCTGCACAAACTGTTGGTGCTATACAAATCCTGTATAATAATAATAATATAATTATATATATATATATATATATATATATATATATATATGTGTGTGTGTGTTTTGAGTGTTATTTAGGTGCAAAAGGTGTACGTAACATGCACATTTTTTTTTGTGTGAAGCAGAATTGTGTTTAGATTTGAGTAAAGAGTAAAACCTTCTTGGACTTTTCCTAGAAATATACAATATAATGTTGTAAATATACTAGTATGGGCTTTAAAGTGGTTGTAAACCCACTTTTTAAACAAAGCCCTACAGGTAAGCCTAGATTAAGGCTTACCTGTAGGTGCATGAAATATCTCCTTAACCTACACGGTTAAGGAGATATTTGTATGTAAATGCGGCGACGCTGACGTCACCCCATTCACAAATTCGGCTAGGCCGCAACATTCGACGACGTAGCCGAATTCGACAGCTCACGCGCGCATGCGCGGAGTCACGTCTTCGCCGCTCCGGCCAATCACAGCGCCGGAGCGGCGCTGTGATTGGCTGCAGCGGCGATACCCGGAAGTAACATTCCGGCTATCGCCGCAGCGATGGATGCGGCTAGAGGAGGGACACGGACGACTTCGGGGGCCCCGATCGAAGGTAAGTGGTACATAATGAGCTAGTATGCTAGTCATACTAGCTCATTATAGCTTTGTCTTGCAGGTTAGTAAAAAAAATAAAAAAAAGATAAAGGGTTTACAACCACTTTAAGTCTGTGTTAGTTCTATAGAACATAGGAACCAATATTCTAAAGGAATAAACAATGTACACTTAGCTTAGTGATAAAAAAAATAAGTTTGTGTTAAGGGCTTGTTCACACTTGCTCAAAATACTGATGCTTATCAAATGCGCCTATAGCGTTAATGCGTGTTAATAGGTGCATTTGATAAGCATTTAATGAGCATTAAAAACGCTCCCCCAAACACACTATACGTGTTTGCAGCACGGTTGACATGCAGTTTTGGCATGTTAAATCCGCGACACAAACGCCTATTTTTATTAGTAATGTACTACCGAGCTGCAACCGCATGCTGGTGCGGGTGCGGCACGTTACCATAGACTTGAATGGAAGGAGTTGAAATGCTTCAACTCCTTTCAAACTCGGCATGAAGTGTCATTTTTGAAGCGACGCAACGTGACGCTAACACTTCATGTTTTAATAATGTGAACAAGACTGTGCGCTATCCATAGTATCATTTGCATAGGCGTTTGAGGAACGTTCAAAATGCCCCTCAAATGCCTTCCTTTAATGCCAGTGTGAACTAGCCTTTTTAATATTAACTTGTGTAAAAAACAAAACAAATGCCTGAAACCAGGATTTTGTCATGCACGTGATTGGAGGATTGACACAGCTTCACTTTATTCACTAAGTTAGGTGAACATTCTCAACTACTTTAGTAGATCAGCCTCACAATGAAAGCCACTTATTTCAGTATTCCCTCTTTTAGTACCTTGTCATTTTATTACAATGCCGGCAAAAATGATTCTTGTGACTTCTTGCAGTCGAAGGGTTAAAGCAGCAATTTCCTGGTGATGGAGTGAATTTCTATTTAATCCCCTATGGCTGAGAGTGTAGGCCTATAAAATGACAAGGGTACAATATATAAGAGTGCAACTAGAATTCAATTGTTTCTGCAGGCCTGAAGGTTAGGGCTGGTGTAAAAATCGCACGTAATATTAAGTTGGATAGACTCTATTGGCCGGTAGCCACTTACAGATGTACCTGTGCTGCCTTACTAGTGGGAGCAAGAAACACAGGTGCGTCCAGTATGAAAGGGGAATTGTAAAAAGTAGGCAATTAAATGTTATTATACCGATTCCATCTGTGCGCTATCTGAGGAGCTATTAAATTGTATCAAACCCTATCACTGATTTCAAGATGTATTGAAAATGTGAACTTAGGGACTTATATTAAAATGTAGTACAAAAAGTAACAATGTACCAGGAGCAACCATTTGCAAATACACATATACCAACTTTAAGTGCATTTCCACTTGTGCAGTCAGATTTCAGAAATCCACGTTATATGTTTGTTATGTGTTCCCATTCACACACCATACCCCCCCAAAAAATAAAAAATAAATATTTCTTATCTTTCTAGTTTTTTATTTGGAGCAGGTTTACACCCAGGGCCTTATAAGCAGCTTGTATTGTGCTGTAACTAGTTTAAAGGACAGACCGAGTGGCAGTTTTTTTCTTTTTTAAAGGGCATTAACACAACCTTGAGATCCTTAACCCTTTGTTAGGACAGTGAGTGTGCACACCTAGTTTACAACTGATAATGAGATCTGCCAGCGCAGTACAGACAAGGGTAATTATGGTAAACAGAACTCCCCAACCCCCTGCCTAACATTATATACAAGAGTAGAGCCAGGTAGGACTTTCAGTAAGGCCCCTTTCACACTGGGGCAGTTTGCAGGCGCTATTTTGCTAAAAATAGCACCTGCAAACCGAGCCTAAACAGCGGCTCCTTTCTCTCCAATGTGAAAGCCCCGAGGGCTTTCACACTGGAGCGGTGCGCTAACAGGACTTAAAAAAAAGTCCTGCTAGCCGCATCTTTGGAGCAGTGAGAGGAGCGGTGTGTTTACCGCTCCTCCACTGCTCCTTCCCATTGAAATGAATGGGATACCGCGGTAATACCGCCCGCAAACCGCGGCTGTAGCCGCGGTTTGCGGGTGGTATTAACCCTTTTTCGGCCGCTAGCAGGGGTTAAAACCGCACCGCTAGCGGCCGAATACCTCTGCAATCGCGACGGTATAGCGCCGCTAAAAATAGCGGCGCTATACCGCCACCGCCCCCACCGCCCCAGTGTGAAACCGGCCTTAGTAAAAAGCAAGTAAAAAGATAAGCAGCAATTTTAAAATATATATTTTTTAAAGTTATGCTATGTGAATGATAATGTGTACCAAAGATAAAGTAAGTGATATCCCAATTTAAAGGGGTTGTAAAGGTACATGTTTTTTCACCTTAATGCATCCCATGCATCCGGCGCCGCCATCCTCACGGCTTCACTGCCCGTTTCCTACTGCGCATGCACGTGTTTCGCAGTGTTTTCTGAATGGGTGGCTGCTCTCTGGGATACACACAGTTCCCAAAAGGCAGCGCGCCCCATTCCCCAGAAGACACCACGAGTAGGACGGAGGAAGAAGACCTGCCGAGAACTAGGAAGAGGCAGATTAGGAACATCCGCATAGCAACCGCCTTTTCTGGTGAGTAAAAATGTTTTATTTTGTTTTCTATTTTTTTTTTCTATTTATTTGCAGTATTTTTGTGTATTTTTTTATTTTTAGTGTGGAACTCCACTTTAAAGTGATTGTAAAGTCTCATTTTTTTCCAATAAATATAATAAACATATTATACTTACCTGCTCTGTGCAGTGGATTTGCACAGAGCAGCCTGGATCCTCCTCTTCTCGGGTCCCTCTTTGGCTCTCCTGGCCCCTCCTTCCTGTTCAGTGCCCCCACAGCAAGCAGCTTGATCCGCCAGAATTTTTTAGTGGACAGGATCGGCCGGTGTCAACAGACACATGCCGTTTACAGCTCCCTGTGTCCATTCAGACATGCATCCCCGGCCCCGCCCCCTCTCTCCTCCGATTTGCTAGCTGACTTAGACTAACAGCAGTGGGAGCCAATGGCACCGCTGCTGTGTCTCAGCCAATTAGGAAGGAGAAACTTGGATGGCTGTGACATTCATGTACATTGCTGGAACTAGATGGACCTCAGGTAAGTATTAGGGTGGCTGACAGAGGCAGCTGCACACAGAAAGCTTTTTATCTTAATGCATTAAGATAAAAAAAAACGTTTGCCTTTACAACCCCTTTGTTGTTCTATAGGCTGCCTGATGGAAATGGACCGCCTCTCCGCTTCCATCTGACTGTCATCCAATCTGATCCGCCAGAATTTTTTAGTGGACAGGATCGGCCGGTGTCAACAGACACATGCCGTTTACATCCGCCGCTCCATAGAGAGGAATGGATGGTCTGATCGGGTCCTCCTGAAAAACTGACAGGCCGACCCGATCAGTCCGTCCGTGTGAAAGAATCCTAAACCGAATCCCTTACCCTTATCCCTCACCCCCCTAAACAGGTATCGACCACCCCTTCCCAAATTGTTGATGCTTTCCTAGATCTCAATCTGAGGCCTCCTTGATTTGATGTCCATTGACAGTTCCATAGATTCCATTAGGACTAGTAGACAGATAGGAAATCGGAGAAAGAAGCCAGGGGAATATAAACAAAATTGTAGGCCTCAGAGAAGATCTGGGTAAGTAAAATGATAAGGGGGGGATAGAGGGTGGGCTACACTTGCCTGCTTAAGGAACCGTTCTGGGAACCTAACTCTTACTTTCAAAATATTTTATTTTCAGAAGAAGATAAATAATACAGAACATTACATCATGTTAGATAAAAATAAATAAAAATAAATAAAAAAGATTATGTTTAGGAATAAACAAAATCATTAGACCCGGTTCACACTGGGGCGGCACGACTTGTCCCGCGACTCTGCCGGGCGATCTCCACACGACTTCAGAGGTGACTTGCAAAATGACTTCTGTATTGAAGTCAATGCAAGTCGCCCTGAAGTCGTCCCAAAGTAGTACAGGAACCTTTTTCTAAGTCGGAGCGACTTGACTCGCTCCTATTAGAACGGTTCCATTGTACAGAGCGGAGCGCGACTTGTCAGGCGGCTAGGTCGCCTGACGAGTCGCCCCTGTGTGAACCGGCTCTAAGTCAATAAATGGATAAATTATTAAAAACATCCTAGAAAAAAGGATAGATTCATGTAAGCTATCAGGGAAACATGAACTTAAAATGATAAGCAATTAAATGAAGGGTGTGATCCCTAAAACTAAAGCAATCAAATGTTTGTCAGGGGGAGATCTCTTCAACCTTATAATATAATGGAAGGGAGAAGGGAAACCCTCTCTCCTTGGTAACCTGGAGCCCCTTATCGGGAACTAACTGCTCCAGGCATAGAGACCTCCATCTGACTCTTATGCCCTGTACACACGATCGGATTTCCGATGGAATAAAATCCTATGGAATTTTCCGTCAGAATTCCAATGAAGCTGACTTTCATCAGTCTTGCCTACACACCATCAGGCAAAATTCCGACCGTCCAAAACACGGTGACGTAAAACGCTCAGACGAGCCGAGAAAAATTAAGTTCAATGCTTCTGAGCATGCGTCGACTTGATTCTGAGCATGTGTGGGTTTTTTCTCCGTTGGAGTGCCACACAGACGATCAGAATTTCCTATTGTTTTTTTTTCCATCGGAAATTTTTTTAAAAAATTCTATTTTTTAACACCGATGGAAAAAAGTCCGATGGGGCCCACACACGATCAGTTTTTCCGATGAAAAAAGTCCATCAGACTTTTTTCATTGGAAAAACCGACCGTGTGTACAGGGCATTAGGCCCCGCAAAGGTTATCAGGGCCAACAGATCGGGATGGACTAAACAAGGCCGAACGAAACATTTGATAGTATCCCGTTAAATCTAAATAAAAGAGACATAATTTGTAATGGGAAACTAGGGAACCTAACTCTTAACCTGAACGTAGCCATAAATCAAATTTGAAAAAACCCATAACCCTGATATTATAATGAGGAAGGAATGTTATAAAAACAAATATTGTACCTTCATACTACTAATACTGCCCATATAATAAAGTGCCCAAATCCACAATGCTTACAAATTCACAAGGGGAATTCTACTTTGAATTTGTGTGGCCAAAAACGATCGCTTCATGCTGAAGTACTTCATTGTACATTTTTTGCATTAATGATAATGTATAAATCCTGTATATTATTAATGTGCTTCATTAAAAAAAATTCTTTAGATTGTAACCCCTTTGCCTTTCAAACAATTTTACCAATTCTCACACTTACTTTGCCCAAATACACATTGTTGACTTGAAAATTCAGTAAGGGCCCTCCAAACCAAATATTTTCTGAAAGAGTTAAAGAATTAAACGTGACTTTGTGATTTCCACAGCTCTTATGTAAAGTTAGTCAAAACATATTTTTGAACAAAAAAAAAGTATACTAAAATTATTTTCAGTTTACACAAACAGTGTGTAAATATTTAAAAAGAGACTGCGCTGAGCTAGTAAAGAACAAGTACAAGTGACCTTGGGTGAAGTAGAGGAGATTGACTTCCACACTGCTGTCCATCCCTAGATATCATACAGTGGTCCCAAGCTGACTGAGGATCCAGGGGAGCAATGGGCCCCCTGAATGGAGGAGTGGGTGAAGGGATTGTGAGCACATTTCTTAGCAGCATAGAAGTGATGGGCTGGATTTCCACCTACATGATTCCTACTAAACATAGAGAAGCCAGCTGTTACAATGTAAAACAAGCTCTTGTTTTAACCCTTTGATTGAGATGCACCCTTGGAAGTCAAATGGTTAAGTGTTATACTTTTATGATGATAATGAGGGTTATTACATTTTTTATTACAAGGCAGCATGCTGGCATTAGCATTCAATATCTGGGTCCTAGATGTAATTACTGCCAACACCCTATCAGTATGGAGTTTGTATTTTCTGTGACTGTATAGGAAAACAGATACCAGTATATCTAAAATTGCCCCCCCCCCCCCCCCCCCCGAGACCATCTGTCACACTCACTTGCTTGCTCTGTTTTATTTTTTTTGCGCCTGATCTCCCGGACTTTGGGGACCCGGTACCGGCCGGCTATAGGGCCCCTGGACCCCAAACGTGGCACACATGTAGCCCTCTACAAGTGTGCAAAGTTTGGTGTCTGTGGGACCTACGGCCGGGGAGCACAGATTTTTTAAAGCCGGGCACCCCTTCCATAGACTCCAATGTTAAATGGTCATTTCTCCGGTGACTTTGCGGACCCGGTACTGGCCGGTCATAGGTCCCCTGGACCCCAAACTTGGCACACATGTAGCCCCATTTTTCCTCTACAAGTGTGCAAGGCTTGGTGTCTGGGAAACCTACGGCCGGGGAGAACCAACCGATTTTTCAAATCCGGGCACTCCTTCCATAGACTCCCATGTTAAACATCAGTCTAGTCATGGGCACAGTGAAGCATGGGCACAGTGAGGCATGGGCACAATGAGGCAAAGTGAGGCATGCAGATGGACACCCTAGGCTTATACTCGAGTCAATACGTTTTCCCAGTTTTTTGGGGTAAAATCAGGTGCCTCGGCTTATATTCGGGTCGGCTTATACTCGAGTATATACAGTACTTGTTCTGCGGCTGCCGCTGCCTCTCTGAGTCTCTCTCTCAGTTTCTCAAATCAGCCGATCAGCGTCGCCGAGAGAGAGACTCGTCTAATGTAGTTACGCGGCGCACTGACACGATACCAGGAGCGGAGGAGGAGGTGGGTGGAGCCTCTTCCTTGCACTTGTTGCTAATGCCTGGGCCGCTTCGCGTCTAGCAACGAGTGACGTCAGTGAGTCACGTCGGGCCACTCTGCGGGCAGGTGCGATAGCGTGCGGCTCCACAGACGGGTAAGAAAGCGGGCGGCTCCGCTTGCGGCGCGGTTTGTGGGCGGGCGGCGTGGTTCGTGGGCAGACCGCGCTGCTCAATGTGTTGGCAGCGCAGGTGAGAGTGAGAGAGCAGGCTCAGTGTGGCAGCTGGCCAATCAGCTAGCCGGGAGCGGGGGAGCAGAGAGATGAGATCATCTCTCACCGCCCGTGCCTGCCCTGCATTCCTGCAATAACTTCCGCCCTCACTGTGCAGGCAGCAGAGATTACATTATATCTCTGCTGCCTGACTCTGGGAGTCTGGGACACAGCAAGAGACAACCAAAACTACACCTTAGCAGGCAAGTTAGTGACAATCCGCAAGGTGTGGCAGGCGACGTGGCAAGTGACAATCCGCAAATTGTGTCAGGTGACGTGGCAAATGACAATCTGTATCTGGTGGCAGGCAAGTGACAATCGGCAAGGTGTGGCAAGTGACAATCCGCAAGGTGTGGCAAGTGACAATCCACAAGATGTGGCAGGTGACGTGGCAAGTGACAATCCGCAACGTGTGGCAAGTGACACGCTCAGGGCTCCCACTAATTGCAGGCGACGGTGGCAAGTGACACACTTGGGGCTCCCACTGATTCTGCATTGAACTATTTAATTTTATATTGCAATGTAATAATAGAAATAATGCGCTTCAATCATCATGACACCATAACAACCATGGTGCCGGGATGATTGAAGCGCCGACACCAGCCATTTCCCCGATAAATTTCCCACAAAAAAAACATATTTTTTGGCAGTGCCCCTCCCGAGAAAAGACTCTGGATCCGCCCCTGCATTTAACATCTACCATATAGGTGCTGCTGATATAATATAAGTGTAAAAAAAACAACAATTTTTATTACAATAAATATAACGAAGCACAGCTTTTCTTCTCTTTGTTATATGACCTTATAAAGTACAAAACACACAATAACAATATTTAAAAAAACAGCAAAAACACTATATAAAAAAGTATCCATCTAATGATTATGTAACAGTGAAATCCACAGCATGAAACAATAAGCATGCAAAACAATCTGCATTTTCTTCCCCCACCTCTGTGATGAAAAATTCACAATGAAGACAGGCACAGATTTTTGAAAGAAGCTGGATATATTGTTACATTTTGTTGGTTGCATTGTGACATAATATTATGAAGGATGTTCTTTACAAATATTGAAATTGCATGTTATGCATTTTATCAGCGTACACAACTAGAGGAGAAAGGTTGTGCTTTAGGCCCCCTTCACACTGAGGTGTTTTTACCGCGTTTTCGCAGTAAAAACAGCGCTGTAAAAATGCCTGAAATAATCCTGCCCCATCATTCTCAATGTGAAAGCCCTGAGGGCTTTCACACTGAGGCGTTTTGCTGGCTGTGCATTGGAAAAAATCCTGCAAACAGCTTTTTTGGAGCATCTTTGGGGCGCATAAAATAGCGCTGTAAAAACGCCTATTCCCATTGAAATGAATGAGTACCGCTGTAAAAACGCGGTAAAAACGCAGTAAAAAACACCCAGAAGCTGTGGGAAGGTCACATGACCGCAGTAGAGTAGAGGATTGTGGGATACCAAATAATCCTTTTTACCGCAAAACGCGGTAAAAACGCATATGCGATAGCGCTATTTTTACCGCAAACGCGATAAAAACGCGGTAAAATCGCGGTAAAAAAAAACACATTATTTTTTTAGCATTTTTTCAACGCCTCAGTGTGAAAGGGGCCTTATTGTATTTTTGACATATCAATACATGAATATATATATATATATATATATATATATATATATATATACATATATATATATATACATATATATATATATATATATATATATATCTTCCTCATGCTTTTCAATATGGATGACTGGTATGGGCACTGAATGACTTAAGTTATTTTTTATGCAGAGTATATTACTGATATATACACTATATATATATATATATATATATATATATATATATTATACATTATACTACTATATATTATGTATTTGTTTATTATGTAATATATTTTTTAGCATTCAATATTAGTAAATTAAGGCAATCACTCAGAATTCAGATATTTTTTATTGATTTTGTATTGTATTTTATTTGAATATACTATATAGCAGGGGTAGGCAACCTGGGGCCCTCCAGCTGTTGTGGAACTACATTTCCCATGAGGCATTGCAAGGCTGGCAGTTACAATTACTCCCAGAGGCATGATGGGACTTGTAGTTCTGCAACAGCTGGAGGGCCCCAGGTTGGCTACCCCTGCTATATAGTATAAACATATTTCCCATTGCTTTACAGAGTGCATTTGGTATTTTCCACTAGGTACTGTCTTAATAAAGTGTACAGCTTAAAGCTGAACTACAGGATAAACAAATATTGTATAAAGAAAAAAGATGTGTACAGTAAAACTTTGGTTTGAGAGTAACTTGGTTTGAGAGCATTTTGCAAGACAAGCACATTTTTTGAATAACTTGTGACTTGATATACAAGCGATGTCTTGATATACGAGTAGCGTCATGTCACAACCGAGTATAAAAGAGAAGAGAGGCGCCTCTAAGTGTAGCAATATGGTTACATTTAACGAAGGTACAACATTTAGCAACATATTGCTACACTTAGAGGCACCTCTCTTCTCTTTTATACTCTGAAGCTCCTACTGGATTTTGCTTCTAATCCCCTTGTGGAGGCTTCCATTTGTGGATGAACATTTTATGGTCAGATTGCTATAATCTTTTTATATGGACTATAAACTGAAGGATTATGAATAAATGGTTGTAGAACGAATCATTTGAGTTTCCATTATTTCTTATGGGGAGATTTTCTTTGATATACAAGCACTTTGAATTACAAGCATGTATCTGGAACGAATTATGCTCGCAATCCAAGGTCTTACCGTATTTTTATTTGCATCTTGGTGGGTTTTGTGCATTTATTATAGAGCGGTGCAGTAATGCAGTGATAAACTTTGAGGGAGATTTACTAAAACTGGTGCAGCTGCGCATAGTAACCAATCGGCTTCTACCTTCAGCTTGTTCAATTAAGCATTGACAGTAAGGCCATGTTCACACTGGGGCGACAAACGCTCCGACATTGGGAGCTCATGTTGCATGACGTGTGAAAATCAATGTTTCCCTATGGGAGCCGTCTTAACTGGTCCGACACATGTCGGTCCGACTTTGAAAATGCTCCCTGTACTACTTTGGTCCGAATTTGATCCGACTTCAGCCCATTGACTATCATTGAAGTCGGATCAAAGTCGGACCGCAGTCTTGCATGATCCGACTTTGGCATGCGACTTGTGCTCTGCTGCTCTTGAGGGGGAACTCCATGCCAAATTTTAAATAAAAAACCGGCATGGGTTCCCCCTCCAGGAGCATACCAGGCCCTTGGGTCTGTTATGGATTTTAGGGGAACCCCCTATGCCGAAAAAACGGCGTGGGGGTCCCCCCAAAATCCAAACCAGACCCTTATCCGAGCACGCAACCTGGCAGGCCACAGGGGAAGAGGGGGGGACGAGAGAGCGGCCCGCCCTCCCTCCTGAACCGTACCAGGCCGCATGCCCTCAACATGGGGGGTTTGGTGCTTTGGGGCAGGGGGGCGACCTGCGGCCCCCCCACCCCAAAGCACCCTGCCCCCATGTTGATGAGGACAGGGCCTCTTCCCAACAACCCTGGCCATTGGTTGTCTGGGTCTGCGAGCGAGGGGGCTTATCAGAATCCGGGAGCCCCCCTTTAATAAGGGGGCCCCCAGATCCCGGCACCCCACCCTATGTGAATGAGTATGGGGTACATCGTACCCCTACCCATTCACCTGGTGGAAAAAAATGTCAATAAAAAAAACACACACAGGTTTTTAAAGTAATTTATTACACAGCTCCGGGGGTCTTCTTCCGACTTCGGGGGTCTCCGGTGTCGTCTCCGCGCTCTCCGGTTCTTCCTTCCTTCTGCCAGGCCTCCGCTATCTTCTTCCAGCTCTTTTGCTAGCGGGGCCCGGTCTTTTCCGTCGCCTTCTTCCCTCTCTCTCCGGTTCTTTCTTTCTTCCTTCTGCCGGCCCCTCCACTATTTTCTTCCAGCTCTTTTGCTAGTGGAGGGGCCCGGTCTTCTCCGTCGCCGTCGGCGTCTTCTTCCCTCTTCTCCTTCTCGATGTTGACACGTCGCCTCCTCCCGCTGTAATGCTTGGCTGTTCGCTCCGCAACGATTTATACAGGCTTCTCATGACGTCACAGTCACATGCTCCGGGTGTGACTGTGACGTCATGAGAAGCCTATATAAATCGCTGTGGAGTGAACAGCCAAGCATTACAGCGGGAGGAAGCGACGTGTCAACTTCGAGAAGGAGAAGAGGGAAGAAGACGCAGACGGAGAAGACTGGGCCCCTCCACTAGCAAAAGAGCTGGAAGAAGATAGTGGAGGGGCCGGCAGAAGGAAGAAAGAAAGAACCGGAGAGCGAGGGAAGAAGGCGACGGAGAAGACCAGGCCCCGCTAGCAAAAGAGCTGGAGAAGATAGCTGAGGCCCGGCAGAAGGAAGGAAGAACCGGAGAGCGCGGAGATGACACCGGAGACCCCCGAAGTCGGAAGAAGACCCCCGGAGCTGTGTAATAAATTACTTTAAAAACCTGTGTGTGTTTTTTTTATTGACTTTTTTTCCACCAGGTGAATGGGTAGGGGTACGATGTACCCCATACTCATTCACATAGGGTGGGGGGCCCGGGATCTGGGGGTCCCCTTATTAAAGGGGGGCTCCCGGATTCCGATAAGCCCCCCGCCCGCAGACCCCGACAACCAACGGCCAGGGTTGTCGGGAAGAGGCCCTGTCCTCATCAACATGGGGGCAGGGTGCTTTGGGGTGGGGGGGGCCACAGGTCGCCCCCCTGCCCCAAAGCACCAAACCCCCCATGTTGAGGGCATGCGGCCTTGTACGGTTCAGGAGGGAGGGGGGCCGCTCTCTCGTCCCCCCCTCTTCCCCTGCGGCCTGCCAGGTTGCGTGCTCGGATAAGGGTCTGGTTTGGATTTTGGGGGGACCCCCACACCGTTTTTTTGGCGTGGGGGTTCCCCTTAAAGTCCATACCAGACCCAAGGGCCTGGTATGCCCTTGGAGGGGGAACCCATGCCGGTTTTTTATTTAAAATTTGGTGTGGAGTTCCCCCTCAAGATTCATACCAAACACAGTGCCTGCTATTGGCGGGGATCCAAGTTGGATCCCCGTTCATTGAAAGTCGGACATATGTCGGCTTCATGTCGCAGGGCAAAGTCGGATCCAAAGAAGGATGGCTGTCTTGTCGCACTAGTGTGAACCCGGCCTAAAACCTAGAAGCTGGTTACAGTACTATGCACAGCTGCATCAGATTTTGTGTGCACCAGTATTAGTAAATCCCCCCCCCCCCTCCCCCTGTCTCTGCACAAGTGCTTCCTGTAATAAAGACCAGTCATTGCTACTCTCTCTCCCCTTGTACACAGTGACTGGTCTTGTCTCCGGCCCCTTGTGTATTTTTCTGCAGGCAGCCTGTAGTGATTGGACCTGCTAGACCCCTCCCACAGCTCTGTTCTCAGCATAGGCTAGGTACAGCACAGTGATGATGTCACTGCTACTTTCGCAAGGTAGAATCTGGATCGACAGAGGCATTTGGTGCAAACAAAATTGGATTTATATCCTTTTTGGATAGCGTAATATCTAAATGAAAGTCTTTTGTGCCTGGAATTCAGCTTTAATACCTCTATATGCATCCCATACACTAACTAACATTTTACTTTAAAAATCCAGAAGCAAAACATTACGTAATTGTATATGATGCATGATTTCAATTTAAATTCATATTGGAGAATAAAACATAGAAATGTAAATTAATGTTTTTTTTTGTTGATTTTTTTTTACATATTTGCCTATAAAGACAAATATGGGTCAATGTTATATACCCAATGGGAACTATAAAAAATAAAACCTTCTAAAACGTATAGTTTGGGTGACGGTCCTGAGTGTGCTGGGTCAACTGACATCACATCAAAGATGGTGGCACCCAGCAGCAGTCTTGGAGCTTTTGGATGTCTGCACAAGGGGGGCTTTTACAGGTGAATGGGATAAAATATGGTAAATACACATATAATCTCATGGGAAGATTTATGTTGGTCTGGCAATACAAAAGATCTATGGTCTAGGTCTAGGAGACCGTAAGCAATGGCATTTAGTAACTTCTGGTTAGGGCTAAATGTAAATAAAGCCATTTTTTTATCTCATGCTTTCAAGGGTAGAAAAGAGATCTGACCGCATATGTCTCTATAAAGAGGACCTGTCATGCTTTATTGCTGTCACGAGGGATGTTTACAGCAATAAAAGTGATCAAAAAATTAAAGGGATAGTGTAAAAATAAAGTTTTTTAAATAAAAGATAAATAAAATAAAAGCTTGTTTTTTAAAGAAAAAAAAAAGAAAAAAGCTCCCCGTTCCCCCATGTTTGCATGCAGAGGCGAACGCATAGGTAGGTTGCGCACATGTATGTAAACGTTGTTCGCACCACACATGTAAGGTATCACTGCAAACATCATAGCGAGAGCAATAACTCTAGCTCCAGACCTCCTTTGTAACTCTAAACTGGTAACCTGTAAATATATTTAAAGCGTCGCCTATGGAGATTTTTAAGTATTGTAGTTCCACAAGTGTGTGCAATTTTCAAGCATGACATGTTAGGTATCTATTTACTCGGCGTAACATCATTTTTTATACCTTACCAAAAAATTGGGTTATATATTGTGTTTTTTTTTTTATAAAATTCTATTAAAGTGTATGTTTAGACTGATGTGAATGTACAATATATATGTGTAAAGCGCTGTGTAAATTGACAGCACTATATAAGTAGCTGTTATAAATTAAATAAAAAAATAAATACATGTTTTCCCCAAAAATTGTATTTAAAACGCTCGTAAATACCACGTGACATAAAAATTGCAAGGCTGGGTCTTCAAGTGGTTAGGGGTCACTTTAAAAAGGAACTTTAGCCTAAATTTAAAAATATGCACAAAGGAAAGTTTTTGTTTTCATTGCAGAAGATACATACTGGGGTTGATTTTACTAAAACTGGTGCACACAGAATCTGGTGCAGCTATGCATGGTAGCCAACCATCTTCTAACTTCAGCTTGTTCAATTAGGCGTTGACAAAAAAAATAAAGAATACTGATTGGTTTCTATGCACAGCTGCACCAGATTTTGCACTCTCCAGTTTTAGGAAATGAACCCCACTATGGTAAGTAAATGAGGTAAAGATTCACTTTATAAAGAACACCCAATTACGTGCCAGGGAAATGAAAAAAACAGCATTTTGCTTGCACTTGATTGGATAATGGAAATCAGCAGAGTTCTCCCGCCTTTACTAAGATCTGGAGCAACTGCACTTTTAAAAGTGCATAGTCTATTTGCCTTTAGTAAATCAACCCCTATATGTCTCTTCTGCAATTAACTCCTTCTGATCCACGCTATAGCCGAATGACGTCTACAGCGTGGACCTGCTTTGCCGGGAGGCCGTCCATAGACATCCTCCCCTTTGCACGCTCCCACGCGCCCCCTGCAGAGTGCGCACGGTGCATGCTGTGATCACAGAGTCACTGAGACTCGGGTGATCATAGATCGGAATAAGGGGCCGATCTCGTCTCCTTACCACGTGATCAGCTGTCAGCCAATGACAGCTGATCACGTGATGTAAACAAAAGCTCAGTAATCGTTTTTTTTCCTCCTCACACTGACAGCGTGAGGAGAAAAAAAAGCCGATCACCGGCTTTTGTGCAAGGGACATAGGTCCCGAAGAGGAAGAGGCACATCCGCTTCATCTGCGCCCACCAGTACCGCCTGCCAGTACCACCTGCCAATGCCACCTGCCAGTGCCCACCAGTGCAAAACAGTGCCACCTATCAATGCCCACGAGTGCCACCTATCAATGCCCACCAGTGGTGCCAATCAGTGCCTCATCAGTGCCACCTAGTAGTGCTGCCTATCAGTTTAACCTACCAGTGCCAATCAGTGCCCATTATTGCCACCCATCAGTGCCCATCACTGCCACCTATCAGTGCCCATCACTGCCACCTATCAATGCTCTAGTGCCACCTCTCAGTGTCACCTCTCAGTGCCCACCAGTGCCACCTATTAGTGCCACTTCTCAGTGCCCACCAGTGCCACCTATCAATGCCCTTCAGAGCCACCTCTCAGTGTCACTTCTCAGTGCCCACCAGTGCCACCTATCAGTGCCTATCAGTGCCACCTTATCGGTGCCCATCAATGCAGCCCATTGGTGCCCATCAGTGCAGTCCATCGGTGCCCATCAGTGCCCATCAGTGCAGCCTCGTCAGCGTACATCAATGAAGGAGAAAAATTACCTGATTGCTAAATATTATAACAAAATATAAAACGGTTTTGTATTTTTTTTTTTAAGTGTGGTCTTTTTTAATTTTTTCAACAAAAAATAAATACCGCAGAGGTGATCAAATACCACCAACAAAAATCTCTATTTGTAGGAAAAAAATTATAAAAAATTCATTTGGGTACAGTGTTGTATGACCGCGCAATTGTCATTCAAAGAGTGAGAGCGCTGAAAGCTGAAAATTGGTCTGGGCAGGAGTGGGGTTTAAGTGCCCTGTAAGCAAATGGTTAAGGATTCTTACCTTCCTTTTTGCAAACTGTATGCTGAGCTGTGCTTTGTACATGTTTGGCATTTTCCAGGTGCCATGATGAATGGACTCCCCTGTGCATCCATGGGAGTAAGGTCATCCTGGCCTGGCAAATCAAGACGACCAAAGATTCTGAACCCAGAAAAAGCTGGCACGAAGATTTCACCATCTGCGATGAAGCTCATGCATGTCACATGACTGGAGATGATAGTTCCATTTTATCTACACACACAGATTGGTGAAAACAGTAAAACCAATAACTCCTCAAAGTTTTACTCACATACTAAGTAAGGGCTTGTTCACACCGTGTCTGTTGAGCTTTGTTTTTCTGCACACCGTATCTGTTGAGCTTTGTTTTTCTGCACACCGTATCTGTTGAGCTTTGTTTTTTTGCACACCGTATCTGTTGAGCTTTGTTTTTCTGCCCACCATTGCACATGTAAGGTGTGAACAGGACACTTAGAAAACAATTGTTCTTTACGTTCCCTATTCACACCAATCATGTGCAGTGGCGTGCAGCACAATGCCATAGACATGTTGTGAACAAGCAGTTTTATATGGTGGGCTCACTCCTGAGTACAAACACTCCAGTGTAGAAAGATACTAACCTAATATATAGTTAAAATAGTCACACTAGAAGGTCAAGGGTATTACTTTTACCACTTTTTCTTTGTTAGGTGTTATAGGTGTGTTTTGTACGCAGGCAATTGTCAATTATTTATAATTCCTTATGGCTACCACTTTTCTCTAACAAAGTCCTATCAACCAGGATTCAACACTTTCAAGAGTTTTTTTATTTTATTTCAGGACCTATTAAAGACTCCTGAGCATTTCAAAGGGCTCTGCATCCTCAGTTGCACCATTAATTGATATGTATTGTAGGATGTTCTCACTACTGCCCCAGTCCTCTTTCTCAATTCAAGGGTCCATGTAGGCTCTCAATGACCCTGTGGGTGCTCTTATATGGGACACCCAAGTCCCCAGCTTCTGAGCCCACTCCATCCTTCCTTAAGTCAGCTCACCATAGGAGTCCTGCTGTTTCGAGAACTTTACCCTCTCTCCCGATTGGCTCCCCCAGCTGTTGCCGGGAAGAATAGAACTGCTGACTCACACACTCCACTGATCAGCTGGTGAGGAACTTCCACACGACTCTCACAGATACAAAGGCCCTTGCAGCTGCAATTCCTATTTCCACAACAGCAAGGAAGAACACAGGGGGGAAAGCTCCTCTATAAAAAGAATACCAGTCTAAACCAGAAACCCCTTCTGACATCTGTAGCGTGCCAATCCTTCCATAATGGCACGGCTAACACATCTCTGTCATTTGCCTAGTTATTCAATATTGAATACAAAGAAAATTTGATTTAGGGTTGTTACTGGGGTGTTGTGATCCTTGGACCACATGAATGCCTAAAGTGTTTGTAAACCCAATAAAGATTTTCTATTATTTGTTCCATTTTGGTGTGTTAAATGTGCCATTGAAAATGTTTTGGTATATCTGTTTAGTAAATCCAAAAAAAGAACTATTGATACTGCCTGAATTCTTGCGATCTGATATCTTTCTTGTGTTCTCTGCCTGTGCCACACTCCTCCTGTCTGGGCCACACTCCTCCTGCCTGGGCCACGCTTCTCCTGCCTGAGCCACGCTCCCCCTGCCTGGGCCATGCTCCTCTGGCCTGGGCCGCGCTCCTCCTGCCTGGGCCACGCTCCTCCTGCCTGGACCACGCTCCTCCTGCCTGGGCCACGCTCCTCCTGCCTGAGCCACGCTTCTCCTGCCTGAGCCACGCTTCTCCTGCCTGAGCCACGCTCCTCCTGCCTGGGCCACACTCCTCCTGTCTGGGCCACACTCCTCCTGCCTTGGCCACACTTCTCCTGCCTGGGCCACACTCCTCCTGCCTGAGCCACACCTCTCCTGCCTGGGCCACACCTCTCCTGCCTGAGCCACATTTTTGCCTGGGCCACACTCCACCTGCCTGGGCCACACTCCATCTGTCTGGGCCACACTCCATCTGTCTGGGCCACACTCCATCTGTGTAAGAAAGATGTACAGTATCTCACAAAAGTGAGTACACCCCTCACATTTTTGTAAATATTTTATTATATCTTTTCATGTGACAACACTGAAGAAATTACACTTTGCTACAATGTAAAGTAGTGAGTATAACAGCTTGTATAACAGTATAACAGCTTGTATAACAGTGTAAATTTGCTGTCCCCTCAAAATAACTCAACACACAGCCATTAATATCTAAACCACTGGCAATAAAAGTAACTACAACCCTAAGTAAAAATGTCCAAATTGGGCCCAATTAGCCATTTTCCCTCCCTGGTGTCATGTGACTCGTTAGTATTACAAGGTCTCAGGTGTGAATGGGGAGCAGGTGTGTTAAATTTGGTGTTATCGCTCTCACTCTCTCATACTGGTCACTGGAAGTTCAACATGGCACCTCATGGCAAAGAACTCTCTGAGGCTCTGAAAAAATGAATTGTTGCTCTACATAAATATGGCCTAGGCTATAAGAAAATTGTAAAGACCCTGAAACTGAGCTGCAGCACGGTGGCCAAGACTATACAGCAGTTTAACAGGACAGGTTCCACTCAGAACAGGCCTCTCCATGGTCGACCAAAGAAGTTAAGTACACGTGCTTAGTGTCATATGAGCAGCGTCAGACTTACCACTGGGCTCAAGCCCATGGGCCCCGCCCAATAGGGGGCCCGCGCTTGCGCACATTAGCCCCTCTAAATCGGCATTTAAAGCTTGCCGGAATGCAGTCTGTGAGAACTTCCCCTCTGTCCGGCACAGAGGAGAAGTCTTGCGGTGTTTAGCTCCTTGCACTCTTCCTGATACTCCTCTAAAGAAGACGTCACAAAAGGGGAGTGAAAGAAAACAGCAGCAGCAGACACAGCAACGAATGGTTACGGCGCATGCGCGAGATTACCGACAGGGACACAGTAAGGGCGGAAGCGACGTCATAATTTGAATCACATAATAGCAGTACGAATGGCGCTTGAGATACCCGGAAACACAGAGAATGAAACCTTCCTAAAAAAGGTATTTGCAGGCCTCGTTTTTGGGGGATATATATATATGTATTGCATTGCGATGAGCTGTAATAACTTAATAATGGAAAAACTGCAAAAATCGGCCAGGGTTTACTTCCTCTTTAATTTTTCATTGAATTGTTCTATTTAAAGTGATGTATAGAAGTTAGGGCCCGAAAGTGACTCAAGCCCAGGGGCCCCCACCACCCTAAGTCCTGCCCTGCCTATGAGTGCTGCCAGCATTGCTGCAGAGGTTGAAGGGGTGGCGGGTCAGCCTGTCAGTGTTCATATCTTACGCCTCACACTGCATCAAATTGGTCTGCATGGCTGTTGTCCCAGAAGGAAGCCTCTTCTAAGGATGATGTGCAAGGAAACCTGCAAACAGTTTGCTGAAGACAAGCAGACTGAGGACATGGATTACTGGAACCATGTCCTGTGGTCTGATGAGACCAAGATAAACGTATTTGGTTCAGATGGTGTCAAGCGTGTGGGGTGGTAACCAGGTGAGGAGTACAAAGACAAGTGTGTCTTGCCTACAGTCAAGCATGGTGGTGGGAGTGTCATGGTCTGGGGCTGCATGAGTGCTGCCGGTGTTCTATCGAGAAATGCCCTCCATAGAAAAATGCCTCCGATGGGTCTATGCATGCGCAGTATGCAACGTCACTCCAGATGATATGTTGATCAGCTGGCGTGGCGTCAACACTACACATGCACAGATCGTTGGAGACAGTATCTGTCGATCTGCTAAGCGCAGAGAGAGAATGAAATTGTCAGATTCTGCCACACTATTGCGGCACAGGTTTTGGCTGTATTGAATGGGGTGTTTTCTGTCTGTTGCACAGCGGCTTGAGTGTGTTAAATGACAGGTTTTGGCTGTGTCTAAGGGCGGGTTAAAACACACAAAACCCGTAATAGCGAGGCAGAATCTGACAATTACATTCTCCCTCTGTGCTTAGCAGATCGTCGGATACTGCCTTTGATGATCTGTGCATGCGCCGTGTTGATGTCACGCCAGCTGATCAACATATCAGCTGGTGTGACGTTGCGTATTGCGCATGCACAGACCCATCAGAGGCATTTTTTTGATGGAGGGCATTTCTCGATAGAACACCAGCACTGGGGAACTACAGTTTATTGAGGGAACCATAATTGTCAACATGTACTGTGACATACTGAAGCCGAGCATGATCCCCTCCCTTCGGAGACTGGGATGCAGGGCAGTATTCCAACATGATAATGACCCCAAACACACCTCCAAGACGAACACCGCCTTGCTAAAGAAGCTGAGGGTAAAGGTGATGGACAGACCTAAACCCTATAGAGCATCTGTGGGGCATCCTCAAACAGAAGGTGGAGGAGCGCAGGGTCTCTAACATCCACCAGCTCTGTGATGTCGTCATGGAGGAGTGGAAGAGGACTCCAGTGGCAACCTGTGAAGCTCTGGTGAACTCCATGCCCAAGAGGGTTAAGGCAGTGCTGGAAAATAATGGTGGCCACACAAAATATTGACACTTTGGGTCCAATTTGGACATTTTCACTTAGGGGTGTTCTCAGTTTTGTTGCCAGCGGTTTAGACATAAATAGCTGTGTGTTGAGTTATTTTGAGGGGACAGCTAATTTACACTGTTATGCAAGCTGTACACTCACTACTTTACATTGTAGCAAAGTGTAATTTCTTCGGTGTTGTCACATGAAAAGATCTAGTAAAATATTTACAAAAATGTGAGGGGTGATACAGTATATACTTACCTAGTTTCAGCCTGCTCTGGCCCAGCAATGTGATCCCCATATTAACCAGTGGTGGCTGCAGGGAAGAGAAAAGAGCGCGCAACAATGGCTGGGAATTCCTAAAAGTATCTGTTATCTACAGCCACCTCTGGTGGACACAGGGAGGACGGATCAAGTCACCAGACTGAAGCAGCTTAAAAAATAGGTAAATACACTGTATACATCTTTCTTACACAGGAGGACGAGGTGGTGGTGCACTGCTGAATCCGGGCTCCAGGAAGAGGCTATTGAAGCCACGGGGCTGTTGCTTCTCTTCCTGGCCGAACAGGAAGTCCTAAGACCTAAGGCCAATCAGGAAGTGGGTTGTGAGACCCGATTGGCCGGAAGTCTTAGGACTTCCTTTTCGGCCAGGAAGAGAAGCAACAGCCCCCGTGGCAGCAATAGCCTCTTCCTGGAGCCCGGATTCAGCAGTGCACCACCACCTCATCCTCCTCCCTGCACCTCTACAAGGTAAGGCCACGGATAGCGTGGGGGGAAATGGAGGGTGGCGGTAGTGCGAGTGGATCGCTGCATGTGAATCGAGCAACGCGGGGGGTAGTGGCGCGAGTGGATCGAGAGCCGCTGGGAGGGGCGAGTGAGGGGGCCAGGTCTGTTTGCCGCCCCCAAAAAAATATTGACCACCAGCCGCCACTGCTTTTCTGCAAGGGTCTCTTTGAGGGTTGATATATTTTCTGTTAAATAATATTCATCTATGGAATTTTGTGTCATAAATGACTCTGTGTTACGTTGGGTAAGCTACAAAGAGGCAGATACAGTACACTTTTCTGTTGCGAAAATTAGTACAATATATGGTAATGTCTGCAGTATTGGTTATATGTTCAGGTCACACAGGTTAAAGCCTCGTACACACGACCGAGAATCTCGTTGTAAAAAAAAACATCGTTTTTCTCGACGAGATTCTTGTCAAGCTTGACAGGATTCTTGTCAAGCTTTCCTTGCATACACACTGTCAATTCCAAATCTCGTCGTTGTAAAGCGCGGTCACGTACAACACGTACAACGGCAGTATAAAGGGGAAGTTAGATTCCAATGGTGCCACCCCTTGGGCTGCTTTTGTTGATCTTGTGTTACCGCGTGTTAGTAAAAGTTTGGGGAGAGATGATTCACGCTTTTCAGTCTTCGTGCATTCAGTTCGTTTTAGCGTGACGAATGCGCTATCTCCATTACGAACGCTAGTTTTACCAGAACGAGCGCTCCCGTCTCATACTTGATTCTGAGCACGCGCAATTTTTTAAGACTCGGAAAAGCATACACACGACCGGTTTTCTCGTCAGGAAAGAGGCCGACGAGAATTCCAACGAGAATCCTGATGAGAAAATAGAGAGCAGCTTCTCTATTTTTCTCGTCGAGATTCCTGGCAGTTTTCTCGACGAGAAACCATACACACGAACGGTTTTCTCAGCAAGAATGCTCTCCCAGCAGTTTTCTTGTCGTTTCTTGATGAGAAAACCGGTCGTGTGTACGAGGCTGAAGTCATTTTATTATCCTTAGTGAACGAAGCCCAAACATTCTAGTGATACATGGCCCTTCAGTGGACTAAATCTTATGGTCTTTGTAGCCTCCAAAGTGTGTTGCAGTGGTGACCTATTCTACGTATGCATGGCCCAGCAGTTGTATTCCATATGATGTGCTTTTGCACTAGTGTGCATGAACCTTTAAGGCCCTTGTATGTAGACACTATTTACTCTGACCCCTGTGATTGAGCTGCATTGTGTCTTGTCCCAGTTCGTTATACCAGCTGCATTGAACAGAAGATCGCTGACCCTGTAATAACTGCATAGGTCATGCGCACAGAACAAAGCAGGGCAAAAACTGAAGGAAGCCAAACAAATAAAAATAATAAAACAAATAGAGCTAGCTGGATGTAGGGTCTTTGGAATGTTCCCCCTTTATTGTTTCTTTGGCGATGAATGGCTCGTAAAGTTGCTGTAGGACTCATTGACCCCTCCTTTGAGTTATCTGGGGACAGATGTCCGTATACATGCAGCCCTAAATGCTATTAACTATTGGGGATAGTTCACGAAATGATGAGTAAAAACAGTCCGGATGATCTGACGTCAAAAGAATATTCTTTAATTATTCCATCTGCACAGTATATTACATTTAATTACATTTAAAGCAATGAGTTACATTTACATAATTTAGCTTACAGTTCTAATTCCATGTATGGTGTAGAAAGTTAATGGTCCTTATGTAATTAGCTATTTTTATAGTAATTTTACCATAGTGTAACAAAAACAATTTGTTATTTTTATTCTAATGAACAAAATGAAAATGAATTGCACATTTCGAGGCCTACACAATAATAACAGACTGGATTGTTTTAATATCTTTATTTTTATATTCATTTGTGTAGCCAGCCCCCTCACAGTGACTCCAGTGATGCATCTGGCATCGTTTCTGCATAGCTGCAATTTAGAAATTGTGTGTGTGTGTTTGTAATATGCCTAGCCAAATCCCTGGGACCAAAATGGATGTGTCACATAATTATTTTATTTTTTTTCTGATATTCTGAATGGGACAGTTGTCTCATACGTCATGAAAGGGATTTAACTGGCAGCCACCCTGGTCTGCCCCAAGATTAAATTGTACACCATATACAGTGGTTACGGAAAGTATTCAGACCCCCTTAAATTTTTCACTCTTTGTTATATTGCAGCCATTTGCTAAAATCGTTTAAGTTCATTTTTTCCCCTCATTAATGTACACAGAGCACCCCATATTGACAGAAAAACACAGAATTGCTGACATTTTTGCAGATTTATTAAAAAAGAAAAACTGAAATATCACATGGTCCTAAGTATTCAGACCCTTTGCTCAGTATTTAGTAGAAGCACCCTTTTGATCTAATACAGCCATGAGTCTTTTTGGGAAAGATGCAACAAGTTTTTCACACCTGGATTTGGGGATCCTCTGCCATTCCTTCTTGCAGATCCTCTCCAGTTCTGTCAGGTTGGATGGTAAACGTTGGTGGACAGACATTTTTAGGTCTCTCCAGAGATACTCAATTGGGTTTAAGTCAGGACTCTGGCTGGGCCATTCAAGAACAGTCACGGAGTTGTTGTGAAGCCACTCCTTCGTTATTTTAGCTGTGTGCTTAGGGTCATTGTCTTGTTGGAAGGTAAACCTTCGGCCCAGTCTGAGGTCCTGTCAGGGCTGGGTTCAGCCCTTCCTTCTCTGTGCTGGCAGCTCAGCTGTCAGCTAATTGCCAGCTTCCATCTCTCCACAGTGATCCACCTGTTTGTGATCCGCTCGTCAGCTCTTCCTTCTTAAGGACTTCCAGTTCACTTGATCTTCGACTTCGCCTGTGTTAACATCACAAGAGACTTTCTCCTGCATTCCAGTTGAAGACCTGCTTGACTGCTTTTCCCTCTGGCTAGGGATCCGGCTTGCTGTTCTTTTACCTTTATCGCTGGCTCTTGGACTTTGGCTTGTCGACTACCCGATCCGGTTACTGAACTCTGGCTATGTTTTGACTACGCTTACTCTGTTTACCTTTTTATCTTTTATTATTAAACTAGTGTTATTTAACAGCACTTCTGTCTCGGTCTGAGTCATGGTTTCTGACAGGTCCTGAGCACTCTGGAGAAGGTTTTCGTCCAGGATATCCCTATACTTGGCCGCATTCATCTTTCCCTCGATTGCAACCAGTCGTCCTGTCCCTGCAGCTGAAAAACACCTCCACAGCATGATGCTGCCACCACCATTCTTCACTGTTGGGACTGTATTGGACAGGTGATGAGCAGTGCTTGGTTTTCTCCACACATACCGCTTAGAATTAAGGCCAAAAAGTTCTATCTTGGTCTCATCAGACCAGAGAATCTTATTTCTCACCATCTTGGAGTCCGACAGGTGTTTTTTTTAGCAAACTCCATGCGGGCTTTCATGTGTCTTACACTGAGGAGAGGCTTCTGTCGGGCCACCCTGCCATAAAGCCCCGACTGGTGGAGGGCTGCAGTGATGGTTGACTTTCTACAACTTTCTCCCATCTCCCGACTGCATCTCTGGAGCTCAGCCACAGTGATCTTTGGGTTCTTCTTTACCTCTCTCACCAAGGCTCTTCTCCCCCGATCGCTCAGTTTGGCCGGACGGCCAGCTCTAGGAAGGGTTCTGGTCGTCCCAAACGTCTTCCATTTAAGGATTATGGAGGCCACTGTGCTCTTAGGAACCTTAAGTGCAGCAGAATTTTTTTTGTAACCTTGGCCAGATCTGTGCCTTGCCACAATTCTATCTCTGAGCTCTTTTGACCTCATGATTCTTATTTGCTCTGACATGCACTGTGAGCTGTAAGGTCTTTTCTTTCTCGTACATCACGGGACACAGAGCGACATAGTCATTACTAATGGGTTATATAGATACCGTCAGGTGCTGGCACTGGCAACTTCCAAAACCGGAAGTACCCTCCCCTATATAAGCCCCTCCCATCCGGGAGCACCTCAGTTTTTTGCCAGTGTCTAAGGTGTTGGCCAAGAAGAAACATGTGTTTTTCACTGAGCTTGCGTACAGGTTCTTTTGGGCCTCAGTAAGCTATTCCGGATCCGACCAAAAAAGCTTCATAGCTAAACGGTCGGTACCCGGGCCTTGCAGAGAAGAGCAAGGTTTTGCCTGTAATGCTTTTCTTAGGAGAGCTGGACCCTGGGATCCAGAGCTCTGGTCATACCCACGACCAAGATGTTTTCTGTGCAGGGTGCTATACAGGTCCAGGGGAGTGGAATCCTTGGGAACCCGGTCCCTGAAGGTTTGATTACAATGCCTGCCGTGATAGGTGAAGTTTGGGCTTTTGTGGATCAAACAAAGTCCTGCGGCGGGGAACAGGTAAGTGGGGGCTCCCAGGAACTTGGTTCTATTGGGGGACCCCCAAGCCTAATTTGTCTTTCTGTCTGTTACCTAATGGTATTCCCGCAAAATTCTGTGCATGCCTGTAACTACTAAAAAAATGTAATAATTTTTAATGGTGGTCAAGAAAAAAAAAAATTTTTTTTTTATATATATATTTAATATATTAGACTGCGGTACCTGTGTTTGTCCACTAGAGGCCGCTGTGGAATGTTTTCTTGTCATGTGGACTAGCTTCTTCTCAGCAGAGCAAAGTCCAGGCAGATGGTGAGTTCTCTTATAGGAAACTGCTTCCTCTGCCATGTTGCAGTGCTCGTCCATCCCCCGGCCTGCGGCAAAGAGGGGCCCTGGCTCCTGTCCCTTGTTACCATATTTGAAATTAGCGCAGAAGGCTGAGGTGAGGTGAGCCGGGAAAGGGGGCGGAGCCTGGGGGATGACGCTCTGTGCGCGCCGCAGCGCTTCTGCGCATGTGCGGGCGTCCCAGCAGTTTTAAAAAAACCACAATATTGTAGTGAGCTGGCTATGAAGTACAGAGACAGAGCTGGCAACATTTAAAGGCATACAGCAAGCGGTTGATACAGGCATCCCCTAGAAAGGCACATTAGTAGACACCAACTGTGATATAGCAGCAATTGTGCTAGACTATTCTCAGTAAAAGTGGTGTATTACGGCTGGAATACCTCAGCTTTAGGCTTAGGAATATGCCGTCCAGAAGCTCCGGAACTGAATCTTCCAGGAAGCGAAGGGGGTCTCATCGGGCTCGGAGGATCTTGGGCATACTCCTGCTGCACCAGTCTCCCCTGAAGTTCAGAGGTAAGTGACCGTAGAGACCCCGCAGGGGTACTTGGTACTGTGGCTGTCCTCAGTTCACCTGCTCCTGTGTATGTAACAGAGGAGGTTTTTTCCTCAGCTCTGGGAGGATTAGAGAGGCTGCCTCCCTGTCAGGGAAAGCACGCCCGATCTCCGTCTCCTCCTTCAGAGTGCCTGTTAGCAGAGCAACAGTCCCATACAGGGATCGACCTGCCTGAAGGGGATCAGGATAAGGTTGATTCTGTTATAGAGGAATCAACAGTGGGGGAACCTTTTCTCAGCATCTCAAGCTGAAAGATTATGGGTTCAGTCTCTGACTAACATGGTCCGATCAGCATTTAAAAATGCACCTTGCGGAACCATCAACCACTACTGTATCCTCGTTGGGGTCGCTAGAAGCCCCCAGACTGTTTGTTCTTTTCCACTTCACCCTTTACTGAAAGGGCTCATTCACCAGGATTGGGAACGTCCTGAGAAAATATTTATTCCCCCAAGAGATTTCCGGTGGTCTATCCCATGGAGGATAAGTTCATCAAAAAAAAAAAAAAAAAAATGGAAGGTCCCTACAGTGGACGCAGCCATCTCTTGTATGTATAAATCACTGACATGTCCAGTGGATAATGTCCAAATGTTCAAGAACCCAATAGATAAAAGATTGGAGTCCTTATGAAATCTGCTTGGTGATACAACCAGCAGTAGCAGCTATTGGGGTCTGCTAAGCAGTGAAGGATCAGTTGAAACAGGTCTTGAGGGACTTGACAGATCAGCAGGCTTTGCCCTAGCTGATCTACCTAGAGCCTTAGGCTTTGCGGTTGACGCCATAGAGGATTCAGTCCATCAGGCCTCCCGCCTTACGCTGTCTATAGTACATATGCGTAGGCTCCTATGGCTCAAAAACTGGTCTGCTGAAGCTCCCTGTAAAGTATGGCTGGTTAGCGTCCCATTTCATGGTGAACGCTTATTCAGGGAAAACCTGGACAAATATATCCAGAAAATTTCCAGCGGTAAAAATACGCTCTTGCCGGTTAAAAGCAGAGTTAGAGGTCCCTCTTTAAGAGGCCTGCTTCTCCAGTCCCTGGGGCGGCTGTGTAACAGTTCCGACGGCCTCCTCGGTCAAATCCCGGGGGTAAAAAACAGGGACAGTAGCAGGGTAATGAGAAACCCTGGGTCAGGGGAGGTACAAAACCTCCCCCAAAGTTAAATTCATTGAAGCCCCCACTCAGTCGGGTGGGGGGAGGACTCCAGTTGTTCGCAAGAGACCTGGCGGGACACGATCAAGACAGATAGGTGCTCTCCGCAGTAGGTTTGGGATACAGTTTGGAGTTAAAAGACTCTCCTCCTTCCCATTTTTGAGGTCAAACGTGCCAAGGGATCCCCGGAAGAGAGAGTCCCTCCTGTTGGCACTAGAACAACTATTGCTCCAAGGAGTAATTATGGAGGTTCCCCTGGAAGAATGAGGGTTCGGGTTTTACTCAAACCTCTTTACAGTCCCGAAGCAAACGCGGACGGGAGGCCCATATTAATTCTAAAAGGGCTATACAAATTCCTGTATATCAGGACTTTCCGATGGAGTCGATCCGATCGGTGGCCACTGCCCTACAAGGGGAGGATTGGTTAGCCACGATCGACATCAAAGATGCTTATTTGCGCATTCCCATCTTTCCAGTCCACCAAAAATTTCTACGCTTTGCAGTAGAAGGGCGCCATTTTCAGTTCAGAGCCTTACCCTTCGGTTTGGCCACAGCACCACGAGTGTTTACAAAAATTCTGGCCCTTTATTGGCCAATTTAAGAACACAAGGTGTAATGATAATGGCATATCTGGATGACTTGTTGCTGATAGACCACTCAGTGAAAAAACTAGACGTGGTCGTTCACAAGACGATCAAGTATCTGGAATCTCACGGTTGGATTATCAACCGAGACAAGTCAGCCCTAAAAAACAGTCAAAAGTCTGGAATACTTGGGGCTAAGGTTGGATTCAGGCCAGAGAAAAATATTCTTGCCTCGAGGAAAGGTGTTGTCTTTGAAAGATTTGATCCACTTAGTGGGTACAAAAAAGACAGCCGTCCATACGCCTGTATATGAGGCTGCTGGGAAAAATGGTGGCATCATTCGAAGCAGTACCCTACGGTCAATTCCATTCAAGGAATTTGCAAGGGGCCATACTGTCAGCCTGGAACAAAAAAGTTCAGGCCCTAGACTTACAATGTCCTTGTCCCCTTCCGTTCGCAAGAGCCTCCGTTGGTGGTTGGTTCCCCAGAATCTGAAAAAAGGAAATCCTTCAGTCCGATTTCCTGGAAGGTGGTCACTACAGATGCCAGCCTTATAGGCTGGGGAGCAGTACTGGAGCAATAGTCTCTCCAGGGCAGATGGTCGGATGCAGAAAAGGCCCTGCCCATCAATCTTTTAGAGATACGAGCAGCCCGGTATGCCCTAGTAGCATGGACATCCAAACTCCAAGGGTCCCCTGTCAGAATTCAATCTGTAAGGCCGCAACATGGTCTTCAGTACACACGTTTACTAGGTTCTACCAGGTGGACGTTAGAAGTCAGGAGGATGTCGCCTTTGGGCGCAGTGTGTTGCAGGCCGCAAAAGATCCTCATGTCTGATAGCGCTCAGCTTATATATGGTGTATCCCCCCCCTCATTTGGCATTGCTTTAGGACATCCCATTAGTAATGACTATGTCGCTCTGTGTCCCGTGATGTACGAGAAAGAAAATAGGATTTTTATAACAGCTTACCTGTAAAATCCTTTTCTTGGAGTACATCACGGGACACAGAGCTCCCGCCCCTCTTTAGGGACACTTATTGCTTTGCTACAAAACTGAGGTGCTCCCGGATGGGAGGGGCTTATATAGGGGAGGGTACTTCCGGTTTTGGAAGTTGCCAGTGCCAGCACCTGACGGTATCTATATAACCCATTAGTAATGACTATGTCGCTCTGTGTCCCGTGATGTACTCCAAGAAAAGGATTTTACAGGTAAGCTGTTATAAAAATCCTATTATATAGACAGGTGTGTGGCTTTCCTAATCAAGTCCAATCAGTATAATCAAACACAGCTGGACTGAAATTAAGGTGTAAAACCATCTCATGGATGATCAGAAGAAATGGAAAGGACCTGAGTTAAATATATGAGTGTCACAGCAAAGGGTCTGAATACTTAGGACCATGTGGTATTTCAGTTTTTCTTTTCAATAAATCTGCAAAAATGTCAACAATTCTGTGTTTTTCTGTCAATATGGGGCGCTGTGTGTACATTAATGAGGAAAAAAATAATAACTGCAATATAACAAAGGGTGAAAAATTTAAGGGGGTCTGAATACTTTCCGTACCCACTGTATATATTTGACCCCTTTTAAAAATACAATACTTCCATGAAAATCTTATTTTTGGTATGATTGCATCTTAGCCACTTGCCGACCGCTGCATGTACATTTACGTCAGCAGAATGGCACGGCTGTGCAAAGGGACCTGTATGTCCCTTTGAATCTGCCACATGCTCGGTGAGCATGCCCACGGGACCCACGGACTCGATGTCCGCCGGTGTCCCGCGAGCGTCTCACGGAGCTGCCTTGTGACAGGACAGTGATCTTCGGTTCCCTGTCATCGGGAACAGTGATCACTGTCGTGTCACTCATAGCCCAGCCCCCACACAGTTAGAATCACTCCCTAGGACACACTTAACCCCTTCATCGCCCCCTAGTGTTTAACCCCTTCCCTGCCAGTGTCATTTACACAGTACACAGTGCATTTTTATGTCACTGATCGCTGTATAAATGACAATTGTCCCAAAATAGCATCAAAAGTGTCCGATGTGTCCGCCATAATGTCGCAGTCACGATAAAAATCGCAAATCGCCGCCATTACTAGTAAAAAAAAAATATTAATAAAAATGCCATAAATCTATCTCCTATTTTGTAGACGCTATAACTTTTGCCCAAACCAATTAATATACGCTTATTACGATTTTTTTTTACCAATAATATGTAGAAGAATACGTATCGGCCTAAACTAAGGAAAAAAAAAGTTTTTATATATATTTTTTGGGGATATTTATTACAGCAAAAAGTAAAAAATATTGCTTTTTTTTTTAATTGTCGCTCTTTTTTTGTTTATAGCGCAAAAAATAAAAATCGCAGGAGGTGATCAAATGCCACCAAAAGAAAGCTCTATTTGTGGGAAAAAAAAGGACGTTAATTTTGTTTGGGTGCAACGTCGCACGATCGCGCAATTGTCAGTTAAAGCGACGTGGTGCCCAATCGCAAAAAAAATGGCCCGTTTATTGGGCAGCCAAATCCTCTGGGGCTGAAGTGGTTAAAGCGGAGTTCCGCCTAAAAAAAAATAATTAAAAGTCAGCAGCTACAAATGCTGCAGCTGCTGACTTTTAATAATCGGACACTCACCCAGCGATGCGGGGGAACAAGCCCCGCTTGTCTCCCCCTCCTCTCCGCGGCGCCGGCCCTGTCACTGTGGGCGCCCGGCTGTGGCTTCACAGCCGGGCACGCACTGCACATGCGCAAGCCGCGCTGCGCACCGTGACTGCCGGAGCAATGACCTGTGACGTGTCCCAGATGATTGCGGAGAGGGAGGGGGAGAGGTGAGCTTACTTCCACCACCGCCGCGGCGGCCCGGGAGGAAGTGGGTGCTGGAACCCTCTAAAAAGAGGGTTTCCGCCCCCCCCCCCCCAAATGTGGCATGTCAGGGGGTTCCATTTTTGGGTGGAACTCCACTTTAAGGCAAAAAATTACCACTGTTCATAATAGGGAATAATTACTGTAAAATTCCTGCTTTCTTTTTTTCTTTTTTCTTTCTGTGTTCTATTTGGGTAGATTTCACTTCACTGTTCCGAGGACAGAATGTAAAAGGAAAAGTCTCCTAAGTTAGAAGACATTCCTTATTAGACATTTGTTACCAGATGTCCCTATTGGAAGATTTCCCCTCTCTTTATGTTCCAGTGACAACACTCAAGTGTTACTGAACCCAGGACAAAGTGCCGTATAGTCAAAGCTATGGTATTCCCAGTAGTAACCTATGGCAGTGAATGTTGGACCATAAGGAAGGCTGAATGCAGAAAGATTGGTGCTTTTGAACTATGGTGTTGGAGAAGACTCTTGAAAGTCCCTTGGACGGCAAGAAGATCAAACCAGCCAATCCTGAAGGAAATCAACCCTGAATATTCACTGGGGGGACGGATCCTGAAGCTGAAATACTTTGGCCACCTAATGCGAAGAGAGGACTCATTGGAAAAGACCCTGATGCTGGGAAACATGGAAGGAAAAAGGAGGACAACAGAAAACAAGATGGATAGATAGCATCATCCAAACAACGAACATGAAGTTAAGCAAGCTCCAGGAGGCAGTGGCGAACTGAAAGCACGAAGACTGAAAAGCGCGAATTGTCTCTCACTAAACTTTTACTAACACGCAGTAACACGAGATCAGCAAAAGCAGCCCAAGGGGTGGCGCCTTTGGAATAGAACTTCACCTTTATACTGCCGTCGTACGTGTTGTACGCCAACGAGATTTTGGATTGACAGTGTGTATGCAAGGAAAGCTTGACAAGAATCTCGTCAAGCTTGACAAGAAACCCGTCGAGAAAAACAACGTTTTTTTGCGACAATATTCTCGGCCGTGTGTACTAGGCTTGAGAGTTTTTATTGCCTGAAATTAGGGGGAAAAAAAAATGATTTCCATGAAATATTAGCCATTTTGCCAACATGCATTGGAGTCAATAGAAAAAGGTGACAATATTCTTTACTTTCTGCTAGGGCTGGAAAAAAAATCGATTTAAAATCTGAATCGAGTTGGAAAGGCAAATCGATTCAGATTTTGACAGAATCTATTTTTTATATTTTTTTTTTCTTTTTTTTTCAGTGGACCGTCTCTCCGCGGACTAGGCTGAAGCTGCGGCCTCGCGGCCTTTTCCCAGGATAGCGGCGAGCTGCAGGCAGGATTTTTTAGGCGAGGCCTAGTCCGCGGCCTTTTCCCAGGATCGCGGCGGACTATGCCGAAGCCGCGGCCTCGCCTAAAAACTCCTGCCAGCACGGTGTCCATCAGGAAAAAAAACTTGATTCGAATCGTGAATTTAGTTTTTTTTTAAAAATCGCAGATTTTTTTTTTGCCCAAAATCGCCTAGCCCTACTTTCTGCTATAAAACATATCCAATAAAAAAACGTAAATAATCTAATTTTTTCATCAATTTAGGCCAATATGTATTCTGCTACATATTTTTTGTAAAAAAAAAAACAATAAGCGTATATTGATTGGTTTGCGCAAAAGTTACAGCATCTACAAACTATGGGATATTTTTTTTTGACACTGGCAGGGACTGGGTTAACATCAGGGGCGATCAAAGTGTTAACTCTGTTACCTGGGAGTGCTTGCTAACTGTGTGGGGGTGGTTGCACTGTAGGAAGGCAGAGATTTGTGTTTCTGCTTAGCAGAAACACAAGATCTCTGCCTTGTCTTGTCACAGAACGGTGGTCTGCCTTGTTTACACCACAGACCCGGAAGTGCCAGATCACTTACCAAGTACAGGATCTGGCGCAGAACGGCCAACTTGCCGCAGTATATCTGCGTGGGGCGGTCGTGAAAAGGCTAAAGTACGAAAATTGTCGTACGACAGAATAAAAATTCAGAAGTGATGTAATGTATTGTAGTGCATTTGTATAATATTTTCAGACAAAAACTGTACTGATTAAATGAAAATCTCTTGATCTGGTATTGCACAAGAAAAATTGTCATGTTTGACCCTTCGGAAAATTTTGGATGAAAGCTGTGTACTAATGATCAGATTATGGTACGATCGATTCGAAAGCGGTATTTTTTGTATGTTTTTCTAATTGTGTGTACGGGCCTTTAGGACCCACTGACACTTGTGAATGGAGTCGTTAGCAAATACATGAGGGAAACACAGTGGTGGTTCCGGTGATTAGCTGCGGAAACAAACCCTATTGGAAGCTATGGGAGGCTGACATCTCCTGAAGCTAGTTGCGACAGCTCACATGTATTCGCTCATGGAGCAATTACCTGTGAATGATCGGCTCTGGATGCAGATCCCCGCTGTGTCTCCCACATGTAATTGCTAATGGCTCCATTTGCAAGTGTAAATGGAACCTAAATGTTAAGTAAAAAAAATTAAAGTTAGAATTTTGGGTAAAGTGAGAATCTTGGGTGAAAACAATGACCCCACACTAAAAAAAAAAATAATAATAATAATAATAAAATGAATTTGAAGCAAACGTACAATAATAATCTATACACAAAAAAACACAAATACAAAAACATGAAATGGAATTAAAGCAGAACATCACTAAAAAGTGAAAGTTCTGCTTATCCTTCTCCTCTCCCCCCTCCTCTACCACTATGTAAAAACCTTCTGTGATGAGTGCTCCACCTAAATACTCACATGAGCCCAATTTCGATCCAGTGCTGTGCTCAAGAGCTCACTTGACATGAAGGCAGCAGCGGGAGCCATTGGCTGCTGCTGTCAATCAAATCCTGTGAGGAGGGGGCGGGGCTGTGCTACGCTGTGCCTCTTAATAGACACACACAGCCCTGGCTCAGGATCCTGCATGAGTGACGCCATAGCAAGCATCTTGCTATGGGGGCACTCAGGAGAGAGGAGGAACCAAGAGCGCTGGTGGGGGACCCCAGAAGAGGATGTTCAGGGCTGCTCTGTGCAAAACCATTGCACAGTACAAGTAAGTATAACATGTTTTTTATTTTCAAAAAAATTAAGCTTTAGAATCAGTTTAAAGCGTTTGTTACCCTAACACTTCATATTCCTGATATGTGCCTGCTGTACCGTGTACTTGTATGACAAAGTATCCTGTTCTCTTGTATTGCTTCCTTTATGTGAAATCCCTGGTGTTCCTGCCAGTCTTTTTGCTTTCCTATTACAAACTGACCGCACAAAGCCGGGGAGCACACCGCTGTCAGTTCTCTAGCTATGCTGGGAACTTGGTGTACTCTCCTCCATTGAACAGACTTGTCCTAACACGCCTCCGCTTCACAGCCATTCACTGGGAAGCTCAGTGTTCTGCTGCTTCTCCTCCCCCAGCTCTTATGCAGATGAGAACAGAGGGAGTGTGATCACTTCTAATAAAGGGAAAAAAGGGTATTTATAATGTTTGTTTTATATCTATACAAAAATGTTTTGCCTTTCATTTCTATTTTAGGCCTCATGTGCACCGGACGTTTTTACAGCTGCTGTTTTTGGCTTCAGGCACTTTTTTCTGCAGCTAGTAAACTCCCCAGCATGTTATCCTATGTGTCCATGCACACACAGGCTGTTATCAGCATTTTTTGGCTAAAAAACAGCACAGCTAAAAAACAGTACAGCTAAAAAAACGCAAAAAAAACTAATGCTACAGCTACAGCTTTCTACACCTAAACGCTACTGGCTTTTTTTTTATAATGTCCAGTGAGCAGGAAGAGCATAAAGTGAATTTGTAAAGTCTTGCTTTTTTCCTATAAAAATAACAAACATGTTATACGTACCTCCATTGTGTAGTGGTTTTGCACAGAGCATCCTGTATCCTCCTCTTCTCGGTCCCTCTTTACTGCTCCTGGCTCCTCCCTCCTGTCGAGTGCCCCCACAGCAAGCAACTTGCTATGGGGGCACCCAAGCCGAGTCACAGCTATGTGTGTCCATTCAGACAAGGAGCTCCGACCCAGCCCCACCCCCTCTCTCCCCTGATTGGCTAACTGACTTTGATTGACAGCTATAGGAGCCAAGGGCACCGCTGCTGTGTCTCAGCCAATCAGGAGGAGAGTCCTGGACGGCTAAGACACTCATGGACATCGCTGGAGAGATAGTTCTCGAAAACACAAAACGTCTCCAAAAAATAAATAAGTAAATAAATAAAGAGAAGAAAATATTTTTTTTTCAAGAAGTAACACAAATGTTTTTTTCTTTATTTTTGTACTTTTACGGCAAAAATAATTTCAGCAGAATCGCTCCTCTCCTAATTAATATTGCCAGACATACATATAGCTTCCAGAGTAAATTGACAAATCTTTCTATAAAATATTTTCTTGGTGATATAAAAGAGTAAACAGAAAATTTCACATCACAATTTATTTTCAGGTAAACGTTACGATAATACCCCAAAAATGTACTTACTAAAAAAAATACAACAGCTTAGCAGAGTTCTATTTTCGATTAAAAAAGCAATGGACTTCCAACCTCATTTTGCTTTTGTTACCTCGAAGCGCGCCTAGTAGAAAGTATGATTATTTTCAGATGTTTTTCTTTGTTGAATCAGGCAGTATTTGAACAAACAGAGCATTAGTAAGCATTGACAAGTGGCCCCTCGGGATCTCCAGTATTAATCAGCTCTGCCCTCTGTATACAGTTTCCAGTGTGGTTTTTCCCTGCTGATGCAGTTGTAGTATTAAGCCCTGGTTTATGTTACACGCACAGGTCTATCCCCATTGATGATGCTTATCTCATGCCATATGAGATTACTGGAGATGTTATCAGAGAAAACACAGTAAACTGAATCCTGAACCCAGGGAAGGTCAGAAAATTCAAGATTCAGTTCAGCTCATTGGTGTCACCCAACTCCTGACCTTCAACAAATACCTACAGTGTCTTGTAGAGGCTGTGATTTCATGAAATGGGCAGGTGAGGTGGGAATTACTCAGCATTTTCTGGTCGTTTCTACTACTTTCTTTTAAAGCGTAACTAAACAGTACAAGTAAAACCTAGGATTGTTGAGCATAATTCCTTCCGGAAGCATGCTTGTACTCCAAAGCACTTGTATATCAAAGCGAATTTCTCCATAAGAAATTATGGAAACTCAAATGATTCGTCCCACAATTATTTATTCATAAGTCCTTCAGTCTATAGTCCATATAAAAAGATTTGACCAGGTTGTGTAACCATAAAATGTCCATCCACAAATGGAAACCTCCACAAGGGGATTAGAAGCAAAATCCAGCAGGAGCTCCAGAGTATAAAAGAGAAGAGAGGCGCCTCTAAGTGTAGCAATCTGGTTACATTTAATGAAGGTACAACATTTAGCAACTCACATGGTTGATGTTTAAAAGATGCACATCTAAGTATGCAGGCATCTGGGGTAAAGCTGTCCACAGACCATCCACTGCACCGCCGGCTCTCAGTCTGCAATGGTGCCCGGAAAGACTACCCTGCAGCGGAGCGATCTGAGAGCGAGGCTTGAATCGCTCGTGGAGCGCAGAGTGGAAGGGATGACGTTGATGGCGGTGAGGAGGATGGTCTATGTGAACAGCTTTACCCCTGATGCCTGGCATACTTAGATGTGCCTCCTAACCAACCATGTGAATTTTCTAAATGTTGTACCTTAATTAAATGTAACCACATTGCTACACTTAGGAGGAGCCTCTCTTCTCTTTTAGACTCAGTTATGACAGTACGCTACTCTTATATCAAGACACCGCTTGTATATCAAGTCACAATTTATTACAAAATTTTGCTTGTCTTGCAAAACACTCTCAAACCAAGGTTTTACTGTATCTGGGAACCACAAACTGAAAACGCGAATTAATTTTAATATTTTTAATATTTATAGCAAACTCATCCATCCATCCATGTCCCTATGCTTTATTTTGTTGATAAATCCCTTTGAAAAGCACCCCCCTACCATTTCTAGCCACAGGAATCTTGAGTAACGGCAGATGATTCATGTAGCATTTACTTACCTGGAATCCATCTGTCCTTAGCTCATGGATGAAGGAAAGAGGGTGTGCTTAGCTGAGGAAGCCCCGCCAGATGAAAGAAAAACATGCCCTTTAAGACCCCTATGACATCATGCCCTAAGACCCCTATGACATAATTTTGGCCTAAGCCAGAAACCAGGAAGCAACTGAAAAAAAAAAAAAAAAGTTTAAAACAAATAAATAAAGCAGTGGTCTCTAGACATGTGCACTGACGGAAAATTCATTCGTTTTTGTTTCATTCGTTTTTGGGTTTTTTTTTCCGGTCATTCATTATCACAATTCGTAAATTTGTATATTCGAAAATTCTAAATCCCAAAATAAGAAAGAAAATTTGAAAGAATAACTAACTAATAATAACTAACTATTAAATTATAGGTATTGGAATTTCCTTTCAAATTTGTCTGTTAGTGAACGTAATGAATACGAATTTATCCGAAGTTACGAATTATCCAAAATAACAAATGCTGCATCTAAACAAATGGAACGGAACGGATAAATAATAATAAAAAGTTTACATTATTATTATTGTTATTTATTATTATTAATTTGTTACGTTCTATTCGTTTAGATACGGCATTCGTTATTTCAGATAATTCGTAACTTCGGATAAATTCGTATTCGTTACGTTTACTAACAGCCAAGTTTGAAAGGAAATTCCAATACCTATAATTTAATAGTTAGTAATAGTTAAGTTATTATTAGTTAGTTATTATTTCAGATTTCCGAATTTTCGTGTTTTCGAATTTACGAACTTTCGATTTTACAAATTTACGAATATTCGGAAAAAAAATTAAATGAGTTTTCGTTCAGATATTTCCAAATTAACGAATTTGTTGAAATTTGTTAAAAAAGGAATTCGGAACAAAAACTGCGGCCAGCAGGCCAGATGTGGCCCTTTGCTGCATTTTCTTTTATCCAGCCCACTGATACCAACAATGGGGCATAATTTCCTGCTCCACTAACACCAACGATGTGGCAAAATTACTCCCAATGACCCCATAACACCAACAATTGGCCCAATGACGACACCAATGATGGGGCACAATTCCTCCCACTGACATCAACGCTGGGACAAAATTCCTCCCACTGACACCCAACGATGGGGCACAATTCCTCCCAACGACACCAACAATTGGGCCCAATGACACCAATGATGGGGCATGAATCCTCCCAATGACACCAACAATGGAGCACAATCTCTTCCACTGGCACCAAAGATGGGTCATTGTTTTTATAATGCTGATGTCGGGGCCTCTTCTACTCCCAATGGCCCCCCAAAGTCTGAAGAACGGTAAACTGGCCCTTTTTTTAGGAAGTTTGAAGACCCCTGAATCATATTATACTTTCCAAGGCTTTTTTCCCAGAGAATAGGTGCAGGAACTCCTCTTTTCAGAGTCACCCCTTGTCTTAACCCATACCCACCTTTGAGCACCATCCCTTGGTTCCACCCCTGCCTACCTCTCAGTACCGCCCCTTTTAGAGAACACAGACGCATGTAACATTTGTGATACTAAGTAATTTGTATGGAACTTGTTAGTGATAATAAGAAAAGCAGTAAAATAGATTCCCTGCAGCCAGCAACAATAGATCCCCAGCAACAATAGATCCCACCAGCAACAGTGGACCACCCACAACACAGTACACCCCAACAAAAAAGCCAGAAACAATAGACCCCTCCCCCAACAGTTGATCCCTCCCAGCAACAACTGACCCCCAACAACATAAGACCCCCTTCAGCTACAACCAAGACCCCCAACTACCACCCCCCTCAAAATTAGATCCCCTCCAGTGACTATAGATCCTCCAGCAGCAACAATAGACCTTCCCAGCAACAATAACCCCTCCTCCTCCACAAATTAGATCCCCTCCAGCGACAGTAGATCCCCCAGCAGCAACTTATAGACCTCCCCAGCTACAATGACCCCTTTACCCCCAGAAAAATAGATCCCCTCCAGCGACAATACATCTGCCTACAGCCAGCATCAGTAGACTCTGAAGCACAGCCCAGCACTCCTTGCCATTACATACATTAAGTGCTTGCTAGAGGTGCTGGACCTGCGTTCCCCCGCATTCCCGCTGAAAAAAAGCCCTGATACTTTCCAACCGATTTACTAATGCTAGCAGCATAAGGATTAAAAATAGTTAATGTTGATGGAGAGATGTGTTCCGCCCTAAAGATGTGTTCTTGTATACAGGGTATAAGAAGGACACAGAGGCTACTGTATAGGGAGGAACAATTTGGGGGGCTGCAGACTGCCCAATTTCATCACCTTATATATTTTTTATTTTATTTATTTTTATCTAAGTCTTTCATTGAAAGCTGAATAAAAATATTAATATATTTATATTGTTTAAGGTGACTGTATAAATAGGTAATTGGCCTGCTTGCTATTTCCACTAAAAATACACTAAAATATATATATATTTTTTTTGAAGATAAAGATACATTAAAGATAAAACTGTATTGAGTTAAGCAAAGTTCTGTGTGCAATTCACATGGGTGCTGTGGTCTGTACAGTGTAAATCATTTTTTCTTTTTTTTTATGTGGTTGGAGCTGTGTGCAGGCAGCCTTGTTACACTATGGGATGCAGCAGGTGTATGAACACAGCCACAGGTCCTAATTTGACAGGTGTGTGGAGGCACTTGTACGGCCTCCAAAACACTGAGAGCCGGTTCACACCAGGGGGACTCGTCAGGCGACTCAGTCACCTGACAAGTCGCGTTCCACGATTTTCAATGGAACCGTTCTAAGTAAGAGCGACTCAGGTCGCTCCGATTTAGAAAAAGGTTCCTGTACTACTTTTGGGGGCGACCCAAGGCGACCTGCATAGACTTCTATACAGAAGTCATATGCAAATCGCCTCGGCGGGCGTCTCAAGTCGTCTTGAGATCGCGCCGCCGAGGTCGCCCCCACAAGTCGTGCCGCGTCGCGCCGCCCTGGTGTGAACCGGCTCTGACAGTGTGTATTTGGGGCTATTCACCCACACCTGCACTCTTATCAAATTAGGACCTGCGGCTGTGTTCATACAGCAACTATAGATTCCTCATAGAGTAACAGGCAGCTCCAATAACACAAACAGCCAGGTCATTCACACTGTATGGGCCACAGAACCCATGTGAATGAGCCCAAATTTTATATTTCTTTTTTTCCATTTTTTTTAAAAGGATTGTTTTACAAATTTTTTAATTATTTTTTACATTAAAAAAAAAATTAAAATTTCTGTTTTTTTTTTTTACAACGCTGTTGGGGGGCATGGGTGAGATATCAGGGGTCTAAACATGTCACAGATTTGAGACAGAGAAAGGAATTGAGGACACAGATTCTTCAATTCTTTTCTTTGCAGCCTCAGCTGCACTGAAGAGGAATGAACAGGAGACAATTGTAAACTGAAGCATAGTAAACACAGTTTACTATGCTCAGTTATCAATAGGCACAGAAGTGATTGGTACTGATCACTCTCTCTGTCTATTCAGAAAAGGAAAGGGTCAGTAAATTACATATTTACCAGCCCCTTTCACCACTCTCCATCCTCATATATTCAGCTGTGAGAAGGGGGCCCGGGCACACCAGGGGGCACACACTGGAATCAGAAGTGGGCAGGACAGGACGGGGAATCTGTGTTGGGGCAGGGGGGAGGGGGCAATTACAGAACGATGTCCAGTGTCTGTGTTTCTCCCAGCAACAGCTTAAAGCTTGTGGGAGGGAGAGGGGGAGAAACTGGCTGTCCGGGCCCCCCTCTTTGCCTGGGCCCCCTACAGAAGGACCAGTGGTACCCTACTATCTGGGAGAAAGAGACACAATAATTAGTTTTCAATGTGTGTGCACTTCTGTTTTATACAGATTAGTTTTGTGGTGTGCATACACATATCCTACACATGGCCCTGGAAGTCTTCTGTATTTACAAAGAACTACCATTATGGAATACAAATGAGTTTTTGGCACGCTGTGTTGGTGCACCTTTTTCTCCATGCTGGTGCATTGACAGCCCATTCAAAAAAAATGTAAATGTGGTCACATGAAAAGATTGTGTCCCATTTCCACCTTTTTCTGGTCTATAGTTTAGAGAAATACTTCTTGCATTGCCAATGCAAATACTGCCCACTGAATATCAAAAAGGTCCATTAAATGGTTCACACAAGGTCCCTCTCTTCTACATATAAATTAGGCTCTAATTTCTCTAGCTGTGCCTGCTCTGCTCCAATAAACAGAATTGCCCTGGCTCCGCACAGCTATTCACTAGGAAGATCAGTGTTCTGCTGTTTCTCATTCCCCAGTTTTTATGCAGCTAAGAACAGAGGGAATGCAATCACAATTTTTTTTTTATATCTATACACAATTTTTTTGCCTTTCATTTCTATTTTAAACTGAATGGGATGTTTTACAAGGTGAGGGTTTACATATACAGTACTGTAAGGAATACAGGGGTATCCTTTCTCTACCTCCAGCCTTCTGACTGGATAGTGAACAAGTAGTAGCGGACTGATGGGGTTATTTTTCTGCTCTCTCCTCCTAACAGGTATGTGTCCCACACTTCCCTCTCCCAATCTAAGTTCTGCTGTACAGGGGATTCTCAAGAAAAAATTGGGGTACTTCCACTTCTTGCATTTAAAAAAATGCATTCAGTGATTTAGTCATTCAGTATTCTTTGTACCTCCTGGAGTCCAGCTTTAAAGTAGTTGTAAACCCTTACCTACACCCAGTGAAGTGACTGGTCCCAGGTGATACACAGAGATGAAACGCCTACATAAGTTGTACCTGTCTATCTGCAGTCCTTTCTTCTCTACAGCCTATCAAAGTGCTGAATTTTAAATCTTGTCTGAGAGTTCAGAAAAAGAGGGTGGAGAATTGAATTACACTCTGCAGAGCTTGTTGAGGAGAGCTCTAAAAACTGATTGGAGGAAAGGGACATACCCCCCCCCCCCCATTCGCACAGCACACATGAACAAAGCTGAGGCTGTCAATTAGCTGGAGATCCCTCCCCTGTCACAATTTTTCTCTTGGTGTCAGGAAAACTTGTCAGATGTGATTCATGCTGATAGCAGAGGAATGAAGCGGCAGACAAAAGTGACATTTAGCGTTCTTAACTACTTTCTGTCCTGTCCAGCGACCTACCCGTCTGTCACTGGATTTTCGGTGGTCATACCGGGATGATGCCTGCAACTGCAGGCATCCCCCTGGTATCATTTTTTAGAGCTGGTGGTTGACTTTTTTGTAATAGCAATCAGAGTGGCTAACTAGCCACTCGATTGCTAGGAGAGGACGTCCCCCCCCACACCACCTTCTGCAGCTAGCTCTGGCTCTTCTGTCCCAACGGGACACCCGAGCGACCATCCGGGTTCTGCTTTGCTCAGCTGTTCATGATAGTAACCTGAAAGCGATTACATGACAATTAGCGCCATTTTTTTAAAAGCATTAACCACTTCCGGACCGCCGCACGACTATATACGTTTGCACTTTGAAGAGGGATATGTCTGTTATGGCAGCAGCTAGTTGCCATAACCCAGATATCCTCGCCTTCAGCCGGCGGCCCGGTTTCCGATAATGGTGGTCTCTGCGGCGGAAGCATTTTAGTCCAAATATGAGATTTGAGGTCTTTTTGACCCCAGATCTCATATTTAAGAGGACCTGTCATGCTTTTTTCTATTACAAGGGGTGTTTACATTCCTTGTAATAGGAATAAAAGTGACACTTTTTTTTTTTTAAATAGAACAGTGTAAAAAAATAAAATAAAAGGTAAAATAAATAAGAAAAAAAAACATTTTAAACGTGCCCCGTCCCACCGAGCCTGTGTGCAGAAGCGAATGCATACGTGAGCAGCACCCGCATATGTGCAGAAGCGAATGCATACGTGAGCAGCAAACGGTGTTCAAACCCCACATGTGAGGTATTGCCGTGATCGGTAGAGCGAGAGCAATAATTCTAGCCCTAGTCCCCCTCTGTAACTCAAAACATGCAACCTGTAGAATTTTTTAAACGTCGCCTTTGGAGATTTTTAAGGGTAAAACTTTGTCGCCATTCCACGAGCGGGCGCAATTTTGAAGCGTGACATGTTGGGTATCAATTTACTCGGCATAACATTATCTTTCACAATATAAAAAAAATTGGGCTAACTTTACGGTTGTCTTATTTTTTAATTCAAAAAAGTGTATTTTTTCCCAAAAAAGTGCGCTTGTAAGACTGCTGCGCAAATACGATGTGACATAAAGTATTGCAATGACCGTCATTTTATTCTCTAGGGTGTTAGAAAAAAAATGCCCCCGCCCTCCCATGTCAGTCCCACATGCACACAAATAGCGATCGCCCCATACATGTGAGGTATCACTGTCAGATCATGGTCAGTAATTCTAGCACCAGACCTCCTCTGTAAATCTAAAGTGGTAACCTGTAAAGGCTTTTAAAGTGGTTGTAAACCCGATAAAAAAAAAAACCCTGCAAGACAAAGGCATAATGAGCTAGTATGCATAGCATACTAGCTCATTATGAATTACTTACTTGAGATTGAAGCCTCCGCAGCTGTCCTTATTCCCCCCCCCCCCCCCTCCCCTCCGATGGAGACATCTCTTCCAGGGGTTACTTCCGGATATCGCGGCTCCGGTGCTGTTATTGGCTGGAGCCGCAATGACGTCATGCGCGCGGGAGCCGCCGGTAACAGGGATTGAAGCAACGGAACACATGTCCCCTTGCTTCAGTTTGCCCCAGTGCGCATTTGTGCCGATGACTAGAGATGTACAGAACTATTCGCCGGCGAACAGTTCCCGGCGAACATAGCTTGTTCGCGTTCGCCGCGGCCGGCGAACATATGCGATGTTCGGTCCGCCCCCTATTCATTATCATTGAGCAAACATTGACCCTGTACCTCACAGTCAGCAGACACATTCCAGCCAATCAGCAGCATACCCTCCCTCCCAGACCCTCCCACCTCCTGGACAGCATCTATTTTAGATTCAGTCTGAACTTAAGCTACAGTGTTAGCCAGAGGAGGGACAGTTTAGCTGCTGCTGATTTTATAGGGAAAGCTAGGCTAGGCCAGTGTATTCAGTGTTCACTCCACTCCTGAAAGACTCATCTGATCTCTGCTGTAAGCACAGCGTCCTGACAGCACCCCAAAAAGCCCTTTTTAGGGCTGGTAAAACACCAGTCTGCTTGTTTCTTTTTTCTGGACAGCATCTATTTTAGATTCAGTCTGAACTTAAGCTACAGTGTTAGCCAGAGGAGGGACAGTTTAGCTGCTGCTGATTTTATAGGGAAAGCTAGGCTAGGCAAGTGTATTCAGTGTTCACTCCACTCCTGAAAGACTCATCTGATCTCTGCTGTAAGCACAGCGTCCTGACAGCACCCCAAAAAGCCCTTTTTAGGGCTGGTAAAACACCAGTCTGCTTGTTTCTTTTTTCTGGACAGCATCTATTTTAGATTCAGTCTGAACTTAAGCTACAGTGTTAGCCAGAAGAGGGACAGTTTAGCTGCTGCTGATTTTATAGGGAAAGCTAGGCTAGGCCAGTGTATTCAGTGTTCACTCCACTCCTGAAAGACTCATCTGATCTCTGCTGTAAGCACAGCGTCCTGACAGCACCCCAAAAAGCCCTTTTTAGGGCTGGTAAAACACCAGTCTGCTTTTTTGTTTTTTCCTGGACAGCATCTATTTTAGATTCAGTCTGTACTTAAGCTGCAGTGTTAGCCAGAGGAGGGACAGTTTAGCTGCTGCTGATTTTATAGGGAAAGCTAGGCTAGGCCAGTGTATTCAGTGTTCACTCCACTCCTGAAAGACTCATCTGATCTCTGCTGCAAGCACAGCGTCCTGACAGCACCCCAAAAAGCCCTTTTTAGGGCTGGTAAAACACCAGTCTGCTTGTTTTTTTTCCCCGAAACACTAGATAACATAAAAAAAAACACAACAGTTTTGACTGCAGTAGATGAGCAGTCAGTTGCCTGCCAGCGTGTGTGTCAGACCTACAGTGTCTACTGTGCCAACTTCTGCCAGTGCACAGTGCCACTCATATCTGGTGTCACAGTAGCTTGCATAAAAAAAAACAACAGTTTTGACTGCAGTAGATGAGCAGTCAGTTGCCTGCCAGCGTGTGTGTCAGACCTACAGTGTCTACTGTGCCAACTTCTGCCAGTGCACAGTGCCACTCATATCTGGTGTCACAGTAGCTTGCATAAAAAAAACACAACAGTTTTGACTGCAGTAGATGAGCAGTCAGTTGCCTGCCAGCGTGTGTGTCAGACCTACAGTGTCTACTGTGCCAACTTCTGCCAGTGCACAGTGCCACTCATATCTGGTGTCACAGTAGCTTGCACGCATAGTACAACTAAACTAATCTAAAAAAAATGACAGGCAGAGGCAGGCCACCCCGCAGGGGCTGTCGTGGTCGTGGTGCTGTGATTCCCTTTGGCCCTAGAATAATGCCCAGTGTTCAGGGGCCACGTACCCTGAACTCGAAAAGTTCTGAGGACATAGTTGACTGGCTAACACAGGACAGCCAATCTTCTACAGCTTCCGCTCGGAACCTTGACGCACCATCCTTCTCCAGCTCAGCTTTGGGCACCTCTCAAGTTACCACTCGCCCGCCTGCCGCCACCACCAACACTAGCACCACAGTTGCTTCACTTGATCTGTCAGAGGAGTTATTTACACATGAGTTGGAAGAAATGAGTGATGCGCAAACATTATTGCCAGAGGATGTAGATAAAAGGGATATGTCTCAGTCAGGCAGCATTACACACATGGATGTACGGTGTGATGATGATGATGTTGTACCCGCTGCTGCTTCCTTTGCTGAGTAGGGATGAGCTTCGTGTTCGAGTCGAACATACGTTCGACTCGAACATCGGCTTTTCGATCGTTCGACGAAGATCGAACGATTTGGGCCGTTCGCGCCAAATTCGAGTGACGCGAACGGCCCACAATGCACTACGCCATCGCAGTGTCATCCAGGCGCTGTGATTGGCCAAGCATGCACTGTGACCCCGCATGCTTGGCCAATCACAGCGCCGGCAGCGAGGAGAGCAATGATTGGCCACAGGCAGGATGCCTGTGGCCAATTATTGCTGAGGGTGTTTAGTACACGCCCCACACTATAAAAGGCCGCCAGCACGGCGGCCTAGTGTAGTGTGTTCCGGAGCAGGGATAGAGCAGCATAGGCAGGGACAGTGACTGTTATTTCTTTCTTGCTTAACCTGGATTCCTTTAGTTTAGGGAAAGAGAAGGATAGGTAGGGAGAGTGTCAGTGTGTTTTGTGCTTGTGCTATAGTGTGCTTAAAAAAAACATTTATTCTAGGGACAGAAAACTGTAGGTAGGGACAGTGTCAGTTTCTTTCACTCTGCAAGTCCTTGTTTCCAGGGACCTGGAAGGACAGTGAGTGAATTGTCCTTGTGCTATATTGTGCTTAAAAAAACATTTATTCTAGGGACAGAAAACTGTAGGTAGGGAGAGTGTCAGTTTCTTTCACTCTGCAAGTCCTTGTTTCCAGGGACCTGGAAGGACAGTGAGTGAATTGTCCTTGTGCTATATTGTGCTTAAAAAAAAACATTTTTTCTAGGGACAGAAAACTGTAGGTAGGGAGAGTGTTTTTTTTTTTCACTCTGCAAGTCCTTGTTTCCAGGGACCTGTAAGGACAGTGAGTGAATTGTCCTTGTGCTATATTGTGCTTAAAAAAAACATTTATTCTAGGGACAGAAAACTGTAGGTAGGGAGAGTGTCAGTTTATTTCACTCTGCAAGTCCTTGTTTCCAGGGACCTGTAAGGACAGTGAGTGAATTGTCCTTGTGCTATATTGTGATTAAAAAAAACATTTTTTCTAGGGACAGAAAACTGTAGGTAGGGAGAGTGTTTTTTTTCTTTCACTCTGCAAGTCCTTGTTTCCAGGGACCTGTAAGGACAGTGAGTGAATTGTCCTTGTGCTATATTGTGCTTAAAAAAAACATTTATTCTAGGGACAGAAAACTGTAGGTAGGGAGAGTGTCAGTTTATTTCACTCTGCAAGTCCTTGTTTCCAGGGACCTGTAAGGACAGTGAGTGAATTGTCCTTGTGCTATATTGTGATTAAAAAAAACATTTTTTCTAGGGACAGAAAACTGTAGGTAGGGAGAGTGTTTTTTTTCTTTCACTCTGCAAGTCCTTGTTTCCAGGGACCTGTAAGGACAGTGAGTGAATTGTCCTTGTGCTATATTGTGATTAAAAAAACATTTTTTCTAGGGACAGAAAACTGTAGGTAGGGAGAGTGTTTTTTTTCTTTCACTCTGCAAGTCCTTGTTTCCAGGGACCTGGAAGGACAGTGAGTGAATTGTCCTTGTGCTATATTGTGCTTAAAAAAAACATTTATTCTAGGGACAGAAAACTGTAGGTAGGGAGAGTGTCAGTTTATTTCACTCTGCAAGTCCTTGTTTCCAGGGACCTGTAAGGACAGTGAGTGAATTGTCCTTGTGCTATATTGTGATTAAAAAAAAATTTTTTCTAGGGACAGAAAACTGTAGGTAGGGAGAGTGTTTTTTTTCTTTCACTCTGCAAGTCCTTGTTTCCAGGGACCTGTAAGGACAGTGAGTGAATTGTCCTTGTGCTATATTGTGCTTAAAAAAAACATTTATTCTAGGGACAGAAAACTGTAGGTAGGGAGAGTGTCAGTTTATTTCACTCTGCAAGTCCTTGTTTCCAGGGACCTGTAAGGACAGTGAGTGAATTGTCCTTGTGCTATATTGTGCTTAAAAAAAACATTTATTCTAGGGACAGAAAACTGTAGGTAGGGAGAGTGTCAGTTTATTTCACTCTGCAAGTCCTTGTTTCCAGGGACCTGTAAGGACAGTGAGTGAATTGTCCTTGTGCTATATTGTGATTAAAAAAAACATTTTTTCTAGGGACAGAAAACTGTAGGTAGGGAGAGTGTTTTTTTTCTTTCACTCTGCAAGTCCTTGTTTCCAGGGACCTGTAAGGACAGTGAGTGAATTGTCCTTGTGCTATATTGTGCTTAAAAAAAACATTTATTCTAGGGACAGAAAACTGTAGGTAGGGAGAGTGTCAGTTTATTTCACTCTGCAAGTCCTTGTTTCCAGGGACCTGTAAGGACAGTGAGTGAATTGTCCTTGTGCTATATTGTGATTAAAAAAAACATTTTTTCTAGGGACAGAAAACTGTAGGTAGGGAGAGTGTTTTTTTTCTTTCACTCTGCAAGTCCTTGTTTCCAGGGACCTGTAAGGACAGTGAGTGAATTGTCCTTGTGCTATATTGTGATTAAAAAAAACATTTTTTCTAGGGACAGAAAACTGTAGGTAGGGAGAGTGTTTTTTTTCTTTCACTCTGCAAGTCCTTGTTTCCAGGGACCTGGAAGGACAGTGAGTGAATTGTCCTTGTGCTATATTGTGCTTAAAAAAAACATTTATTCTAGGGACAGAAAACTGTAGGTAGGGAGAGTGTCAGTTTATTTCACTCTGCAAGTCCTTGTTTCCAGGGACCTGTAAGGACAGTGAGTGAATTGTCCTTGTGCTATATTGTGATTAAAATTTTTTTTTTTCTAGGGACAGAAAACTGTAGGTAGGGAGAGTGTTTTTTTTCTTTCACTCTGCAAGTCCTTGTTTCCAGGGACCTGTAAGGACAGTGAGTGAATTGTCCTTGTGCTATATTGTGCTTAAAAAAAACATTTATTCTAGGGACAGAAAACTGTAGGTAGGGAGAGTGTCAGTTTATTTCACTCTGCAAGTCCTTGTTTCCAGGGACCTGTAAGGACAGTGAGTGAATTGTCCTTGTGCTATATTGTGCTTAAAAAAAACATTTATTCTAGGGACAGAAAACTGTAGGTAGGGAGAGTGTCAGTTTATTTCACTCTGCAAGTCCTTGTTTCCAGGGACCTGTAAGGACAGTGAGTGAATTGTCCTTGTGCTATATTGTGATTAAAAAAAACATTTTTTCTAGGGACAGAAAACTGTAGGTAGGGAGAGTGTTTTTTTTCTTTCACTCTGCAAGTCCTTGTTTCCAGGGACCTGTAAGGACAGTGAGTGAATTGTCCTTGTGCTATATTGTGCTTAAAAAAAACATTTATTCTAGGGACAGAAAACTGTAGGTAGGGAGAGTGTCAGTTTATTTCACTCTGCAAGTCCTTGTTTCCAGGGACCTGTAAGGACAGTGAGTGAATTGTCCTTGTGCTATATTGTGCTTAAAAAAAACATTTATTCTAGGGACAGAAAACTGTAGGTAGGGAGAGTGTCAGTTTATTTCACTCTGCAAGTCCTTGTTTCCAGGGACCTGTAAGGACAGTGAGTGAATTGTCCTTGTGCTATATTGTGATTAAAAAAAACATTTTTTCTAGGGACAGAAAACTGTAGGTAGGGAGAGTGTTTTTTTTCTTTCACTCTGCAAGTCCTTGTTTCCAGGGACCTGTAAGGACAGTGAGTGAATTGTCCTTGTGCTATATTGTGCTTAAAAAAAACATTTATTCTAGGGACAGAAAACTGTAGGTAGGGAGAGTGTCAGTTTATTTCACTCTGCAAGTCCTTGTTTCCAGGGACCTGTAAGGACAGTGAGTGAATTGTCCTTGTGCTATATTGTGATTAAAAAAAACATTTTTTCTAGGGACAGAAAACTGTAGGTAGGGAGAGTGTTTTTTTCTTTCACTCTGCAAGTCCTTGTTTCCAGGGACCTGTAAGGACAGTGAGTGAATTGTCCTTGTGCTATATTGTGATTAAAAAAAACATTTTTTCTAGGGACAGAAAACTGTAGGTAGGGAGAGTGTTTTTTTTCTTTCACTCTGCAAGTCCTTGTTTCCAGGGACCTGGAAGGACAGTGAGTGAATTGTCCTTGTGCTATATTGTGCTTAAAAAAAACATTTATTCTAGGGACAAAAAACTGTAGGTAGGGAGAGTGTCAGTTTATTTCACTCTGCAAGTCCTTGTTTCCAGGGACCTGTAAGGACAGTGAGTGAATTGTCCTTGTGCTATATTGTGATTAAAAAAAACATTTTTTCTAGGGACAGAAAACTGTAGGTAGGGAGAGTGTTTTTTTTCTTTCACTCTGCAAGTCCTTGTTTCCAGGGACCTGTAAGGACAGTGAGTGAATTGTCCTTGTGCTATATTGTGATTAAAAAAAACATTTTTTCTAGGGACAGAAAACTGTAGGTAGGGAGAGTGTTTTTTTTCTTTCACTCTGCAAGTCCTTGTTTCCAGGGACCTGGAAGGACAGTGAGTGAATTGTCCTTGTGCTATATTGTGCTTAAAAAAAACATTTATTCTAGGGACAGAAAACTGTAGGTAGGGAGAGTGTCAGTTTATTTCACTCTGCAAGTCCTTGTTTCCAGGGACCTGTAAGGACAGTGAGTGAATTGTCCTTGTGCTATATTGTGATTAAAAAAAACATTTTTTCTAGGGACAGAAAACTGTAGGTAGGGAGAGTGTTTTTTTTCTTTCACTCTGCAAGTCCTTGTTTCCAGGGACCTGTAAGGACAGTGAGTGAATTGTCCTTGTGCTATATTGTGCTTAAAAAAAACATTTATTCTAGGGACAGAAAACTGTAGGTAGGGAGAGTGTCAGTTTATTTCACTCAGCAAGTCCTTGTTTCCAGGGACCTGTAAGGACAGTGAGTGAATTGTCCTTGTGCTATATTGTGCTTAAAAAAAACATTTATTCTAGGGACAGAAAACTGTAGGTAGGGAGAGTGTCAGTTTATTTCACTCTGCAAGTCCTTGTTTCCAGGGACCTGTAAGGACAGTGAGTGAATTGTTCTTGTGCTATATTGTGATTAAAAAAAACATTTTTTCTAGGGACAGAAAACTGTAGGTAGGGAGAGTGTCAGTTTATTTCACTCTGCAAGTCCTTGTTTCCAGGGACCTGTAAGGACAGTGAGTGAATTGTTCTTGTGCTATATTGTGATTAAAAAAAACATTTTTTCTAGGGACAGAAAACTGTAGGTAGGGAGAGTGTCAGTTTATTTCACTCTGCAAGTCCTTGTTTCCAGGGACCTGTAAGGACAGTGAGTGAATTGTTCTTGTGCTATATTGTGATTAAAAAAAACATTTTTTCTAGGGACAGAAAACTGTAGGTAGGGAGAGTGTTTTTTTTCTTTCACTCTGCAAGTCCTTGTTTCCAGGGACCTGTAAGGACAGTGAGTGAATTGTCCTTGTGCTATATTGTGCTTAAAAAAAACATTTATTCTAGGGACAGAAAACTGTAGGTAGGGAGAGTGTCAGTTTCTTTCACTGTGAAAGTCCTTGTTTCAAGGGACAGAGAAGGACACCTGAAGGTAGCCCTTATTGCTTTTTTCCCATCTCCCTGCAGGCCATCTATTAGAATGTCTGGAAGGCAAACAAGGAGAGGCAGACAGTCAGGAGGCAATAAAAGAGGGCAAGCAGGCTCTGTGTCTGGGGGCAACAGTGCTGGTCGTGGACGCGGTGCATTGTCATCAGCACATGGCCATGGGACACGCTTGTCCTTCTTTTCGGCAGCTGGACATGTTGAGCCACATCATGCCGAAGACTTGGTAGAGTGGATGACCAAGCCCTCCTCCTCCTCCTCATCCTCTCTCACCCAGGCTCAGGGTACTGGAAAAGCAGCTGCCAAAGCGTCGCCTTCCCTGGTATCAATGTCAGACAAATCATCAGTCACTCCTTCCCTAGACCCACCATGTCCTCCTCCTGAGGAGTCCCCCGAACTGTTTCAGCACAGTGTTGGGTACATGCTCCAGGAGGATGCCCAGCGTTTCGAAGGGTCTGATGATGAAACCCAGCTAGAGGAAGGCAGTAGCGTGAGAGCAGACAGAGGGGATGCTCAAGAAGGACACCAATCTGGCAGTCATGTTCCAGCAGCTGCAGCATACTGCCAGATTGGCTCCAGTGATGAGGAGGGAGGGGATGATGAGGTCACTGACTCCACGTGGGTGCCTAATAGGAGAGAGGAGGAGGAGGAGGATGAGGAGGAGGCACATCTCCAACGAGGCAGGATGCCCTTTGGTGGCCAGCGTAAGGGCAGTACACCGACGGAATCACACCGCAGAGCTCCGCCTGTGCAGGGCGCTGCCTCTGCCCGTCATTCAAAAAGTTCTTTGGTGTGGGCCTTTTTTGAGGCTAGTGCATCAGATCGCACAGCTGCTGTTTGCAACATATGTCTCAAGCGTATATCGCGTGGCCAAAACATCAGCCGCTTGGGTACCACATGCCTGACCAGACATATGTTGACCTGCCATGCAGCTCGTTGGCAAGCCTACCTCAAAGACCCACACCAAAGAACAAAGCGGACCTCTCCTTGCACCACATCAGCTGGGATCTCCAACCCCACTATAACTTCAGTCCTCTCTGAAACATGCACTGAGAGGAATGAAGGTGTAGAATTAGGTGTGTCACAGCCAAGTACTTGCGGCCACTCTGCTAGCAGTACACCGACGTCCGATTCTAGCAGGCAAATTTCCCTGCCCCAGCTGCTGGACCGTCGAAAGAAGTTCACTCCCAGCCATCCACATGCCCAGCGGTTGAATGCTAGCTTGGCTAAATTGCTAGCGCTTCAACTGCTGCCTTTTCAGTTGGTAGACTCGGCCCCCTTCCGTGAGTTTGTGCAATGTGCGGTTCCTCAGTGGCAGGTTCCCAAACGCCACTTTTTCTCACGGAAGGCTATTCCGGCTCTCTACCGGCATGTGGAAGGCAATGTCTTGGCCTCGCTGGACAGGGCGGTCAGCGGTAAGGTGCATATTACCGCTGACTCATGGTCCAGCAGGCATGGACAGGGACGTTACCTTTCTTTCACGGCCCATTGGGTCACTCTTTTGGCAGCTGGGAAGGATGCAGGACAAGGTGCAGTAGTGTTGGAGGTTGTCCCACCGCCACGCCTCCAAAATGCTACTACTGGTTGTGACACACCTCTCTCCTCCACCCCCTCCTCTTCTTCTTCCTCCATGGCCTCTTCCTGTGGTTTGTCCTATGAACCAGCGGTGCTCCGTAGCCGTTCACGGGGCTACGCAAGTACGCAGGCAAAAAGATGCCATGCCGTGCTTGCGCTGGTGTGTTTGGGGGACAGAAGCCACACTGGGGCAGAGGTCCTGTCTGCTCTGCAGGGCCAGGCCGAGAGTTGGTTGACGCCACGCCAGCTTAAGCCAGGAATGGTGGTTTGCGACAATGGCACCAACCTCCTCTCCGCCCTCCGACAGGGACAACTGACCCATGTGCCCTGTGTGGCTCACGTCCTTAACCTGGTGGTGCAGCGGTTCTTGGGCAGGTACCCGGGCTTACAGGATGTCCTGAGGCAGGCCAGGAAAGTCTGTGTGCATTTCCGCAGATCTTATAATGCCAGTGCTCGCCTGGCTGAGCTGCAAAAGGAGTTGAACCTGCCCAAGAACCGCCTTATATGTGACATGCCCACCAGGTGGAACTCAACGTTGGCCATGCTGCAGCGGCTGCACACGCAGCAGAGGGCCATCAATGAGTACCTGTGCGACTACGGCACCAGGACAGGGTCAGGGGAGCTTGGTTTTTTTTCTCCACGCCAGTGGGGCATGATCAGGGATGCATGCACTGTCCTGGCACCATTTGAGGAGGCCACGAGGATGGTGAGCAGTGACAGTGCATGCATCAGTGACACTGTACCTCTTGTCCACCTGTTGGAGCACACGCTGCGTGGAATAATGGACAGGGCACTTGAGGCAGAACAGAGGCAGGAAGAGGAGGACTTCCTTGCCTCTCAAGGCCCCCTTTACCCAGACAGTGTTCCTTCTGTCCCACCCATCGCACAGGAAGAGGAGGAGGAGGAGGAGGAGGAGGAGGATTGTGTCAGCATGGAGGTGGAGGCTGGCACTCAGCATCATCAGCAGCAGTCTTTTAGGGATGATTTACAGTCCCAAGAAACCAGTGGACTTGTACGTGGCTGGGAGGAGGTGGCTGCGGATCATGTCGTCCTTAGTGACCCAGAGGACTCCGGACCAAATGCCTCAGCAAACCTACGCTGCATGGCCTCCCTGATCCTGCAAAGTCTGCGGAAGGATCCTCGTATTCTTCGGATCAAGGAGAGGGACCATTACTGGCTGGCCACTCTCCTTGATCCACGGTACAAGGGTAAGGTTGCGGACCTTATGTTACCGTCGCAGAGGGAGCAGAGGATGAGACAACTCCGGGAGGCCTTGCAGAAAGGTCTGTGCAACGCGTTCCCAGAGACTGGGAGGTTACAAACTCCTGGTCCTGGACAACGAGTTGCTGAGGCTTCGGCCAGTCAAAGAAGGAGCGGTGGGGAAGGTGGCCGTCTGACCGATGCGTTCAGACAATTCTTTAGTCCGCAGCCCCAAAGTATGATCGGTTCCAGCAACCATCGCCAGCGTCTGATAAACATGGTGCAGGAATATCTAGGGGCAAGGTCAGACTTGGACACCTTTCCCACCGAAAATCCTCTGGCTTACTGGGTCTTGAGGATGGATCACTGGCCAGAGCTTGCACAGTATGCAATTGAGCTACTGGCCTGTCCTGCATCCAGCGTTCTTTCGGAACGCACATTCAGTGCTGCTGGAGGATTTGTCACGGATCACAGGGTGCGCCTGTCCACCGACTCGGTTGATCGACTGACTTTCATCAAGATGAACCAGTCTTGGATCACCACCAGCTACCACACACCTGATGCTGATATAACAGACTAATTGATTTTAACATGTCACATCCCTTCAAGACTGATGCTGATGCTGAGTGCCTGTGCTGTTATGTTGACTGGCTATCCTCCTCCTCCGAGTCCTCAATGATACGATTGATGATGATAGCTTGGAAGATCATTTTTGTTTATGGGTGCCGCCACCAGTGGCTAAGGCCCAATTTTTCAGCCCCTGTTTTACAGGGGCGTGTAATTACAATTTTTTTAGCAATAATTTGCCATAGGGCTCATTGCTGTGCTCCAAGTACAGTATCTGTGAGGGGTTGGAGTGTTGTGGCACCAGTGCCTAAGGCCCAATTTTTCAGCCCCTGTTTAACAGGGGCGTGTCATTACAATTTTTGAAGCAATACTTTGCAACAGGGCTCATTGCTGTGCTCCAAGTACAGTATCTGTGAGGGGTTGTAGTGTTGTCCCACCAGTGCCTAAGGCCCAATTTTTCAGCCCCTGTTCAACAGGGGCATGCAATTACAATTCTTGATCTAATAATTCACAGCAGGGTCCATTGCTGCACCCACCAAGAGTAACTCTGAGGGCTTACAGTCTTGTGGCAACGCCACCACCACCACCACCACGAAAGGCCCAATTTTTCAGCCCCTGTTCAAAAGGGGCATGTAATTACAATTCTTGATCTAATAATTCACAGCAGGGCCCATTGCTGCACCCACCAAGAGTAACTGTCAGGGCTTACAGTGTTGTGGCACCAGCACCACCATCAAAGCCCCAATTTTTACTACCACTGTTCAACAATTATATGTAATTAAAATTCCTGATATAATAGTTGACAGCAGGGCGTTCCAGCACCAACCAAGAGTAACTGAGTGCTTACAGTGTTGTGCCAACACCAACAACTAAGGGGCCTATTTCTGCAGAGTATATACGGCAGGTCCCTACTTTCAAACATCCAACTTACAAACGACTCCTACTTGCAAACGAAAGAAGACAACAGGAAGTGAGAGGAAATCTACCCCTAGAAAGGAAAATTCTCTCCTGTAAGAATAAATATGGGAGAAAGGGGTCTCATCTGTACTGATGCTTTATCAGCAATCCTTGTTTCAAGAAAAACACCACATTTCAAAAACAGTTGTCATTGGGACGGAAAGTGAGGTGAAATGTTCTGAACAGGGGCACAGACAGCAAAACAAATGTTACAGGGGTGATAACCCTTACCTATGTTTCCCAAAAAGTTTAAAAATAGATTTTTGGGCTGGAGCTACACTTCAACAATGTACCTGTTCAAAATTACAAACACATTCTACATAAGAACAAACCTACAGTCCCTGTCTTGTATGCACCGCCTGTATACGGCTGTTCAGAGTATATAGGGCCTTTTTTATTTTATGTGCGGGGTTCCCCTTAATATCCATACAAGACCCAAAGGGGCTGGTAATGGGCTGGGGTAGGGGGGGGGGGGGGTCATGGGGTAGCTATGCCATTTTTCTTAAAGAATTTCATCCATATTACCGGGACCAGACATTACATTAAAGCCGCAAGCAGTTTTAAATGGCTTTTTTTTCCTTTAGAAGTGTCATTTTGTGCAGGGACAGTTCTAAACACGGGAAACACGTGGCACTTCACAGGCATACTTTAGACACCCCCCAGGTACGATATTTAAAGGAATATTTGACTTTTTTTTTTTCACTTTATGCATCATTAAAATGACTGCTCCCGAAAAACGACCGTTTTTAAAACTTCTTTTTGCATTGATACATGTCCCCTGTGTCAGGGTCACCTGTGGCCAGGTGACAGATGCACACCGTAGGGGACAGGAGTGCACCGCGAGGTAGTGAACCCTATGGCTGGCTTCTGTGGATAGGAAACTGGGTGGTTGTGGAAAGCGGGACCAGAGGAGCACAACCGGGATCCCAACGGAAGCGAGAGCCAAGATTCCCCAGGGCGCGGAGTCTAAGACCCAGCTGGTCTTCTCCAGGGCCTCTAGTGGTGAGGATGTTACGCTGCAGGCTGGGACCAGGTCGCGGCCCCTGGAGTTTCCTAGCTCACGCCCCGTAGGATAAGGGGAAGCAGCAGCACACGATAGAGAGAACCGAATAACAAGCCGAAGGTCAGGGGCCACAAGCAGACAAGGATAACGAAGAACGAGCCGAAGGTCAAGGGTCACGAGCAGACAGGGATGGTCGGGGACAAGCCAATAACGTAACAGAGAGACAGACGTAGCACACGGCAGGCAGGAACCCAAACACACAATGCCTAACAAACACGTTGATCAGCAAAGCAGGCTTGCAGTGCACAGGTTAATATAGTGTTCAGTGATAGGGCCTGGGGTGGAGTCAGGCTGGGAGGAGATTATAAAGGAAGCCAGGTGAAGGAGGTCTGGTCTCTAGATGAACACATGAGGAGGAAGGTAAGATGGCAGACAGACATTAATGCATATCCATGACAGTACCCTCCCTCTTACGAGGCCTCCCCCTTCCCCGCCTGGGCCCAGGTTTAGAGGGAAACTTCAGATGAAACTCCTTTAACAGACGAGGTGCAAAGACCTCAGATGCAGTGATCCAAGACCTCTCCTCAGGACCAAACCCTTTCCAATGAACGAGGTACTGAAGAACGCCTTTACAGAGTCGGGAGTCCAGAATTTGACTGATCTCGTACTCCTGATTATCCTCCGAGACAGGCGCCACGGTAGGAAGAGGACGAGAGAATTTATTGAGGACTAAAGGCTTTAGAAGAGCAACATGAAAGGAGTTAGTGATTTTAAGGCTCTTAGGAATCTGGAGTTTGAAACAAACCGGATTCAGTTTAGCAGTTACCGTGTATGGACCGATGAATCGTGGAGCAAACTTCAGAGAAGGAACTCGGAGCTTGATGTTCCTGGTAGAGAGCCAGACTTTGTCCCCTGGCTGAAGAGAAGGCGGTTTACGCCTGCGGCGGTCTGCAAAGCCTTTGAATTTTTCAGCAGCTGCCCGGAGGGAATCATGAACGTGACCCCAAACGGAATTGAGAGACTCCTGAACCGAAGCCAAAGCTGGAATGTCTGGAGAACAGATCATAGGAAGAGGAAGTTGAGGGTGTTTTCCATAAACTGTGAAAAAGGGTGTCTTCTGCGAACTGGTATTCACATGATTGTTATGGGAGAATTCTGCCCACGGGAGTAGAGAGGACCAATCGTCATGGTGAGAAGACACAAAGGTGCGAAGAAAGACCTCTAACTCCTGATTAACCCTCTCAGTCTGTCCATTGGATTGGGGATGGTAAGAAGAAGAAAAATCCAAGACAATATTGAGGGATTTGCAAAAGGCTCTCCAAAAACGAGACGTGAATTGGACTCCCCTGTCGGAAACAATATGAGAAGGGACCCCATGTAGGCGGAGAATTTCTCGAATGAAAATGGGAACCAAGGCAGGGGCAGAAGGAAGACCAGGAAGAGGAACAAAATGAGCCATCTTGGAGAATCGATCGATTACCACCCAAATGACTGTATTATTCTCAGACAGTGGGAGATCGGTGATAAAATCCATGGCAATATGGGCCCAGGGTTCCTTAGGAATAGGCAAGGGCATGAGGAGACCAGCAGGAGCTTGTGTGGAGGATTTGGACTGAGCACAGACATGACAAGCTTTAACGTAGTCTTTGACGTCTGAGCGGAGATTAGGCCACCAGTAGTGACGACTGATGAGTAGGAAGGATCGGAGGAATCCAGAATGCCCTGCCACCTTGGAATCATGTCCCCAACGAAGGATCTTAGCTCTTAGCTCAGTGGGGACAAAGGTCTTACCAGGCGGAATTTTAGACTTCAGGGTGGTAGAGTGGGCAACAATGCATGAGGTGGGAATGATCGGCTCAGGTTCAGGGGCGGACTCCTCGTCCAAAGTGTCAAATGACCTAGAGAGCGCATCAGCCCGACCGTTGCAGGAACCAGGTTTGTAGGTAATCGTGAAATTAAAACGGGCAAAGAAGAGACTCCACCTGGCCTGTCTAGGATTCAGACGTTTAGCATTCTGTAGATACTGTAAATTCTTGTGATCGGTAAAGATCGTTATGGAGTGAGGGGAACCCTCCAAGAGATGACGCCACTCCTCTAACGCCAATTTAATAGCGAGAAGTTCCCGATCACCGATGGCATAATTCCTCTCTGCCTGAGAATTTTTTTTGGAGAAGAACGCACATGGTTGGCGTCTCTTCTCAAAGATTTGAAGAAGCACAGCTCCCACCCCCATTGAGGAAGCGTCCACTTCAATAAAAAATGCATTCCCAGGATTTGGTCTCCTCAAGAGGGGGCCAGAAACAAAGGCCTGTTTCAGGTTGTGAAATGCAGAGACAGCTTCGGGAGGCCAGTCTCTGGCATTCACACCCTTCTTGGTCAAAGCGATAATAGGCGCGGCAATGGAAGAGTAATTCCTTATGAACTGCCTATAATAATTAGTGAAGCCAAGAAAGCGCTGTGTGGCCTTGAGGCTAGCAGGAAGAGGCCAGTTGGTGATAGCCAAGACCTTCCCAGGGTCCATACGAAGCCCCGAACATGAGACAAAGCACCCCAAAAACAGGACCTCAGAACATTCAAAGGAACATTTCTCCAGCTTGGCATAGAGATTGTTCTCTCTAAGACGTTGAAGTACAGTGCGGACATGGTTTCTGTGGACGAGCAGATTTTCAGAAAAGATCAGAATGTCATCCAGATAGATGACAACAAACTGGTACAGCAGATCTCTGAAGATTTCATTGACAAAGTTTTGAAACACGGCTGGAGCATTACACAGACCAAAAGGCATCACCAGATATTCGTAATGCCCGTCTCTAGTGTTAAATGCAGTCTTCCATTCGTCACCCTCCCGTATTCGAATGAGATTGTACGCGCCTCTGAGATCCAACTTGGTGAAAATGGAGGCACCCTTCAACCTATCGAATAGCTCAGATATTAAGGGTAAGGGGTATCGATTTTTAATAGTAACCGCATTTAAACCCCGATAATCGATGCAGGGTCTTAAGGTACCATCCTTTTTGGCAACAAAAAAGAACCCTGCCCCTGCAGGCGATGAGGATTTCCGGATGAACCCTCTCTCCAGATTCTCTGCTACATACTCCGACATGGCCTGGGTCTCTGGGATGGACAGAGGGTAGGTACGACCCCTGGGTAGAGTTGCTCCGGGGACAAGATCAATAGCACAGTCAAAAGACCTGTGGGGAGGAAGCACCTCAGCTGATTTTTTACAGAACACATCCCGGTAATCGCTGTATGCGGCGGGAAGATCAGAAGAAACAGAAGTGGCAGCAACCGGAAGACTCTCCTTGGGGGTCACCTTGAGAAGACACGACGAGAAACATGAGGAACCCCAGGCCAGGATCTGCCCAGAGACCCAGTCCACATGTGGAGAGTGGAGCTGTAGCCAAGGGAGGCCCAATACAACTGGGGTAGAGGCCTTGGGTAGAATAAGAAAGGATATCCACTCCTGGTGGAGAATCCCTACCGACATCCTAATGGGTAGCGTCTGGAAGCGAATAGGGCCCCCTGGGAGAACAGTGCCATCAATTGCCGAGACTACCAATGGGGTAGTGAGAGGTGAAAGGGTAAGCTTCATAGAAGAAGCAGTTCTCCAATCCATGAAATTGCCGGCAGCCCCGGAATCCAGGTATGCAAGGGTTGACTGAGGAGAAGTGCCTACATGAAGGGACACCGGCAAGAGCAGGCGAGAAGGTGATGTTTCTGGGTCCAATACTCCACCTTCCAAATGTATTAGACCCGAGCGTTTCCCGGACGAAGCGAGCAGGAGTCACGAAAATGACCCTTGCCCCCACAATAGAGGCACAAGCCCAGAGTTCTGCGCCTAGCACGTTCTTCGGGGGTTAGTCTGGTCCGGCCCAGCTGCATAGGTTCTTCAGCAGGTAGAGGATGCTCCACGGAATGAAGGGAGGGGAGCTCAGACTGGCTAGGACCCAGAGAGTGCTGGCGTCTTTTTTCTAAGGACCTCTCTTGAAAACGAATGTCGATCTGGTTGCATAATGAAATTACATCGTCCAGACCGACGGGAATGGCTCTTCCCGCTAATTCGTCTTTCACTCGGTCAGAGAGGCCATGTAAAAAGGTAGCGACCAGGGCCTCATTATTCCAGCTCAATTCAGCTGTGTGGATACGGAACTGAAGAGCATATTGCCCCACTGAACTAGATTCTTGGCGAAGACGTAAGACAGCACTAGCCGCTGAAGAAGCCCGAGCCGGCTCTTCGAAGATATTACGAAAGAGCTTCAAGAATTCGGACAGACTGGAAACCACCGGATCGTTCCTCTCCCACAGGGGGGCAGCCCAGGCCAAAGCTTCACCGGAGAGGAGGGAAATGATATAGGCTACCTTAGCCCGGTCAGATAGGAAGCTTTGAGGCTGAAGCTCAAAATGAATAGTGCATTGGCTGAGAAACCCCCTGCAGGCCTTGGAGTCCCCAGAGAAACGGAACGGAGCTGGCAATCTTAGTGAGTGTGAGGCTGCGACTGGTGCGATAGGTACAGCCGCTGGTTGTACTTGGGGTTGCGGATTCGGGGTTCCCAAGGAGACCTGAAGCTGCTCGAATCGAGAAGCCAGATCCTGGAGGAATCGCATCACCTGGGTCTGATTTGATTCCTGGGTCTCAAGTCTGCGAACTATGCCCTGCAATGGATCATCCGCGGGAAGCGGGATGTCAGCCGGGTTCATGGCTGATCAAACTGTCAGGGTCACCTGTGGCCAGGTGACAGATGCACACCGTAGGGGGACAGGAGTGCACCGCGAGGTAGTGAACCCTATGGCTGGCTTCTGTGGATAGGAAACTGGGTGGTTGTGGAAAGTGGGACCAGAGGAGCACAACCGGGATCCCAACGGAAGCGAGAGCCAAGATTCCCCAGGGCGCGGAGTCTAAGACCCAGCTGGTCTTCTCCAGGGCCTCTAGTGGTGAGGATGTTACGCTGCAGGCTGGGACCAGGTCGCGGCCCCTGGAGTTTCCTAGCTCACGCCCCGTAGGATAAGGGGAAGCAGCAGCACACGATAGAGAGAACCGAATAACAAGCCGAAGGTCAGGGGCCACAAGCAGACAAGGATAACGAAGAACGAGCCGAAGGTCAAGGGTCACGAGCAGACAGGGATGGTCGGGGACAAGCCAATAACGTAACAGAGAGACAGACGTAGCACACGGCAGGCAGGAACCCAAACACACAATGCCTAACAAACACGTTGATCAGCAAAGCAGGCTTGCAGTGCACAGGTTAATATAGTGTTCAGTGATAGGGCCTGGGGTGGAGTCAGGCTGGGAGGAGATTATAAAGGAAGCCAGGTGAAGGAGGTCTGGTCTCTAGATGAACACATGAGGAGGAAGGTAAGATGGCAGACAGACATTAATGCATATCCATGACACCCTGGTGCACAACCCGGGTTCCCAAACCCTATTTATGACAATAACATGCATAATAGTTGTTATAATTAGCACTTTAGAATTCGAACGTTCGCATCCATTGTATTTAATAGGGTTCTAATGTTCGTTCGAACTTTCGGTCCGTTCGCGGGTTCTGGTGCGAACCGAACCCGGGGGTGTTCGGCTCATCACTATTGCTGAGTTGTCAGATACAAGTGAAGCGGTTGATGATGACGATGTGGATGTCACGTGGGTGCCCGCTCGAAGAGAAGAAGAACAGGGGGAAAGTTCAGATGGGGAGACAGAGAGGAGGAGGAGACGAGTTGGAAGGAGGGGTAGGTCGTCGCAAGGAGCTAGTGGCACAGTCAGACAGCATGTATCGGCACCCGGGGTCAGCCAGACAGCACGCCAATCAACGCATGCTGTTGCCACCACCAGAATGCCGCCATTGCAAAGCTCAGCAGTGTGGCATTTTTTTTGTGTGTCTGCCTCTGATAACAGCAATGCCATTTGCAACCTGTGCCAAAAGAAACTGAGTCGTGGGAAATCCAACACCCACCTAGGTACAACTGCTTTGCGAAGGCACATGATCTCACATCACAAACGCCTATGGGATCAACACATGATGACGAGTACAAGCAGCACACAAGCTCAAAGCCACCATCCTCCTCCTGGTCCAGCATCTTCAGCCACGTCAACCACTGCTGTCCTCCTTGCCCCCTCTCAACCATCTGACACTACGTCTCTCGCCTTGAGCAGTTCCTGCTCATCTGCCCACAGTCAGGTGTCTGTCAAGGACATGTTTGAGCGTAAGAAGCCAATGTCACAGAGTCACCCCCTTGCCCGGCGTCTGACAGCTGGCTTGTCGGAACTCTTAGCCCGCCAGCTTTTACCATACAAGCTGGTGGAGTCTGAGGCCTTCAAAAAATTTGTAGCTATTGGGACACCGCAGTGGAAGGTACCCGGCCAAAATTTCTTTTCACAAAAGGCAATCCCCAACCTGTACTCTATTGTGCAAAAGGAAGTCATGGCATGTCTGGCACACAGTGTTGGGGCAAGGGTCCATCTGACCACTGATACCTGGTCTGCAAAGCACGGTCAGGGCAGGTATATCACCTACACTGCTCATTGGGTAAACCTGCTGACGGCTGCCAAGCATGTAATGCGTGGCTCTGCAGAGGAGTTGGTGGTGACACCACCACGACTTGCAGGCAGGCCTGCTGTCACCTCCTCTACTCCTCCTACTCCATCCTCTTCGATAACCTCCTCGGCTGAGTCCTCTTCTGCTGCTGCGTCTTGCTCCACATCAACAGCACCCCCCCAGCTCCCCAGGGGCTATTCCACATCCCGGATACGACAGTGTCACGCTGTCTTGGGGTTGACTTGCCTGAAAGCAGAGAGTCACACCGGACCAGCACTCCTGTCCGCCCTGAACGCACAGGTGGATCAGTGGCTGACTCCGCACCAACTGGAGATCGGCAAAGTGGTGTGTGACAACGGAAGCAATTTGTTGGCGGCATTGAATTTGGGCAAGTTGACACATGTGCCGTGCATGGCACATGTGTTAAATCTGATTGTACAACGCTTTGTGCATAAGTACCCAGACTTACAGGATGTCCTCAAGCAGGCCAGGAAGGTGTGTGGCCATTTCAGGCGTTCCTACACAGCCATGGCGCACTTTTCAGATATCCAGCGGCGAAACAACATGCCAGTGAGGCGCTTGATTTGCGACAGCCCGACACGTTGGAATTCAACACTCCTAATGTTCGACCGCCTGCTCCAACAAGAAAAAGCCGTCAACGAGTATTTGTATGGCCGGGGTGCTAGGACAGCCTCTGCGCAGCTGGGAATTTTTTTGCCACGTTACTGGACGCTCATGCGCAATGCCTGTAGGCTCATGCGTCCTTTTGAGGAGGTGACAAACCTAGTCAGTCGCACTGAAGGCACCATCAGCGACATCATCCCATTTGTTTTCTTCCTGGAGCGTGCCCTGCGAAGAGTGCTGGATCAGGCCGTAGATGAGCGTGAAGAGGAAGAGGAAGAGTTGTGGTCACCATCACCACCACCAGAAACAGCCTTATCAGCATCGCTTGCTGGACCTGCGGCAACGCTGGAAGAGGAGTCTGAGGAAGAGGAGTCAGAGGAGGAATGTGGCTTTGAGGAGGAGGAGGAAGACCAACCACAGCAGGCATCCCAGGGTGCTCGTTGTCACCTATCTGGTACCCGTGGTGTTGTACGTGGCTGGGGGGAAGAACAGACCTTCAGTGAGATCAGTGAGGACGAGGAACAGGACATGAGTAGCTCGGCATCCAACCTTGTGCAAATGGGGTCTTTCATGCTGTCGTGCCTGTTGAGGGACCCTCGTATAAAAAGGCTGAAGGAGAACGACCTGTATTGGGTGGCCACGCTACTAGACCCCCCGTATAAGCAGAAAGTGCCAGAAATGTTACCGAATTACAGGAAGTCGGAAAGGATGCAGCAGTTCCAAAATAAATTAAAAAGTATGCTTTACACAGCGTATAAGGGTGATGTCACAGCACAACGGGAATCTAACAGGGGAAGAGGTGAAAGTAATCCTCCTCCTACCACGACCATGCCGGCAAGGACAGGACGCTTTACAGACGTGTTGTTGATGGAGGACATGCGGAGCTTTTTAAGTCCTACGCATCGCCACAGCCCTTCGGGGTCCACCCTCAGAGAACGACTCGACCGACAGGTAGCAGACTACCTCGCCTTAACTGCAGATATCGACACTCTGAGGAGCGATGAACCCCTTGACTACTGGGTGTGCAGGCTTGACCTGTGGCCTGAGCTATCCCAATTTGCGATAGAACATCTGGCCTGCCCCGCTTCAAGTGTCCTTTCAGAAAGGACCTTCAGTGCAGCAGGAGGTATTGTCACTGAGAAGAGAAGTCGCCTAGGTCAAAAAAGTCTAGATTACCTCACCTTTATTAAGATGAATGAGGCATGGATCCCGAAGGGACTGACAGTGGGCGATACATTTGACTAAAAAAGGCCTGATGAGATGAGCTGCCTTGGGCTAAAAATGGTCCACAAGCCGCAATGTTTTAGGGCACTTTCTGCCTGAAAAACATAATTTTTTCTGGCCGCTGCTACAGCAGCGGCTGCAACAATACCTAATTTTACAGGCATGTGTACATGCCTAATTTTTCTGGCCTCTGGTGCTGCACTGTGGCTGCAAAAAAAACAAACAAAAAAACACATACCTGTGTCAATTCCCCTTCGTGATCGTTACCTTGTTGTGGTGAAGGGGCTTGCGTATCACAATGAAGCGACCACCTCTATGAGTGTGTTGGCAATGGCGTTGTTGGCACACCCCAGATGGTAAGGTCGTTGCTTCATTGTGAACAGACCAAAAGCGATCGGCTTGATAATTTTGCATAGAAAAAACATAAATTTTCTTTGTGATCATCTAAGGTGATCATTAAAGCCTTGCGGTTGTGCAAATGGACTGTTTGCAGTTGTTTGCGGTGCGTTAAACGGGGAGTTTGGTCTGTCCGAGTTTGGTCTGTCACTGTGAAGCGGGCGTAACCCTTACACTACCTGATCGATACAACATCATACCTGATGTTTTAAAGCACGTTATTCCAAACACATTAGGAATGTTAGGTGATTTATGCCCTTTATGGATTAAAACCCGACTCTGCGTCAACTACGTAATTTTCCATGGGAGTTTTGCCATGGATCCCCCTCCGGCATGCCACAGTCCAGGTGTTAGTCCCCTTGAAACAACTTTTCCATCACTATTGTGGCCAGAAAGAGTCCCTGTGGGTTTTAAAATTCGCCTGCCTATTGAAGTCTATGGCGGTTCGCCGGGTTCGCCCGTTCGCGAACATTTGCGGCAGTTCGCGTTCGCCGTTCGCGAACGGAAAATTTTATGTTCGCGACATCACTACCGATGACATCGGCACATGCAGGGGACAGGGGATCTCTCCTAAACCATGCAGGTTTGGGATATCTCCTGGGTAGCTACAGGTAAGCCTTAATATAGGCTTACCTGTAGCATAAAGTGGTTGTAAAGGGTTTGCAACCACTTTAAAACACCATCTATGGATAGTAAAATGTACGTCGTTTGTCGCCGTTGCACGGGTGTGCGTAGTTTTAAAGTGTGACATGTTTGGTATCTTTTTATTTGGCGTAACATCATCTTTTATATTTTACCATAAATTGGGTTATGTGTTGTGTTTTTTTGTTTTCAAATAAAAAAAAAGTGTATTTTTTCTCAAAAAATTGTGTTTGAAAAACCGCTGTGTAAATACCATGTGACAGAAAAAATTGCAAAACCCACTAATCTATTCTCTAGGGCCTCTGCGTTAAAAAATATATAATGTTTGAGGGTTCTAATTAATTTTCTAGCAAAAAATACTGATTGTTACATGTGAACAAAAAGTGCCAGAAAAGGCCTAGTCTGAAGGTGGTTAATTTAGACAAACGCACACTATAGAGAGATATGCTTTGTTCATAATTCATGCCTGAGGTTTACAACCACTTTAAATAGTAAATGGTCTGGATCTGTTTAAAGGCCCTCATACTCTGCGAAATACGGTGAAAAAAGCACTCCAGGAGGGGGTGATTCTTGGTGGTGGCATTTATTTTATTAGTGCATATTGCAAAAGAAAAGCCTTTTTTATGTGGTCAGTAAAATGTGTGCCGGATAGTTTTCCATAAGCCAAGTAATTTTATCCTAAATAACCACCAGGCAGACATTCAAAATATGTACCACATCAGCTAAAGGCCACTATACGGTGCCTTGAAAAAGTATTCATACCTCTTGAGATTTTTCACATTTTGTCATGTTACAACCAAAAACGTAAATGTATTTTATTGGAATTTTATTTGATAGACCAATACAAAGTGGCATATAATTGTGATGTGGAAGGAAAATGATAAATGGTTTTAAATTTTTTTTTACAAATAAATATCTGAAAAATGTGGCGTGCATTTATATTCAGCCCCCTTTACTCTGATACCCCTAACTAAATTTTGTCCATCTGTGTCTAATTTAATCTCAGTATAAATATGGCTGTTCTGTGAAGCCCTCAAAGGTTTTCCTTAGAATCTTAGTTAGCAAACAGCATCATGAAGGCCAAGGAACACACCAGACAGGTCAGGGATAAAGTTGTGTAATAGTTTAAAGCAGGGTTAGGTTATAAAAAAATAGCTCAAGCTTTGAACATCTGACAGAGCACTGTTCAATCCATCATCCAAAAATGGAAAGAGTATGACACAACTGCAAACCTACCAAGACTTGGCCATCCACCTAAACTGACAGGCCGGGCAAAGAGAGCATTAATCAGAGAAACAGCCAAGAGGCCCATGGTAATTCTGGAGGAGGTGCAGAGATCCACAGCTCAGGTGAGAAAATCTGTCCATAGGACAACTTTTAGTCGTGCACTCCACAAATCTGACTTTTATGGAAGGCAAACATGTGGAAGAAGGTGCTCTGGTCAGATGAGACCAAAATGTAACTTTTTGGCCTAAAAGCAAAACACTATGTGTGGCGGAAAAGTAACACTGCACATCACCCTGAACACACCATCCCCACCATGAAACATGGTGGTGGCAGCATCATGTTGTGGGGATGCTTTTCTTCAGCAAGGACAGGGAAGTTAGTCAGAGTTGATGTAAAGATGGATGGAGCCAAATACAGGGCAATCGGGAGGAAACCGGCAAACCGATTGGGGAGGGGGCGACTCATGCAAGCACAGGGAGAAGATGAAAACTCCATTAACTTTGGGAGCATTTGAATAGGGACGTTTAAAAAAAAATTGGAACATCTGAAGACATGTCAGCAATGAAAAAGTCGAATGGTGGACATAGCAAATAACTGACTAATAGCGAAAAATTCTGAAATAGTGGATATGCACTGTGTATGCTAAATAGTTAGAATCTGGAGGTTCAGTGCTCAAGTTGAATTTCAGATCAGACAGAGAAGCCTTTATGGAATGGGTGAATACCCCATCGGATTATATATATATATATATATATATATATATATATATATACATACAGGGCTCGACAAACCCCGGGCGCCAGGTCGCCATTGCGACTAGAATTAGCGACCTGGCACCTGGGGCAGCACAGCTGGGGTATCCTGTGTCTCCGTGCCCCCCCCCCCCCTCCGCGCCGCGGGATCACGTCGGGCCGCGCTGGCCGGTAATTGAGGCAGCGGCTTTGCGGCCTTCTGCAGGCCTATGCTTCCTTCTGTGAACTAGCGCCATCTTGTGGTGGCAGTTGGTATGACAACCAGCAATGCTAATGGAGTTTCCCTGTCTGTTTTCCCTGCCATCTCCTTCCCTCTAATTAGAACCCCCAAACATTATATATATTTTTTATTCTAACACCCTAGAGAATAAAATGGCAGTCGTTGCAATACTTTCTGTCACACCGTATTTGCGCAGCGGTCTTACAAGCGCACTTTTTTGGGAAAAAATACACTTTTTTTTAAATAAAATAAGACAACAGTAAAGTTAGCCCAATTTTCTTTTATATTGTGAAAGATAATGTTACGCCGAGTAAATTGATACCCAACATGTCACGCTTCAAAATTGCGTCCGCTCGTGGAATGGCGACTAACTTTTACCCTTTAAAATCTCCATAGGCGACGTTTAAAAAAAATTCTACAGGTTGCCAGTTTTGAGTTACAGAGGAGGTCTAGGGCTAGAATTATTGCTCTCGCTCTACCGATCGCGGCGATACCTCACGTGTGGTTTGAACACCGCTTTCATATGCGGGCGCTACTCACGTAAATGTTCGCTTCTGCGCGCGAGCTCGGCGGGACAGGGCGCGTTCCTGGCTCCTAACTTTTTTAGCTGGCTCCTAGATTCCAAGCAAATTTGTCAAGCCCTGTATATATATATATATATATATATATATATATATATATATATATACACACATAGGGATATTTTGGCGTTCTGGATCAACAGTCTTTTATTTTTCAAACCAGACAAATGAAAAATAACTGTTCTCCAGCACACCAAACAAAAACAATCCATTAACCTCTGATATAACACATAGAGATGGATCACCACCAGCATAAACCTGTCCCACCACGGGGTTTAAAGTTCCCAGGTACAATATATCACTAGCGTTGCTAGCCAGGTGCGGGGGGGGGCGGGCCGCACCCGGGTGACACCCACCAGAGGGTGACACCCGTGGGTAGCGCAGCGGCACCACACTGACATCGCCCGCCCGCCTGCTGCCCTGTGCCTTAGGCTCACGCTGCGGCTGTGTCCCTCAGTGGAGCGGAAGGAAGCCGCCGCCCCCTCTGCCTCCTCTCTGTTTACATCCACAGAGGAGGAGGAGGAGCCCGCGCTCGAGGGACACACCGCTGTGTGTATTTGCCGCTCTGTTCTGAGGTCTGTAAGGTAAGGGGGGCATCTTTACTGATGGGGGGAGGGGGTGTCTGTACTGCTGGGGTTTGCACCAGGGGGGGGGGGCTGTAACTGAGGGGGGTGTCTGTACTGAGGGGGGTGTCTGTACTGAGGGGGGTGTCTGGTACTGAGGGAGGTGTCTGGTACTGACGGGGGTCTGGTACTGACGGGGGGTCTGGTGCTGAGGGGGGGTCTGGTGCTGAGGGGGGGGGTCTGTAACTGAGGGGGGGTCTGTAACTGAGGGGGGGTCTGTAACTGAGGGGGGGTCTGTAACTGAGGGGGTGTCTGTTACTGAGGGGGTGTCTGTTACTGAGGGGGTGTCTGTTACTGAGGGGGGTCTGTTACTGAGGGGGTGTCTGTACTGAGGGGGGTGTCTGTAACTGAGGGGTGTCTGCACTGAGGTGGGGGTGTCTGTACTGAGGGGGAGGTTCATACTGAGGGAGGCGGGTCTATATTGATGGCGGGGAGTCTGTACTTAGTGGAGCGGGTTTGTACTGAGGGAGGGGATCTATACTGTGGGAGTGGAGTCTGTAGTTGTTGGGGGGTGACACCATTTTTTTTCGCACCGGGTGACACCAACCCTAGTGACGCCACTGCAATATATTGTACATTGCAATGTCATATACATACAGTGGGTCAAAAAAGTATTTAGTCAGCCACCAATTGTGCAAGTTCTCCCACTTAAAAAGATGAGAGAGGCCTGTAATTGTCATCATAGGTATACCTCAACTATGAGAGACAAAATGTGGAGACAAATCCAGACAATCACATTGTCTGATTTGGAAAGAATTTATTTGCAAATAAGGCCTCATGCCCACGGGCGTTTTTTCAGCCGCGTTTTTGAGCGTTTTTTACAGCTTAAAAACGCCTGTCCATGTTAGTCTATAGCTTCATGCCCACCTAGGCGTTTTTGAGCTGTAAAGAGCATAGGCGTTTGTAAGCTGTAAAAAAAAAACAGGGCCAGTGCGTTCCTCAGCGTCAGAACTAGGCAGGAAAAAACGCGAGCGTCAAAAAACGCGCAAAAACGCGCACTAACGCGCAAAAAACGCGCACTAACGCGCGGTCGCGTTTTTAGCTCCGACGTTTTTTTTTTTTTTTTTTTTTTTCAAAAAAAAAAAAAAAATATTTACAATAACATGGACAGGCGTTTTTAAGCTGTAAAAAACGCTCAAAAACGCAGCTGTAAAAACGCCAGTGGGCATGAGGCCTAATGGTGGAAAATAAGTATTTGGTCAATATCAAAAGTTAATTTCAATACTTTGTTATATATCCTTTGTTAGCAATGACAGAGGTCAAACGTTTTCTGTAAGTCTTCACAAGGTTGTCACACACTGTTGCTGGTATGTTGGCCCCTCCTCCATGCAGATCTCCTCTAGAGCAGTGATGTTTTGGGGCTGTCGCTGGGCAACACAGACTTTAAACTCCCTCCGAAGGTTTTCTATGGGGTTGAGATCTGGAGACTGGCTAGGCCACTCCAGGACCTTGAAATGCTTCTTACGAAGCCACTCCTTCGTTGCCCGGGCGGTTTGTTTGGGATAATTGTCATGCTGAAAGACCCAGCCACGTTTCATCGTCAAGCCCTTGCTGATGGGAGGAGGTTTGCACTCAAAATATCACAATACATGGCCCCATTCATTCTTTCATGTAGACGGATCAGTCGTCCTGTTCCCTTTGTAGAGAAACAGCCCCAAAGCATGATGTTGCCACCCCCATGCTTCACAGTAGGCATGGTGTTCTTTGGTTGCAACTCAGCAATCTCTCTCCTCCAAACACGAGTTGTGTTTCTACCAAACAGTTCTACTTTGGTTTCATCTGACCATATGACATTCTCCCAATCCTCTTCTGGATCATCCAAATGCTCTCTAGCAAACCTCAGATGGTCCGAACATGTACTGGCTTAAGCAGGGGGACACGTCTGGCACTGCAGGGTCTGAGTCCCTGGCGGCGTAGTGTGTTACTGATGGTAGCCTTTGTTATGTTGGTCCCAGCTCTCTGCAGATCATTCACTAGGTCCTCCCGTGTGGTTCTGGGATTTTTGCTCACCGTTCTTGTGATCATTTTGACCCCACGGGGTGAGATCTTGCGTGGAGCCCCAGATCGAGGGAGATTATCAGTGGTCTTGTATGTCTTCCATTTTCTAATTATTGCTCCCACAGTTGATTTTTTCACACCAAGCTGCTTGCCTATTTCAGATTCAGTCTTCCCAGCCTGGTGCAGGTCTACAATTTTGTTTCTGGTGTCCTTCGACAGCTCTTTGGTCTTCACCATAGTGGAGTTTGGAGTGTGACTGTTTGAGGTTGTGGACAGGTGTCTTTTATACTGATAACAAGTTCAAACAGGTGCCATTAATACAGGTAATGAGTGGAGGACAGAGGAGCCTCTTAAAGAAGAAGATACAGGTATGTGAGAGCCAGAAATCTTGCTTGTTTGTAGGTGACCAAATACTTATTTTCCACCATAATTTGCAAAAAAATTCTTTCCAAATAAGACAATGTGATTGTCTGGATTTGTTTCCACATTTTGTCTCTCATAGTTGAGGTATACCTATGATGACAATTACAGGCCTCTCTCATCTTTTTAAGTGGGAGAACTTGCACAATTGGTGGTGACTAAATACTTTTTTGCCCCACTGTATATATTACAACCCACACCAGCAGTATGCACATGGAAGCATTTATCATCACTGTCTGCTTTCCAGCAATGGGTAGATCAATGGGCTGGGGGGGGGGGGGGGGAGTGGGAGTGTCCTGGACCAAGCTGTGCTTCTACTAAAGTCTATCCTAAAGTCAGGGTCCTTGCTTTGCTGTCAGTCAAATACTTACAAATCATTTTGGCAGGTAAAACAGGCCTTACATATGTATTTCAACAGTATTTAGCTGCTTGCCTGGATTTCAGCTTAAATCCCTAAACAAGACACCCTGTCATTCTTCACTAATGATAGCATACTACACTGTCATGGTGCAGCCATATTGTTGGTATATAAGAGCTGCAGTGTGTTGTGCTTAAGTCATAAAGTGATATGAAGTGTGAAGTGGTTAGGTGAGGCATTGCCCAGAGCAATATTATGATAGCATGATTCATCTTTTTCCAGCAATTAAACCTTCTAGATATAAGATGGTAATAAACTGTGTACCCAGGAGATCCATGTGAAGAGTAAAACACTGAAAGAGCGAGTTATAGATGTGTGACGTCAGGGTGGACTGGTGCTGAGCAATAATATTAGCATCACACAGAAACAAAGCAAAGGATTTAGGCCATAAATATAAATTTATCCCAGTATCAGTAGCCCATCTGTCATTGCTTTCATTTACTTAAACCCACTTTTCTTTCCATCCTTCCATTGAAGATGCATCTAGATAGGCCCAATCTATAAAGAAAAAAATTAACTCAATGTATTCTCTTATTGAAAGATACATAAGAAAATGTATATTATCGTTGTTCACAAAGTTTGTCTGTAGGAGCTAAAATTTCCTATATTCATTTAACCACTTCAATACCATGCACTTATACACTTTCCTGCCCAAGCCAATTTTGAGCTTTCAGCGCTGTCGCAATTTGAATGACAATTGCGCGGTCATGTAACACTGTACCCAAACAATTTTTTTATCATTTTGTTCCCACAAATAGAGCTTTCTTTCGGTGGTATTTGATCGCCTCTGTGGATGGCCATGGGGTACTTACCTGGCCATCCACATGCTTTGGGGTTCACTGGTGGTCCTGGGGGGCTTCCCTGGTGGTCCAATGTGGGTATCCGAGGGGGGGCTGTGCTGATAAACAATCAGCGCGAACCCCCACTGTCAGGAGAGCCGCCGATCGGCTCTCCTCTACTCGCGTCTGTCAGACGCGAGTGAGGAAGAGCCGATCAACGTCTCTTCCTGTTTACATCCTGATCAGCCGTGATTGGACACGGCTGATCACGTGGTAAAAAGCCTCCGTCGGAGGCTTTTTACCGAGATCAGTGTAGCGGTGTGTCAGACTGACACACCGCACCACTGATCGCCGCGATGCGTGCCTCCCCGGGCGCGCGGCGGCTGTTATCCTGCAGGACGTCATATGACGTCCAGTGTGGATAACACAACCACTTCCCGGACGTCAATCTCCTATTGACTGGGCGGGAAGTGGTTAAAGGGCCAGCCTACCTTTAACTGATAGAGCAGCTAAATGACTAAGACAGCCCATAGATGACTCGATTTTCTTTCCTTTCACGATGGGTGTAAGGAAAGAAAATCACTAGATTCCCCCATCAACACAGTCAGTTTTGATGGGGGAATGCCTCCTGTAGCACTATTGTATTCTGCCAGTGGGGGGGCACCGGGAGTCTTCCCGGTCGGCAGAATACAATGATCACTGCTAGTGGCTATAGCCGCTGGCTGTAATTGCATGTAAAAAACAGACTTTTGTACACTAAAAACAGGCTGGGTGTACTCAAGTCAATCGATGGATCCACTTTGATGCAATCAGCCTGTCCATACATGTGACAAAATCAGGCCAAAACCGTACAAATTTCAATCCATGTATGGCCAGCTTAACTGGCTTCTGATATCTTTACCTGATTCAGGTGACAATATCTGTAACCAAGTGCTGCCTATTTACCAAAGTTGTTAGATTGCTTTCAAACAGGACCTTACAGCTGCAGTGTCATCCTCCTGGTGTTTTAGTGCTCCCAGGAGGGGAGAGTTCAACCCCCCCCCCTCCACAGGTAAACTGTCAAAGTCTATGGCAAGCTGTTCCTGGAATGGAGCTGAACGCTGTACCAAGCGGTATCAGTGTTTAGGGCCCTGTTTGTTCGGGGATGAAGGTCCAGAGTGCAGAAGACCTGAATTCCAGACCTTGTCCTCTTAACACACAGGCTCTGCTACCGCTCGGTATAGCGTTCAGCCCCATTCAGCGGCGAACGTGAGAGCTTCTCTGAGAAGTTATGGACTCAACTTAAGTCTCGACAGTACTGCTTACGAAATATTTTGGTATGGCTGCAGAGGCATGTCCTGGTTCAATCTTCGTCCTACTCTGACTTTTTTATTTTCCTCTTGGCCTCCTCCGGCTGTTATTGTTTTACATCTATCTGGTAATGACTTAGGTACTTATAGAACGTTGGATTTAATTGCTCAAATTAAAACAGGCCTTTTACATCTTCATATAGTTCTGCCATCTACCATTTTAGTCTTCTCTGAAATCATTCAGAGGATTAAACGGTTAATTAATACAGAATTTTTATATCTAGAGAAGTTCCGTAAAAGGGTTAACAGATTAATAGCTAAATTTATGCCATCAGTTGATGGACTGTCCTTCCGTCATGTCGATTTGGAAGGTGGTTTACCTGGTTTTTATTGTTCTGACCAGGTCCATCTATCTGACATCGGTTGTGATATTCTCAACCTGGATTTTAATTCTTGTATAGAATTGGCCGTGGCCTGGGTGGGTTGCCAGGCTCGTTTGAAATAAGGAGCCTGGCGGGTGGAATAGTAGTTGGTCGTTATAAGTTGGTAGGTTCGAGCTTTTAAAGCTGAACCTTTGGTATGTAAATTCATATAAGGTTAGAAAGTATTATATTGGCAAATAAACAAACATTGGTTTTTATTGGTTGTGTATCGTCATACCAGTAATAAAAGGGCCGCAGACAATCATACCACAGTTTAAGAATATTTGTTTTATTATATTTAATATATTTAAGGTTTAAGATAAATTAGAATTTGGTCTCCAGTCCCATGAAAGTAGGGGGAACGCAATAGCTCCCCCTACCTATGGGAATAGGAACAAATCAATAGGGTATTGCACAGTAAATTAAAAAATTAAAATATAGTTATTATTGGTCACTTACCTGTCAGCTGACATATAACTTCTAGAAGATTCTACAGTTGGTCAGGTGATTCAACGAACCTATAAGAAAAAAGAAGAGGTTATAAAAGACATCACACCAACGGTTTTTAGCAGAACAACGGCTGCAGCAGAAGAAAAGGCATCCCTCCCTCCCCTTGTCGCGGTCCTTCTCCATTTTGAATATCCTTTCTTTTGAAAGGGATAGTAGTTGATTGGTATAAGTTGGTAGGTTCGAGCTTTTAAAGCTGAACCTTTGGTATGTAAATTCATATAAGGTTAGAAAGTATTATATCGTCAAATAAATAAACATTGGTTTTTATTGGTTGTGTATCGTCATACCAGTAATAAAAGGCCAATCATACCACAGTTTAGGATTATTTGTTTTATTATATTTAATATATTTAAAGTTTAAGATAAATTAGAATTTGGTCTCTAGTCCCATGGGGCTGGAAGCTGTACCAAGCGGTATCAGTGTTTAGGGCCCTTTTTGCCTTACATGCTCCAAAAAAAAAAAAAAATGCACATTTTTTTACCTGCAAAAAAATGTGCATTTATTATTTTTTTTTCTAAAAGGTGAACTTATACTTTAAAGGAGTAGTAGGGATAAGATAGGTGACTCTTAACCACTTCAATACCGGGCACTTTTACACCCTTCCTGCCCAGGACATTTTTCAGCTTTCAGCGCTGTCGCACTTTGAATGATTTTGCGTGGTCATGCAACACTGTACAAAAATAGTTTTTTAACATTTTGTTCACACAAATAGAGCGGTCTTATGGTGGTATTTAATCACCACCGGGTTTTTTATTTTTTGCTAAACAAAAGAAGGCTGAAAATTTGGAAGAAAAAAAGAAAACGTGTTTTTCTTTGTTTCTGTTATATAATTTTGCAAATAAATAACTGTTTTTCATAAATTTAGCCCAAAATATATTCTGCTACATTTCTTTGGTGAAAATAACCCAAATCAGTGTATTTTATTTAGACTGCAGAAAAATGATAGAGTCCACAAACTCTGGTATATATCTGAAAATGGATCAATCATGATGTACTGATGGACTATCTCATTTCTTGAGGCCCTAAAATGAGAGGACAGTACAATTACCCCCCAAATGACCAATTTTTTGAAAGTAGACAGTCCACTGTATTAAGTAAGAGGCATGGTGTTTTTTTTTTTAAGTTGTAATTTCTTTTCATAATTTTTTGGAAAAAGAAGAAATAAAAATAAATAAAAAATCACAATTAATTTTTTTACATGCTATCACCAGTGCAGTACAGAATCATTATATAACTGGTGTGGCCAGTTCTACTCTGCTTTGAATTGCAAATGCCAACCTGTCCACAGTAGCATTTGCAATGGCAAAGCAGAGTAAGACTGGCTAAAGAGGGATTACTTTGACGCAATTGGCTAGCTTAAACATGTATTGCAATATGTGTGAACTAAATATCCCTATTTTTTATTGCAAAGTTTTCTTGAAAAGATAAGCAGTGTGCAGAGGGTTCATCCATATCTTTACTGTCCCCGTCTGTGTCCGCGGGACACAGCCAATGACTGATCAGAGTACCGGCTCACTGCTGGTACCATGTGACCGCCATGACCAATCACAGCAGGTGACATGACAGTTGTACACAATGGATGGCTTCCTTTCATGAGACCCATTGTTTACAATTGTGTTGCTAGCTGTGATTGGTCAATTTGGTCAGTATTTTTAGTGTTAATGTGGTCACACCCCTTTAGCACCTGGTAGATTATGTGCATGGGCAAGCTATAAAAAGGGATCTGAGCACAGGTATATATTTTGTTTCTATAGTCGGCGACAGATCGCGCCGCTGCCCACCGCACTTTCTGACATTACCTCATATGACGTCCAGTCAGGATGGGAAAGCCAATAAAGGCAGAAAAATAAAATATGATTTCTTTATTCTGCTTTTTGTTTTGGATGCATGTTTTTATTCACTAGTAAATCCCTGTCCTAATACTCCAGCATTTTTATAAAAAAATCTCAGTACATTTGATGACTTGACGAATGTTGTTTGAAAATACAGTACTTAAAAATTTTGTTTGCTTTTAATGTTTGATTTTGGACTGAACGGACTTGCCCGAACGAAAACCACACAATATTTTAGAAAGTTGTTAGTTCAAGAAAAACTTAGAAAACGGAAAGATTATTCTTAAAACAAAAAAAATGATGAAATTCTAGTAGTGTATGACCAGCTTTAGGAACAATCATGCTAGGGTCCATCCACTCAGTACTGTTCATTATCCAACAGGAACACCAATGGCCTTCTTTAGTAAACAGGGTAAGGTAAACTCAGATAATCAGACATCACTGATAAAACTAAACCAGTACAAGATGGATTCTGACTGGCTGCTATGGGTTCCATGCTTAGCACTTTTCTCGTGGAATGTTTTTACCTAAATTTTGAAGGTGAAGGTTTAGATATTATATAATTATTATTTTTCTGTGTTTCCTGTTGTTTTTAACTACTTCCCACCCGGCCACTGTACATATATGGCCGGGTGTGTGCTTCCTACTTCTGAGTGGATGTTCAGGAACGTCCCTCTGAAGGAGGGGGATCACGTGCACACCCGCGCAGCGGCGCAATCCCGATGCACTTGTGTCACCCGGACACGGCGCATCTCCGATCAGCAGGAGGGCTCTGTGATTGGCCCTCCTGATCACATGACGGCTGTGTCCAATCACAGCTGTCATGTGATGTAAATAGAGAGCCGGTTGCTAGGCGATCGGCTCTCCTCTCCTCACACAGAAGTCGTCAGTGAGGAGAGGAGAGCAGATCGCTGCAGCCGGCCGGTGATCAGTGAGTATGAGCTGTTTTTTACAGCTGTTTACACACTGATCACCGGCCCAGTGTCCCCAAACATGTCCCCACACAATGTAAACACACAAGTCCCCAAAATAGTGTCCCCAAAACACATGTCCCCACACAGTAAAAACACCTATCCTCCACATATGTAACAGTAAAATCACATGTCCCAATGATCATCTGCACACATATGTCCGTGATCACCTGTGCACATCTGTACATGATCATCTGCGTACATTTGTCCGTGATCACATAAACCAATTATTATACACTTAACGGGATTTGTTTTACCAAAAACATGTAGCAGAATACATTTATGACAAAATTCGATTTTATTGGATTTCTTTTAACCGACTGCCACACGACTATTTACGTTGACAGAATGGCAAGGCTGGGCAAATGGGCGTATATATACATCCCCTTTAAATTGCTGCCGTGTGGTCGCACACGCGCAGCCGGCGGTGCACTCGGGGCCCTGCCACAAGCTCCGTAACTGTGCCCGCGGGACCCGCGGACTCGATGTCTGCCGGTGTCCCGCGATCGTGTCACGGAGCTGAAGAACGGGGAGATGTTAGTGTAAACACAACATCTCCCCGTTCTTCCTAGTGACATGTCACTGATCGTCTGTTCCCTGTCATCGGGAACAGCGATCAGTGATGTGTCACGGCAAGCCACGCCCCCTAACAGTTAGAATCACTCCCTAGGGCACACTTAACCCCTTCAGCGCCCCCTACAGGTTAACCCCTTCACTGCCAGTGTCATTTTTACAGTAATCAGTGCATTTCTATAGCACTGATCGCTGCAAAAATTACAATGGTCCCAAAATGTTGTCAAAAGTGTCCGATGTGTCCACCATAATGTCGCAGTCACGATAAAAATTGCTGGTCGCCGCCATTACTATTAAAAAAAAAAAATATTAATAAAAATGCCATAAAACTATCCCCTATTTTGTAGAGGCTATAACTTTTGCGCAAACCAATCAATAAACGCTTAATGTAATTTTTTTTACCAAAAGTATGTAGAAGAATACGTATCGGACTAAACTGAGGAAAAATAAAGTTTTTTTATATATTTTTTGGGGATATTTATTATAGCAAAAAGTAAAAAATATTGGTTTTTTTTCAAAATTGTCGCTCTATTTTTGTTTATAGCGCAAAAAATAAAAACCGCAGAGGTGATCAAATACCACCAAAAGAAAGCTCTATTTGTGGGAAAAAAAGGACATCAATTTTGTTTGGGAGCCACGTCGCACGACCGCACAATTGTCAGTTAAAGCGACGCAGTGCCGAATCGCAAAAAGTGGCCTGGTCTTTGGCTAGCCAAATGGTCCGGGGCTGAAGTGGTTAAAATATAAAGAAGAAAATATAGGGTTTTTTTTCCAAATTTCCGCTCTTTTTGAAGGTGCGAGAGCGCTGAAAGCTGAAAATTAGTCTGGGAAGGAAGGGGGCGAAAGTGGCCAGTATTGAAGTGGTTAAACAATGAGAGCATTTGCTTACTTGTACAAATACAGCAGGCAAATCAGGGTTGGATCCAGTGGCTAAGTTCACTCAGGCAGCAAAGGACGGTAAAAACAAGTGGTTGATCCACGTTTTCACCACCCATCAATCGCCTACCTACAAATAACATGACAGCAATAAGGTCCATTCCCACTGCTTGTGGTAAATTTACCTTGGCATGCCATGCTTGGTAGGTGATACTGCTTACCAAGCATGCCCATTGAAATCAATGGGAATACACCCCAACTGCATGCCAAATGCTTGGTACACTGTTATGACACAGTATTTCAGTGTAAAATCCCAATTGGGGGTTGAAGAAAAAAAAAACAGGCATTCAGATGGCAACAGTATCGCCGCCTGAACACCTTCAAACTGTCACTTAGCCACCTTGCAGATCACTTTTAGGAATAGAGATAAAGTCTGCTGCCTATGTGAAAAGGGCCATACTGTGCACCTCATTTTGGCCGTTGATGAATAAGCATAATTAATAGGCAAGCAGAAGCTCTTCAGCACTTAGGCAGGCCATACACAATGCAAATTTCTTTCCTGCAACCACGGGTTTGCACAATTCCCCCATCAACACAGACAGTACTGACAAGGGAATCCCTCCTGCCCAGTAATTGTCTGCTCCCGGCGGGGGGCGGGCGGGAGAAGCCGACCCTGCTGGGAGAAGACAGTGATTATCGCTAGCAACTATAGCAGCCACTAGTGATAATCGTAAGAGAATACAGCAGGCTGGTTGTACCCAAGTTGATCGATCAATCAACTTGGTACATTCAGCCTGCCCATTAACGGTTTAAATCTTGGCTGGTGCCCGCTGAACTGGCCGAGATTCGAACCATGTATGGCCAGCCTAAGATTGCCACCCAGTCCTTTTAAAGCACAAGTTCTGTGGATAATTAAAGAGAAGCTATAATGCTTTGTTTTTTTTTATTTATACACTTTTAAAAATACACTTATATGTTTATACACACTTTTATTGTTTTGTACACACAGTATCTCACAAAAGTAAGTACACCCCTCACATTTTTGTAAATATTTTATTATACCTTTTTATGTGACAACACTGAAGAAATGACACTTTGCTACAATGTAAAGTAGTGAGTGTACAGCTTGTATAACAGTAAATTTGCTGTCCTCTCAAAATAACTCAACACACAGCCATTAATGTCTAAACTGCTGGCAACAAAAGTGAATACACCCCTAAGTGAAAATGTCTAAATAGGGCCCAAAGTGTCAATATTTTGTGTGGCCACCATTATTTTCCAGCACTGCGTTAACCCTATTGGGTATGGAGTTCACCAGAGGTTGCCACCGGAGTCCTCTTCCACTCCTCCATGATGACATCACGGAGCTGGTGGATGTTGGAGACCTTGTGCTCCTCCACCTTCCATTTGAGGATGCCCCACAGATGCTCAATAGGGTTTAGTTCTGGAGACATGCTTGGCCAGTCCATCACCTTTACCCTCAGCTTCTTTAGCAAGGCAGTGGTCATCTTGGAGGTGTGTTTGGGGTCGTTATCATGTTGGAATACTGCCCTGCGGCCCAGTCTCCGAAGGGAGGGGATCATGCTCTGCTTCAGTATGTCACAGTACATGTTGGCATTCATGGTTCCCTCAATGAACTGTAGCTCCCCAGTGCCGGCAGCACTCATGCAGCCCCAGACCATGACACTCCTACCACCATGCTTGACTGTAGGCAAGACACACTTGTCTTTGTACTCCTCACCTGGTTGCCGCCACACATGCTTGACACCATCTGAACCAAATAAGTTTATTTTGGTCTCATCGGACCACAGGACATGGTTCCAGTAATCCATGTCCTTAGTCTGCTTGTCTTCAGCAAACTGTTTGCGGGCTTTCTTGTGCATCATCCTTAGAAGAGGCTTCATTCTGGGACAACAGCCATGCAGATGAATTTGATGCAGTGTGCGGCGTATGGTCTGAGCACTGACAGGCTGAGCATGTGCACTCAACTTCTTTGATGGACCTCGGCAAGGCCTGTTCTGAGTGGAACCTGTCCTGTTAATCTGCTGTATGGTCTTGGCCACTATGCTGCAGCTCAGTTTCAGGGTCTTGGCAATCACTTCCAGTGACCAGTATGAGAGAGTGAGAGCGATAACACCAAATTTAACACACCTGCTCCCCATTCACACCTAAGACCTTGTAACACTAACGAGTCACCTGACCCCTGGGAGGGAGAATAGCTAATAGGGCCCAATTTGGACATTTTTACTTAGGGGTGTACTCACTTTTGTTGCCAGCGGTTTAGACATTAATGGCTGTGTGTTGAGTTATTTTGAGGGAACAGCAAATTTACACTGTTATACAATCTGTATACTCACTACTTTATATTGCAGCAAAGTGTCATTTCTTCAGTGTTGTCACATGAAAAGATATAATAAAACATTTACAAGAATGTGAGGGGTGTACTCACTTTTGTGAGATACTGTATACCTGACTGACAAAACAGGAAAAATATTGTTTTACATTTTAAAATGTTATTACCGTATATTGTTCTGACCATAATAAAGAAAGACATTATTTCCACAATCATTATATATTACATATATATATATACACATTATATAAACACACAATATATATATATATATATATATATATATATATATATATATATATACATACAGTAAAACCTTGGATTGCGAGCATAATTTGTTCCAGAATCATGCTTGTAACCCAAAGCACTTGTATATCAAAGCAAATTTCCCCATAAAAAATAATGGAAACTCAAATAATTTGTTCCACAACCATTCATTCATAAGTACTTCATTTTATAGTCCATATAAAAAGATCATAGCAATGTGATAGGTTGTGTAACCATAAAATATCCATCCACAAATGGAAGCCTCCACAAGCAAAATCCAGCAGGAGCTACAGTGTATAAAAGAGAAGAGAGGCACCTTTAAGTGTAGCAACATGTTGCTGAATGTTGTACCTTCATTAAATGTAACCATATTGCTACACTTAGAGGCACCTCTTTTCTTTTTTATACTCGGTTGTGACATGACGCTACTTGTATATCAAGACATCGCTTGTATATCAAGTCAAAATTTATTAAAAAATGTTGCTTGTCTTGCAAAATGCTCTCAAAACAAGTTACTCTCAAACCAAGGTTTTACTGTATATGTGTATATATTAAGATTTACACAGGGGCTTAGCATCATTTATTTAGCTACAAAGCAAGTGTAGTATGTTCAGTTTTCAAGGGATGAGGTGACAACCCCAGTCAGCACAGGTGTGTCGTGACATCATTTTTATCAGGTTTATTGATGACGTCATTGCAATGTCATCAAAGTCATTGATGTATAAAGACCCTTTTTTTTCATGGTCTGTCATTAAAGTGGTGTTCCGGTGTCTTGTCGAGCTGGTTCCCCCATCGATATGGTTCCCCCTTGACTGCGCAGGCACTGCCGAACAGATGGTTCCCCCCTTGACTGCGCAGGCGCTGCCGAACAGCTGTTAAAGCTCAGAGATTTCCGTCGGCTCGGTTTGCGCCTGCTCAATCAAGAGGGAACCAGATCGATAAGAGGAACAGGAGGAACCATAGGCTCGGCAGCTGTGGATGCTGATGCGCTCGCCCCCGATGCTTCATTACACACGCCGCTTTCTTCTTCATGCCACTCTATACAGCAAGGGGCGGATCAGATGTGATATTGAGCAGTGCGATTTGTTTGTTTATACACAACGCTCTATACAGCCCCTTGCTGTATAGAGCGGCGTGTATAAACAAACAAATCACACTGCTCAATATTATCACATCTTATCCGCCCCTTGCTGTATACAGCGGAATGAAGAAGGAAGCGGCGTGTGTAACTAAGCAACGGGAGCGAGCGCGTCTGCAGCTGCCGAACAGCTGTTAAACCTCAGAGATTTCCATCGCCTCAGATTGCGCCTGCGCAGTCAAGGGGGGAACCATATCGATAGGAGGAACCAGCTCGTCAGAACACCGGGGAAAAAAATGAAAAGCCAGCAGCTACACATACTGCAGCTGCTGGCTTACCTGTCCTGGTGTCCCTCGAAGTCGGCACCGCAGCTGATGTTTCCATCAGCTGTCAGGTGCTGCCGCCGCCATTGCGGGTAAGGGAACCCGGCAGTGTAGCCTTTCGGCTTGACGCCTGGAACCCTACTGCACATACGCGAGGCCCCGCTCCTCTCTCCTATTAGCGCGGTGGACGGGGAAGGAGGAGGAGGGAGCCCCGCAGTGACGTCACGGCCGTGGCCGGACTCCTGGAAGAGGGAAAGGATACCTGTCAAAGACAGGTATCCTGTCCCCTCTCCCCCCCCCCCCCCCCGAAAGGTGGCAATTGTGGCACTGGAGAAAGGGAGGAATCCGATGAGCGGAAGTTCCACTTTAGGGTGGAGCTCCGCTTTAAATATTGTCAAAGTGAAGCTTTTGGAGATTTGATCGCTTGCATTATTTTTATGTTTTTAATTAGCCACTTATATATTTAGCCATCTATATATGTGTACATATTTCTGGATAACCAGCATTTAAAAGTTTGCATTTGTTTTCTCCTCTACCTATGTATTTATTCCTGGCCAATGCAAAAAAATAATAAAAAAAAAAACATTTTGTTTTTCTTTTGACGGTTAGACAATAAAATGTGTGTATTATTACATGTTGTCATTTTATGGTCCTGGTTGTTTTTTAATGCATGGCAGGAGTCAGGTTACCATCAGATTAACTGCCTCTCAAGGAACTGAAGTAAGGGATTATGGAGTGGTAATCAAACCCCTGCCGTGCCCTGTTGACATTAGAGCCACATGTGAGTTTTTAAGGCTTCAAATTTTGAAAAGCCTCAGGGTTGTCAACACAGCTCAGGCACAGATGACTGCAGAAGATGTCTCCAGGGATGTGGGCGAGGTCTTCAGTTACTAGAGCATGCTGAAGTAGTGGCAGACAGGCCCTTCTGAGCGTCTGTAAACACATTAATGGACGGGGTCGTTTCATTGCCCCATTGTCAGGAATAGTGCCATGGTTGTCCCTCTTTTCACTTGTTGCCTCCTGATCTTTGCTCCAGCAGAAAGCATGTCCTGTATTAGCAGTATTAGAGACTTTTTAACATTGACGGTATGGTAAAAAACGTACATTGTGTTTTCTTCTTATGCCTTGTACACACGATCGGATTTTCCCTCGGGATAAACTCAGACGGATTTTTCCGACGGAATTCTGTTCAAGCTGTCTTGCATATGCACTGTCACACCAAATTCCGGCCGTCAAGAACGCGGTGACGTACAACACTACGACGAGCCCACAAAAATTAAGTTCAATGCTTCCGAGTATGCGTCGACTTGATTCTGAGAATGCGTGTTTTTTTTCTCTGTCGGAGTTCCACACAGACGAACGGAATTTCCCATAGGAATTTTTTCTCTTTCTAAATTCCGACGGAAAAAAGTCTGATGGGGCACACACACGGTCGGAATATCAGATGAAAAAATTCCGTCTGATTTTTTCCATCAGAAATTCCGATCGTGTGTACAAGGCATAAGAAGTCTTTATTGTGCTTCGCTTTTTGATTTATTTAATGTGGAACTAAAGCTCCTTTCGAACGTTCCAACATGCATGAGGTCCCTAGTCCCAGGTCCATTTTGGGAGTGGGCAAGGGAAGGTGGCTATGTTCCTATATACAGTGGGACAGGGATGCCGAGTGTCAGTAAATTCACGGACAGTTTGTAAAATCCAGGATTTTTACATCTGTACATGAATGTCCATTAGGGAAATGCAGTCTGCATGTCCCTAATGGACATTCACAGACAGATGGAAAAATCGTGTATTTTGTAAACTGTTCTTGAATTTACTGACAGTTGGCAACCCTGCAGTGGGAACATGGAGAAAGAACGTAGACACCCTCTAACAGGAAGTCAGATTGCATAAAAAAATGGAGATTTAAAGGAGGCTGAGAGCAATAGATAGCATTTTTTGAATTAAGAACACATACTTAAATAGAGTGTAAAAAAAACATAATTTAGTGTTGCTTTAAAGCCGAACTTCAGATTTTTTTTCAATTCTGCTCTGTACAAGAAAAATAAATAAATAAATAAAGGTACCACTATTTATGGTAATCCTAGGTCCTGAACATTATAGCTTCACTGATGCCGGTGTTCCGTCAGATATGGTGACCCGTCAGAATTGGTAATGGAAGTGACGTTCTGTCGCCGCCATCTTGCTACACCCCGCACTCCTCCACTGTAATGATACACTGAGAAGGGGGCAAGCAGACATCTTGTTACACCCACCAAAGTTTTGCTTTTCACAGTTATTTTTAACAGTAAATGGAGCATATATGGTGAAATACAGTATTTGGAAATCCATTGTACTGTTTACATGTTGAATTATAAAAGCAACACTGTTCTGGCACACTAGCAAACCTGTGAGATTAGCAGGCTTGCTGCTGCTTATATAATTCAACATGTAAACAGTCCGTCGGATTTGTAAAAACTGTATTTCAGTATATAAGCTCAGTTTTCTGTTAAAAATAACGGTGAAATCCAAAACTCAGATGGGTGTAACAAGATGTCCGCTTGCCCCTTCTCTGTGTCTCGTTACTGTGGAGAAGTGCGGGGTCTAGCAAGATGGCGGCGACGGAACGTCACTTCCGTTTCTAATTCTGACGAGTCACCTAATCTGATGGAACAGCGGAAACTAGTGTCAGTGTTATAACTGAGAGCTCACAGAATGATAAAAAAGGGAGAGGAAGAGCTTGTAAATTATAAGATCTCCCCTTGTCCATTCACAGAACTTCTCGTATGTTGTAAAAAGAATACAAGGCTTTTGGTGAATGGACAAGGGGAGAGTAGAGGGCAGCTACACGACACAATTCCTGCACTGTATGAGAGCTGGAACTCTCGATCGTAGGGCTGGATGAAGAGCAATGATTCTAGTATCCGCCGTCAGTGAAGCTATAATTTTTACACTACCACAGCAGCAACCAGGACCTAGGATTACCATTATTAGAGGTAACACATTTGTGCACAACAGAATTTTAAAAAATCCTGGAGTCCCAGGTATACTTTCTTTTATTATAGTGATGCAAATCAAAGAGGCATTGAAAACAAATGTTAACTTCTTCTGAAGTTGCCTTCTGATTTTGGAGGATGATCATTAGATTCAGCCATTTACAGTCAAATCAGGAAATGTTCCTATGTGTAGACACCTCCCTAGCTGATCCGGCCTGGGGGAAAAAGATTTTCCTGCCAGATTACTGTTGTTTTTCAGAGACAACCCTGCAGTGGAGTGATTTTACTCAACGAGCTACTTAGATTAAATTTGCCCACACTTCACAGGTCAACTGCTGGTTTTTCGTCTAGGGGATTGGAGGAAGAAGAATTACTTACCTAAAGCCGGTGTTCTGACGACCTGGTTCCTCCTATCGATATGGTTCCCCCCTTGACTGCGCAGGCGCAATCCGAGGCAACGGAAATCTCAGAGGTTTAACAGCTGTTCGGCAGCTGCAGACACGCTCGCTCCCGTTGCTTAGTTACACGCGCCGCTTTCTTCTTCATGCCGCTATATACAGCAAGGGGCGGATAAGATGTGATAATATTGAGCAGTACGATTTGTTTGTTTATACACGCCGCTCTATACAGCAAGGGGCTGTATAGAGCGTCGTGTATAAACAAACAAATCGCACTGCTCAATATCACATCTGATCCGCCCCTTGCTGTATAGAGCGGCATGAAGAAGAAAGCGGCGTGTATAATGAAGCATCGGAGGCGATCGCGTCTGCAGCTGCCGAGCCTATGGTTCCTCCTATCGATCTGGTTCCCTCTTGACTGCGAAGGCGCAAGCCGAGCCGACAGAAATCTCCGAGCTTTAACAGCTGTTCGGCAACGCCTGCGCAGTCAAGGGGGGAACCATATCGATAGGGGAACCAGCTCGACAAGACACCGGCCATAGATGGCTAGAATCTTGGCTGGTTTAGCAGCGACTGGCCGAGATTCGAACGATGTACGGGTTGGCTGAATGTACCCAAGCTGATCGATCGTGCGAATAGCTCCCGTAGTTGCAGGAAATAAAATCGCATCGTCTATGGCCGGCTTAATCCTCTGGTCCTCCCAGCAAATGATTGGTCCAGCACCCCCACACTCCAGCGGTCTTGAATTGTGGACCATAGACCAGGAACAATCCACCGCTGGACTGCGGGGGAGCTCTGTTTTCCGGTGGAACAAAATGTCAGGTGAGTATAAGCGTTCACCTCACCCCTAGACAAAAATGGGGCATAGCCCCACTTCATGAGAAAACTTTTTTTTTAAAGTTGAGCTTTTAAAAGCATCAAAAGTTCACCTTTTGAAGAATGTTATGCGTTACACCCATATATAGGGTATAACATGTAACATGCTCCAGCTCCTGTCCCCCTCACCCCATGATCTACCATCCTTTGACAGCGGGTGGGGAATCCACTTCCAGCACCTGCTATCACATTTCAAAATTGTCTCGCGGGTGCAATGCTCTGCAGACTCCTTGAAAAAAAAAATTTCCTTTTTTTTTCCTGCAAAAATATATGCATTTAAAAAAAGACATTATTTCAATGTGTTTTTGCCAAAATAGTGAAAATTTTCGGAAATCAACCAAATTTTCTCCATATTTCAGAGAAATGAGAGCTCATAATTTCATTTATCACTAACCAGTACTTGCCATGCTCCTTTGCGCACCAGACAAATTTGTTACAGACTATAAATATGACAGTTCATTATCATCATGGTGACTGCCATCCAAAGTTTGTAGGACATAATGGGCCTCATAAAAGTGTTTAAAAGGAGATCTATCTGCCTTGCTTATAAGGTTATTCATTTCTCCCATTGATGGTGAATAAGGAAGCCAATCATGTGATCGATGATTGGGATTAAGAAAATACAAGCAGTTCTTCCTTCATAATCTTTCATATTCATAGCCCAGTGAACCAGTCAGTCTTGTTATCTGCAGCTTTTCCTTACTTCTTCCAACTTTATTATTCTTGACATCTCCTTGACACAGGTTACTGTTAAAATGTGGCCTAGGGCAGATGTTATCTAGTGGTATGATCTAATTAGTTCAGTGTTAGTTGATATGGGTAGGGTTGAGCTAAAGCAGAGAGTATAGATAGGGTCAGGTTACTGAATTTACAGGGCCATAGTCATTTGGTGCTTCTAGCTTTAGGACCATAGAGCCACTCGATTTGAGCAAATTGCATAGGGGAATAATGCATGGTGATATAACACTGCTTATCAACAACTCTAAAATATACTATAACCAGCTGTCAGTCCCCACTCTTTGACACATTACAATTAGCAAACAGATATGTCAGCCATTCTCACCCAAGGTTCCATGGAACCTTAGGGTTCCTTCAGAGGCTGATAAGGGTTCCTTGAGCAATAGTATACAAGAAAAAGAAGGCAACAACTAAGACTCAGTCCCTTAAAACATGTAAAAAACGAAAAAAAATATTTTGCCCATAGGACTCTCATGAGTTATGCCAAGTAAGACATAAAAATTTTCTTAAAAAATACAAAATGTATTCCATATTATAAAGTTAAAAGAGAAGTAAGGTCTTCTCTTCGGTCCGATGCTACATCTGTCCCCTGCTGGCTCTAAAACCAAGAACCGAGCGTTCAAACACCACTGATCGGTCAGTTCTCAGGGCTCCCTAAGCAGAGAGCTGGTGACTGTCAGTCACTGCTCTCTTCTCTGCCCCTACCTCACTCACTGGAGCGCTGGGTTGTGGAGGGGGCAGGCCGGCTCAGGCTCTCAGTGGCCCGCTGAGAGGCTGAGCCAGGTGCCAAGCCAGGCATGTGGGTGGATCCCGACTTCTTTGTCTCAATCTGGACCGACACTGTGACATCAGCCGACAGTCACAGGAGTGCAGAACTTACTGCACTCCTGTGATCTATAAGAGGAGTACAGTCAAACAAGCTTTGGCTGTACTCCTCCTTTAAAACCAGACATCTTGGACAATACATGTGTCATAATAAAATAGACTCTCTCTCTCTCTCTATATATATATATATATATATATATATATATATATATATATGTTGATATACATTAGTTGAATATATATGTAGCACTACCCCCGTAGGAGCTGCTGTTTGTTTGATTTGGGTCTACGTCCTGCCTATCAACCCCTGGAAGTGGCTCAAACCTTCCCTTAGCACAACTGATATGAATAAGGAGTGTGAGACCTATTGAGTATTAGGAGACACAATCCTGCATACATCACACAATAACCTGTAAATGTTATTACCTTTGCTGGTCACTAGTCCTTCTAAGTGACAGACATACTTCACACAAGTTATATGCTTAACCACTTCCCGACCGCGCCATGTACAAAAGACGTCCACAGCGCGGTCGAGTTATCCTGAGTGGACGTCCCAGGGACGTCCTCACAGAATCTTGCTCCCGCGCGCCCCCTGGGGCGCGCTCCAGGATATGTCCGTGACCGCCGGGTCCGGAAGACCCGGCGCATCACGGATCACGGTAGATGGCCGCTAATCGCGGCCGTTTACCACGTGATCGCTCCGTCAAATGACGGAGCGATCACTTGTAAACAGACCAGCGTCATGTTCCTCCCTCCCCTCTCTGTACCGATCGGTACAGTGTGAGAGGAGAGGGGAGGGAGCGGATCATGTCCGCTCCCTCCCCCATGTCAGCTGTGCAATTGCAGTCACAGATCCAGCCATCCATCCATCCCTGCTCAGCCATCCCTGTGCAATACTCTGCCAATACTCTGCAATACACCCTGCCAATACTCTGCAAACCAATACTCTGCAATACTCTGCAATACCCTGTGCAATACTCTGCAATACTCTGCAATACCCTGTGCAATACTCTGCAATACCCTGTGCAATACTCTGCAATACACCCTGCCAATACTCTGCAATACACCCTGCCAATACTCTGCAATACACCCTGCCAATACTCTGCAATACCCTGTGCAATACTCTGCAATACACCCTGCCAATACTCTGCAATACACCCTGCCAATACTCTGCAATACCCTGTGCAATACTCTGCAATACCCTGTGCAATACTCTGCAATACCCTGTGCAATACCCTGCCCATACTCTGCAATACCCTGTGCAATACCCTGCCCATACTCTGCAATACCCTGTGCAATACCCTGTGCAATACCCTGCCCATACTGTGCAATACCCTGCCCATACTCTGCCCATACTGTGCAATACTCTGCCATATTCCGCAATACCCTGCCATACTCCGCAATACTCCTCAATACCCTGCAATACTCCACAATACCCGGCAATACTCCACAATACCCGGCAATACTCCACAATACCCGGCAATACTCCACAATACCCTGCAATACTCCTCAATACCCTGCAATACTCCTCAATACCCTGCAATACTCCGCAATACCCTGCAATACTCCTCAATACCTGGCAATACCCGGCAATACTCCGCAATACCCGGCAATACTCCGCAATACCCCGCAATACTCGGCAATACCCGGCAATACTCCTCAATACCCGGCAATACTCCTCAATACCCGGCAATACTCCTCAATACCCGGCAATACTCTGCAATAACCACTTCCCGCCCGTCGGCCGTCATATGACGTCCTTGGCTTTGTGCGGAGATATCTGAATGATGGGAGCAGCTACAGGCATCATTCAGATATTCGCTTTTTCAGCTGGCGATTCCCTGCACCATAAGAACGATCATAGCGGCTGTTCCACCGCTTGATCGCTCTTACGGAAGGTGAGAGGGGATGCCCCCCCCCCTCCCGCTGCCCTCCGGTGCTTCTACCGACTCACCGCTACGATCAAAGCCAGGATTGTTTTTTTTTTTTTTCAGGCTTCCCAGCCTAGAGGTGAGATGTGGGGTCTTATTGACCCCATATCTCACTGTAAAGAGGACCTGTCATGCCATATTCCTATTACAAGGGATGTTTACATTCCTTGTAATAGGAATAAAAGTGATAAAAAAAAAATTTGGGGCGGAAAAACATGTCAAACTAAAATAAATAAAGTAAAATGAACAATAAAATATATATATTCTTTTTAAAGCGCCCCTGCCCCCGCGAGCTCGCATGCAGAAGTGAACGCATACGTAAGCCCCGCCCACATATGAAAACGGTGTTCAAACCACACATGTGAGGTATCGTTGCGAACGTTAGAGCGAGAGCAATAATTTTGGCCCTAGACCTCCTCTGTAACTCAAAACATGTAACCAGTAAAAATATTTAAAACATGGCCTATGGGGATTTTTAAGTAGCGAAGTTTGGCGCCATTCCACGAGCGTGTGCAATTTTGAAGGGTGACATGTTAGGTATCTATTTACTCGGCGTAACTTCATCTTTCACATTATGCAAAAACATTGGGCTAACTTTACTGTTTTTTTTTCTTTTAGGCACAAAACAGTTTTTTTCCGTAAAAAACGCGTTAGAAAAATTTCTGCGCAAATACCGTGCAAGATAAAAAGTTGCAATGACCACCATTATATTGTTTAAGGTCTTTGCTAAAAAAACATATATAATGTTTTGGGGTTCTATGTAATTTTCTAGCAAACAAATTATGATTTTTACATGTAGGAGAGAAATGTCAGAATTGGCCTGGGTTCTCCAGAACGCCTGAAGGTGCTCCCTGCATGTTGGGCCTCTGTATGTGGCCACGCTGTGTAAAAGTCTCACACATGTGGTATCGCCATACTCGGGAGGAATAGCAGAATGTGTTTTGGGGTGTAATTTGTGGTATGCATATGCTGTGTGTGAGAAATAACCTGCTAATATGACAATTTTGTGGAAAAAGAAAAAAAAATCTTGATTTTTGCAAAGAATTGTGGGAAAAAATGACAACTTCAAAAAACTCACAATGACTCTTTCTAAATACCTTGGAATGTCTTCTTTCCAAAAAGGGGTCATTTGGGGGGTATTTGTACTTTTCTGGCATGTTAGGGTCTCAAGAAATGAGATAGGCCGTCAGTACTTCAGGTGTGATCAATTTTCAGATATTGGCACCATAGCTTGTGGACTCTATAACTTTCACAAAGACCAAAAAATATGCACCAATTTGTACTTATTTTTACCAAAGATATGTAGCAGTATAAATTTTGGCCAAAATGTATGAAGAAAAAATACTAATTTGCAAAATTTTATAACGGAAACAAAGAAAAATTCATTTTTTTACAAAATTTTCAGTCTTTTTTCTCTTATAGCGCAAAAAATAAAAAACCCAACAGTGATTAAATACCACCAAAAGAAAGCTCTATTTGTGTGAAAAAAAGGACAAAAATTTCATATGGGTACAGTGTTGTATGACTGAGTAATTGTCATTCAAAATGTGAGAGCACCGAAAGCTGAAAATTCGTCTGGTTAGGAAGGGGGTTTAAGTGCCCAGTTGTCAAGTGGTTAATCAAAGGTACCTTTACTCAGTATAAAAGGGAAGGGTAAAGAATCACATTAATACACACAGTTGACTCTGCATGCGCATTGCAGAGTCAATAAACCAATAAGGATAGGTATCACTGAGATTAGGTAATAACAGGAAATAACATCAGCTATATATATGTACATGTATCTATATGTGTCTCTGCACGGCTAACTGGTTGCTCGCGAGCTCCCCCTTTATTGCAATACCTTGCACGTGTTCATTCCCTATAATAGGTAAGCAAGGCCTATCTGCGTCCCACTCAAAGTTCCTTTCTCCAATGAAGTCTTCGCTAGCCACCGTCGGTGCACAAGTTAAATTGTAATCCACAGGGTTTCAACAAGATGCTGTAATTATCCGCAATATACCTGAGTACTCGTGTGCCTGCCACCCACTAATGACGGATGCACCAATCTCTGATCACATAGTCTCCAGTGAGATACACTAGGCCGCAAGCTGTGGCGTGATAGGTGAAGCGTGGCTGGCACTAACTAAATCACTTTCCTCTAAGGTAGTAGTCAATTCTGGGCAGGTGCCCTTCTCACCAAACAGGCCCGACTTTCAGATAGTCTCCTCTGGCTTGTCCCGGTCACTCGATCTCCACGCTTCTGCTTCAGCTGCAGTCTCCGGACTCCGTCACTAACAGCATATGGTGATGGACGACTCCGGTCTCTGCTGGGCAATCACAGGACGCTGTGGACGATCCTCTGCTGGAAATCACTCAGGCACTCCCGTAATTTAGGCCCAGGCTTCTGGCCTAATCCTTAGGAAGCAGGCCTCCGTGCCAACTTCCTGCTTGATTGAGAGCTGGATCCAGAGAGAGAGACGCTGGCCCCTCCCCTGGTTTAAGTAGTCTGCCCAGAATGCTTTGCGGTGTTGCAATGCACCCTGGGTAATGTAGTCTGTCTTTTACTAAAAGCAACAAAGTCTTTTCTCCTAGCTGATATCTGTCCCAAAGTGCATTAGTTGCATTGTAACACTTATACCACCGGAGGGAGCCGGATTCCTTCTTTCATATGGACATCCTGCTACATATACATTATTGCAAACACACTCAGATAGGTGCCCATTTTGATCTGAGATTTCTCAACGCGTTTCATGGAACAGCACCCACTTCCTCAGGAGACAGACAAATTTAGTGTATCTGTGGAGAGACCATGTCAGAAAAGAAGACCAAAATAGATAATAAACGTATATATGTATCTATAAAACCACTATAGATAGTGATTGTTCACTTGCTCAGTAAACATTCTTACATATCAACTGACAAAAAAAAAGGTAAAAGCGCAAAAAACGCAATACAAAGGATAGATGTATAAAGGAGGCATGGGAGTAAATCCACAGGATAAGCTCTGTCTGGGAGCTGAAAGTGGAGCAAGCCCGCAGCCTAGACAAACAACGTGGCCAAGTGGGGAAGACCCCCAAGAGGAACAAATGAAAAATAATAAAAATGGAGATAGTTAAGATAAAAGTGAAAGAAAAAGAGAAGACGGTGAACCATTGAGGTATTTGTATATTACTATCATATCTCCTCTCAAGCGTCTCTTCTCCATGGAAAATAAGTTTAATATTTGTAGTTGTTCCTCATAACTGAGGTCCACCAGTCCTCATTAATTATGTTGCCCTTCTCTGGACTCTCTCCAGCTCTAGCACATCCTTCCTGAGGATTGGTGACCAGAACTGGACAGAATACTTCAGATTTTGGCCAAACCACAGTTTCATAAAGTGGCAGGATTATCGTTTTATCTCTTTTTTATGCATGCTAATATTCTGCTAGCTTTGCTTGCTGCAGCTTGGCATTGCGTGATGCTAAATCTGTCATCTACTAGGACCCCCAGATCTTTTTCCATCCTGGATTCCCCCAGTGGTTCTATCCCCCCCCCCCCTTCCTCCGTGAGTAACTTGTGTTCATATTTTTAGAGCCCAAGTGCATTACTTTAAATTTAAGATTAAACCTAATTTTCCATGTAGTTACCCACCCCTTATTTTTTTTTTTTTGAGGTCTTCTTGTAAAGTTTCTATATCCTGCTGTAAAGTTATTGCCCTGCTTAGCTTTGTGTTGTCAGCAAACACTGAGATTAAACTATTTATCCCATCCTCTATATCATTTATGAGTAAATTAAACATAATTGGTCCCAGGACAGAGAACTGGGGTACCCCACTTACCACTCCAGTACATGCTAATTATGACCACCCATTGGACACGCTTCTATAACCAATTTTCTATCCATGTACAAACCCTATGGTTTAGACCAGGGATATGCAATTAGCGGACCTCCAGCTGTTGCCAAACTACAAGTCCCATGAGGCATAGCGAGACTCTGACAGCATCAAGCATGACACCCAGAGGCAGAGGCATGATGGGACTTGTAGTTTGGCAACAGCTGGAGGGCCGCTAATTGCATATCCCTGGTTTAGACGAAGCACGCCAGCCATGTGAAATGTGTCACCTTTTGCCCCTGCCATTGCCTATGTCATTGATTTTTGTCTCATGATTTTATCTACTTAATAAACTTTTCTAATTTTGCATCTAATATGGGAGTGCTGCCATCCTATTTTTGTGTATCCATTCGTCTGCAGCAGTGACAGTGTGTACACCCCATCTGATGTGTGCTCATTCATCAGCAGTTCAGCTGTCCACACCTGGAGCAGTTACTTCATTTTGTACAAACCCTAAGGTCTAAGCCTACAGACCTTAGTTTGTAAATTAAACATTTGTGGGGGGCTGTTTTAAATGCTTTTGCAAAATCCAGGTACACTACATCCACAGCCCTTCCCTTATCTAGATGGCAGCTCCCTTCCTTGTAGAATGTTAACAGGTTGGTTTGACAAGAACAACCTTTCTTAAAGCCATGCTGATTGATTACTAGTAATGATGTGGTATTCATCAGCAAAATCTTGGATATAGTCCCTTATCATCCCCTCCAATAGTTTACATACTATCGATGTTAGACTGACTGGCCTATAGTTTTCAGATATATATCTTTGTCCTTTTTAAAATATTGGTACCATGTTGGCCCTTCAGCAATCAGCTGGTATCATTCCTGTTAGCATGCTGTCCATAAAACAAATAGGAATAGTGGTCTGGCTATAACCTGGCTGCATTCTTTGAGGACTCTTGGGTCATCTGGTCCTGGTGATTTATTTGCATTAAACTTTTCAAGTCTTTTTCGGACACTGGCTTTTGTAAGCCACAAGGGTACACTCTGTAATGCATTACTAATGATACAGTCTTGATTACTATACCCCCCATTTTCCTTAGTAAAAACTAAGGAGAAGAATAAATTGAGTACAGTTGCCTTTTCCTTGTCATGTGTAACCAACTTCCCTTCATCATCCTTTATTGGGCCAATATGTTCTGACCTTGCTTTTTTACTATTAATATATTTACCGTATATACTCAAGTATAAGCCAAGTTTTTTAGCACATTTTTTTGCGCTGAAAGTGCCCCCCTCGGCTTATACTTGAGTCACCTTTTTGTGCCTGATCTCCCGGACTTTGGGGACCCGGTACCGGCTGGCCGTAGGTCTCCTGGACTCCGGCCGTAGGTCTCCTGTTGTCTAGGGGACCTACGGCCGGGGAGCACCGATTTTTCAAAGCCGGGCACCCCTTCCATAGACACCAATGTTAAACGTCAGTCTAGTCATGGACACAGTGAGGCATGGGCACAGTGAGGCATGGACACAGTGAGGCATGGACACAGTGAGGCATGGACACAGTGAGGTATGCACATGGACACAGTGAGGCACAGTGAGGCATGCAGATGGACACCCTAGGCTTATACTCGAGTCAATAAGTTTTCCCAGTTTTTTGTGGTAAAATTAGGTGCCTCTGCTTATATTCGGGTCGGCTTATACTCGAGTATATACGGTAATATTAAATGTTGGCATTTTTTTTTTTACTCTCCTCCGCTATGTGTTTTCTAGCTACTTAGTTTATATCTGTGACATATTTACTTACATTCTTTGCCCTGGAAAAAGCATGTGAAAGCAGGGAGGCATGGCCCAGATGGCACAAGGAGGTAGATGTATAGCGTCCCCCCACCCCCCCATTAATATCTACGGTATAGACATCTCCCAGATTTCATGAAGCAAACTGCTTTAGTGAGATAAATCTGCCCCTGCTTTCCCTATATCCATTCCAATTAAAATCGCCTAGATGAGAAGTCAGATTTAGGTGTAAAATGTGGCTCTGATTCCAGTTAATTAACTCGTGATTGCAATTAGAAGTGATTCAGCAAAAGCAGCAGCAGATTTTTATATCACTGTAGGAAGGGGTCAAGTTGTCAGGTATTTTTTTATTTTTTACTAGTATTAGTACATCAGTGTCACATTTCTGAGTGTTTCCTTTCATCACCAGGATAAAGAATATTGCAATCATAACATTAGGATAATAAAGTCACATCTGAGTTCTAAAAGCCGCAGTACACAAAGTACATAATTTCCTTCTTGGTTTGTTTCTGTGTTCTGATTGGGGCCCCCATCACTGAGACAGGAGACCTCCAAAATTGGCACTTATAATGTTAACTCTTCTTATTATAAGGGGAAGGGTTGGGGCTTCTGTCCAGTTTTTGCTCCTATTCCTCCAGGTTTGTAAGAGCCCCCTCACTTGCTGTTTGAAGGTTCATTCACACCAGATTTGTGAACCTATTCCCAAAGCATGGCCACCAAAAATAATGGTATAAATGCAGTTTACACCAGAGTGTTGTGTTGCGTTTGCACGGCATGCACTACTTTTTTTCAGTGCAGCGCAAATGCAACACACTGCAAGGCAAACAAGTCAAAAAGAACACATTACAAACCCAACACATTACAAACAAACGCAATGCAACACGCATGCCTTGGTGTGAATGAGGCCTCAGTGATCATGCTCAGCAGCTCAAGGTGTAATGCCGTGTACACACGATTGTTTTTAATGATGAGAAAATTAAAAAAAATTAAATGGTCATTAAAAATGATCGTGTGTGGGCTTCAGAGCATTTTTCACGACGTGAAAAACGGCCATGAAAAAATTGGAACATGCTCTAATTTTTCACGTAGTTTTTTACATCGTCGTTTTTCTCGTCATGAAAAACGGCCGTGTGTAGGCTTTAACAACGTGGAAAAAAATGCGCATGCTCAGAATCAAGTATGAGACGAGAGCGCTCGTTCTGGTAAAACTAGCGTTCGTAATGGAGATGCACATTCGTCACGTTGTAACAGACTGAAAAGCACGAGGCAGAAAATCGCGAATCGTCGCTCAACAAACTTTACTAACATGAAGGGTGGCGCCATCCGAATGGAACTTCCCCTTTATAGTGCCGTTGTACGTGTTGTACATCACCGTGCTTTACTCAAACATTTTTTTTCCACGATAGTGTGTAGACAAGGCAGGCTTGAGAGGAAACACGAAAAATCACGTCGAGAAAAATGCAGTTTTTTTCAATGACATTAAAAACAGTCGTGTGTACGCGGCATTGGGAAAAATCTTAGACAATGAGAAAAACCAGACAAGAGCTCATACTCTTCTTCATTCCATTACAATTAGTGGTGCACCGAAATGAAAATTGCGGACTGAAACCAAAAATTCAGGATGCACTTGGCCGAAAACCAAAATCGAAACGGACTGCTTTAAAAAGTACTGTATATATATATATATATATATATATATATATATTGTGACAGCAGGAAGGTAAAGTCACCTGGTTGCATCCAGGGGGGTAGATATATTTCGCCCAGATTCAGGCTTTACGCCGACTTATACAACTAGGTGGAGAGTTGTATAAGCCCAGCTGAGGCTAGTGGGCTCATGGATGACTCATACCTCTAGGGAGAGTGTGGGGCGTCGTGCAGACAGGGAGTTGATGAGACCAGCTGAAGCTTGTCAGCTCATTTAGGCCTCTATAAGAACCCCCAGATTCATTAGGTGTTTGCTCATGCCTGGACCCAGACCTGTGTGGACTGTCTAGGGAGAGTGAACCCCTGTGCGGTGAGACAAAGCCTGTGTGGCTATTTGCTTGGACATTTAAAACCAGGGACTTAGGGACTAGGACAGCACTAGGCTGATCCCAGTTGTTAGTTAGGAAACCTGTATGTTTAGTCAGAGGTCAAGTTGACCAGGATTTATTTTATTTATGTTTCTTTTGCTTTGCTGTGTTTTGTCACTGTAAATAGAAAATAAACCGCACCTTTTTGATTTTGAAAACCACAACCTCCGTTTGCTGGGCCTGTTTTTGTGTGGGGAGCCCATCCCGGGGGTCACACACACCCGCTGCCGAGCTAACCCCCTCACAGTTGGTGGAGAACCAGTGGCAGTTTTTTTTTAAGCCAGCATGGAGGAGATACTGAAGCAGCTGGCTCTAGCAAATGCCAATCAACAGCAGACAAATGCAGGTTTGCAAAAGAGCCTTGCAGCTCAACAACAGAACTTTGCAGCCCAGCAGCAAGCTCATCAACAGAGCCTTGCAGCCCAGCAGCAGACAAACGCAACTTTGCAACAGAGTCTGGAGGCTCAGCAACAAGCCCAGCAGCAATCTGAGGCCTGCTTCATAGACCTGTTGCAGAAGCAAGAGCAGAGACTACAACAACAGATGGAAGCAGTAATGCAGCAACGTCCGCAGACCAGTGAGGAAAGCCGTCCCACTAATACCGCGTCCTTTGGGGTGAGTCGTTTATTGACAAAAATGACTTGAGAGGATGATCCAGAGGTATTTTTGACCACATTTGAAAGGACCGCTGAAAGAGAAAAGTGGCCTGAGGAGCAGTGGGCTGGACTGGTGGCTCCTCTGTTAACTGGTGAATCGCAGAAAGCTTACTATGACCTAGAGCCTAACCAAGCAAAAGACTATGTGATGCTAAAAGCTGAAATTTTGGCAAGGCTGGGTGTCACCCAGGCTGTCCGGGCTCAGCGTGTGCATAACTGGACTTTCCAGCTTGGAAAACCCCCCAGGTCTCAAATGTATGATCTCATTCACCTGAGCAGAAAGTGGCTACAGCCAGAGACTTTGTCCGCACCAAAGATTGTGGAACGTGTTGTAATGGATCAGTTTTTGAGAGCTCTTCCTACTGCCATCCAAAAGTGGGTAAGCCATGGAGACCCAGAGACGGCCGATGGTCTTGTGGATCGTGTGGAGAAATACTTGGCTACAGAGAACCTGACGGCCTCTTCCAGAGACACTCGGACTTTCCACCCTAAGACCAGACCATCCCCAGGGGCGGATAAGAGGATTCCAAGGGGTGAGGGTGGAGAGAGTGAGAGGGTGGGAGCTCTACCCCAAGTTTGGCGAGAACAGCCTGGGAAATCAGCGGCTCAAGAGGCGGCAAGAAGGATCGTTTGCTACCGCTGCCGGCAAGCGGGACATATTGCAGCCAATTGCCCGGTTGTGGAGGAACCCATGCAGTGTGACTTTCTGACGGGCAGACGTCAGTCGCTGTGTGCGACAGTCGCATGCACTGCCATTCGAGGAACTGAGAAACATTTATGCAAAATGTGTGTTAATGGTAGAAATGTTGTGGTATTGCTGGATTCAGGTAGCCTTGTGACCCTGATAAAGGCTGAGTTAGTTAAAACAGAGGTCTTTGGGAATAGCAAGGTAGCTGTTATTTGTGTGCATGGGGACACCCGAGAGTATCCAGTGACTACAGTGTGTTTCGAGACCCCCAAAGGTACCCTCTCTCATCCAGTGGGCTTAGTATCTCAGTTACCGCATGACGCCATTGTGGGAAGGGATTTTCCGAAGTTCTGGGAACTGTGGGATGATCCTGAGCCCCCCACTGGTGCCCCTATGTACCAGGAATGTGATAGCCAGAACTCCCCTGAGAGTGGTGAGGACTCTCCGGAATTTCCCTTATCAGTATTGGCAGGGGAGACTCAAGAAACTGGAGAGGAGCCCACCTCCTCAGACGAAAACCTACCGTCTGTGGAGTTTTCTGATCTTGAGGTTCACAGGGAAAACTTTGCCACAGAACAGTTGAAAGACCCCGCCCTAATAAAGGCACGGGAAAACGTAGTGAAAATAGATGGCGAGTTAGTGAACCCAGATAATACCTGCACTTACCCATACTTCAGCGTAGAGAAGGACCTACTGTATCGGGTGGCAAAAAGGGCAGAAGAAACCGTTGAGCAGCTTGTGGTGCCCAAACCTTACAGGAAGTTGGTGTTGGAGTTGGCCCATGGGCACATTCTTGGAGGTCATCTGGGGACAGAGAAAACCCGAGAGAGGGTATTACAGAGATTCTATTGGCCGGGGGTGATGAAGGACATAGAAAATTATTGTTCCTCCTGCCCTGTGTGTCAGAGGTCGGCCCCGATGCCACATTTCCGTAGCCCGCTGGTCCCTCTACCCATCATTGAGGTCCCGTTTGAGAGGATCGCCATGGATTTGGTAGGGCCTATAATCAAGTCCGCTAGGGGGCACCAGTACATATTAGTTATAATGGACTATGCCACCCGTTATCCAGAAGCGATCCCTCTCCGAAATACCTCGGCCAAAACCATAGCCAAAGAGCTATCTCTTGTGTTTAGCCGGGTGGGTATTTGTAAAGAACTGCTTACGGACCAAGGTACACCCTTTATGTCCCGGGTTATGAAGGAGCTGTGTAAATTGTTCAAAGTGACGCAATTACGTACATCTGTGTATCACCCCCAAACCGATGGGCTGGTTGAAAGATTCAACAAAACCCTAAAACAAATGTTGAAGAAAGTGGTGGATAGAGATGGAAAGGATTGGGACTGTCTACTTCCTTATCTGATGTTTGCTATTAGGGAGGTGCCCCAATCCTCTACGGGATTCTCCCCCTTTGAGTTACTGTATGGGAGACACCCAAGAGGGCTGTTGGATATTGCCAAGGAAACTTGGGAAAGTGAGAGTTCTCCCCACAGGAGTGTGATTGAGCATGTCGCCCTGATGCAAGACCGAATTGCACAGGTAATGCCCATCGTGAAGGAACATTTGGCCCAAGCGCAGTTAGCACAGCAGAGAGTGTACAACCGTGGAGCCAAGACCCGTACCTTTTCCCCGGGGGATAGGATACTGGTACTTGTCCCTACGGTTGAAAGTAAATTCCTTGCCAAATGGCAAGGCCCCTATGAGATAATGGAAAAAGTGAGCGAAGTGAATTACAAGGTCAGACAACCAGGAAGGCGAAAGCCCGAACAGATCTATCACGTTAATCTGTTGAAAGCCTGGAGGGATAGAGAGTCCCTAGTCGCAGACACTTGGTCACCAGCTCAAACTGGTTGCGTGATTCCTGAGGTTGGAATAGCAGCCACCTTGTCACAACCCCAACAACAGGAGGTTAAGGAGTTTGTGCTTCGCAACAAGGAGGTATTCTCTGAGCTGCCGGGACAAACATCTGGGGTAGAGCATGATATTATTACCCCGCCCGGTGAAAGGGTGAAGTTAAAACCCTATCGGATCCCAGAGGCCCGACGGGAGGCAATACGGGAGGAAGTACAGAAAATGCTGAACTTAGGGGTGATAGAGGAGTCCCAAAGTGATTGGTCTAGTCCCATTGTGTTGGTGCCTAAACCGGATGGGAGCTGGCGATTTTGTAACGATTTTCGTCAGTTGAACAAAGTTACAAAATTTGACACCTACCCCATGCCACGTATAGATGAGTTGATCGACCGGCTGGGAACAGCCCGATACATGACGACTCTTGACCTCACAAAAGGGTATTGGCAAATCCCCCTGGCCAAGTCGGCCAAAGAGAAAACCGCATTTGTAACCCCAGACGGGGCGTTCCAATATAAAAGAATGCCGTTCGGGTTACAGAATGCGCCGGCCACATTCCAGCGGAAAATGGACCAGATGCTGAGGCCCCATCGGAAGTATGCTGCGGCTTACCTGGATGACGTAATTGTCCATAGCACAGATTGGGCCTCACATCTGCCAAAAGTGCAAGCAGTCCTGGACTCTGTTCGGGAAGCGGGGTTTACGGCTAACCCCAAGAAGTGTACCATTGGGCAGGAGGAGGCCAAATATCTTGGGTACACCATTGGGAGGGGAGTAATAAAACCCCAACTCAACAAAGTCGAGGCCATCCAGAGTTGGCCACGTCCCAACAGCAAGAAGCAGGTACGAGCCTTTCTGGGAATCGCTGGGTATTATCGGCGATTCATTCCCCACTTTGCTTCTAAGGCTGTGCCCCTAACCAACCTGACGAAGGGGAAAGGGTCGGTCATGATTAAATGGACCCCCGAGGCTGAGGCAGCATTCCAATTCTTGAAACAAGCCTTATGTAGCCAGCCAGTGTTGTACTCACCCGACTTCTCTAAAGACTTTGTCGTACAAAGTGATGCGTCAGATGTGGGGTTAGGAGCAGTATTGTCCCAGGTCTGGAACGGGGAAGAGCACCCAGTCATTTACCTCAGCAGGAAGTTGAAGTCCCATGAGGTAAATTACGCCACCGTTGAAAAGGAGTGTTTAGCGGTGAAGCGGGCTCTAGATTCCCTTCGGTACTACCTGCTAGGTAGGCACTTTGACATGGTTACGGATCACGCTCCGTTAAAGTGGATGGCTCAAAACAAGGAAACAAATAGAAGAGTGAATAGGTGGTTCCTGGCCCTCCAGGAATTCAACTTCACAGTAAAGCATCGCCCTGGCGTTCAAATGGGGAATGTGGATGCTTTGTCTCGAGTACATGAATGCCTGATTGCTGGTGTTCCAACCCCGAGGTTAAAACAAGAGGGGGGGGGTATGTGACAGCAGGAAGGTAAAGTCACCTGGTTGCATCCAGGGGGGTAGATATATTTCGCCCAGATTCAGGCTTTACGCCGACTTATACAACTAGGTGGAGAGTTGTATAAGCCCAGCTGAGGCTAGTGGGCTCATGGATGACTCATACCTCTAGGGAGAGTGTGGGGCGTCGTGCAGACAGGGAGTTGATGAGACCAGCTGAAGCTTGTCAGCTCATTTAGGCCTCTATAAGAACCCCCAGATTCATTAGGTGTTTGCTCATGCCTGGACCCAGACCTGTGTGGACTGTCTAGGGAGAGTGAACCCCTGTGCGGTGAGACAAAGCCTGTGTGGCTATTTGCTTGGACATTTAAAATCAGGGACTTAGGGACTAGGACAGCACTAGGCTGATCCCAGTTGTTAGTTAGGAAACCTGTATGTTTAGTCAGAGGTCAAGTTGACCAGGATTTATTTTATTTATGTTTCTTTTGCTTTGCTGTGTTTTGTCACTGTAAATAGAAAATAAACCGCACCTTTTTGATTTTGAAAACCACAACCTCCGTTTGCTGGGCCTGTTTTTGTGTGGGGAGCCCATCCCGGGGGTCACACACACCCGCTGCCGAGCTAACCCCCTCACAATATATATATATATATATATATATATATATACATTTTTTTTTTATATATATATAATTGTATTATATTCAACTTTTAATTCATATCATGCATTTAAATTAATATAAATATATTTTTGCCCATTATCGGCACCTTTTTGGACGATAGGCTGCTTTCACACCGAGCAATATTTGAGCTTTTGCGTTAAAAAAACTGCAAGAAAATCTCAAGAAAAATGCATCCCTTTAAATTCTATGTATGTCTTTACATTGGTCCGTTGCGGTGTTAAAAAATCCTGCTTGCCGCATTTTTGGTGCATATTTAGTCAGTTAAAAAAAAAAACACATCAAAAACACATCTTCCCATTGAAATGCATTGAAAACGCAGCAAAAAAGCTTTTGATGCGTTTTTTGAGTCACATGACCTATGAAAAATGCACTGTCAATGCAGTAAAATCGTGCAAAATAGCGCGTTTTTTTGGCGGTCATTGTTGGCACCTTTTTTTTCTATCAGTAAAATGCTGATAACCCTATTTTCAGACGATAATTTTCAGGCGGCCGATATATCGGTACGTACCTAATTACAATTTCTACACACGGCCGAGAATCTCGTGGTAAAAAAAACTGCAGTTCTTCTCAACGAGATTCTTGTCAAGCTTTCCTTGCATACACACTGTCAATTCCAAATCTCGTTGTTGTAAAGCGCGGTCACGTACAACACGTACAATGGCAGTATAAAGGGGAAGTTCCATTTCAATGGCGCCACTCCTTGGGCTGCTTTTGCTGATCTCGTGTTACCGCGTGTTAGTAAAAGTTTGGGGAGAGACGATTCGCGCTTTTCAGTCTTCATGCTTTTCAGTCCGTTACAGCGTGACGAATGTGATATCTCCATTACAAACGCTAGTTTTACCAGAAGGAGCGCTCCCGTCTCATACTTGATTCTGAGCACGCCCGTTTTTTTTAGACTCGGAAAAGCCTACACATGACCGGTTTTCTCGTCGGGAAACAAGCCGACGAGAATTCTGACGAGAAAATAAAGAGCAGGTTCTCTATTTTTCTCGTTGAGATTCCCGGCAGTTTTCTCGGTGAGAAAGCATACACACGAACGGTTTTCTCGGCAAGAAAGTTCTCCCAGCAGTTTTCTTGTCGTTTCTTGCCGAGAAAACCGGTCGTGTGTACGAGGCTTAAGGCTGGGTTCACACCTATGCAGTTTGCTTTTGATCCCTTTCTGCAGTGCTTTTTGCGGTGCATTTTGTGTCTTTGCACACACTTTTTTGACGCATCTTTCACATGTTTTTTGATGCGTTTTGCACATTTTTATGCTTTTTTTATTTTTTTGGCCAAAAGCACTACATGCTTTTCTGCAGCGCCTCCATTGACGTCTATTGAAACAAAAACACACCATTTTGCGCTTTAAAAAAGGCCCTGACCCATTCCAAGAACGCAGTGGCTGAAAAAAACATAGATGTGAACGTGTCCCATAGGAAACCATGTTAAATGGATTGTAGTGCGTATCTGTAAAAAACACAAAAAAACACATAGGTGTGAACTAGGTCTTAAAGCGCTATTAAACCCAAAAGCAAATATGTATTATATTGCAGCTTACAAATTCTTAAATCTGATGGCTGCATTTGTTTTCTTTTTTGGCTTTCTTTCCTTTAATTACACCTGGTGATCAAGCCAATAAGTCTGTTGTTTTTCAAAAGAACAAGCTGTTCTTCAATTTGTTAGTGTATTTATACTGCTAGTACATCTAACACCCCCCCCCCCACAAAGCTACTGTCCGAAGGTGCACCCTGTGCTCTTTTCTCCAGAGTGTTGCCATTCTAAAGCCTGGTTGGTACACACGATCGGATTTTCCGCGGACAAAGCGTAGGCCATGAACTTGTCTTGAATACAAACGGCAAAGAATTGTCGGCCAACAAACACGAAACTACGTGGTTTTTCAGCTCTTTCGCACCACCCTTTGGGCAACTTCTGCTAATGTTGTGTTATGGTTAGCATTGCTTCTGAGCATGCGTGTTTGTACTTTGGAGTTTTGTCCGAAGGAACTGTGTACACACGATCGGATAATCCGACATCACACATTTGTTGGCGGAAAATTTTAAAGCATGCTATCCCACATTTGTTGGCGGAGAATCCAACAACAATTGTCCGATGGAGCATACCAACGGTCAGATTTTCTGACAACAGCCTGCCATCACACAATTCCCGACGGAAAAACCGAACGAGTGTACGGGCCTTAATATGGGAGATGTGTTAATGGCCAGATCACTGGGTGAAAACAGAGGGAAAACTAATGCAGCTACCGGATCTAATAATTGGCAAGCTGCAATATATTACATTTTTGGTGTTGGACTAAATACCACTTTAACTGAACTTTCAGATTAAGATCTCTGAATAAATAAAGCTCAGTTGAACTGTTAAGGTGAATCAAAACAAAAGGTGTACAAATTTTACACAGGTAGGTTTGCGGTTGTGCCATACTATTCCATTTTCAGATGATGGATTGAACAGTGCTCTGTGAGATATTCAAAGCTTGGGATATTTTTTTTATAACCTAACCCTGCTTTAAACTTCTCCACAACTTTATCCCTGACCTGTCTGGTGTGTTCCTTGGCCTTCATGATGCTGTTTGTTCACTAAGGTTCTCTAACAAACCTCTGAGGGCTTCACAGAACAGCTGCATTTATACTGAGAATAAATTACACACAGGTGGACTCTATTTACTAATTAGGTGACTTCTGAAGGCAATTGGTTCCACTAGATTTTAGTTGGGGGTATCAGAGTAAAGGGGACTGAATACAAATGTACGCCACACTTTTCAGATATTTATTTGTAAAAAAAAATTGAAAATCATTAATTATTTTCTTTCCAATTCACAATTATGTGCCACTTTGTGTTGGTCTATCACAAAGTTCCAATAAAATACATTTACGTCTTTGGTTGTAACATGACAAAATGTGGAACATTTTAAGGAGTATGAATACTTTTTCAAGGCACTGTAGATATCCCTTCATTTTAGGTGATTTTAATGAGAAAGGAAGATGAAGGTTTGTGAAGACGGCATTTATGGAGCAGGTCAAATTGGTTGTTGAGTGTTGAGTGAGTAAACCTGTTCCCACCCACCACAACTTCTCCTTGGGGGCTTGGGCTTATTTCTCAGTTCCTAATGTGAAATTATGGCCAAATTGATATCTATAATTGTATAGGATAATGAATTATATGTGGAGTATACAGTATCTGTACCCTGGTGTAGCAAGAACTGGCTCACTATCCCAAACAACGGACCTTAAAGCGGAGTTCCACCCAAAAGTGGAACTTCCGCTTTAAGCACTACTCGCCCCCTTACATGCCACATTTGGCATGTCATTTTTTTTGGGGGGAGTGGGGGCTTTAGTAGGAGTGGAACTTCCTGTGCCACTTCCTCCTTCCGCCCAGGGACCGCTTAGGCGACTAGTCATATCGCCTAAGGCGGCCCCTCCTTGTAGGCGATCACCTGGGACACGTGACAGGTCCCAGGCGATCGCCTGTCCACTCAGGGAGCGCAGCGCCGCTCACGCATGCGCAGTGCGTGCCCGGCCTTAAAGCCGAAAGCTGTCACGGCCGGGTGCCCACAGTGTGAATGGACGCGCCGGCGAAGGGGGGGAAGAGGAGCGACGCTCCAGGCGACCACGACGCTGGACCATGGAGCAGGTAAGTGTCTGTCTATTAAAAGTCAGCAGCTACACTTTTTGTAAACCTAAAAAAGTCTGGAACTCCCCTTTACAGGGTTTGTAATTATTTTTTATTTTTTTAAATAACAAACATGTTATACTTGCCTCCACTGTGCAGCTCGTTTTGCACAGAGTGGCCCCGATCCTGGTCTTCTGGGGTCCCTCGGTGGCTGTCTCGGCTCCTCCCCGCAAGAACTCACCACCTATATGCAAGCGAGCTCGCATGGTGGTGAGTCTTTGCGGGCGCGCTCCAGTGATACAGCCGGCAGCTACAGCCGCTCACTGTATCACTCGGCCCTGCTCCCGGCGCACCGCGTCATTAGATGTGATTGACAGCAGCACAAGCCTATGGCTGCGCTGCTTTCAATCCATCCAGTGTAGCCAATCAACGGCCGGGCTCAGAAAGGAGGAAGATGACGCGAGCGCGGGACTTTTGAGGGCTCAGGTAAGTAAAACGGGGGCTCATGGGGGGCTGGTATTGTCGGATGTTTTTTCAGCTTAAAGCGGAGGTTCACCCACAAATTTAAGTTTAACAAAAGCAGTCCATCTTATCACATAAATAAAAAGTGCACTAACCTTTTTTTTTTTTTCTCAGTAGTTTTCTTTAGATGTTTTTTCGTTACTGCTACTTCCGGGATTTCCTCCCGCGGGAGTAGGCATGTCCTTTCCTCTGCTCCTAATATCGCAGAGGCTCCTGGGAGCAAATTGTCCTGCTTCGGAGGAGTAATATGTAACCTCCTTCCATTCAGATCTCACGATAAGTGTATCATCACGTGACTCGTCTAGCCGGTCACGTGACAAGGGCGGATCTAATTCTGCCATTTTAGATAAGGGCACGCAGGTGTATGTTGATGCCCGTTGTGATGGCAACCAGTAAGTGTTGACGGCGCTGCTCGCCGTCAACACTGCGCGTGCGCGAGATCCGGAGATGAATGCCGGGAGAGAAGCATTCATCTCTACCCGGAAGGATATGCTTGTGGGCTTCAAGATGCCCACAAGCAAAATGGCAAAAGCAGGAAGAGTTTTATAAACTCTTTTTTTAGCGCAAAACGGACGGGGGGTGTTTTAAAGTGCCGCAGACGCGAGTACTTACATTGCTAACGCTGTAACATTTGAATGAATATAAAAAAAAATATATGGACCGCAGAACCTCCGCTTTAATGCATAGGATGCATTAAGGTGAAAAAACTTTTACCTTTACATCCCCTTTAAACATCTAAGAATGATTTGTTCAGTTTGGAATGAAAGTCAAATGCGGATTGAGAAGAGTGATTTATTTTTTGTGCCATCGGTAAAAATTAAAGAAAAGACCTTTTGGTGTCTTTGCAAGACTATAAACACTGTAAATACAATCACAGTCCTCGGGCTTCTTATTACATTTTTATTGCCTTTTTAGTAGATACTTTACAACTTGTGAGCAAAGCTCGCTGAAGAAAATGCGATTTGAGATTCCCTGTGTTTCCTGAGTTAAAAGCAACTCTTGGTGTGGAGCTGCTTGCTCAGCAGATTGGAATGAGGCAATAGAATCCTCTTTGTTTAGTGTGCATGGTCTGCTATAATATTTTTGCTCTACTTACTTTCTTTTTTTGTGTTCTGTCATGTGCATCATGGTGTTTGAAAAATAACGATATTCATTAGCGAGGTTGACTTTTTTTTTTTAACTAGGTCTATGAACAGTAGAGACATAAGAACACGAACAGAGCTCCTACTGTGTGCATGCTCATATGGCAGAAAAAGACTACAAGAGGATTTGTGCTGGACACATTAAATGTAAAGGCTCCATCTCCTGCAGAACCAGACTGATTTGACAGTTTCATACTGCATGAACCAGCTATGCATAGATTGGATTTCCAGTTGTGGGGTTGAATACTAAGCTCTATCAGCAGACCTGCAGTATAATTACAGAAGACTCCACATATGTATACACAAACTTATAAAGGCTTACCAAGTCTTAAAGTGGTTGTAAACTCAATAAAAAAAAAGAATAACCTGCAAGAGAAAGGCATAATGAGCTAGTATGACTAGCATACTAGCTCATTATGCAGTACTTACCTTAAATCGAAGCCTCCCGAAGCCGTCCTCGTCTCCCCCTCCGGCCGCAGACATTGCTAAGGAAGGTTACTTCCGGGTATCGCCGCTCCGGCACTCTGATTGGCCGGAGCGGCGATGACGTCAAAGCTGGCATTATCCATTGATAAAACCGGCGTTGACAGTGCGGCAGCGCCGTTGTCTATGGCGCGCATGCGCCGTAGACAACGGTGCATTCTTTTTTGGAAAATATCTCCTAAACCGTGTAGGTTTAGAAGATATTGCAAACACCTACAGGTAAGCCTTAATCTAGGCTTACCTGTAGGTGCAAGTTGCATAAGTGGGTTTACAACCACTTTAAAGGGACCCTACAGAGCAAAGTAACAGGTTTATTTTACAGAAGATCATTCTGATCTAGAATTTACAAAATTATCATTCTGATCCGTCTTGCCTAACAGGTTGGAACTTACACAAGGCTATGGACAATGCCTCTGCCTGTAAGGGTAGGGGTGATAGGGGTCCTGTGGTGGTCGTTACATCCTCCATGTTTCCCTCCTTGTTGGACGCCAAGCAAGGGTCATGTGAGAGGCCTACCCCGGGGTGGGTTCTTCTGAGCTACGTTAGGCACGTTGGTTAGGGTCACTATCTTGCACATGGGGCACCTTTACTTGAACAGATGACTGAACTTTATTAAACTCTCTAGTTGTAATTGTAGCGGACCCCCAAAATTGGGGTCGCTATGCCTTAAATTTAAGGGCAGCCTGAGCAATAGTTTGGCTCAGGTTTTCTGATTCTATAGATTGGACTCTGCTCTGCTGTGGTGTTGCCTGGGTGTATAGTTCCCCTTGACCTGCGGGTGGCGCTGTCGCTCAGGTCTCGGGTTGAACCACAGGTGGCATTATAGCGTGATTGGGTGTCCTCTCTTGGCAGCCATAAAGTGGGTGTGGTTTGCCTGCTGTGCATGCCAGGAGAGGGTACATAAGGGGCAGACGCCATGATCTGGGGAGATTGGCCAGGGGATTCCAAGGTGGGACCCCTGGTGGCGAGAGTCACGTCCGTTGGCCCCGCTGGCCAGGGGTGCGTGAATTGGTTGAGAAGTCTCGGGCACCTTCAGCCCAAGGTTGTAGTGTTCCAGGTAGGCCCAGTACCTTCAACTGGGTCTACAGCTAAACCATTGGAGTCCCAGGGAACCCGAGGGAGGGTGGCCCGCTCTGAAAGAGAGGAAACCAGGGGAGGACCTGTCCGGAGGATCGGTGAAGGAAGTCACTGTCTCAGGAGAGGCCTGGTTGCCTATCAGAGGGAAAGATTCCGTGAGTTGCACAATAGCGCGTGTAATGTGCCCCATTGGCACTTATGGTCTCTAAAGGTTGCAGGCGTTAAAGAGTTCTAGATTCAGGAACTAAAGGATTCTGTGGCAGAGGATCTCCTGAACTTGTCTTTGAAGGGGACTAAATCTGAAGTAACTGTTCGTGCTCCACTCTGGCTGCTAGAACTGTGAGAGGGATCTATCCGGGTGAGCAATACCCACTCAGGCTTGAGTGTAGATTAGGGTAACTGGGTGCCGCGTGCCTGAACCTATCTCCATACCCAACTCTATCTCTGTCTTTAACCTTTTTCCCAATCTGTTCCAAGCAAGGAAAAATAAACTTGTCTGTTGGAGTTTAAACACTGTCTGGACATTGGCCTTCTTTTGGGAGAAAGAATAGACTTTTCCCTATATTCTAGGGACGAGAACCAATGGAGGGAGGTAACTCGTTGCAGGACCCAAAAATAGTATAAACACCGCTCAACCTCTTATACCAGGAGGATACGGGCATGTGGCATGGTGTGCCTTACCCTGCAAGTGAAGGTAGGCAGGAAAAAGGGTCCATGTGCTACATAATATACACTACTACAGTTACTTGTGGATTTAGGAAGAACACGCAGAGCCAATGCCCTCTACACCTGTCCAGCATATCCCTGCTAGCTCACTCCCAGTAAGGGTATGGAGCCCCGCCATGCACCTAGCACGGACTACATGTGTGCCCTTAACTCTTTTTCCTCCGTACCTGTGTGCAGGATGAAGGTCTCTGTGGTGCAGATCTGCTCCCATTGCTATGAGAGATTGATTGCTGCAGAAGAAGTGCTGACAACATCTCCCTCGCTGCAAGAGGCTATCTCTCCTGCCACATGTACACGCTTAATGACAGGCCACTAGAGAAATCTTCATTACCCTTGGTAACCATTATAGCTTCACATTGGGTTGACTCTTGTACCGTTATCTTCCTACCGCAATGTGCTTAGTGGCCTGGGCTGTAAACTATATGTGGCGGTTACTTGCCTTACACCCCTTGAGTAACTTCAGACCAGGCAAGGGCAAAGTTTTAAAAGGTTTGCCAAAATAACTTAGCACAATGGCATACACAGGAAACAGTCCAATATAAAGTGCAGTCTTTTCAAAACTAGACCTTAGTCCCTAACTTCAGGCTTGTGGCTGCCCCAGCGTACCTTCTCAGAAACGAGCCCATAGTGGAAGATTGGCATCTTCAGGGTGGACTGCACGTCCCAGCAATCTCCCCTAATAGCAGGAACTCTATTCTGGCATGACACTGGGGATCCAGGCTCCGGACTTTCAGGACGCAATCATGCGGCACCAGTGGGCCGGATCCAGCAAAGGCCAACAAAAAGAAAACCCAGGAACATAATTAACCATCCCCTTCCCAAATGAGGCAGCATTAACCTCTACCTGTCCACACGCACCCAAAGTCGGTCTGTATTGTGTGGAGGTATGGAGAGTGTCGGATGTTTCTTAGCAAGCTCACAGCCAGGATGATGACAGGTTAGATATACTCAGTAGATAGCCAGCCTGTCAGTTTTTTCCCGAACGATCATTGCTATGGCTGGCAACACTGATGGCAGGGAAGGCTCCCCGCTGTCAGAATACAATACCACATTGGGAAGGATTCACACATTCGAGGTGGATGGGGAAATTTGGATTTTTTTTTGTCCAACCCACTGGTTGAACGAAAAAAAAAAAATCAATGGATGGGCTGCCTTACTAAAATGAGGTGAAACAAAGTTAGAAATTCACTTCACTGGATTTTTGCTTGCAAAAGATTGGATAATTGTAGCAAGCATAAGTTCACCCCATTCATTATTACGTACCTGGTTGGAAGCCTTGCGGCTCTGGTCCAAACACCCCTGGGTTTGGTGACAGAATCTGCAAGGCACAAAGTAGCACAGGTGCCAGGAATCCAGGTTCTTGGTAGTTACCTGTGGAGGTAGTTAGCAAGAACTGTAACTAGACAGAAGACAGCGGTCTTAAGGGGGTCCCAAGGAGGGTCTTTAGCTGGCAGTCTATACACCTGTGGTAAGACAATCCAGGGCAGGACCCATAGGGCAGGTCAAGAAGACAGCAGTGTCAAGGTCATGGCCAAGCCAAGGTCATGTGCAGGTAAGTAGAAAAGAGACTGGAGCTGAGTCGTGATCATACACAGTAAGTGTCAAGGATGAGAGAGATGTAATCTGGAGCTGAACTGGAGTTATACACAGGTAAGTCACACAGCAGGAGACACTAGAGAGATCAGAAGCCAGGCCAGGGTCATACACGAGAGGTCAAATGGAAACAGGGTCCTTCAACGAACTGAAGTCACAATCAGGAGTCAGGCAGAGAAAGATCCAGGGGCAAGCCGAGTCAGTAACATGTAATCACAATAATACAATATCAAGATACGCACTTAGGCCTCATGTACACTGCTGCTGGTAAACGGAAGTTAAGTTCCTTTATGTTATCTTATCAGTACATGTACACTGGTTTGTTTATAGTCGTTTCTAGGCAGTTGTGTTTAGAGGCTTTTTCTTGAACCCAAAAAAATGCGTTCAGAAGCTGTGTTTAGAGGCAGTTGAAGCGCCTAACGCGGCAACTCGCATTTAGCAGTGTTTCATTTAAAGACGTTTTTCATTTTAACAAAAAAAAAATATATATATATTTTTTTAAATGCTTCTAGACGCAAACGAGGCATGTAAACGCGGCTAAACGGCCGTTTTTAGTCACTGGTTTCCAGCTGTCAAGTTAAATTGTTCAGGAGAGGTTGAAAAACGTCCCGTGTACATGAAGCCTAACAAGGATCACGGATTAGCTGAAGATCATCCAGCAGTTACCAGTCACTACTCCTTTCCTTAAATAGGACGTTTGGTGCCGATTCTGCAATTTGGTGTGTGCAAACGCACGCTGGCATGTGCAGCAGTCCGCACACTGCCACACAAATGCGCATTCCACGCAGTTTTTCTAGCAGACGTTCCGAACCTGTGCATTGGCGCATGCACTCCTCTATTCTGGTTAGCATCCTGACATTCACTAAACTAAGTGAAAATTCTATTTGCAAATATACTTAGCTTACTGAATGAGGTGAAGTTGTGCTGACTTCAAATCCAATCATGCACAAGCAAAAAAAATGTTTTTTTGATTTTTATGCACTCTTTATAAAGTGAATTGTGACTTTGTTTCACCTCATTCACTAAGAGAAGGAAAAATCACCGTAAAAGTAAACATTCTCTACTCTTTTAGTAAATCGACCCCATGTCCTCTACATGCATAATATTTCAGTTTGATTGTTATTATCGTGTCTTTATCAAAATTGTTTTATAAAAGCAAATATTAACTACACCTACATCCTGACTCCGCTGCACCCTATGTATGAATCATAAGACTGTGACGCAATGTGTGTCTCTGAATGATATAGAAGTTGTTGCATGTTGCCTCAGAATGCTGCTTCTGTGAGTCAAACGATCAGGGTCGTTAAAATCCAATGAAAATGATTTGAAACATTGGGCAGATTAAACATATAGGAAATGTGAGTGGGCTGGGATGAAGCACATGTCATTTTTAATGCTTGTACTGTTCTGCAAGGACAAATAGTTTGACTAGTCTATGTAAAAATGTCTAGGACCAATGTACAGCTGGCGACACACGTTACAATCTGATTGTACAATCTCTTTTAGATCTAGAAATAGCATGTAGTACAAGAGTCTGCCTAATTGGATGTGGCTAGCTTTAGACATTTACTGGGCCCGTGCCTCAGTATAACCTAGATTTAAGGTGGACCTATCATGGAAAAAAAAAAAAAATTATAATATTTTCCTTTTAAAATTATTTTACTGTTGCTCTTCAGCTCTAGCAGCTTAAAGGGTAGCTAATGACGGCTACAGCGCGGACCTAGAATGCCGGGAGGCCGTCAATTTACATCCTCCCCTTTCCTCGTTCCCCGCGTGCGCTCCCGAGCACGCATCGGGGAACTTCTGTGCCCGCCGCATCACGCGGGTGCCAATGCGCGTGCCTGGCGGCCGCGATGACCGCCAGGTGCCCGCGATCGGCATTTACAGAGCCAGGGATGTGGATCTCTGTGTGTAAACACAGAGATCCACGTTCTGTCAGGGAGAGGAGACCGATGGTGTGTCCCTTGTACATAGGGACAACCATCGGTCACCTCCCCCAGTCAGTCCCCTCCCCCTACAGTAAGAATCACTCCCTTAGGCACACTTAACTCCTTCAGTGCCCCTTGTGGTTAACCCCTTCACTGCCAGTGTAATTTTTACAGTAACCAGTGCATTTTTATAGCACTGATCGCTGTAAAAATGACAATGGTCCCAAAATGGTGTCCGATGTGTCCGCCATAATGTCGCAGTCACAATAAAAATCGTTGATCGCCGCCATTACTAGTAAAAAAAAAATATTAATAAACTGAGAAAAAAAAAAATATATTTATTTTTTTAAATTGGGATATTTATTATAGCAAAAAGTAAAAAATAGTGTTTTTTTTTCAAAATTTTCGCTCTTTTTTTGATTATAGCGCAAAAAATAAAAACCGCAGAGATGATCAAATACCACCAAAAGAAATCTCTATTTGTGGGAGAAAAAGGACATCAATTTTGTTTGGGAGCCACGTCGCACAACCGCGCAATTGTCATTCAAAGCGTGACAGTGCTGAAAGCTGAAAATTGGCCTGGGCAGGAAGGGGGTTTAAGTGCCCAGTAAGCAAGTGGTTAAACAAACATGTCATACTTACCTCCTTTGTGCAATTGGGTTTGCAAAGAGTGAGCCCGATCCTCCTTTTCTGGGCTCCCTCAGCGGCTCTCCTAGCTCCCGCGTCACTGGATTCGATTGACAGCAGCAGGAGCCAATGGCTGTGCTGCTATCAATCTATCCAATCAGGACCAGAGACACCGGCTGGAGCTGGTGTGCTTGTCCCATCGCTGGAAAGACTGGGTTCAGGTAAGTCGGAGGAGGGCTTTGGGGGGCAGCTGCATCAACTGAGGTTTTTCATCTTAATGCATAGGATGCATTAAGGTGAAAAACCTTGTGGGTTTACAACCCCTTTAAATCAAATGGCCCCTGGCTATCAATCATTGTTGCTAAAGCTTTGTTTTCAAACAGTGAGGTAAAGGGTATTGAAATGGCTGCCCCACATAGATAGTTATAAACTATACATGTTAGAGATGAGCAACTTCTGAAAAGTTTTTAAAAGTTTGTGAACCTTCGAAAATCCCAAACCAGCAGTTCCATTATAGTGTTACTAAACCCAGAACCTGTATTCACTATATCTGGTCTCCTACAGTACACATAACATGGAAATGCAATTATTTTAGTAAATATAAACTGATAAATACATTTTCTCATCAGCCGTATATAGCAGTCTTGTGACTTCTATCAGTTCCTAGTAAAGCTTGTAGGAGGAGTTTTTCTTCTCCCCTGATCCTCTGTCTGGACAGTGCTGATTGGCCCTGTGCTGATCACATGCACCCTCCTAAGAAAAAAAATAAACTCTCTAGCAATACACACCAAACTGAGCATGTGCAGCCCATTCCCTGGCTCTGTAAATATCAGATTATTTTTTTGGAGACAGTGGAAGAAGGGGAGGATCAGAGAGGACAAGATAAAACAGTTGTTTTACCCAATGCGGAGGATTAACCCCTTAGGTTCCACAGTGAGTATAACAAGCATGCTTTACTGCATATGCAGACAATTTTTTCTGTTGTGGGTTTAGTAACACTTTAAATACAATAGGAATCCAAACTAGGCTCCAAAAAATTTACAGAATGGCTTGGGAAGCTCCTATCAGCCCTGTCTAATATGATGAGGCCAATAAACATCATCAGGGCTTTCCAATAAAAATTCTACCAGGAATATCAAAATAGATACTGTAGGTGTGATCTGGTGGCACAGGCAGTCATGCTAATGGCAATCTAAGGCATAATATTAATATTTATGACAGTTTGCACCTAGTACAGTGCCTAACATTTTAGATTTGGGTTTAAAATATTACAACTCTTTTAATACTCATACATTTTTTAGCAATAATTGAGGTTTATGATGAGGACTAAATAATAACCAGTATATTATGTGTAGTATTTAAAATGACCATAGATATTAAAAACCATACTGACGTCATGAAACAGAACACAGAGTTCTGGGTATCTTGGCTTTGTATTTCAAAACCCATTTAAACAAAACAAAAGCCCATCGGCAGGTGTCCTAAAGCTTCTGATAGATGTGCAATTGAAAGATTTATGTTACTTTTTCTAAATGTGTAATCTAAGCAAACATTGTATCTGTCATTGGTAGTATTACAGGGCTAATGAGTACACAATATGGTAAAAATAGACATGGCATAGTCAGAAAGGTGTTGTGTAAATAAATGGGGAAAATGTATTATTATAGTATATAAACTATATAGCAGAGGTGTAGCTTGAAACTTGTGGGCCCCGATGCAAAGGTTGATCTGCCCCCCCCCCCCCACTACCTCCCACCACTTTCACCGTGCGTGCAGATACACCCACCACACGCCAAGATACTCAAAGTGGCTTAAGAGTTTCCAGAGTTTCTCCTTACATCAGAGGAAAGGGATCACCACTGGAGAATCAGAGGACAGGGACCCCTGGCAGGTCACTTGGCAGAGCTCCTTTCCCATCCCAGCACTGTATACAGCTCCCCCCCCCCCCCCAACACTACACAGGGCTGAAATCAATTTTTTTTTTTACACACAGTCTGTCAGCCTGTATCTGGTTTTTATGTTGCTGTTTTGACCTGTGAAACTCTCTGGTCAGAAAAACAGTGTAGTTGCAGTAGGCAGGTACACCTTGTACAGATCGTGGCTAACTGGCTTTGTTGTAAAGGTATGTGATTTCAGCACTGCAGTGGAGGAGCAGTATAGAGTGCTGTAATGGGAAAGGAGCTCATCAGCCGGGCTTAGTATCCAGGGCAGAGGGGGTGGTCAGGGGATTTTGTGGGGGGGGGGCAACTTAGATCTAGGGGGGCAAAGCCATGTGACACAAAATCTGGAGCCTGCAGCCCCTCAGGGGCCCCTCATGGGCCTCTCAGGAGGTGTTAAGGGATTTGTTTTAGCGATTTCTGAAGGTTTCTCTGTCAGTGTTGGCAAGTGTTGGGGGAAAGTCACCTCCTGGAGGTTTGTGTCTTTTCCCCAGTTGTCAGGGATGTGGGGTAAGTGGACATCTCTGGGTGGGGGGGGGGTACAGAGAATACCAGCTAATGACTAGGAGACACTGAGCAGTGTCTTACCTCACCAGTGACATTGGTCACATCGTGGCTACAGGACGGCACTCTCCTCCTTTTAACTCACTGAGCTCGGTTACCATTCCATGCACACAGCACAGACACTTCCCCATCTTGGGCTGTTCTCACCCCGTGCTCCTCTCCATTCAGGAAATGTCTCACAGCTTCTCCCCAGCCAATGGGAATGGGGGGGTGTGGACTGTGGAAGGCAAAGTGGAAGCCCAGTACTGAAGCGTGGCTATGGGGCCCAAGGGCAGATCGGAGCTGGACTTTGTGGAGGATATGATAATATGACAGGGAGGCTTCAGGGGCTCCCTGGAGCTAGGGGCGGGGTTGCGATTGTGACCCCTGCAACCCCTTATGCTACGCCCAGGCTATATAGGTAATAGGCACATGTAGTACCCAAGCTGTATGTAGAGTAAAACATCCCTGCCATGATAAGAGAGATTGGTGAAGCAATGACTTTAGCTGAAGTCTCTCTCTGCTGCTGGAATATTTATTTAAGTCCTTCGTCTTTGTGCAGATAATCAAGTCCCAATGGTAGTCACCTACAACCCATGTTTAGAAGCTCTAAGAAAGGTCACAAAAGAGATCCAGCCTCTTCTGCACAAAAATGAAAGACTTAAGCCAGCCATATGCGGTTCCAATCTCAGCCGGTTCAACAGGAACCAGCCAAGGTTCAAACCGTTAATGGGCAGGCTGAAGGTACCAAGTTCATTGATCTATCAACTTGGGTACAACTAGCCCGTCGGATTCCCTTGTGATTATCGCTCGAAGCTGCTGTAAACGCTAGCGATAATCATTGTCTTCTCCAGACAATTGCTTGGCAGGAGGGATTCCCCTGTCACCACTGTCTGTGTTGATGGGGAATTGTGAACATTTCCTCCTGCATTCCGTGGTTGCAGGAAAGAACTTTGCACCATGTATGGCCTGCCTTAGAGAGAAATTCCCAGAGCCACCCCTACTAGCATATCGACAACCACCAAGTCTAGGATTGTTTATTGTGAGAAGTTCTCTAAACAACCCAATACTAAATGGATCATCTCCCTGCATGCAGAAAAGATGTGAAACTTGCACACATATCCAAAGCACTGATCGGGTACTAGTATTGGGATCACAGTAGGAGTACAGAATACAGGGTACTTTTTGCTGCAAATCCTCAATTGTGCTATACTTGATATTGTGTGCAAAATGCCCTATGGTAGGGAGACCAGACATCCCCGGTTTCCGGGGACAGTCCCCTGATTGAGGACACTGTCCCCGGACCAAGTCTGTCCCCGGATTGGATTTGAACAGGGGCTGGGGCAATTTCAAAGACAGTCAGTGCAGAATAATAGAAAAAACAATTCTGAATTAACCGCCCCCCATCCGCTCCACCGCTCCTACTTGCTTAGGGGGTGTACTTTTATCTGTGCCACTTTCTTATGATCATGTGCTGGTCGGAGTGAAGGGAATATTTCTTCAGTTTCGGGTGCATGCCCTTGACAGGCTGTGAGGCGGGCGGCGGTGGCGACGGGCAGAGAGTCGCTGATTGCCGCCATTACTATTAAAAAAAAAATATGTCCCCAGATTTCATTTTAAAAATCTGGTCACCTTACCCTATGGAATTCTATGTTGGAGAGATGGGTCACACCCTCCACCAGCAAATTAACATTTTAAATGATTATGGTACTGATGGGGAACCTCAAATCACAGAAAGAGCCTGGGATGGGAAAGTAAATTCAGAAATTCAAAACTCTATTCTGTGGCCTAAATAGAGACAGACGTGTTAAAAGTCACTATGTTTTAATTGAGTTTTTGACCCATGACAATAAAGTCTTTTGCCCCCCCCCCCCCCCCCAAGCTTGTTATCCAAGGTATTTCGACATTTCAAAAGGTCTTTCATCCTCACTGGTGACAAATTTGCCTGGACTTTTTATCTCATAGTCAATTGGTCCAATAACACTCTAGTTCTGATAACTATAGATATATTCTAACTGTTTACAATAACCATTACAATTGAGTATGTCAGAATAGTTGAATTTCATTACTGGTAGTATTTCATTACTTCTTTTGTATTTGGACATTTCAAAAGAACTTTCATTTGAAGTGAGAATTGTGCCTGGACTTATCTTTAAGTCAATTACGCCAATAACACTTCTAAACTGATCTTTATCTAGCTCTAAGCTGGCCATAAACTGTAGGAATTTCACCCTGTTCCTCAGGAACATCAGACTCCTGCCCAGCATCCCTCAAATTAAAAAGCAATAGAATTGGGCAAAAAATTGTTGTCCAAAAAAACTGTTTGTGCATTTTGACAGTCGGCATTGTCGGACATCAAAATACAATGGCCACGGTGAGATTGATGGCAGCAACACATATCCAAATAGTTGGAGCAAGGCAACAAAAAGCTGGCAAAGTAAGTGGTACTAACAAAGAAGAGCTAGAATAACATTTTGCAACTAATTTGGTTAATTGGCAACAGCTCAGTAACATAATAGGTTTTAAAATGAGCATCTTAGAGAGTCAGCGTATCTCAGAAGTAAAGATGGGCAGAGATTCACCAATCTGTAAAAAGCTGTGCCTAAATATTGTTGAACAATATCAGAATAATGTTCCTCAACATATTGCAAAGACTTTAAATATACAGTATCTCACAAAAGTGAGTACACCCCTCACATTTTTGTAAAAATTTTATTATATCTTTTCGTGAGTGTACAGCATGTATAACAGTGTAAATTTGCTGTCCCCTCAAAATAACTCACCACACAGCCATTAATGTCTAAACCGCTGGCAACAGAAGTGAGTACACCCCTAAGTGAAAATGTCCAAATTAGGCCCAATTAGCCATTTTCCCTACCCGGTGTCATGTGACTCGTTAGTGTTACAAGGTCTCAGGTGTGAATGGGGAGCAGGTGTGTTAAATTTGGTGTTATCGCTCTCACTCTCTCATACTGGTCACTGGAAGTTCAACATGGCACCTTATGGCAAAGAACTCTCTGTGGATCTGAAAAAAAGAATTGTTGCTCTACATAAAGATGGCCTAGGCTATAAGAAGATTGCCAAGATCCTGAAACTGAGCTGGCCAAGACATGATGGCCAAGACCATAGAGCAGTTTAACAGGACAGGTTCCACTCAGAACAGACCTTGCCATGGTCGACCAAAGAAGTTGAGTGCACCTGCTCAGCATCAGAGGTTGTCTTTGGGAAATAGAAGTATGAGTGCTGTCAGCCTTGCTGCAGAGGATGAAGGGGTGGGGGTCAGCCTGTCAGTGCTCAGACCATACGTCGCACACTGCATCAAATTGGTCTGCATGGCTGTCATCCCAGAAGGAAGCCTCTTCTAAAGATGATGCAAAAGAAAGCCTGCAAACAGTTTGTTGAATATAAGCAGACTAAGAACATGGATTACTGGAACCATGTCCTGTGGTCTGATGAGACCAAGATAAACTTATTTGGTTCAGATGGTGTCAAGCATGTGTGGCGGCAACCAGGTGAGGAGTACAAAGACGACAGTCAAGCATGGTGGTGGGAGTGTCGTGGTCTGGGGCTGCATGAGTGCTGCCAGGACTGGGGAGCTACAGTTCATTGAGGGAACCATGAATGCCAACATGTACTGTGATATATTGAAGCAGAGAATGATCCCCTCCCTTCGGAGACTGGGCCGTAGGGCAGTATTCCAACATGATGACGACCCCAAACACACCTCAAAAATGACCACTGCCTTGCTAAAGAAGCTGAGGGTAAAGGTGATGGACTGGCCAAGCATGTCTCCAGAACTAAACCCTATTGAGCCTCTGTGGGGCATCCTCAAACGGAAGGTGGAGGAGCACAAGGTCTCTAACATCCACCAGCTTAGTGATGTCGTCATGGAGGAGTGGAAGAGGATTCCAGTGGCAACCTGTAAAGCTCTGGTGAACTCCATGCCCAAGAGGGTTAAGGCAGTGCTGGAAAAAAAATGGTGGTCACACAAAATATTGCCTTTTTGGGCCCAATTTGGACATTTTCACTTAGGGGTGTACTCACTTTTGTTGACAGCGGTTTAGACATTAATGGCTGTGTGTTGAGTTATTTTGAGGGAAAAGCAAATTTACACTATTATACAAGCTGTACACTCACTACTTTACATTGTAGCAAAGTGTCATTTCTTCAGTGTTGTCACATGAAAAGATATAACATAAAAAATAAGCATTTTTTTGCTTGCATATAATTGGATGATGGAAGACAGCAGAGCTTCTGCTCATTTATTTAAGCTCTGGAGCAACTGCACTCAGGCCCCAATTTACTCCCTTTGCCACCCCAAGGCCGGGTCCTTCAATGCTGCCCCCCACCCACGCACACACACCATCACATAGGGGGACTCCCCAGAGAGCCCCCCTTACATCAGGGTCCCCAGAGAGCCCCTCCTTACATCAGGGTCCCAGAGAGCCTCCCCTTACATCAGGGTCCCCAGAGAGCCTCCCTACTTACATCAGGGTCCCTAGAGAGCCTCCCCCTACATTGGGGTCCCCAGAGAGCCTCCCTACTTATATTAGGGTCCTCAGAGCCCCCCTCCTTACATCAGGGTCCCCAGAGAGCCCCTCCTTACATCAGGGTCCCCAGAGAGACCCTCCTTACATCAGGGTCCCCAGAGACCCCCTCCTTACATCAGGGTTCCCAGAGAGCCCCCCTTACATCAGGGTCCCCAGAGAGCCCCTCCTTACATCAGGGTCCACAAAGAGCCTCCCCTTACATCAGGGTCCCTAGAGAGCCTGCCCCTACATTAGGGTCCCCAGAGAGCCTCCCTACTTATATTAGGGTCCTCAGAGCCCCCCTCATTACATCAGGGTCCCCAGAGAGCCCCTCCTTACATCAGGGTCCACAGAGAGCCTCCCCTTACATCAGGGTCCCCAGAGAGCCTCCCTACTTACATCAGGGTCCCTAGAGAGCCTCCCCCTACATTAGGATCCCCAGAGAGCCTCCCCTTACATCAGGGTCCCCAGAGAGCCTCCCCCTACATTAGGGTCCCCAGAGAGCCTCCCTATTTATATTAGGGTCCTCAGAGCCCCCCCTTACATCAAGGTCCCCAGAGACTCCCTCCTTATATTAGGGTCCCCAGAGAGCCCCCCTTACATCAGAGAGCCCCCCTTACATTAGGGTCCCCAGAGAGCCTCCCCTTACATCAGGGTACCCAGAGAGCCTCCCTACTTACATCAAGGTCCCCAGAGATCCCCTCCTTACATCAGGGTCCCCAGAGAGCCCCCCCTTACATCAAGGTCCCCAGAGAGCCCCTCCTTATATTAGGGTCCCCAGAGAGCCCCCCTTACATCAGGGTTCCAAGAGAGCCCCTCCTTACATCAGGGTCCCCAGAGAGCCCCTCCTTACATCAGGGTCCCCATAGAGCCCCTCCTTACATCAGGGTCCCCAGAGAGCCCCTCCTTACATCAGGGTCCCCAGAGAGCCCCTCCTTACATCAGGGTCCCCAGAGAGCCTCCCTACTTACATCAAGGTCCCCAGAGAGCCCCTCCTTACATCAGGGTTCCCAGAGAGCCCCTCCTTACATCAGGGTCCCCAGAGAGCCCCTCCTTACATCAGGGTCCCCAAAGAGCCCCTCCTTACATCAGGGTCCCCAGAGAGCCCCTCCTTGCTTCAGGGTCCCCAGAGAGCCCCTCCTTAATTCAGGGTCCCCAGAGAGCCCCTCCTTACATCAGGGTCCCCAGAGAGCCCCCTCCTTACACCAGGGTCCCCAGAGAGCCCCCCTTACACCAGGATCCCCAGAGAGCCCCCCTCCCCCTAACATTAGTGTCCCCAGAAAGCCTTCCCTCTTACATTAGTTTCCCCAGAGAGCCCCCCCTTACACCAGGATCCCCAGCGAGCCCCCCCTCTTACATCAGTGTCCCCAGAGGGCCCCTTCCTTACATTAGTGTCCCCAGAGGGCCCCCCTCTTACATCAGGGTCCCCAAACAGCTGACTCCCCCCCTTGCAGAGGTTCCCCTGTACCTGGCTGGTGGAGGTGGGAGGCGGCGATCGGCAGCTCTATGGTGTCCACAGGCAGGGGGATCTCGCTGGGGCTAGTAGTTCTATCTCCGAATGTATACAGCAGAGAGGGAAGGGGCCTCTGACCCAGGCATCAGCAACAGTGTACAATCAGAGTGAAAGTGAAAGTGATACCTGCCCGGGTCAGAGGCCCCTCCCCTCTCCTCTCCACTGTATACACTGATACTCGAGAGAGTACTATATAAAGAAGAAAAATTAAAAATATGGACAGCCGCACTCCAAAAACCTTTGACGGTCGCCTTTATTGTAAAGAATGGAAGATTACACCGAAAATCATCACAGCATAGCCGGGGTAACTGCTTACATGTTTCACACTGCAAATCAGTGCACCCACGGTAGTCCTGACATTACAGATTGCTGGAGCGTGTTCACCTGGAGCGGTAAAAATCTCTCTCACTCGAGAGAGTACTACAAGCCCCAGGGAGATCCCGCTGCCCACACAGGCACCATAGAGCTGCCGATCGCCGCCTTCCACCTCCTCCCACTGCACTCTAAACGGCATGCCAGAGGTGCAGGGGGAGATGCCGGGTCTTGGGGGGGAGGATTTTTTCACCCCCCTATTGCCGCTGCGCTGCCCCTGTACACACTGCCGCCCCGAGGCCTGGCCTCGGTGGCCTTGTCAGGAATCGGGCCCTGACTGCACTTGCAGAGTGCACAGTCTCTTTGCCTTTAGTAAATCAACCCCGTAATATCATCAAAAGATTCCCAAGAATCTGGGGAAATCTTTGTGTGGAAGGGACAAGGTCGAAAAACAATATTGGATGCCAGTGATCTTCAGGCCCTGCATTAAAAACAGGCATTATTCGGTGATGGACACTGAATGGGCTCAGGAATACTTCCAAAAATTACTCTCTGTGAACACAGTTTTCTATGCCATCCAAAAATCAAAGCTAAAGCTCTATCATGCAAAGAAGAAGCCATATCTGAACATGATCCAGAAATGCCGCCATCTTCTCTAGGCCAGAACTTATTTGAAATGGTCTGTTGCAAAGTGGAAAACTGTTCTGTGATCAGCCCAATCAAAGTTTGACATTGTTTATGTAGCGCACAGACCCCTTTCTTTACCTGCATTAACTTTGGCTCCTCGCAGGAAGAGAGAGGCACACCGCACCACAAGCCCATACCCTCCTGTGTGAAGAGGTTGAGCGGTGTTGTTGATGGGTCTTCCACAGTCAGACAACCATAGAATGTCTCTCACCTCTATGTTGAATAAAGACAAGTCCTTGTATCCCCACAGTAACTTGAATGTCCACACCAGCTGCACTCCAACGTAGAGGTTTATTTCTTATAAAACACAGTCTCTGACAGAAAAGGTTGGAGGGAGAACAGGAAAGCTTAAGAGGTGGATGAGGTCCAGGCACAAACGTTACACAATTCACTGCTCCGATTCTCAAGCAGACTCAGCCCATTCGGATAGTCTCCCTAACTTGGGACTAGCAGCCAAAATGATGCTCGAACTTTACACTTGGACTCTGCCACAGACCTGGTGAACTTAGTCTCTGCCACCGACCTGGTGAACTTGGTCTCTGCCACCGACCTGGTGAACTTGGTCTCTGTTCAAGGAGAAGACATCCCTCCAGAGAGTTATCGGGACCCTTCCTTCACTGTGACTTCCGCACCAGTCCTTCGGAACGGTTCCTCCCCCGGCCTCCTCATCTAGGATACGGGTCCCCTCGCAAGGCGGCACCCTGAGATTCCTCGATTCCCGGGGGGCTCCAGCCGAAAGTGCTGGGCCCAGACCTTTGCTGCAGTCCCAGGGCTGAAGGTGCCTGGGACCCTTGACAACGAACCGCAGACCCGCCCCTGGGCTAAAGGTGCCCAGGAACGAGACCCCCGAACAGGTAGCGTCTGCCCCTTTTATATCCTCTCCCAGCATGCCCAGCAGGTATACCACACCCACTGTATGGTTTCCGGGAGGGGACACACAAGGCACAGCACTGTATCAGCGGTTCAACTCTGGCCCACCATGGCAGCGCCACCTGCAGGCCACAGGGAACTGTACACCAATACTCCACCTGTGGACAAAATGGTTTCAAGTATTCTAACAATTAGGGTGTTTGGGCATAACTACCACCCAAACACTTCCCCTAAATTGAGGACCCCGCTACATTTATGGAAACCATGGGCCTCTGGAATAAAGAGGAGAGGGGCTTGTTATCATCGCTCAGTTCCCCAGGAGGATGTAGGATATTCTAGCCTAGGTGAGAAAGGCAGAAGTGCCAGCTGTTTACCAAAAAGGCACTTGTATGTGCAATTGTGTGAAAGGATGGTGGGGAAGGAACAAAGGGGTTGATTTACTAAAGGCAAATAGACTGCTGATGATACAAAGGTATATAAAAGGGTTGATATCCCTGGAGGTGTCTGTAACATGGAACATTATTTGGCATTGCTGGAAGATTGGTCAAAGCAGTGGAGACTGCAGTTCAATGTTTCTAAATGTAAAATAATGCTCCTAGGGAAAAATAATCCCCTGAAAGAGTACAACATTGGGGGTACAGTGTTAGCCAGCACTACAGAAGAAAGATATTTGGGGGTACTTATGTCAGATGATTGCAAAATGAGCAAACAGTGTGACCAGGCAGTGGGAAAAGCAAATATAATTCTAGGATGCACCCCTAGACGTATTACCTGCAGGAGGAAGGAGGTCCTGATTCCCCACTATAGATCTTTAGTGAGACCTCATTTAGAATACTGTGTCCAGTTTTGAAAACCTCACTTACAGAAAGATATTGATAAGATAGAACGAGTCCAGAAACGGGTAATAAAAATGATGAAAGATTTGGGGGATAAAACATATCAAGAGCGACTTCAGGAACTTAATATGTACTGTCTGAAGGAAAGAAGGGAAAGGGGAGACATGATTGAAACCTTTAATTACCTAAAGGAGGTGAATAAGGTTCAGGAAGGCAGTTTTTTCAATCTGAAACCAAAATCCAGAACACAGGGACATGACCTAAAACTACTGGAGGGAAGTTCAAAACTAATCTTAGAAAGTATTATTTTACTGAAAGGGTAGTTGATGCTTGGAATAAACTTCCAGCAGAGGTAGTCAGACAGTCAACAGTAAATGGCTTCAAACATGCTTGGAATAAACATAGCTCTATAGTCAGACAACAAGGTCAGCGGAAAAAAACAAAAAAACAAAATGGGCAGACTCGAATGACTAGTTTTTTTCTGCTGTCACTTTTCTGCCGTCATGTTTCTATGTGTACTTTGCACGTGCAGTGGCACTCTGCAAGGGCATTTGCTTCAGAGCTTAGTAAATGAGGCAAAGATTCACTTTGCAGGGAATACCCAATAATCACATGCAAGGAAAATAAAAAAAATCTGCATTTTGTTTGCACATGATTGGACGATGGATGTCATTAGAGCTTCTCCTCATTTACTAAGCTCTGGAGCAACTGCACTTGCAAAGTTTACAGTCATTAGTAAATCAAGCCCAATGTTAAGTAAAGTAGAAATGGGGAGTGAAGGTTCACTTTGCTTTAGCAGTTAAGGGTATCACCTAAATTCCAAAGTTTCTTAACCACCTGCCTACCGGGCACGAAAACCTCCTTCCTGCCCATGCCATTTTTCAGCTTTCAGTGCTGTCACACTTTGAATGACAATTGCGCGGTCGTACGACGTGGCTCCCAAACCAAATTTGCATCCTTTTTTTTTCCACAAATAGAGCTTTCTTTTGGTGGTATTTGATCAACTCTACGGTTTTTATTTTTTGCGCTATAAACAAAAGAAGAGCGTCAAGTTTGAAAAAAAGCACAATATTTTTTACTTTTTGCTATAATAAATATTCTTTTTTTTTTTTTTTTTTATTAAAATGTTCCTCAGTTTAGGCCGATATGTATTCTTCTACATATTTTTGGTTAAAAAAAAATTGCAATAAGTGTATATTGATTGGTTTGCGCAAAAGTTAGAGCAGATACAAAATAGGGGATAGATTTATAGCATTTTTTTTTTTTTACTAGTAATGGCGGCGATCTGCGATTTTTATTGTGACTGTGATATTGCGGTGGACACATCGGACACTTTTGACACATTTTTGGGACCATTCACATTTATACAGCGATCCCTGCTATAAAAATGCATTGATTACTGTATAAATGTGACTGGCAGGGAAGGGGTTAACACTAGGGGGCGAGGAAGGGGTTAAATGTGTTTCCTAGATGTGTTCTAACTGTGGGGGGGAGGGGACTGACTGGGGGAGGTGACCGATGGTTGTCCCTATGTACAAGGGACACACCATCAGCCTCCTCTCCCTCACAGGACGTGGATCTGTGTGTCCTGCTCAGTTCCTGAGCAATCGCGGGTGCCCGGCGGCCATCGCAGCTGCCAGGCACGTGCATCGGGTCACCAGCGACGCGGCGGCGCGCGCGCGCCCCCTAGCTGCTTTTAAAGCCGTGACGTCATATGACGTCTTGTCAGAACAAGAGAGTCTTCCGCCCGCCGTCAATTTGACGGTGGGCGGTAGACAAGTGGTTAATTAATAAATGGCAAACAGGGTACAACATTCTACTCCTCCTCATAAGATTATGTTTCAGTATGTTTTTTTCACAAAAACACTTCCTGGTCAACACAAACTTGTCAGTGTTAACTTATTTATGAGATTTTGCCAGGACCACAATATATCTCAAAGCTAAGGAATAGTACTTTAGTGTATCGTCTCTGAGTAGAGAATGTATGATCTATCAGTTCTCTTTTGTGTTTCAGTCCCATAATATCCACTGCACGAAAATTGGCTCATGCGTGGGATCAAATCAGCAGTGGCAATTGAATTCAAATCACTACGGCCTAAATGTAGCTGAATCACTTAACTCTTCACTCACAGCTCTGAGAGGAGTTCACACTGACAAGCCCTTGTCCTCCACTTTGTTCTCTTTATCACAGAATGGCTGCACCCTCCAGTACCTCTTCCTGCGGCCAGAGCCAATGGTCCTGACTATAATAGCATATGGGGCTCCAAAAGCCTCCACAGCTGTTGGCCATACCCCCTCACACCATTCACCAAAGTATCTGTGGTTGCTAGGTTACATTCTCAAGAACAGCTGATCCCTTTTAATGGATGGTGAGCACACACCAGCCTCCAGCTCCTATGACTGCCTGTGCGGCCACATTGTCTTCAACTAACAAACTATTAGCATCACACTCAGTACATATTGTGAGGGTTTCACGTTAAATAGAGCAGTGCAGTTGAATACTGGCAAACAACAGGCTCACTTTAGTTTTTTTTGGAACTCCTTTTTATTTCTTTATGAATAACATACAAGTGTATTTCCTCACAGGAACATATCCACCATGCACCATTTAGGCAATGCTGTATCCTGGCCTAGGCCAACAAGGCCCAGGCCTAGGGCAGCACTTTGCAGGGGGGCAGCATGGAAACAGTCCCCGCCGGCTTGTGCTACATTGTTAGTGTAACGCAAGCTGCTTCTAATTTTGACTGTCCTATCAGCCTGGACCACAAACCTTACTCACTGTGCTATATGTTTTCTGTTGCACCATTGGCATGGTTATATCTTCTTAGTCCTCTCCATAAAATTATCAGAAATTTGTGCTTAAAGTAGGACTATAGGCAACACTTTGTTTTTTCATTTTGGATAGAGTAAGGGAGGGTTAGAGCCCCTGTCTGTTTATTTTTTACCATCCCTGTCCCATTGCAGAGATTTCCCTTCACTTCCTGCCCAATAGCCAAACAGGAAGTGAGAGGAAATCTATGCAAATTAAGGGAATCCAATGCCCCCCCCCCAGGCCCTAAGAAATAGTGTCCCCACACGAAAATGTAAGGGTGGGTCTTAAACAGAAAGGGGTGTGGCCTTGACAATAAGGGGTGGGTCATATTTAAATTAGGGGGTGCACAAGTTTAGTCAGGCCTAGGGCAGCACAAAACCTAAATACACTACTGCATTTAGGCCCTGGTTGAGAAAGGCTGGTCTAGAGGGTCTGTGCATTTCCAGGACAATCTGGGTATTGTTGAAAGGTCATTTGGTCAGTACTAAGTATCATAGTGGCTTAAAGTGGAATCAAACTCTTCAAAATACTCACCTCCACCTTCCAGCAATGTGACATTTTCCTCCCTCACCAGCCACTGTTATCTCCCCACGACTACTTGCAGGTTCTTGCACATGTGCTGCTTAGTGTGCATTCAACCAGACAAATAAGTGTGTACTATTGCAGAAGAGACATAGCATGTTTCTACTGCATTAAAGAGCTGCCCGTCACCAGTTATTTTTACATTATAAGTTTAGTTCCACTTTAAAATGGAACTATAGGCAAAACTTATTTTTTTCATTTTGGTTAGAGCAAGACAGGGTTACAACTCCTGTCAGATTTTGTTTCGCCATCTGTGTCCCATTGCAGAGAATTTCCTTCACTTCCTGTCCCATAGCCAAACAGGAAGTGAGAGGAAATCCCTGCAAATTAAGGGAATTCCTTGGGGACCACCAAGTCTCCAGATCTAGTGTTCCCATTGGAAGATTTCCCCTCTATTGGGAATTTGGGATTTTCTTTTACTTTCACTTTAAATTTTAATGGTAAACAGGACAGATAAGGAGATTCACCCCCTCTAACAGGGCCACAGGCAGCAATAAAAACAAGTGTTCTAATACCTCTCCCCTCTATCCCAAACTATAAAAAAAAGTTTTGCCTTTAGTTATACTTTAAGCCTACCATACAAGCATTTAATTTAAAGGCTAAGTTCACATTTGTTCACCTTTTTTTTTTCATAAATTCCAGCTCTCTTATGTACCAATATAGCATTAATGTACTTATTTTGCAAAAATAAAACAGCTTTCCATTAACTCTACACAGGCTTACCTAACGCTCTTCATAGCTGTTTAAACACACTGTTCGATTACTTCTGCCTTACTTCCTGGACAGACTTTAGGTCATGACACAGGAAGGAGTTGACCAGCTGAGGATAGATGATGCTAATGAGATCAGCTGGTCAACTCCTTCCTGTGTCATGACCTACAGTCTGTCCAGGAAGTAAGGCAAAAGTAATCGAGCAGTATGTTTAAACAGTTATAAAATGAGTGAGGTAAGCCTGTGTAGAATTAATGGAAAGCTGTTTTATTTTTGAAAAATAAGTACATTAATGCTATATTGGTACATAGAAGAGCTGGAATTTAGAAAACAAAAAGTTGACCAAAGGTGAACTTAGCCTTTAACCCCCTTAGCGGTATTCCCGAGTCGGGCTCGGGGTGAGTTTTTCATGCTCAAGCCTCGTACACACGACCGATTTTCTCGTCCAAAACCGGCAAGAAAAGTGCCGCGAGAGCTTTTTGATCGAGAAAAACGTTCGTGTGTATGGTTTTACAAAGAGAAAATTGCCGTGAATCTCGACGAGAAAATAGAGAACCTGCTCTCTATTTTCTCATCAGGATTCCAGATTTCCTCGTCGTGTTTCTCGTCGGCCTCTTTTGTGACGAGAAAATGGTTCGTGTGTATGCTTTAACGAGTCTTTCAAAAGCGCGCATGCTCAGAAGCAAGTATGAGACGGGAGCGCATCTTCTGGTAAAACAAGCCTTCGTAATGGAGAGAGCACATTCGTCACGCTCGAAATTATTGCATCGTTTAAATGTTGTGCATTGAAATCTTCTTTAGAATGTTACATTAATCAAAACGAGTGACCTTCTTTTGCTGCTGATATTCACACAGAGTTATGACTATCTTTTTTTAACCTTTTTCATGCTGCTCTTAATTAGATTTATGTGTATTATATCGTGCAAGTTTTTATGAATATTTTACATTTTTATATTTTTCAAACTGATGTTAATTTTAATTTCGCAATGTTTTGATAGTGATCTCCCATTGAATATTTTAATATATAGTTGTAAAATGTAACACCCTCTTTTTGGAAAATCTGATTATTTTATTTTTTAGGGGGGTTGTTATCTGTCCCTTTTTTTGTCAGTCAAATGTCTCTGCTTACTCCAAAGCTAAATAAAGATTTTTTACAAATACACATAGTCAAGTATGAACTTAAACAAAAATAATATTTATTCATGTTTCAAATAAAATAAAGAGAAGGCAGCGCTGGAGAACCTGCTGCCATTTGTGCATCCCAGGGACCCCAGACCACACATAACCCTGTGTGGACACTAAAATTGGGAGCTTGAGAAGGCCAACATTTCTGAGCACAATCTGATGCTGGCCTCCCAGAGGTCAGGAACAGCAGCAGGTGAGATATATGTCCCAAGTGTGTGGTACTACAACAGGCTGCCTTCTGTCCGACCACAATGAAGCAAGGCCATCACTTCCTCGTCTTCCTGGCAACCTTCCCTGCAACCTTTCCTGAAGCCTTCCCTGCAGCCTTCCTTCTTCGTTTGGCTGGAGGCTGGGCCACTGGAGGGGTACTCCTGTCAGGAGGAGGAGGAGGTGGAGGAGAAGGGGGTGGGGCAGAAGAAAAAGGTGGAGGTGGAGGAGAAGGGGGTGGGGCAGAAGAACAAGGTGGAGGAGGAGGTGGAGGAGAAGGGGGTGGGGCAGAAGAAGAAGGTGGAGGTGGAGGAGAAGGGGGTGGGGCAGAAGGTGGAGGTGGAGGAGAAGGGGGTGGGGCAGAAGAAGAAGGTGGAGGTGGAGGAGAAGGGGGTGGGGCAGAAGAAGAAGGTGGAGGTGGAGGAGGAGGTTGAGGTTGGGACAGTTGTGCCACCTCACAAATTGCAGTATTGGGGGTAATTTTTCCCATCACCCCCTTGTTGAGCAAGGTGATGAGCAGGGGCTCGCATAGGAGGCGTTGCTCCATGCTCATCACCTTGAACTTTGCCTCCACTAGGCCGGCAATGGCCTCTTCAGGGGATGTGGGCTCTTTGAGGGTGGCATGGGCCTCTTTAATAAGGGCCATTGCTGCCTCACTGGTGGTCCTGTCCCTCCTGCCTCTATTGGGAAATCGGATGGAAGGCACCTGGGATCTGGTGCTTCTCCTTTGCCCTGCCACCTCCTGCCTGCCACTGGGCCCTGCCACCTCCTGGCTGCCACTGGGCCCTGCCACCTCCTGCCTTCCACTGGGCCCTGCCACCTCCTGGCTGCCACTGGGCCCTTCCTCCTCCTGCCTGACAGTTTCCAGACCCTCCTCCTGACTGATTTCATCCTGTGTATGAAAAAGGGACATAGTTTAATATGTTGCTTTAATCTTTGCCTCCAAATTTATAATCATGATTGAACCAATTAGAATGTAAATCCTGAAATCAGTTTCTAAAATTTACAACTACATCAGATTGACTATTTAGCACCCAATTAAGTGCAGACTAATGTCTAGAGATCTTGATTTCACTTGTGGAACTCCAAATAGTTTATGTTTGTCATCTTGACATATTTGGCAAACATTAATTTTATCCCAATACATTTTCATTTAATACTATACCTGGCTCCAGATGGCCAAATCAGGATCATCCAGGATGGCTGCCTCCTCTTGCTCCAGAGAAGGCTCAGGTTGGCTGCAGGGAAGTCTGGGGGGAAGAGTGGAGAGTGATGGCCTTGCTTCAATGTGGTCATCCAGGAAGGACATCCTGCTGTAGTACCACAAATTCGGGACATACACATCATCTGCTGCTGCTCCTGACCTCTGAGAAGCCAGGACCTTAGAGCGTTCAGTCCTGTAGGTGCCTCTCAAGCTCCCAATTTTAGTGTCCACCTGTTTTGCTGTGGCTGTGGGCACCTTGGTATGCACAAATGGGAGCAGGGTCTCCAGCGCTGCTTTTCTCACCCCTCTTTTTTTGTGGATGGGGTTTTTCGTCTCCCACAGAGCGGGCAGCTCCCTTACCCGGTCTATAAATTCCGCAAGGAATTCCTTGTCGCTAATAAAGACATTCATTTTGGGTCTGCAAGTAAAATAAATAATATATAACTAATGTGAGGCACACAGTCTAACCTCCTTAACATTGTAGTCAACATATATATTCTACAACATTCTCAAGACAGTATAGGCCAACTATTTGTCCAAGTCACGAAATCACATACCTTCGTTCGCACGTCCATAACTTGAACTCCTCTCTCCGCACACCGAACGTAGTATAGTCACATGTGTGTTTGCTATATATACACCACGCATGCGTCAAACTACGAACACGTCGCTCTGCACACGTCGCCCGCCCATGACGTTCTAACTAACATCTTTTCCCCGCCCCTTCTCTTTCGGCGCGCAGACAGATATGGCGGAGTTACAGCAGGTGTCTGATAATTCCGCAACTAACGAGGAGGAGACAAGCCCGGAGACCGAGGAAACGTCACGATCAAGGAGGAGATTCAAGGCATCTAATATGTCTTTTGCGGAGATGGCGGAGATGGTGGACATCTTGCTCAAGTCTGATTATGACGCAAAGCATGGGCCGTATAGCAAACCAAATAGAAGGAAGGCCAAAAGCCTCACTAGAGTCGTGAAGAGTCGGAAGACGAATTTCGGGGTGAAACGCTCAAATGAGAAGCTCAGAAAGAGGTGGTCAGACCTCAAACTGAGGGAGCCAGAGCAGTTAAGGAGCATTAAGAGAATGCTAGCAAAAAGTAAGTAAAATGTACACTTTTCTGCTATTAATGTTTTTCTCAACTTACATGTTGCTCCTTTTTGTGATTTTATCATATTGGACTCCCTTCCATAATTTTATAATTTGAACTTGGTTTGGCACAGTAATCGTTCGTTACGTTACAGACACTTCGTTCGGCCACTATCCGCTGTTTTGGCTTATTTTATAGCCACAAAAGTAATTAGACATCTGCGTGTTTTTTTAACATTTGTGTTCAAAATTTTTAGGCTAGATGATGTGTTTGTAAAGAGAATGAAATGCAAACTTTAGTCAGTGTAAAGGAGAGGACACTCAGCAGCTGCTTCCACATCTGTACTTTGGAGCACTATAGTGTGGGCCACCAGACCCGCCTTTTTTGGGTGTCCCACACAGGTGCATCAGAGAATTTTTGTGGTGCCTCCATGTCTAAAAACTGACAGCCAAAGGTGAATACTAAACATATTATTGGTCATAAATAATGCATTCATCTTTAACTTCCGCCCAAACACACACTTGTACCCCACTTCCAAACAATTTAGCCTGTTTTTATTTTTCATAGAGAATTTCAGTGTGATAAATAGACCTTTTGTTTGATTCTCATAGGGGAGAGAAGACTGGGAGGAGAACACTCCAGGGAGCACAGGAACCCCACAGCTTCACAACAACCCCAAACTCCCAAAGACCCACAACCGAAGGATGTTGAGGAAGTTGAGGTGGAGGAAGGAGAAGTGCAGGAAGGAGAGGTGGATGACTTTGTGGAACTGGTCACCACAACAGGTCAGTATCTGTCACCACAGCTTCAGGTAAGAGATGTAGGCCTGCAGAGTTATAATACCTTTTAGTTTTGTTTTTAGGGGATGTAAATGTTGTGGTGAAGGATAGTACACGTTTCTCTGCTGACATTGCCCTCCGAATAATACAGCAAGTGATGGAATGTAGCACGGAACTGGACAGAATAAAACAAATAATTCATGTGATGGATCAAACATTTAAAGACATTCTCGATGTTTTGGGGAGAATCGAATAAGTCAACCAAACCCCCATTTTTTTTTCAGGAATGACTGTTCCTCAACCTTTTATACTGTTTTTGACAATGCAACCAGCCAAAAATTGAATATGCACACAGTGTGTCAACATGTGCTATCTGCCATCAGGGGATATCCATGTACGTCTTTTGGGGGTGCAACCCCTTCCTCGTATCTAAAGTAGGTGAACTGAGGAAGGGGATGCACCCCCAAAACACGTCCATTGATCACCCCTGATGGCAGATAGCACATGTTGACAATAGGGATCAGGAGTCTCAAATCCCTAGTGGAAATTAATACAAAATGTGTGCATATTCAATTTTTGGCTGGGCAAGGGGTGGCAAGACCCCATATTAGGACGGGCACATAGAGACATAGTTTGTGTAAGTGAATGTGTCAGATTGCTCAGAGGTATCCAATGTTGTAATTTTTGGAATGCAACTGTTTTTGTATTTTCCTAAGAAAATAATTGGCGGTTTGTGGCCAGGAAAAAAAAAAAAAAAAAAAGGAAACATGTGTGTGAATGTGCACAGAGTAAAATGTTTGAACAGAAACAACGTGTAGCTTCTTTTTTCAATACGCTCTAACCTGATTTGTGTTTTTTTTAAGGTTACATAGTGAAATGGTTGTTATTTACTAAAGGAAAATACACTTGGAACTACAAATGCACTAAGACAAACTAGGAGACAGGAAACAAACCTAAGTTAAAATTTGAAATCAGATTTTTATTTTAATCATTCTCCAGGAATCTTTAGCCATAGCCTGGCATAGGAATTGCCCCCCTACCCGTGAAATATTCCATATATTTGTCCCGAACCTCACGGGCATTTTGGGGGGGCAAGCCAGGACGGGCAGATTCCAGGCCCGGCAGGGGATTAGCAGGTGAAAGTCCAGCCTCAGGCAATACTGAGGCCATATATGAATTTGATTTTCTGCTGTGAAAATTGTGTAGCACACAGCAGCATAAAACTACATAGTTTATTTTGTAGTCCGCCAAGTGGATGGAAGTCATAAAAATGCGGAACCGGCTGGCCATTATGCCGAAGGCATTTTCAACGAATCTTCGGCCCCTGGCCAGCCGGTAATTGAACACCCTCTTCTCTGGGGTCAGGGTCCTGTGAGGAAATGGCCTCATAAGATGCGGTCCGAAAGGCTTCATCAGCCAAGAAAACAAAGGGGAGTCCTTCAATATTCCCTGCATCCGGTGGAAATGCAAGGTCGTCACTCTGGAGACGGAGGGCAAACTCCGTCTGGATGAAGGATCCCCCATCGGACATCCGGCCATTCTTCCCTACATCAACATAGAGGAATTCATACTGTGCTGACACCACCGCCATCAGCACAATGCTATGAAACCCCTTGTAATTGAAGTAGTAGGACCCAGAACGGGGTGGTGGCACGATGCGGACGTGCTTCCCGTCTATGGCACCACCGCAGTTGGGGAAGTCCCACCGCGTGGCAAACTCCGATGCCACAGTCTGCCATTCCTGTGGCGTGGATGGAAGCTGGGGAGTCAAACAAGATGAAAGAAAATTAGAAATTAAAAATATTACATTACAAGGAGATTATAATAAAAAACATTAGAGGCCAACATCAATCAAATTCTACGTTTATTAAGGTGTTTTCAATAAGTATAATGGAAGGCTCATGTTTCATATTCATAACCCCCTCTGATGGTCCATTAATACATGATTTTGGGGGGGGGGAGATGTGTTTGGCCACAGGATAGCAGTGCAGTGGCGGTGCGTCCAGAGTGGGCGCTGGAACACTGCCCCCTCTCTCCTGTGCCCGTCACTCAGAACAATACAGTGGGGCAAAAAATTATTTAGTCAGTCACCAATTGTGCAAGTTCTCCCACTTAAAAAGATGAGAGAGGCCTGTAATTGTCATCATAGGTATACCTCAACTATGAGAGACAAAATGTGGAAACAAATCCAGACAATCACATTGTCTGATTTGGAAATATATTTTTTTGCAAATTATGGTGGAAAATAAGTATTTGGTCACCTACAAACAAGCACGATTTCTGGCTCTCACAGACCTGTATCTTCTTCTTTAAGAGGCTCCTCTGTCCCCCACTCATTACCTGTATTAATGGCACCTGTTTGAACTTGTTATCAGTATAAAAGACACCTGTCCACAACCTCAAACAGTCACACTCCAAACTCCACTATGGTGAAGACCAAAGAGCTGTTGAAGGACACCAGAAACAAAATTGTAGACCTGCACCAGGCTGGGAAGACTGAATCTGCAATAGGCAAGCAGCTTGGTGTGAAGAAATCAACTTTGGGAGCAATAATTAGAAAATGGAAGACATACAAGACCACTAAAATCTCCCTCGATCTGGGGCTCCACGCAAGATCTCACCCCGTGGGGTCAAATTGATCACAAGAACGGTGAGCAAAAATCCCAGAACCACACGGGGGGACCTAGTGAATAACCTGCAGAGAGCTGGGGCCAATGTAACAAAGGCTACCATCAGTAACACACTACGTCGCCAGGGACTCAGATCCTGCAGTGCCAGACGTGTCCCCCTGCTTAAGCCAGTACATGTCCGGGCCCGTCTGGGGTTTGCTAGAGAGCATTTGGATGATCCAGAAGAGGGTTGGGAGAATGTCATATGGTCAGATGAAACCAAAGTAGAACTGTTTGGTAGAAACACAACTCATCGTGTTTGGAGGAGAGAGAATGCTGAGTTGCAACCAAAGAACACCATACCTACTGTGAAGCATGGGGGTGGCAACATCATGCTTTGGGGCTTTTTCTCTGCAAAGGGAACAGTACGACTGATTCGTGTACATGAAAGAATGAATGGGGCCATGTATCGTGAGATTTTGAGTGCAAACCTCCTCCCATCAGCAAGGGCATTGAAGATGAAACGTGGCTGGGTCTTTCAGCATGACAATGATCCCAAACACACCGCCCGGGCAACGAAGGAGTGGCTTCATAAGAAGCATTTCAAGGTCCTGGAGTGGCCTAGCCAGTCTCCAGATCTCAAACCCATAGAAAACCTTTGGAGGGAATTGAAGGTCTGTGTTGCCCATCGACAGCCCCAAAACATCACTGCTCTAGAGGAGATCTGCATGGAGGAATATACCAACATACCAGCAACAGTGTGTGACAACCTTGTGAAGACTTACAGAAAACGTTTGACCTCTGTCATTGCCAACAAAGGATACATAACAAAGTATTGAGATGAACTTTTGATATTGACCAAATACTTATTTTCCACCATAATTTGCCCAAAAAAATCTTTCCAAATCAGACAATGTGATTGTCTGGATTTGTTTCCACATTTTGTCTCTCATAGTTGAGGTTTACCTATGATGACAATTACAGGCCTCTCTCATCTTTTTAAGTGGGAGAACTTGCACAATTGGTGGCTGACTAAATACTTTTTTGCCCCACTGTACATAGGTTTTTGCCTTGCATTAACCTATGTATTGTCAATGCCGCCCACTATTCAGGTGTATGGCCCCCTGTTAAGCGAGCAACATATGAATAACTGCGGCATTTATGGGGTGAAAATTGCATATCAGAAACAGGGAGGCAAATAGGCTTGCACATTACAGCCTGAGGGATGTAATTGGCTTCATAAAAGTTAAATAGGGGACGCAGGGGGGAGGGAGCATTCCTTGGGTAAACACTGACAGGCTGCTCTGCCAATCATGTTCACCAAGTCTGTTTAATGGTAACATGATTGGCTGATGCAACATCAAGGGAAGGAGAAGACATCAAGGACAGAAGAAGGATAGCGCTGACCACAAGAAGGTATGTGCAGGGCTGGGGACAAAATGGCTGCATTGGAGGGAACAAAATGGCTGCATTGGAGGGAACAAAATGGCTGCATTGGAGGGAACAAAATGGCTGCATTGGAGGGGACAAAATGGCTGCATTGGAGGGAACAAAATGGCTGCATTGGAGGGAACAAAATGGCTGCATTGGAGGGGACAACTGGGGGCGTTTAATAGGCACCTTTGCAAAAATGGAGGAAGTTTATTTCCTAAATTGGGGTTGGACCCCCAAACATTTGTTGCAACAGGCGCCCCTGCTGGAAAGGTTAGTGAAGGGAAATATTCATGGAGGAGAAAAAAGGGGCAATCTAAAGCTTCCAGCATGCATGGGGACAAAGGGGACATTCTCAGCATATTACAATCATGGTAATTAGGGAAGGATGAAAGAAATACAATACATTAGCATACATGAAATACATAAAATGTGATGTTAAAGGAGAAAACTTACCCTAATATAGTCCTCCTGCAGGACTTGTATAATGGCAGAACAGGTGTCTGGGATTATGAGGCCCAGAGCCTGGGGGGAGATGCCTGTCGTGAACTTCAAGTCCTGAAGACTTCTCCCTGTCGCCAGATAACGTAACGTGGCGATGAGCCTCTGCTCAGCACTGATGGCTTCCCACATAACGGTGTCCTGCCTGGTAATATAGGGGGACACCAAAGCCAACAGTTCCTGAAAAACGGGGTCAGACATCCGCAGAAAATTCCTGTAGTCCTCAGGATTATTCTCGACTATCTCCCGCAGCAGAGGCATGTGGCAGAATTGGTCCCGCTGGAGCAACCAATTCTTGGTCCATGAACTCCTCCTCACACCATTCATGGACTGGTCTTGGTCCAAAACAAGCAGACCAACACCAAGCGCACGCACAGCACGAACTCGACGACGAGAACGTCCAGGCGACATGGCTAGGAAACGGTCGTCTTATCAGAACGTACAGAACAGAACGCACTTTAGAACAGCAAGGCCTATGAATAACGAACTGAAAATCAGAAACGAACGGGCAAGAACGCACTGTAAAACAGATACGACCTGCCTAGACGCCCTGAAAGTCAAGATACGAACCCAAAAGCACAAACTGAACCTCAGAAAACGAACTGAAAAGCACGAAGACTGAAAAGCACGAATCGTCTCTTCCCAAACTTTTACTTCACACGCGGTAACACGAGATCAGCAAAAGCAGCCCAAGGGGTGGCGCCAAGAAAATCGATCTTCCCCTTTATAGTGCCGTCGTACGTGCTGGACGTGAGCACGGAGAACAACGAGGAAATTGGGAAATGTCAGTGTGTACGCATGGAAAGTTTGACGAGAAACTCGTCAAGGTTAACAAGAATCTCGTAGAAAAAAACGACGTGATTTTAACGACGAGAAACTCGGTCGTGTGTACGAGGCTTAAGAGCGGTAAAACCTGAGCCAGACTCGGGCTTCTTCGCAGTAGCCAGGGGAAGTTACTTACCTTGTTCCCTGGATCCTGCGATGTCTCCCCGCAGTGTGTGCGATCTGTCTCCTCGCTCGATTCACACTGCCGGGTGCCGAGCTCCGTTCCCTGCGACGTTGCGGCGCACAGGGGCGGAAATCGGCGCCAAATTCAAAAAAGTAAAAACACAATACACATACAGTACACTGTAATCTTACAGATTACAGTACTGTATAAAATAATTACACATCCCCTTTGTCCCTAGTGGTCTGTCCAGTGCCCTGCATGCACTTTTATATTATAAAAACTGTTCTTTCTGCCTGGAAACTGGAGATTGTCCATAGCAACCAAAAAGTGTCCGTTTACGTCAAAAGTGGTTTTAGACCAGCTAGAAAACAGCAATAAAAAATTAAAATCACTCGCAAAATTGAGCGATAGCGATTTGTGGGGAAATTCGTCATCAAACACTGAAAGTAATGACGGCGACAATTCTGCAACTGAGCAAATTTCAGTGTTTTTGATTTGATTACATTAGTGAATAATTTTTATTATTATTTGTTATAATTATTTATAGTTATTTATTATATTATAATTTATGATTTTGTGTTTCAAACTTTATCATACCCGGGATGTCTACTAGACTCTTGTTTGGTCAGGTTTAAGTGAGTAATTACTAAGAAGTGCAGACCTACAATACACAACACCAAATTTCCATGCAAAATAATTGTACCGTTTTTGGTACAAAATTCCAGACAGAATCATAACGCCAGGGAGGTTAAGCAGATTCAGTAGGCATTTGGACCGTAGATGACCCTCTCAACAACACCCAGATTGTCCTGGAAATGCACAGACTATCACGGACAGACTAGTACTTACCGAGGCCGAGATGCTGAGAGCGGTTCACCCTTGCGACTAAGCGCACTTCGACCCCTGGAGGTGAGACAGGGGAGGAATGGCACAAAGAGGCACAGGCTACCCAGAAGGTGCAAGTAGACTTGTATCAAACACAGGCAGGTAAGATAGTCCAAACACAAACGGAAGTACTGTGTAGGGAACACACAAGGCACGTCCAGGTCACAGGCAAAAGGTCAAGGCAAGGAGACAAGAGGCAAAGTACGGGTCACATGCTGAGGGTCAAACACAGGAGACAAGTGGAGTCCGTAATACAAGCCGAGGTCAGATCCAGGAGAAGATCAGCAGAGTCAGAGGCAATCCGGGTCACAGCAGGTAACCAAACACAGGAACAAGTCACAGGAAATAGGAAGCTGAAGACAAACCAGCAATTTCTCTGAGCACTTGCTGAGCTTTTATAGCCAGCCAGGAAGTCATGTGGTGCGTGAGTGTTTCACTGTCAACTTTGCTGCCATCTAGCGTTCGAATGGAAGTATAACATGCCTCTTCACAATGTGTTTCTCTGACACAGACCCTCTAGACCAGCCTTTCTCAACCAGGGTTTGGTACACACTAGGGTTCCTTCAGAGGTTTCTAGGGGGTTCCTTGAGGAATGAGCTATTTCTGGCTCTCGGATATGTAACCACTGAAACCAATTATCATTTTAGATATCTGTAAAAGGGTATTGTTCCTACTAACCACCAATGTGAGGAGAATTCTTCCCACTAACCACCAATGTGAGGAGCATTCTTCCCACTAACCACCAATGTGAGGAGCATTCTTCCCACTAACCACCAATGTAAGGGGCATTCTTCCGAGGCATTCTTCCCACTAACCACTAATGTAGGAGGCATTCTTTCCACTAACCACAAGTGTAATTGAGGGGGCCCTTTTTCCTCTTACTACCCATGTAAAGTGGCATTTCAATGTAAGAGTGGCCCTTTACTGGCTACCAGTGTAAGGGGTCAATTTTCTACTGACCTTCAATGTAGGCAAGTGTTTCTCCACTGACTGACTACCAGTATAAGAAAACTACAATTACCACTGTCTGTGTTTCTTTTCTGGATAGTATTATTTGTATTCATTCATTTATTATATTTACTTTAAATAATTTTGTTATGTAGGGCAGCCCTGGGTGTCAAATGTGCTATCTAAACTTACTGTTCCAGCTAATGTACTGTGAGAAAACAAAACCAAAGAAAATCCCAGCTCAATTCACCAACCGGTCTGCTACCAACCAAATTATTCTGTCTAACAGTTTGCATTAAAAACATGGGTTTAGTTAGCACACATTTGCAAATACATGTGTAAGCTGCAGAGCCGCTCCAAGGAACCCTGATATTTCTGCAGTCCTAACTCTTGTTAATTTTTTGAGATCCTCCACAGTAGAAGCACATGCATTCTAATGGATAGATAGAGGGCAGGCTGTACTGTGAGCTGTAGATATTATGAGCTGCTCTAGACTTGTAGACCAGAGCACAAACGTGAAATAACACTTTAGTACAACTCAATTCAGTCTAATGAGTCTCCCTTTGGCAATTTTATACCTTATATAATTTAACATATGCATCTTATGTAACCCTATATACTTTTGTCATAAAGTGGTAGGCTGACATTGAATAGCTGAAAAGTAATACCAAAAACTTTGGAAGAATTAGGTAGGGATCAACAGATTTGTGTCACCCGATACTAGTCGTAAATATAACGGGCTGCCCAATGTGTTCTTGCTTCTATAAAACAAAATAGGCTTTAAAATAGTTTCACTTAAAATAAAATATAGGCAATGCAGTGAAATCATGCTAGCATTTTAATGTTATACTAGATTTTAGTCTTTTTTAGTCTCTAGTCTTGTTTCTTTTCCAGTGATGAAGACTCAAACAGTGTAGTTCTGTGTGTGCAGAAAACGTTATCAGCAGGCAAAAAAAATTATTGCGTTACTGAATTATAAGTGGGGGGGAAATCAATTTTGCACCAGCCCCAACTATGGGACCATGGGGCCATGGTGTTTACTGTGTGAAGCCGGTTGTGAGTCTTGCGGCTTCACAGCTGGCTACCAACTGCACATGTGGAAACTTCCGTTTGGATTACCTAGGCAATCAGAACTAGGTACCCACTCCCCCCCCAAAAAAAATTATGTGCCACATGTGATGGGGGGAATAACATAAAGTGGAACTTCCCCTTAAGGCTACATTCACTCTGAGCAGCTAGGTTCAGTCGCCAGCCCCGTTCACTATAACAATAGGTCGTCGGCTACCGCAACTGCCTTAGACCTGTCATTATATTAAATGGGGCTGGTGGCTGCACCAAGCAGCTGAGAGCTGCAGCAGGAATTTCTGATTCCGCCACTACTATTGACTCTGGCCCTACTCTCCGGTGCGAATGTAGCCTTAAGTACACACTGAGTTTTTTTCCATTCAACCGATCGGAGCCTCTGTACTAACGATCCAACTTTAATACAGAAATCTCCCCTGCTGAGCTGTTGTGTTCTGATAGGGGGACAGCCATTGGCCGACCAGCTTCTGTCAGACCGGCTGCCTTACACACGAGCCGAATGTCGGTCAGCTTTTTTTTAACCGGCCGATGATGCCCCGGCATTCAGCCTGTGTGTACGAGGCTTTAGGGTGAAGTTCTGCTTAAAACATTGCAGTCAACAAGTCTTTTGATTTTTTTAAGTGAAACTCACTCGCAAAGTCAAATCTTGGCTGTTCATGCGTTTGTCTGAACACTGCATTTTGTACTCATTTGGTGGGAGTCTAACATCATGTAGAGTAGAAATACCACTACTGCACATGACAGCTGTATTATACATACACTGTAAATGACAGCCTTCTTATCAAGGAGGTCTGGTTTGTACTTTTTTTGTGGGGGACCCCATTAGCATCTATATCAGACAGGGCCTAGGGTAAAGGTCTAGTATGTATGAAGGGAATCTACAGCTGTTTGTTTAGAAACAGAATTACAGAAGCCAAAGATGTGATTTACCAGCAATTTAAACAGCATTATTTAAGCTTTGTACATATTAGTGTTGCTGTAGTAGGTTGTGTACGTCGTACTGAAGCGCCACTTCACAGGAACGTTGAGAGTATCCCCCAGGCAAGTTATTTTGCATTTTTAATATTGCCCGTAAAGCAATATTAAAACCACTGCTCCCTGCCAAATGGAATTACATTTTTATTAAATTTTTTGCTTTGGTACTTCTTCATGTTCTGCAAACCTGCCTCGAACCTAGGTACATTTAACCTATCACAAATTGTCACCGTGTGGACAGCCTTATCTTAAAGGCTAAGTTCACTTTTGTTCACCTTTTTTTTTCTAAATTCCAGCTCCCCTATGTACCAATATAGCATTAATGTACTTCTTTTGCAAAAATAAAACGGCTTTCCATTTATTCTGCACACACTTACCTCACTGTCTTTCTGGCTGTTTCAAAATACTGCTTGATTACTTCTGCCTTACTTCCTGGACAGATTTTAGGTCATAACACAGGAAGGAGTTGACCAGCTGAGGATAGATGGTGCAGGGTGTGTACTAATGAGATCAACTCCTTCCTGTGTCATGACCTAAAGTTAAACAGGAAGTAAGGCAGAAGTAATCGAGCAGTGTTTTGAAACATCCATAAAGACAGTGCGGTAATAGGGTGACCACATGTCCCGGATTGCCGGGACAGTCCTGCATTTTGCAGGTCTGTCCCGGGCACATTAATTCCAGGACAATACAGTGTCCCGGAATGAAACTGACACAGCCACCCCCCGGGCCAATCTGATGCCCCCAAAAAAGCCCGCCACATCACCGCTTTACTCACTGACAGTACTTGTCCTGGCCAGGAATGCCTGGAGGAGCACAATCCCGCCCCCTGCTTGTGATTGGAGAAATCATAAATCCTGCCTCTTGTGTCCAATCTCTGTGCTGTGATTCATTACAGCAGAAGCTGATTTTTGGGAAGGGAGGGTGTCCCTCAATGGTAGTTTGGAAATGTGGTCACCCTATGCGGTAAGCGTGTGTAGAATAAATGGAAAGCTGTTTTACTTTTGCAAAAGAAGTACATTAATGCTATATTGGTACATTGGGGAGCTGGAATTTAGAAGAAAAAAAAAAGGTGAACTTATCCTTTAAACTTGCCATACACGTTTAGTTTAAGTGGCTGATCGCCTGCTGGCTATTGAATTCTGACAGCCAGCCCCCGTGACTCTCAGAATACCCAAACAATGAATGCTGCTGATTAGCGGCAGTCACTCTTTTGGCTGACTTTTTTTTTTAAGAGGCTTGCTATTGGGGGCACTAAGTAGGTGAGGGGCCAGGTCCGGCGGCGAGGGACCCAAAAAAAAGAGGATTGGGGCTGCTCTGTGCCAGGACAGGTAAGTATAAAGGGATTTTTATAACAGCTTACCTGTAAAATCCTTTTCTTGGAGTACATCACGGGACACAGAGCGACTTAGTCATTACTAATGGGTTATATAGATTACCTTCAGGTGTTGGCACTGGCCAATTCCAAACCGGAAGTACCCTCCCCTATATAAGCCCCTCCCACCCGGGAGCACCTCAGTTTTGTAGCCAAGCAATAAGTGTCCCAAAAAGAGTGGTGGGAGCTCTGTGTCCCGTGATGTACTCCAAGAAAAGGATTTTACAGGTAAGCTGTTATAAAAATCCCTTTTTCTTTTTCGTACATCACGGGACACAGAGCGACTTAGTCATTACTAATGGGACGTCCCAAAGCAATGCCAAATGAGGGGAGGGATACATAAGCTGGGCGCCATCAGGCATGAGGATCTTTTGCGGCCTGCAACACACTGCGCCCAAAGGCGACATCCTCCTGACTTCTAACGTCTACCTGGTAGAACCTAGTAAACGTGTGTACCGAAGACCATGTTGCGGCCTTACATACTTGAGCCAGGGAGGCCTGGTGATGCACTGCCCATGAAGTTCCAACTGCTCTTGTGGAGTGCGCCCTAACTTTGAACGGAGGCGGTCTCTTTCTCAAGCCATAGGCTTGTATTATGACCTGTCGAATCCACTTGGCTAAAGTAGATTTTGATGCTGCCTGACCCTTTCTGGGGCCTTCCGGCAGAACAAATAAAGAATCCGTTCTGCGAATCTGAGCAGTGGCTTTTAGATAAGCTTTAACTGCTCTTACTACATCCAAAGAATGTAATAACTTTTCCTCTACCGAGCTAGGTTTGGGGAAAAAAGAAGGAAGAACCACATCTTGGTTCAAATGAAACCTCGATACCACCTTAGGAAGAAAGGCTGGATGAGGACGTAATACTACTCTGTCCTTATGGACAACCAGATATGGCTCCTTACAGGACAAGGCGGCTAATTCCGATACTCTTTTAGCCGAACAAACGGCTACTAAGAAAATCAATTTCCTGGTGAGAAGAACCAAGGAAATGTGTTGTAATGGTTCAAACGGTTGTTTCTGTAGAACCGACAGAACCAGGTTTAAGTCCCAAGGACATATGGGAATACTAACCGGAGGGCTAATACGCATCACTGCTTGTATAAAGGCTTTGACTAGTGAATGCGAAGCCAAGGGCCTTTGAAAAAATATTGACAAGGCCGAAATCTGACCCTTGATAGTACTCAAGGCAAGCTTCCTATCTACAGCCCACTGTAGGAAGTCCAAAATCCTCCCTATCACGTACTTACGTGGATGCCATTTCTTGGCCTCACACCACGTAATGTATGCTTTCCAGATCCTATAATAGATCTGCCTGGATACCGGTTTCCTGGCATTGATCATGGTAGATACCACAGAATTAGAGAGCCCTCTCTTTTTCAGAATGTGGGCTTCAATAGCCAGGCCGTCAAACCTAGGGCTGGTAAGGAAGGGTGGTATATCGGTCCCTGCGACAGCAGGTCCGGACGATGTGGGAGGGTCCAAGGACTCCTCACTGACATTTTTACAATCTCCGCGTACCATGCCCTTCGGGGCCACGCTGGAGCCACCAGAATCACTGGTTTCTTTTCTACCCTGATTCCGCGGAGTAATCGCGGTAACAATTGTGGCGGTGGGAATGCATATATCAGCTTGAACTGATCCCAAGGGAACACTAGGGCATCCGAGCCGCAAGCTAGGGGATCCCTTGTGCGAGACACAAATCTGTCCACCTTTGCGTTGAATCTGGATGCTAGCAGATCTACATCCGGTGTTCCCCACCGCTGGCATATTGCCTGGAAAACCTCGGGGTGAAGAGACCATTCCCCCGGGCATAATTGTTGGCGACTTAGAAAGTCCGCTCTCCAATTTTCCACTCCTGGGATGAAAACCGCGGATATGGCTGGGACATATTTTTCTGCCCACTCCAGGATGCAATTTGCTTCCCTCTGGGCTGCACGACTCTTGGTGCCACCCTGGTGATTGATATATGCCACTGCCGTGGCATTGTCTGATTGAATTCTGACAGGGGACCCTTGGAGTTTGGATGTCCATGCTACTAGGGCATACCGGGCTCTCGTATCTCTAAGAGATTGATGGGCAGGGCCTTTTCTGCTTCTGACCACTTGCCCTGGAGAGACCATTGCTCCAGTACTGCCCCCCAGCCTATGAGGCTGGCATCTGTAGTGACCACCTTCCAAGAAACCGGACTGAAGGGTTTCCCTCTTTCCAGATTCTGGGGCACCAACCACCAATGGAGGCTCTTGCGAACGGAAGGGGACAGGGACATTGGTGAGTCTAAAGCCTGAACTTTTTTGTTCCAGGCTGACAGTATGGCCCTTTGCAAATTCCTTGAATGGAATTGACCGTAGGGTACCGCTTCGAATGAAGCCACCATCTTTCCCAGCAGCCTCATGCAGAGGCGTATGGATGGTTTTCTTTTTGTACCCACTAAGTGGGTCAAATCTTTTAAAGACGACACCTTCTCTGGAGGTAAGAAAATCTTTCTCTGATTTGAATCCAGCCTTAGCCCTAAGTATTCCAGACTTTTGACTGGTCTTAGAGCTGACTTGTCCCGGTTGATAATCCAACCGTGATATTCCAGATACTCGATTGTCTTGTGAATAGCTACTTCCAGCTTTTCCACTGAGTGGTCTATTAGTAGCAGGTCGTCTAGATATGCCATTATCGTTACACCCTGTGTTCTTAGATTGGCCAATAATGGGGCCAGAATTTTTGTGAACACTCGTGGTGCTGTGGCCAGACCGAAAGGTAAGGCTCTGAACTGAAAATGGCGCCCTTCTACTGCAAAGCGTAGAAATTTCTGGTGGGCCGGAAAGATGGGAATATGCAGATAAGCATCCTTTATGTCGATCGAGGCTAGCCATTCCTGCCCTTGTAGGGCGGTGGCCACCGATCGGATCGACTCCATCCGAAAAGTCCTGATATTTAGGAACTTGTTTAGCCCTTTTAGATTTAATATGGGCCTCACGTCCCCATTTGGTTTGGGGACTGTGAAAAGGTTCGAGTAAAACCCGAATCCGCTTTCTTCCAGGGGAACCTTCATGATTACACCTTGGAGCAATAGTTGTTCTAGTGCCAGAAGGAGGGATCCTCTCTTTTGGGGATCTCTTGGCACGTTTGACCTCATAAATTGGGCAGGAGGAGTGCCTTTTAACTCCAGCTTGTATCCCAGACTTACTGCGGAGAGCACCCATCTGTCTCTGATGGTGTCCCGCCAGGTCTCTGTGAACAACTGAAGTCTTCCCCCCACCCGATTGAGTGGGGGCAACGCTTCATGCCTTGGGGGGAGGTTTTGTACCTCTCTTGATCCAGGGCTTCTTGTTACCCTGTGATTGTCCCTGATTTCTGCCCCCTGAATTTGACCGCGGAGGCCGTCGGAACTGCTTCACAGCCGATGTGCCTGGGACTGGAGAAGTAGGCCTCTTAAAAGAAGGACTTCTACCCTTGTTCTTAACCGGTAAGAGTGAACTTTTACCGGCAGAAATTTTCTGGATATATTTGTCCAGATCTTCTCCAAATAAGCGTTCTCCATGAAATGGGAAGCTAACCAGCAGTTTTTTACAGGGAGCTTCAGCAGACCAGTTTTTGAGCCACAGAAGCCTACGCATATGTACTATAGACAGCGTAAAGCGGGAGGCCTGTTGGATTGTATCCTTTATGGCGTCCACCGCAAAACACAAGGCTCTAGGCAGGTCAGCTAGGGCAAGAGCCTGCTGATCTGGTAAGTCCCTTAAGACTTGTTTCAACTGATCTTTCACTGCTTGGCAGACTCCAATCGCTGCTACCGCAGGTTGTGTCACCAAACTTGCTGTAGAGAAAGCAGATTTTAGTAAAGACTCCAATTTTTTATCTATTGGGTCTTTGAACATTGGAACATTATCTACTGGACATGTCAGTGATTTGTTAACAGAAGAGATGGCTGCGTCCACTGTAGGGACCCTCCATTTTCTTATGAACTTATCCTCCATGGGATAGATCACCGGAAATCTCTTGGGGGGAGCAAATATTTTATCAGGATGCTCCCAATCCTGGTAAATAAGCCCTTCTAATAAAGGGTGGATTGGGAAGGAACAGACAGCCTGGGGAGCTTTTAGCGACCCCAGCGAGGAAACCGTAGTGGATGGTGGTTCCGCCAGAGGCATTTTAAATGCTGATCGGACCATATTAGTCAGAGACTGAACCCATAATCTTTCAGCCTGAGAAGCTGAGAAAGGTTCTTCCACTGTTGATTCCTCCATAACTGAATCAACCTCATCCTGATCCCCTTCAGGTAGGTCGATCTCTGTGTGGGGCTGTTCCTCCACTAACAGGCACTCTGAAGGAGGAGACGGAGATCGGACGCGCTTTTTCCTGAGACAGGGAAGCAGCGATCAATGCTGTTAATCTCTCTTCCAATCCTCCCAGAGTTGAGGATAAAACCTCCTCTGTTATATATACAGGAGCAGGTGGACTGGGGACAGCCGCAGCACCAGGCATTCCTGCGGGGTTTCTACGGCTACTGACCTCTGAATTCTCAGGGGAGATTGGTGCAGTACAAGCATGCCCAATATCCTCAGAGCCCGATGGAGACCCCTTTGGCTTCCTGGAAGATCTATTTCCGGAGCGTCTGGACGACATATCCTTTAAGCACAAAGCTGAGGTATTCCCGTCGTCATACACCAATTTTGCTGGTAATAGTCTAACACAGGTGCTGCTATATACCAGCTGGTGTCCACTAAAGTGCCTTTCTATGGGGATGCCTGCATCAACCGCCTCTGTGTGCCACTGTTTGTTGCTAGCTCTGTTTGCATGCAGCTGACACTTGTACTGTGTCTTTTAACCATGCTGGGACGCCCGCACATGCGCAGAAGCGCCGCGGCGCGCATCGAGCGTCATCCACCCGCCCCGCCCCTTTTTTTTCATAGGAGGCGCGTGCACGCGCCCGCGCGTGCGCCCGTGCGCCATTGGCGCCCTTTTCGAAATCAAACAGGGGACTAGGAGCCAGGGCCCTTTTTGCCGGAGGGCCTGTGCGGTGGATGAGCGCAGCAACAGGGCAGAGGAAGTGGATTCCCACAGAGAAACTTACCAGCTGCCTGGATCTTTTGACTTGAGAAAACCAAAGATCCACATGACAAGAAAAATGGACTACAGCGGCCTCTAGTGGTTTAACACAGGTACCGCGGTCCCTGTTTTTTTTTTTTTTTTTTTCTTGACTACTATTAAAATTTTACATTTTCAGTAGTTATAGGCAAACACAGATATTTAGCGGGAATACCGTTAGGTAACAGACAGAAAGACAAATTAGGCTTGGGGGTCCCCCAATAGAACCAAGTTCCTGGGGGCCCCCACTTACCTGATCCCCGCCGCAGGACTTTGTTTGGTCCACAGAAGTCCAAACTTCACCTATCACGGCAGGCATTGTAATTAATCCTTCAGGAACCGGGTTCCCAAGGATTCCACTCCCCTGGACCTGTATAGCACCCTGCACAGACAACATCTTGGTCGTGGGTATGACCAGAGCTCTGGATCCCAGGGTCCAGCCCTCCTAAGAGAAGCATTACAGGCAAAACCTTGCTCTTCTGCTGCAAGGCCCGGGTACCGACCGTTTAGCTATGAAGCTTTTTTGGTGGGATCCGGAACAGCTTACTAAGGCCCAAAAGAACCTGTACGCAAGCCCAGTGAAAACACATGTTACTCTTTGGCCAACACCTTAGACACTGGCAAAAAACTGAGGTGCTCCCGGGTGGGAGGGGCTTATATAGGGGAGGGTACTTCCGGTTTGGAATTGGCCAGTGCCAACACCTGAAGGTAATCTATATAACCCATTAGTAATGACTAAGTCGCTCTGTGTCCCGTGATGTACGAAAAAGAAAATATGTTTGTTTTGTTTTTTTAACAATCTTTCCTTTAAAATCACTTTAATCTGCATGTTACTATGCATAAAAAATGGCATGTCAAATAAAAAGAGCAATTCATACAGTATATTGAATACTATAATTACAGGTATTAACTTCATGTCACCTCTGCTAAAATCTGTAACATCATTTTTCAAAAAGCTCAATTGTAGATGGGTAGACTTGAATCTCTCCTCTCACTGCTTTATGCCTGGAAATGATAGACAATTAGTCCACATGTCCACAGCCAGAACAAACTTTGTATTGCACCAAAACACTAATCTGGATGCTGATAGACTGGGTATAATAACATGTCCCTTTATCTAATCAGGGAACTGCTGCATGACCAAGGCTCTATGGTTGGTGAAAGATCCCCTGGTGAAAGGCTCCAGTCTAGTTGCAGTGTGAATTGCACAGTCTAGTTTGGAAATTGCAGTTGGACGCATGCTGTGGGGTTATTGTACTATAGAGTGCCCTTCATCGCTTTACAACAGGCAAACAATGAGAGATAATTGCTAATTGGTTGCTCCTTGCCATATAAATAAGACAATTTGTCTTTATTCTGCAAAAGGCTAATTACAGACAGCATTTATAATCTAGAGATTTTCTTTATTAGTTCATCTGCTGTATACTGAAGGAAGGAGAAAGCCTTTTGTATAAAGAAGTGCTAATAACCACGGATCTGGATTTTGTAATGTTGTAATTTTTTTTTTTAAATGACAGAAATTCTATGTACTCGGAATGGTTTGAGATCTGTCTACTGATTTTCATTGATTTTAATGTAAGGATTAGTTATAGGCAATTCTATAAAGCCACATTTGTGGCCTTTACACAGCATGATTCTGCCTGATCTAGGTCATTTTTAGTGTTGAAAAGTTTAAATTTTTAAATAAAAAATCTTAGTGATGCTGTTAAAGTACGTTGGCACCCTAGGATAATATATTACATATGTAGACTTATTATATAGTTGTTCCTCACATATTGTATTTTTTATTTTCTGTGTAAATTAGGCCCCTTTCAAATGGGCCTTTTGATCAGGTCCACTTAACATTTTTTTTAGGTGGACCTGTTTACAGCTCTATGTAAGTCTGTGGGCAGTAGAGTTGACAGCTTTTCTTCAAGTCAAACCAAACACTTTAGCGGCTCATGGCAATTTTTTTTTTTTTTTAAGGGGGAATGCCGTGGACTCTGGTGTAAAGGGGAACTCTGATGTAAGGGGGTTTCTGCTCACCAAACCTCTCACTTACATCAGAGTTCCCAACGTTTCCCCTTAAGTTAGGGTTCCCAAAGACCACAGGGCATCCCTTACATCTGAGTCCCTCTTATTGTACCTTAGTGTATTCACTCGGTTGGTGGCAGGAGAGAGAAGGGAGGGCGGTACTCGGTTACTTGGTAAGCCATAGTCCATTCTGAATCTTGTGCCTGGGTTTCGGGAGGTCTGAAACCCGGACACACAATTCAAATTCCGGAGTATCCGGGTGAATCCCGGATGGGTGGCAACCTTTGTGGGCAGGCGAGTGTAAACGGATGGGCATCTGCTTACATCCGCTTGCCTCTGAGTGTGTCCAGTCCTGGAAAAAAAAATGGGAAAGGTCTGCAGCAATTTAAAAAAATATATATTTTTTTAAACATGACAGATTGGAGGCAGTCTGATGTAAAGGACGCAAATCTGTTTACATCCAGCCATCCCTAGATCCAATATGTGTCTGGAAAGCACCCTGTTTTTTAAATGGAGCTAAACAATGAACAGACACAGGTGTCAAAAAAGTGACAACTGTTGCGTTCTACTGCGATTCGGTGGGGGATCTGTTCACGGAAGCAGGGGATCTGTTCATGGCACCTATGTGAAAGAAGACTTAGTGCTCCATGACCCTTGTCAGAGGAGTTTTTATTTTGTCTGTGTCCTGTTGGGGAGATTTTCCTTTGCTTTCGTTCCCAAAGACTTTAAGATGAGACCTCTAAAAAACAAGGAGATACCTGCTTTTAGCTGTCAACAGAACAGGTTCTCCCATTGGAAGTTTTCCCTTATCTGCTCTTTCTATGAGAACCGAAAGTCATTCGATTTCCCCTCACTTTCCACACACCGGAGACAACGGTAACCAGAGCTAATAGTGAATGTGAATATCCAACAAAGGATATAGACAGCAAAATAACCTGGACAAAGGTTATAACCCTTCCACATTCTATACAAAACAACAACAAAAACTGGATTTGCATACACTTTAAAGCAAAACTGTACTGAAAGAAATGTGTAGGCTGCCATTGCTTACCTCCATCTAAAAATGATAGTTCACCGGCTATCTCTAGCTTCAATACTTTCTCAGTTATTGACATAGAACATGCTTGCTGTAAGTGAAGTAATACTAAAGTCAGAACTCCTGATCAGTAGGCTGGTTCCAATTAGGCCAAATAGAAAACATTGAAGCCAGAAGGAGAGGTTAGAAAAGACAGTCTACATATTCTCCTAGCTCATATTTTCTTTAGGGTGCTCTTGAATGTGTGTCTGTGATGGAAGCAATTAAAATGTAAATATTCATATTACAGGCAGTCCCCGAGTTACAAACATCCAACTTACAAATGACTCCTACTTACAAACGGAGGGAGACAACAAGAAGTGAGAAGAAATCTACCCCCAGGAAGGGAAATTCACTCCGGTAAGAGTTTTTATGGGAAAAAGGTGTCTCCTCTCCACTGATGCTTTATCACCAATCCTTGTTTCCACAACAACCCAAAATTTTCAAAATCCCATTGTCACAGAGACAGAAATTGAGGTGAAATCTTCTGAACAGGACCGTCTTACGGTCATGATGCTAAATGAACAAATGTCTAGTATTCTTCACGACACACACGCCAAGTTTCTCAAGGTCTGGGAGCCATGGTTAGCGTATACCTTCCCTGATCTCCCCCTGACAAGCGTGGGTCGGCTCTAGCTGATGTCTCGGGCGGCCCCAGGTTCCCTACCCCTCTTTTCTCTCTTCTACTTTCTTTTCTACGTTACTTTTCCCTCTCTCCCCTGTCTGTTCTGTTTTTCTCCTTTTAATGGATTTTACAGCCTTCTTTGCCTGCCTGTCAATGTCAGGACTGCCCACTAAGGAGGTGTTGACATAAAAGTCCTGACCACCTTGGCAATAATGGGGTTCTCCCCCAAAATGCAAATATGTTTTGTTTAAGTTGGATATATCCGTTTGAGTAAGCCCTTCCTCCTTTGTTTATGCTGTGTATGTACATTTATGTTCTCTAGGTTGCCAATCGCAGCCCCTGCGCGGGCAGACAAGGTGCATTTGTATTGTTATATATTTTGGATAAACTGTACCTACAATAAAAATTATTGAGCAAGAAATCTTCTGAACAGGGGCACAGAAAGCAAAACAAACCTTACAGGGGTGGTAACCCTTCCTTATGCTATCAATAAAACTACAAAATTATTTATCTGGCTGGAGTTACACTTAAAAAATGTACCTGTTCCGACTTACATACAGATTCAACTTAATAATATACCTACAGACCCTATCGTGTTTGTAACCCGGGGACTGCCTGTATTTGGTAAAATATTATTACTATAATGCCTAAATAATCAGGAACATTCCCATATTAGGGTTCCTTCTGATTTTGCTAGAGGTTCCTGGAGCAGCAATGATGCATTGACATCCCACCACACTGACCATCAATGCAAGTAGAACATTTTCCACTAACCACCAATGCAAGGGGTCATTTCTACACTAATTTCTAATGTTAGAGGACACCACAACTTTCACTGTCTGGCTTTCTTTTCTGCAGTTATTACTCATTTCAAGAACTTTACTGAATTGAGATGTTATCGAAATAATCTGTCCTGGGTTGGAAATACACTGGGTACACCACATTCTTTTGTTAAAAACGTTTAATCAGCTTATTGATCATGGAAATGTAACATGAACTGTAGCTGTAATCTGAATCAGCAGAGGTTCCTTGAGAACGTGAAAATAATTTTCAGGGTTCCTCATGGGTTCAAAAGTTTGAGAAAGGCTGGTCTAGGATGTAGAGTCTTGATGTCCAACCCAAAAGCCTATTGGTACTTATCTTGCACCCTCAGGCCCCAGCAGCACATACTAAGAGTTTTCCTTGCCTACTTGCCAGTGATGGAAAGTATTAATGACACCAACTTCTGCAAGTTGGCCTCCCCTGATATAGAGACTTATATTTGCTGTGCAATAGTCTTAACATGCTCAGTGATCGGGAAGATACAGAGATGCAAAGAAACCCTGTTGCCATAGAGAAGTAACTTTAGTAACCTCTTTATTTTTGATATGGAGACTAGTATGCAAAAAAGAAAATCGGACGATCATGCGTCTGATAATCTCATTGTGTGTATCAGGCTTAAAGCGACGTTCCACCCATTTAAAAGTCAGCAGCTACAAAAAGTGCAGATGCTGACTTTTAGTAAACAGACACTCACCTGTCCCATGGTCCAGCGATGCGACCACCCGAAGCCTCGCTTCTCTCCCCCTCTTCTCTGCGGCGCCGGCGTTGCAAGTGTGGGCACTCCGGCTGTGGCTTCACAGCCAAGCGTGCACTGCGCATGCGTCAGCCACACGTAATGAATGGCTGGGCAATGTTCTGGGACCTGTGACGTGTCCCAGAAGATTGCAGGGAGGGAGGGAGATAGAGGTGAACTTCCTTCCGGCGCCTTGGAGCCAGGGGAGGAAGTGGCAGCTAAGTACCTGTGAAAACTAGGTACCCACCCCCCCCCCCTCCCAAATAAAATGCCATGCCAAATCTGGCATGTCGGGGTGTCACAAGTACTTAAAGCAGAAGTTAAATTTTTGGGTGAAACTCCGCTTTAACCACTTCAGCCCCAGAAGGATTTGCCCCCTTACTGACTAGGCCATTTTTTGTGATACGGCAATGCGTCGCTTTAACTGACAATTGCACGGTCGTGCAACGTTGTACCCAAACTAAATTGACGTCCTTTTTTCCCCACAAATAGAGCTTTATTTTGGTTCTTTTTTTTACTTTTTGCTATAATACACATCCAAAAAAAAATAAAAAATGTATTCATCAGTTTAGGCCGATATGTATTCTTCTACATATTTTTGGTAAAGAAAATCAAAATATTGATTGATTTAGGCAAAAGTTATAGCGTCTACAAAATAGGGGATAGATTTATGAAATTTTTATTATTTACATTTTTTTAACTAGTAATGGTGGCGATCTGCGATTTTTAATGGGACTGCGACAATGCGGCGGACAGATCGGACACTTTTGACACTTTTTTGGGACCATTGACATTCATACAGCGATCAGTGCTATAAATAGCCATTGATTACTGTATAAATGTCACTGGCAGGGAAGGGGTTAACAATAGGGGGCGATCAAGGGGTAAAATGTGTTCCCTAGGTGTGTTCTAACTGTAGGGGGAATGGGCTGCCAGGGACATGACAGAGATCACTGTTCCTGATCACTGGGAACAGGAGATCTCTGATATGTTACCTGTCAGAACGGGGAATTGCCTTGTTTACAAAGGCAGTTCCCCGTTCTGCCTCTGTAATAGGCGATCGTGGGTCCCCGGCGCACATCGAGTCCACCAAACGCCTCCAACTGCACATGCGCAAGCCGCCGTACAGCTACAGCAATTTGCACAGGAGAGCCGACCTGCCGCCATATAATGACGAAGGCTAGTCAGCAATCGGTTAAGGAAGGATTATAACCCCTGTCGGTTTTTTTTACCATCTGTGTCCCATTGGGGAGATTTCCGTTCACTTCCTGTCCCATAGCCACAACAGAAAGAGAGAGGAAATCCCTCCAAAGTGAGGGAATCCCAGTGTGTCACCAGGGTCACCAGAACTAGTGACACCATTGGAAGATTTTCCTTCTGGTACTGTTCTGGTGACAACCCAGAATTTGGAATTTTCTTTCATTTTTACTTTTTATGATAACAATAAACAGGACACATAGAGAGGGTGAGCCTCCCTATGGCCCCATTCACAACTCAGCGTTTTGTTGAGGCTCGAAGAACCAAAACGCTGGAGGAGAAAAAAATCAATTATTCTCTATGGAGATGGTTCACATCTCTACTCCAAGTCGCCAGAAACCAAACACTTGAAGCTCAAAAAAGTTCTGGAGCTTTTTTTGTAGCTCGAATCGGGCAGATTTGAGCATTTTTTGGCACGGTTTTATTCCTATAGAAATGATTGGCCATTTGTGTGTTTTTGTGCGCATTTGCGTTATTTTCTGCTCAAATGAAGAAATGTAAAACATAAAATAGTAATAATATATTAATAAATAAATGTAAAATAAATACACAAATAACTAAAAATCATCATAATAAAATAAAATAAATGTATAATGTGTAATAATACATAAATAAATAATAATAAACCCCTATCCTGAAAAATATGAAATCAATTATTATTATTATTATTATTATTATTAATAATAATAATAATAATAATAATAATAATAATAAACACCCAAGCCCGAAAAAAATTATAATAATAATGTATTTATTAAATTATTTAGGGTTAGGGTGTTTTGTTATTTATTGTTATTATTTTTTTAAGGGTTTAGGGTTTAAGGTTAGGGGTAATTATTTATTTATTAATACCTAGTATTCATTTATTGAATTTATTTATGATAATTTTTATTTATTTGTGTATTTATTTTACATGTATTTGTTCATTTATAATTATTAGTAGTAGTACTAGTAGTAATAGTAGTAGTAGTAGTAGTAATAGAAGTATTAACACCCTAAAAAAAATTAATTAATAATAATAAATAACTCTAACCCCTAATTCTAACCCCAACTCCTAATCCTAACCCTAACCTAACCTTAACTCTAACCAATTACCCTAACGAAAAAAAAGAAAAAAAAAGAAAAGCTAGTGGAAAAGCTATAAAAGCTGAAATACCTAGCAACAAATGATGCAATAGATGATTTTCCTAAATGGCAAAACCCAAAACCGCGCATAAAAACGCGCCAAAATCGGGCATAAAAACTTGCATAAAAACACCGGAAAAACGCTCGAAGAAGCTACACTCAGGTGTGAATGCAGCCTAACAGAGGGTCAAACAGCAATCACTCTCCACTCTAAAACCTACAAAAAATGTTTTGCCTTTAGTTATACTTTAAAGAATAAAGGGTTGTAATCTAACGTGAAGCTGACTGATGGCAACAAAGGGATTTTTTCATTTTAAATTAAATTATTGTAGTTGTAGAAGAAAACCAAGCAAACCTCTTTGCAGTCTCTAGCAGTCTTACCTTTTGGAATGAAAATGTACCTTCACTGTTGCATTGCTCTTCATACCCAGTTTAATCGGTGTCATCAACCCTAATTGCTTTTTCAATTAAAATGAACCTGTGCCCAGACTCTACATTCAATTTTTTTTACATATTCTAAACAAGCAGTAAAAACACTTAACAAGCCACCATTCACCTCTGTATCTAAAAGCACTGGTTGGAAATTTGTTTTCAAATTTCACTAAAATCTATCTAATCTATTCTATTACAACTGAATCGTGGTGGACTACCAGGCCTCTCTTGTAAACAATAGCAGGTGAATCTAAGCTGTTAGGCTGATGTCAGACAGGTGAATCTAAGCTGTTAGGCTGACGTCAGACAGGTGAATCTAAGCTGTTAGGCTGATGTCAGACAGGTGAATCTAAGCTGTTAGGCTGACGTCAGACAGGTGAATCTAAGCTGTTAGGCTGACGTCAGACAGGTGAATCTAAGCTGTTAGGCTGACGTCAGACAGGTGAATCTAAGCTGTTAGGCTGATGTCAGACAGGTGAATCTAAGCTGTTAGGCTAAAGTGAAAGAAGGTGAAAGAAAGGTGAATCTAAGCTGCTAGGCTGATGTCAAACACTTGAATATAAGCTGTTATGCTGGTGTCAGACAGGTGAATCTAAGCTGTTTTGCTGGTGTCAGACAGGTGACTCTAAGCTGTTTTGCTGGTGACAGACAGGTGACTCTAAACTGTTAGGCTGATGTCAAACAGGTCAATCTAAGCTGTTAGGCTGATATCTACTGCTAACAACAAATTGCCAGTGGCAGGATGGCCATAGAGGTTGCCTGTCTGGCACTATATAATCAACCATTCTGTAGCTGAGGCAGTGAGATGTTGTTCCATCAGTGGCCTGAATGCTACTGAATCTCAATCACTAGCATCTCATCTCAGCTTGTGAGGGAGCATTTCCATAGGGACAGAAGGAGAGCCTCATAGTAATCCTGCCACTGACTTTTGCCATCCTGCTGCTGGGGATTTTTGGCTAGTAGCAGACTCGCCCATCTGACATCAGCTTTAGCAACCAACTGAAACCCCACTCAGAGTGTTAGCTGAGATTTTTAAGGATCTTTGATCTGAGCAAATATCAAACTATTATACCAGTCCTCAACTCACAATTACTCGAAATAGCATTCAATGCAGGCATGTCCAAAGTCCGGCCCGCGGGCCAATCACGGCCCCGCGTTCCGGTTTTGGACGGCCCGCCTGCATACAGGAGTACTTCCTGTTTACATGGCGTCCGGTGTAAAAGGAAGTCCCGTCTCCTGCGCTGCCATTGGGCGACTGTTCTGTCCATCACAGGAGGCGGGACTTTCGATTAAAGAGGCAGACGATAAAACAGGAAATTCTCCTGTATGTCTGTCAGCGCTCGTCCTGCCCCCTCCCTGTCTCCTCCAAGGCTGCAGATGAATGAATCAGGCTGCAATGGTGAGTCTGCATTCATGGCAAGGGGGGTGCTGCATTCATGGCAAGGGGGGGTGCTGCATTCAGGGCAAGGGGGTGCTGCATTCATGGCAAGAGGGGTGCTGCATTCATGGCAAGGGGGGTGCTGCATTTATGGCACTTGTGAGGCTGTATTGATGGGCAGTGACCCTTATTTTGATTCACAGTTCTTTATTTTAAATTTAAGATTTTTTAAAGTGAAGGTGCATGTTATACGCCAATAAATACGGTATATCCAAATAACATGCCTGAGCTCATCTCTTCACCACTCACAGCCACAAAGGCAAAGGAATTCTTGTTGGGCAGTGTATTAGTGCTCAAACGAACACACTTAGACCGAATTTTAATGGTTCACAGAATGTCAGGCAAAATGGTCGTCACTCGCGCATTTTCACTTCATCAAATCTGGCCCTCTTTGAAAAAAGTTTGGACACCCCTGATCTAATGCCTCTACCAAAGTCTTAAAGTGGAACTTTTTTAATCATTTTTTTATTTCCCAACTCTCAGCATAGGCCAGGATGATGTCACGGTCCCCCAGCGGAACATTACTCTCTCAATCAACATTAACTCTTTTTGATCCTTATGCTGCTAGCTCTAGTAAATAGGAAAGTAGATTATATTTACTTGTTTTAACCTTTTTTTTTATTTTTTCAGTTGCTTATCGGTTTCTGGCCTAAGCCAAAATGATGTCATACATCCCAGGAGCCTTCGTGGGAATTTTTTTCTGGATTATATGGATAATGGGTTTTCAGCTTAAGCACACCTTTCTGCCTGCATGCCTGAGCGAGGGGCAAATGGATTCCTCCATGAATCATCTGCCTTTACTCAAGATGACCATGGCTAGAAATGGTAGGAGGTGTTTTTCAAGGTAATTTCTTAACAAAAATGAAGCATGGAGACATGGATGGATGAGAGAGTTTGCTTTGAGTATTAAAAATTCATAAAATAAAGTTTTCAGTTTGTGGTGCTTAGATACAGTTGAAGAGAAGGTCCAGCCTCCTTCAGAAAAAAATAAAAGTCAGCAGCTACAAATACTGTAGCTGCTGACTTTTAATATTAGGTCACTTAGGCACCGGTCTTCAGTCCAGCCTATTTTTTCATTGGCTTTGAGTGCTGCTGCCGCCATTTCTTGTAAGGCAAACCGGCAGTGAAGCCATGCAGCTTCACAGCTGGTTCCCTACTGTGCATGCGCAAAGCGTGCTGCGCTTCGTGAATGGCCTGGCGGCCGGGGAAGGAGGAGGGGGCAGAACTTCTGGGTGATCTCACTGCAGCGAGATCACCCGGAAGTGTGAGCGAGTTCCATGTTAAAAACAGGTACCCACTCCCCCCCAAAAGGTGCCAAATGTGGCACCGGAGGGGGGGGGGGGGTAGAGGCAGATAAGCAGAGCTTCCACTTTTGGGTGGAGCTGCGCTTTAAGTTTCACTTTAAGAAAGACAACACTGGACTTCATGGTCCAGTAAGTATTTTATTTTCTGTTTTGCAGGGACAAGTGTCGGGTATTTTTAGGGGGTTAGGCAGAGGGAAATTATTTTTTAAAGCGGAGGTCCACCCAATTTTAAAAGTTTTGCTTAACCACTTAACCACCGCCCACCGCCGAATAACGGCGACAGGGTGGTTTCTTAACTCTGGGAGGACGTTATATAGCGTCCTCCCAGAATCGCGCTCCTGCGCGCCCACATGGGCGCGCACACGGGAGTGTCCGTGACCGCCGGGTCCGCATCACGGATTGCGGTAAATAGCCGCTGATAGCAGCCGTTTACCACGTCATCGCTCCGTCAAATGATGGAGCGATCACTTGTAAACAAACCAGCGTCATGTCATGACGCCGGTTCCTCTCTCCCCTCTCTGTACCGATCGGTACAGTGTGAGAGGGCAGAGATCCATCCATCCCTGCTCAGCCATCCCTGCCCTACTCTGCAATACCCTGCAATACTCTGCAATACTCTTCAATACCCTGCAATACCCTGCAAAACTCTGCAATACTCTGCAATATCCTGCCACACTCTGCAATACTCTGCAATACCCTGCAATACTCTGCAATACTCTGCAATACCCTGCAATACTCTGCCACACTCTGCAATACCCTGCCACACTCTGCAATACCCTGCCACACTCTGCAATACCCTGCCACACTCTGCAATACCCTGCCACACTCTGAAATACTCTGCAATACCCAGCCATACTCTGCAATACCCAGCCATATTCTGCGATACATATAACAAAAATGTCACTGCCCTCATCTATGACTGGTCTTCACAGCAAGGAGCACTGGATGGGCGGACACATGTCAATAAAAAACACACAGAATATCCAAGCTCAACTTACCAACCAATCAGCAACAAAACTAATTCACCTGTCTAACAGTGCGTTTAAAAACAGGGGTTTAGTTGCACGCATTTGCAAATACATGTGTAAGCTGCAGGCCGCCTCAAGGCTCCCTGTATGCTGCAGTCCTAACTCTAAAATTTAAGGTCTCCTCAATGGAAGCACATGTATGCTGATGGATAGATATAGGGCAGATGACTGGGGGGAGCCCACCCTCCATTAAAGGGGCAGGAGCACCCTAAACACCCAGCACATGGAAGCAAAGGTGCTAGTGCGTTGCCTGACCACAATGACACCAATACATATAACAAAAATGTCACTGCCCCAATCTATGACTGGTCTTCACAGCAAGGAGCACTGGATGGGCGGACGCATGTCAATAAAAAACACACAGAATATCCAAGCTCAACTTACCAACCAATCAGCAACAAAACGAATTCACCTGTCTAACAGTGCATTTAAAAACAGGGGTTTAGTTGCACGCATTTGCAAATACATGTGTAAGCTGCAGGCCACGTCAAGGCTCCCTGTATGCTGCAGTCCTAACTCTAAAATTTAAGGTCTCCTCAATGGAAGCACATGTATGCTGATGGATAGATAGTATTCTGCGATACCCTGCCATACTCTGCGATACCCTGCCATACTCTGCAATACCCTGCCATACTCTGCAATACCCAGCCATACTCTGCAATACCCAGCCATACTCTGCGATACCCAGCCATTATCGACAATACCCAGCCATACTCGGCAATACCCAGCCATACTCGGCAATACCCAGCCATACCCGGCAATACCCAGCCATACCCGGCAATACCCAGCCATACTCTGCAATATGTATTGTAGGGTATGGGGTATTGGCGCTGCTTTAAGTTCAAAAGACTAGTTGTCTTGCCTTCTATTAGGTAGGATTAAGGCTACTGTGCCCTTAATATTGGAGCTGTGTACAATACGTGTTAGTGTCTCAGATTATGTTGTGATCCTCAACTTATATGTGAAACTTTAAAACACTCCTGACTTTCACAATACCCCATGGGGTTTGTGACAATGTGCTAAATTGGGCCTCTGAATTGCCACTTAATACCGTGTGTGTATATACGATTTACATTTGTGTCAATCACTCTCCTTGATACAAATTACCATAAACCAATTCGTGAAAACAGTGTTACAAAAAATGATAAAAAATAAACATATTGAATATTGAGATATCCTCATAAGTCCTCATAAATTCTATACGGTATACACCTATGTAGCGGTGTGTTTTCAGTATGTCCAGTGCCAAAAAATTATTTAAAAGGTATGTGATATAATATAATAGTGCGCACCAAATTCAAAAAATGGTCACTGATCACTGCCCCAGGTGGGAGCTGCCAGACAACAAATGCGTTCCTTTGTAGGTTACACCAATCCCTAAACCAATGAGATTAGATCACAATGGCCATGTGATGGGTAGCCACTTTAATAGTAAGGGTAATGAGGATATAATCCCCTATGGTTCTTTAATCCAGGCAAAATAATTAGACAATTATAAATTCCAGTAGATATATGGCAAAGGAATAGGTTCATATGACTATAGAGTGTTCTTACGCTGACATAACAGTTTCAGAGCAGTTGCAAAAAACAGTTTCAAAAAGACTGTTTCAAAAAACAGTTTAAAAAAACTCTGCAATACCCAGCCATACTCTGCAATACCCAGCCATACTCTGTAATACCCAGCAGTGGCGGCTGGTGCTCAAAATTTTTGGGGGGGTGCAAACAAACTGAAAAAAAAAAAAAAACAATTGCCGCCACTGTGCCCATTAAACGCAGCCACTGTGCCCAAACGCCACCAGTTTGCCCCCTCAAATACAGCCAGTTTGTTTCCATATACAGCCAGTGTGCCCCCATATATATACAGCCAGTGTGCCCCCATATACAGCCAGTGTGCCCCCATATACAGCCAGTGTGCCCCCATATATATATATATATATAGCCAGTGTGCCCCCATATACAGCCAGTTTGTCCCCATATATATAGGCAGTGTGCCCCTATATACAGCCAGTGTGTCCCTATATATATAGCCAGTGTGCCCCCTTTTACAGCCAGTTTGTCCCCATATACAGCGAGTTCCCCCCAAATGCAGCCAGTTCCCCCCCATATACAGCCAGTCCCCCCAAATGCAGCCAGTTTGTCCCCCATATACAGCCAGTTCCCCCAAATGCAGCCAGTTTGTCCCCCATATTCAGCCAGTTCCCCCCAAATGCAGCCAGCGTGTCCCCCATATACAGCCAGTTCCCCCCAAATGCAGCCAGTTTGTCCCCCATATACAGCCAGTTCCCCCAAATGCAGCCAGTTTGTCCCCCATATACAGCCAGTTCCCCCCAAATGCAGCCAGCGTGTCCCCCATATACAGCCAGTTCCCCCAAATGCAGCCAGTTTGCCCCTCATATACAGCCAGTTCCCCCAAATGCAGCCAGTTTGTCCCCCATATACAGCCAGTTCCCCCCAAATGCAGCCAGCGTGTCCCCCATATACAGCCAGTTCCCCCCAAATGCAGCCAGTTTGTCCCCCATATACAGCCAGTTCCCCCAAATGCAGCCAGTTTGTCCCCCATATACAGCCAGTTCCCCCAAATGCAGCCAGTTTGTCCCCCATATACAGCCAGTTCCCCCCAAATGCAGCCAGCGTGTCCCCCATATACAGCCAGTTCCCCCCAAATGCAGCCAGTTTGTCCCCCATATACAGCCAGTTCCCCCAAATGCAGCCAGTTTGTCCCCCATATACAGCCAGTTCCCCCCAAATGCAGCCAGCGTGTCCCCCATATACAGCCAGTTCCCCCCAAATGCAGCCAGTTTGTCCCCCATATACAGCCAGTTCCCCCCAAATGCAGCCAGCGTGTCCCCCATATACAGCCAGTTCCCCCCATATTCAGCCAGTTTGTCCCCCATATACAGCCAGTTCCCCCCATATTCAGCCAGTTTGTCCCCCATATTCAGCCAGTTCCCCCCATATTCAGCCAGTTTTTCCCCCATATTCAGCCAGTTCGTCCCCCATATTCAGCCAGTTTGTGCCCCATATTCAGCCAGTTTGTGCCCCATATTCAGCCAGTTTGTCCCCCAAATGCAGCCTGTCCCCCCCCCCAGCTCTGCACTTACCTTCCTCGGTCCGCGCCATCCTCGATGTGTTCTCCCGCCCTCGATGTCGCTTCAGCCAATCAGGTTACCGGTAACCAGATCCGGTGAACCTGATTGGCTGAAACCTCCACACAGTCTTCTTCCAGGAACGCACCCCCGTGCGTACCTGGGAGGAGTTTTTGGAAGCCGAATACAGCGTGAGAGCTGTATTCGGAAAGCCTATCAGAGCCGCTGGCTCTGATAGGCACTTCCAAGTTACACCCACCGCCGGCCGCCGCTCTAATTCATATGGCCGGCGCTCACCAGGAGGCCGGCCATATGTATAGTGGGCAGCGCGGCAGCGGTGACAATACACAGATTCATGCAATGCATGAATCTGTGTATTGTCTTTCAGTGGCGGTGCGGGAGCGAGAGGGGGCGGCGCTCCGGCGCCCTCTATGGACGCACCGCCACTGATACCCAGCCATAGTCTGCAATACCCAGCCTTACTCTGCAATACTCAGCTGTACTCTGCAATACTCAGCTGTACTCTGCCTCTGTATGTGGCCAGGCTGTGGAAGTCTCACACATGTGGTATCGCTGTACTCGGGAGGAGTAGGAGAATCTATTTTGGGGTGTCATTTTTGGTATGTACATGCTATGTGTTAGAAATATTGTATAAATGGACAACTTTGTGTTAAAAAAAAATACGTTTTAACCACTTCCCGCCCACCGACCGTCATATGACGTCCTTTACTTTGTGCAGGGATTTCTGAATGATGCCTGCAGCTACAGGCATCATTCAGATATCAGCTTTTTCAGCCAGCGATTCCCTACACCATAAAAATGATCATAGCAGCTGTTCCGCCGCTTGATCATTCTTACGGGAGGCGAGAGGGGACGTCCGCCCCTCCCACCACCCTCCGATGCTTCTATCGACTCACCGCTACGATCGAAGCCAGGATCGTTTTTTTTTTTATTATTTCAGGCTTTCCAGCCTAGAGGTGAGATGTGGGGTCTTATTGACCCCATATCTCACTGTAAAGAGGACCTGTCATGTCATATTCCTATTACAAGGGATGTTTACATTCCTTGAAATAGGAATAAAAGTGATAAAAAAAATATTTTGGGGGAAAAACATGTCGAACTAAAATAAATAAAGTAAAATAAACACTAAAAAAAAATATATATTTTTTAAAGCGCCCCTGTCCCTGTGTGCTCGCATACAGAAGCGAACGCATACGTAAGTCCCGCCCACATATGAAAACGGTGTTCAAACCACACATGTGAGGTAATGCTGCGAACATTAGAGCGAGAGCAATCATTTTGGCCCTGGACCTCCGTTGTAACTAAAAACATGTAACCAGTAAAAATATTTAAAGCGTCGCCTATGGGAATTTTTAAGTAGCGAAGTTTGGCGCCATTCCACGAGCGTGTGCAATTTTGAAGGGTGACATGTTAGGTATCTATTTACTCGGCGTAACTTCATCTTTCACATTATGCAAAAACATTGGGCTAACTTTACTGTTTTTCAACAAAAAAAACGTGCTCGGAAAATTGCTGCGCAAATACCGTGCAAGATAAAAAGTTGCAATGACCGCCATTGTATTCTCTAGGGTCTTTGCAAAAAAAACATATATAATGTTTGGGGTTCTATGTAATTTTCTAGCAAATAAATTATGATTTTTACATGTAGGATAGAAATGTCAGAATTGGCCTGGGTGCTTCAGAACGCCTGATGGTGCTCCCTGCATGTTGGGCCTCTGTATGTGGCCACGTTGTGTAAAAGTCTCACACATGTGGTATCGCCAAACTGGGGAGGAATAGCAGAATGTGTTTTGGGGTGTAATTTGTGGTATGCATATGCTGTGCGTGAGAAATAAACTGCTAATATGACAATTTTGTGAAAAAAAAAAATCTTTGATTTTTGCAAAGAATTGTGGAAAAAAATGACAACTTCAAAAAACTCACCATGCCTCTTTCTAAATACCTTGGAATGTCTTCTTTCCAAAAAGAGGTCATTTGGGGGGTATTTGTACTTTTCTGGCATGTTAGGGCCTCAAGAAATGAGATAGGCCGTCAGTACTCTATAACTTTCACAAAGACCAAATAATATACACCAATTTGTACTTATTTTTACCAAAGATTTGTAGCAGTATACATTTTGGCCAATATTTATGAAGAAAAATTACTAATTTGCTAATTTTTTTAACAGAAACAAAGAAAAATTCATTTTTTTACAGAATTTTCAGTCTTTTTTCTTCTATAGCGCAAAAAAATAAAAAACCCAGAGGTGATCAAATACCACCAAAAGAAAGCTCTATTTGTGTGAAAAAAAGGACAAAAATTTCATTTGGGTACAGTGTTGTATGACTGAGTAATTGTCATTCAAAATGTGAGAGCACCGAAAGCTGAAAATTGGTCTGGTTATTAAGGGGGTTTAAGTGCCCAGTTGTCAAGTGGTTAATCAAATAGCATACATGTATTCATTAAGAAACTGAACTTTTTTTTTTTTTGAGTGTACCTGTGTATTTATCCTGTTCATCTCTGTTTCCTGTATATGATACTGCGGATATGGGCGGGTATTTTGCGGGTATTTCGTAATTTCTTGTGCGCCGCAGTGACTCCTGGGAGCTTGTGTCATTCTTACATAGTTACATAGTTAGTCAGGTTGAAAAAAGACCATCCAGTTCAACCATAATTGTTCCCAGGAGTCATTGCGGAGGCTCGCCGCGAGATTTCGAAAGTGGCAGTGACGCGATTACTACAGTCAGAGAATGCTGTTACAACTGAGCATGCGCGGGAACAAGAAAAGAATGCTGGTAGCTCAGCATCACTGGAAGCAGGAAGTAAATGCTTGTGGTCTTCAAATGCCCACAAGCAAGATGAAAACGGCCGTGCACATTTATCTAACTTCTTCTTTGCAATGAAACCAGACAGCGGGCAAGCTAATTCTCTGAAACAGTGAGTCAATGTGTGATTGTGTTACTGTTTCTAAAAAAACAAAAACACAACCGTCAGTGGACCTCCGCTTTAAAGGGGTTGTAAAGGTTCATTTTTTATTTTCTAAATAGGTTCCTTTAAGCTCGTGCATTGTTGGTTCACTTACCTTTTCCTTAGATTTCCCTTCTAAATATTTTTTTTCTTTGTTTTCTTTGTCTGAATTTCTCACTTCCTGTTCCTCCTCAGTAAGCTGTTCAGTAAGCTGTTCTGGCTGAGTAAACACCACTCGGATGATGGTGTGAAGTTTAGTGAGGAGAAACAGGAAGTGAGAAATTCAGACAAAGAAAAAAAACATTTAGAAGGTAAATCAAAGGAAAAGGTAAGTGAACCAACAATGCACTAGCTTAAAGGAACCTATTTATAAAATAAAAAACGAACCTTTACAACCCCTTTAAGCTGGCCATATACAGTTTAAATTATAGCAAATTCCTGCTGTTTACTGTGGATGGGGAAATCAATTGATTTCTCTTGTTCAGCCTCATATGGCTAGCTTTACAGGCACGCACAGAAGGACATTTTCTGTAGTAGCTGATTAGCCTTCCAGGATTGTGAGTGGAAACTGGAGGGCCCGGAGGAAACCAGAGAAAACATAAGAAGAGAATAGAAATTCCATATAGATAGCATCTCTGGTAGAAAACGAGTGCAGCTCTGCAAGGCAACTCTGCTAGTATGCTGAAGAATATCTGCTTCCATGTCTACTGATCATTTCATCTGTGGCACTGTGCATGAAGCTGATCTAAAGGGGTTGATTTACTAAAACTGGAGAGTGCAAAATCTGGTGCAGCTCTGCATAGAAACCAATCAGCTTTTAGGTTTTATTGTCAAAGCTTAAAGTGGTTGTAAACCCACTTAGACAAGTTGCACCTACAGGTAAGCCTAGACTAAGGCTTACCTGTAGGTGCAAGAAATATCTCCTTAACCTACACGGTTAAGGAAATATTTACTATAAACACCGTGCCGATGACGTCACACGCATGGGCACTAGCGGGCCGGCATCATTGCCGGTTTTCTGAATGGGATCTTGCCGGCCCGAGCGCGCATGCGTGTGACGTCATCGCCGCTCTGGCCAATCACAGCGCCAGAGCGGCGATACACTGATGGCAGTGACGGGACATCGAGGCAAGATGGCGGCGGCGGTGACCGAGGACGGCTGCGAGGGCTTCGATCTCAGGTAAGTCATTCATAATGAGCTAATATGCTATGCATACTAGCTCATTATGACTTTCTTTTGCAGGGGTTTTAAAAAAAAAAAATGAGTTTACTTCCTCTTTAATTGAACAAGCTGAAGTTAGAAGCTGATTGGCTACCATGCCCAGCTGCACCACATTTTACACGTTTCAGTTTTAGTAAATCAACCCCACAGTGTTTGGTTGAAATAGACATGCTTCTACTATGGAGGCTCTCAAAAATGTATAGAGTTAGGACCGAGGATAATAATAGGGGTACCTTGTCATGTTTGCAAATGTGTGCAAACGAAACCCCTGTTTTTAATGCAAACTGTTAGGTTAATTTGGTTGGTTGCAGGCTGGCTGACAAGTTCAGCTGGGAATTTTCTTTGGTTTTGTTTTACATGCATTGCCCTTCCATGTGCTCCTTGCTGATAAGGCCAGTTATAGGTGGGGGCACTAGCCATTTGTTTGTACTGTTGGAATAGACATATGTAGCTATTACTTTTATTACCCACCTCCCGCCCGCCGTATAGACAAATGACGGCGGCGGGGTGGCTCTCTTGTTTTGGGACAACATCATATGATGTGGTGCCCGCAAGCGTGGGCACGCCTATGACGAGGCTCTTTACCCATGTGATCAGCTGTGTCCGATCACAGCCGATCACATGTAAACAAGAAAACGCCGGTTATCGACTTTTCTCTCCTCAAACTGACACAGTGTGAGGAGAGGAGAGCCAATCAGTGGCATTTCCTCACAGGGGAGACCTGTACAGATAATCAGCCCCAACAGTGCCCAGCAGTGATGCCAGTCAGTGCCCAGCAGTGATGCCAATCAGTACCCATCAGTGCCTGCTTATCAGTGCCACCCATCAGTGTCACTCATTAGTACCCATCAGTGCTGCCAATCCGTGCCCATCAGTGCCGCCTATTCGTGCCACCTGTTAGTGCCCATAAGTGCCGCCTATCAGTGACACTAATCAGTGCCCATCAGTGCCGCCTATCAGTGCTCATTAGTGCTGCATATCAGTGCCCATCAGTGCTGCATATGGTGCCTCCTCATCAATGCCGCCTCATCAGTGCCCTTTAGTATAGTCTATCAGTGCCCATCAGTGCACCCTCATCAGCACACATCAGTGAAGGAGAAAAATTACTTATTTACAACATTTTCTAACAGGAGTTAAGAAAAACTTTTTTTTTTCAAAATTTTTGGACTTTTTTCATTTTTTTTTGCAAAAAATAAAAAAACCCAGTGGTGATTAAATACCACCAAAAGAAAGCTCTGTCTCTGTCTATTTGGGTGCATGACCGCGCAATTATCATTAAAAATGTGACAGTGCTGAAAGCTGGAAATTGGCCTTGGCAGGAAGTGCCCAGTATTAAAGCAGATAAACAGTAACTGATGATCTATTGTGATGCTCACACCAGTCTGCAAATGCAATCATTTATAGGTTGAGAGAGATTGCCATGATATCAGCTGTATCATTAGATAATATGCTCCTGTGTGTGGCCACCTCAGCAAATATCACTGCCTATGTAGTTGTGGTATAGATAAGAACCCATGCTGGCCGTCAGATACAGGTAAATGCGGATGTAGTAGCAGCGCCTTGTTATAAGTAACTGATCATATTGAAGCTCCTATTGGTTACGTGACAAAGATAACTCGTTTTTGTGTTACACTACAATTAGCCCACAATGCTACTTTCAGAATATATTAGTAATATTGTCTCCATTAAACATTAATTGCCTGAACATGCTCAAGTCACAATACGTTTTACATTGTGTTTACTTCAGGAGGAGACGGAGTCAGCCCCACTCTCACAGATTCATATCGCAAGTAAATGTTTCCATTAACTGTATTGCCGTCTGAGCAGTGCCCACTTCATCCTATTATAACCACATGTGAGAAGCAGTGAAACAGCTCCGTTGTCATTTAAATCTGTATACAGAACAGATTAAAAGTCATGCTGTATACACATAGTACTGTATCTCAAGACACAATCAATATAGAAATTCTCAGAGATTAGTGTAACTTAAAATGAACTTAGGGCCAGGCCTTGGACATTCAAGTATTGAAATATTCTTAGCAAGCAGTAAATTAGGTTTAAATATTAAAATATTCTTAACAACCAGTAAATGAGTTTGCGATTCTGCTGGGGATTCCAAATCACCCATATGTGAACGGGGCCCTATTTTTTTTACCTTGAATTCTACTTTAAAGTGTACCTAAATCCACAAATTGTAATCTATTATAGGTTATCAGTCCTATGGGGTATCACCACTGTCACCCTAAGCTGATTGTTCCTGATTTCGACTTCAGAAAAATCCCCCCCCCTCCCTTTTCCTTACAGCAAGTTAAAAGCTGACTGGATTTCTGGCAGGATCACTGGGTTATTTTCTTTGTTTGTCTTTTTATTGTGTCCACACAAACAACTTTAAACCACCATATATTTTCTACAGTCTTGAGGGATCTTTCTGCTGGAGTTCTTGGGTCTGCTTGCCTTCCATGGCCATTATGAGTGGTTTTCGGTTATTACTTATTAGTTCCCATTACTATGATGGGCTGCTTCATAGGCCAAAAAGAATGTATGAAGGTGGGTGGTTGCAGGCCACCTGTGTCACTACTAGGATGTAGTGGAGATTTGTATGAAAGCAGGAGAGTGCAGGCCACCTGTGTTATTACCAGGAAGCAAGGAAGCGAGTAAGCTTTCTTATGAAGGCAGGAGGGTACCACTACCAGGAAGCGAGGAAGCTTTCTTATGAAGGCAGGAGGGTACCACTACCAGGAAGCGAGGAAGCTTTCTTATGAAGGCAGGAGGGTACCACTACCAGGAAGTGAGGAAGCTTCTTATGAAGGCAGGAGGGTACCACTACCAGGAAGCGAGGAAGCTTTCTTATGAAGGCAGGAGGGTACCACTACCAGGAAGCGAGGAAGCTTTCTTATGAAGGCAGGAGGGTACCACTACCAGGAAGCGAGGAAGCTTTATTATGAAGGCAGGAGGGTACCACTACCAGGAAGCGAGGAAGCTTTATTATGAAGGCAGGAGGGTACCACTACCAGGAAGCGAGGAAGCTTTCTTATGAAGGCAGGAGGGTACCACTACAAGGAAGCGAGTAAGCTTTCTTATGAAGGCAGGAGGGTACCACTACCAGGAAGCGAGGCAGCTTTATTATGAAGGCAGGAGGGTACCCCTACCAGGAAGCGAGGAAGCTTTCTTATGAAGGCAGGAGGGTACCACTACCAGGAAGCGAGGAAGCTTTCTTATGAAGGCAGGAGGGTACCACTACCAGGAAGCGAGGAAGCTTTATTATGAAGGCAGGAGGGTACCACTACCAGGAAGCGAGGAAGCTTTCTTATGAAGGCAGGAGGGTACCACTACCAGGAAGCGAGGAAGCTTTCTTATGAAGGCAGGAGGGTACCACTACCAGGAAGCGAGGAAGCTTTCTTATGAAGGCAGGAGGGTACCACTACCAGGAAGCGAGGAAGCTTTCTTATGAAGGCAGGAGGGTACCACTACCAGGAAGCGAGGAAGCTTTATTATGAAGGCAGGAGGGTACCACTACCAGGAAGCGAGGAAGCTTTATTTTGAAGGCAGGAGGGTACCACTACCAGGAAGCGAGGAAGCTTTCTTATGAAGGCAGGAGGGTACCACTACCAGGAAGCGAGGAAGCTTTATTATGAAGGCAGGAGGGTACCACTACCAGGAAGCGAGGAAGCTTTCTTATGAAGGCAGGAGGGTACCACTACCAGGAAGGCGAGGAAGCTTTCTTATGAAGGCAGGAGGGTACCACTACAAGGAAGCGAGTAAGCTTTCTTATGAAGGCAGGAGGGTACCACTACCAGGAAGCGAGGAAGCTTTATTATGAAGGCAGGAGGGTACCACTACCAGGAAGCGAGGAAGCTTTCTTATGAAGGCAGGAGGGTACCACTACCAGGAAGCGAGGAAGCTTTCTTATGAAGGCAGGGGGTACCACTACCAGGAAGCGAGGAAGCTTTATTATGAAGGCAGGAGGGTACCACTACCAGGAAGCGAGGAAGCTTTCTTATGAAGGCAGGAGGGTACCACTACCAGGAAGCGAGGAAGCTTTCTTATGAAGGCAGGAGGGTACCACTACCAGGAAGCGAGGAAGCTTTCTTATGAAGGCAGGAGGGTACCACTACCAGGAAGCGAGGAAGCTTTCTTATGAAGGCAGGAGGGTACCACTACCAGGAAGGCGAGGAAGCTTTCTTATGAAGGCAGGAGGGTACCACTACAAGGAAGCGAGTAAGCTTTCTTATGAAGGCAGGAGGGTACCACTACCAGGAAGCGAGGAAGCTTTATTATGAAGGCAGGAGGGTACCACTACCAGGAAGCGAGGAAGCTTTCTTATGAAGGCAGGAGGGTACCACTACCAGGAAGCGAGGAAGCTTTATTATGAAGGCAGGAGGGTACCACTACCAGGAAGCGAGGAAGCTTTCTTATGAAGGCAGGAGGGTACCACTACCAGGAAGCGAGGAAGCTTTTCTATGAAGGCAGGAGGGTACCACTACCAGGAAGCGAGGAAGCTTTCTTATGAAGGCAGGAGGGTACCACTACCAGGAAGCGAGGAAGCTTTATTATGAAGGCAGGAGGGTACCACTACCAGGAAGTGAGGAAGCTTTCTTATGAAGGCAGGAGGGTACCACTACCAGGAAGCTTTATTATGAAGGCAGGAGGGTACCACTACCAGGAAGCGAGGAAGCTTTATTATGAAGGCAGGAGGGTACCACTACCAGGAAGGGAGGAAGCTTTATTATGATGGCAGGAGGGTACCACTACCAGGAAGCGAGGAAGCTTTATTATGAAGGCAGGAGGGTACCACTACCAGGAAGCGAGGAAGCTTTCTTATGAAGGCAGGAGGGTACCACTACCAGGAAGCGAGGAAGCTTTCTTATGAAGGCAGGAGGGTACCACTACCAGGAAGCTTTATTATGAAGGCAGGAGGGTACCACTACCAGGAAGCGAGGAAGCTTTATTATGAAGGCAAGAGGGTACCACTACCAGGAAGCGAGGAAGCTTTATTATGAAGGCAGGAGGATACAGGCCACCTGTGTTACTACCAGGAAGTTATGAAGCTTTGTATGAGGGCAGAAGGGTGGAGGCCACCTGTGCCAATACTGGGAAGTGTTGGAGCTCTCTATGAAAGCAAGAGGGTACAGATCACCTGTGGCACTATTAGGATGTAGTAGAGATTTGTAGGAAAGCAGGAGAGTGCAGGCCACCTGTGTCACTACCATGAAGTGATGGAGCTTTATTATGAAGGCAAGAGGGTGCAGGCCACCCGTGCCAATACTGGGAAGTGTTGGAGATTTGCATGTAGACAAGAGGGTACAGGCCACTTGTGTCACTACCAGAACGTGATAGAGCTTTTTTTATAAAGGCAGGAGGGTGCAGAAAACCTTTGTAACTTACGGGAAGTGTATGAAGACAGGAAAGTGCGGGCCACCTTTGTCACTATGGGGAAGTGAGGAAGCTTTTTTATGAAGGCAGGAGGATGCAGACCACCTGTGTCACTACCAGGACGTGATGGAGCTTTTTTATAAAGGCAGGAAGGTACAGGCCACCTGTGTCACTACCAGAACGTGATGGAGCTTTTTTATAAAGGCAGGAGGGTGCAGGCCACCTGTGTCACTACTATGAAGTTTTGTAGCTTTGTATGAGGGCAGAAGGGTGGAGGCCACCTGTATAAATAATGGGGAGTATTGGAGCTTTGTATGAAGGCAGAAGGGTGCAGGCCACCTGTGCCAATACCAGGAAGTGTTGGAGCTTTGTATCAAGGCAAGAGGATACAAGCTACCTGTGTCACTACCAGGAAGTGATGGAGCTTTTTTATGAAGGCAGGAGGGTGCAGACCACCTGTGCCAATACCGGGAAGTGTTGAAGCTTTGTATGAGGGCAGAAGGGTGCAGACCACCTGTGCCAATACCGGGAAGTGTTGAAGCTCTGTTTGAATGCAAGAGGGTACAGGCCACCTGTGTCACTACTAGCATGTAGTAGAGATTTGTAGGAAAGCAGGAGAGTGCAGGACGCCTGTGTCACTACCAGGAAGTGATTAAGCTTTTTTATGAAGGCAGGAGGGTACAGGCCACCTGTGCCAATACTGGGAAGTGTTGGAGCTTTGTATGAGGGCAGAAGGGTGCAGACCATCTGTGCCAATACTACTGGGAAGTGTTGGAGCTTTGTATCAAGGTAAGAGGATACAGGCCACCTGTATCACTACCAGGAAGTGATGGAGCTTTTTTTTTTATAAAGGCAGGAGAGTGCAAACCACCTGTGCCAATACTGGGAAGTGTTGGAGCTTTGTATGAAGGCAGAAGGGTGTAGACCACCTGTGTCACTACCGGGAAGTGTTGGAGCTCTGTATGAAGGCAGGAAGGTACAGGCCACTTGTGTCATTACCAGGACGTGATGGAGCTTTTTTATAAAGGCAGGAGAGTGCAGGCCGCCTGTGTCACTACTAGGAAGTGATGGAGCTTTTTTATAAAGGCAGGGGGTGCAGGACAGGTCAACTGTGCCAATACTGGGAAGTGTTGGAGCTTTGTATGAAGGCAAGAGGGTGCAGTCCACCTGTGTCACTACCAAGACGTGATGGAGCTTTTTTATGAAGACAGGAGGGTACAGGTCACCTGTGTCACTACAAGGAAGTAATGGAGATTTTTTATGATGACAGGTGGGTGCAGATCTGTGCCAATACTGGGAAATGTTGGAGCTTTGTATGAAGGCAGAAGGGTGCAGACCATCTGTGTCACTACCAGAAAGTGATGGAGCTTTTTTATAAAGACAGGAGGATACAGACCACCTGTGCCAATACTGGGAAGTGTTGGAGCTCTGTATAAAGGCAAGAGAGTACAGACCACCTGTGTCACTACCAGCAAGTGATTGAACTATTTTACTAAGGCAGGAGGGTACAGACAACCTTTGTAACTCCCAGGAAGTGTTGGAGATTTGTATGAAGACAGGGAAGTGTAGGCCACCTTTGTCACTACAGGGAAGTCATGGAGCTCTATATGAAGGCAGAAAGGTGCAGTATACCTGTATCACTACAAGGAAGTGTTGAAGCTTAGTATGAAGGCAGAAGGATGCAGACCACCTGTGTCACTATCAGTAGGTGCTGGAGCTTTTGTACAAAGGCAAGAGGGTGTAGGCAACCCATATCACTCCAGGGAGGTGTTGGATCTTTGTATGAAGGCAGTGTCACAACCGGGGAGTGATGACGTTCATGCAAAGCAAAATAGAATGTAGTACCTGCAATGCATACCTGCTGGCAGCTCTCTTTTTTTATGATGACGGCGTTCCTTTAAGGAGTGAAATAACCTGTAAAGGGATTTTTTGGGGGGGAAAAATGCCTCCTATATATATTTATCTGATTTTAAATGTTAGAATGTCACATCATTTAGTAGACTATCTCAAGAAATACTGCTTGTGGTATTTGCAGTGATAACATCAAATAATTATTTTATATTATTTTATAAAGTAATATTTTTTGAGTTAGCAAATCAGATCTTTCTGCACACATGATGAAAACAGCATCCATTGTCACCCAGAAAGGAGGACATTCTCCAATTGGACACCTTAATAAATAGGTCCAACAAAGTGTTGGGAGTACCGGAACAGCACAGAATCCCACATTACAGAAGGAACGATCCTATGTGTATCATAAATTGTTGCATATGATTATATCAGAGCAGCTTGATGCACTGAGAAGACAACTTGGCCACTGACACGAGTACACGCAACTCTCTTCATCAATCATGTCATGAAACTCAAATATTGAGGCTGTAGTGGGAATGATGACAATGGTTTTAATTTAGCTGTTGATGTAAACTGCAGGCGGCACAGTAATTCTGAGACGCACACCCAGCTATGTGTCACTGCTTATATAACCCTCCATTATATTTTGTATTCATGAAGATGTATTTGTTCTGTAAACAAAATGACTGGCTGAAATCAGGAAGCTGAACTGCAAAAAAAAAAGAAGAGATCTTTTTTTTTCTTAATCAAAGAAGCTTGTGTTAAAAATGCGGCCGTATTAAAGCTGAGATCCCAACTATTTATTTAGTAATTATTTTTTTTCCCTGCCTCACAAACTCTGAAGTCACTACCAGCTTTGATTGTGGTGAGGAGTTACTGTGATATCTAGAGGAGGACTGTTTTTTTAAGTTGTCTAAGATCGGTAAAATTATCATCTGTGAGATCTGATTTCATGCAAATCGATTGACTCGATTTCCCCTTAGGGCTCTTGCACACGTTTTTAGGCATTCAGGAACTTTAGTTTTACTGATCTGAACCGGTGCGTAAATATCATTAAACGTGTACTGTATTTAGATCAGTAAAAAAAAAAAAATCTGCATTATTGGTCAGTATTTTGCGCTTGTATGCATGCATACACACAAGAATGTGCAAGTATGTGTGAAAATCACAGTAGTAAACCCAAAAATGTAAAGTTAAAATATTGCAGCTTACCGATCCTTATTTTTTTAATTCTCATACTTTTAGGCTGGATTCACACCTATGCAGGTTGCAGTTTGCATATTGCAGGTGCATTTTGCGTTTTTCAATACATGCTTTTTCATCCATTGAAGTCTATGGAACCAAAAACCAGAAAAAAGTCCCTGACCCTTTTCCTAAAATGCACAGATGTGAAATACATTCATAGAAAACCATGAAAAATGGACTGTAGTGTGCTTCTACAAAACTTAAAATGTGTTAAAAAATGCATAGGTGTGAACCAGGCCTTAAAAAGGTTGTAAACCCTTTACAACCACTTTATGCTACAGGTAAGCCTATAATAAGGATATCTCCTAAAGGATATCTCCTAAACCTGCACGGTTTAGGAGATATCCCCTGCATGTGCCGATGTCATCGGTACATGCGCACTAAAGTAAACTGAAACATTGGCACGTATGTGCCGTTGCTTCAGTCTGTGTGTCGTCACCGGCTGCTCCCGCGCGCATGTGCGGGAGTAACGTCATCGCGGCTCCAGCCAATCACAGCGCCGGAGCTGCGATACCCGGAAGTAACTCCTGGGAGAGATGTCGTCGGCCGGAGGGGGGTACGAGGGGAGTGTGGGGGCTTCAATCTAAGGTAAGTAATTCATAATGAGCTAGTATGCTATGCATACTAGCTCATTATGCCTTTGTCTTGCAGGTGTTTTTTTACAAGGGTTTATAACCACTTTAAGCTTTAATTGGTCAGTCCATGTAAATCTGCTAGTACCTCTAACACTAACCCTAGATTAACAACGCTACTGTCCAATTGTGAAGACACCCTAACACAAGAAGTGTGTTACTGGACGAATCATCAGGCGAAAATAAAAAGCTTAAAAAAAGAACACTAACACAGGAACAACAATGAAAGTGTTTCTAAACCCAGCACCCTGCATTCACTATATCTGGTCTCCCAGAGTACACAGAACATGGAAATGCAATTATTTTAGTAAATATAAACTGCTAAATACCTTCTCTTATCAGCAGTATATAGCAGTCTTGTGACTCCTATCAGTGTCTGGTTAACGCTTGTAGGAGGAGTTTTCATTCTCCTCTGACTGTTCTATGAGGCTGCATGACACCTGACCCTCTGTCTGGACAGTGCTGATTTGCCCTGTGCTCATCACATGCACCCTACCAAAAAAAATAACAACTCTCTAGCAATACACACCAAACTGAGCATGTGCAGAGTGCCCCCAAGGCTCTGTGCTATCAGCAGATGAATTGGGGACTGTGGAAGAAGGGGAGGAACAGAGAGGACAGGATCAAAAATCCTTTTTACACAATGCACAGGATTAACCACTTAGGTCTCACAGTGAGTATAACAAACATGTTTTACTGCATATGCAGACTGATTTTACTGTTGTGGGTTTAGTAATACTTTAAGGATTGGAAAGCTACTATTTATTACATGTTTGTTTTTTTGGTTTAATATCAGTGCCTATTTAGTTGGGCAGGGCTGTATGTTTCAATCAGTAATGCAGAGATACAGTCATAAAATTGTATTTGATGTGCACATGCATTTGCAAGCACTTTTACCAAAGTGAAATCTATGAATGTACATCACAATGGTCTTAACTCACTGCTCACAGAAGAAAGCACATGGAGATTTTAACTGAATAAGTACATTTTCAGATTTATTATTTATTTCCCAATTTTTTTTTTATGCTTTTAAGCAACAAATATTTCATATTTACTTATAATTACCTTGTGTTGTCTTTTTACTTCTTCAGCAAACAATTACAATATTTAAGTCATTTACAACGTCTAAATGACCTTGTATGCGTGTTTGAAAGCCCTGTTATGTCATTATCCATATATCATTTTAATTAACAATGAAATAGGCCTTTTAAATGTAATTACAGTGTAACGTAATAAAACAGATATTGAGCAGAGCACTTACTAATATTCATGATGTCACACACCAGCTCTATGCATGTGTGATAATAAACACTGACTTCTGGCATTTCCTAATCCCACAATGCAGGCAATGCGGTTAATGCATGGGTGCTTGGCTAACTTTCTGTAGTGCATGTTTGTACAGGTGAATGCGAGACTTGTTTGCTGGCTTAGCTGGCAGACATTTTTTTTAAAAGTCTATGCATAGTAAATGCTTGTTGCGTAGTAATTGCAAAAAAAATTGCAAAAAAACTGGTGCTATAATTATACCCTTATTGCTTCATTAAATTGATATTGTTTCCCATGAGACAAGCCGGTACCCACTAGGTTCCCCCTCCACTATCTCCATGGGCACTAACTTGCTTGATAGTCCAATGGGAAGTTGCATGTATGAGCTCCAGGATGCAATTTTAAGCTCCCTTTACACAGCGTGCAACTCCATGGACTTCATATCTTCAGCATGCACTGACTTTGACACCTGTCATCAGAGTCGGACCTTCATTCTTCCTTATGATAAATTGAATTTTCACCCCCTTCCTGCCCAAGCCATTTTTCAGCTTTCAGCGCTGTCACACTTTGAATGACAATTGCACATTCATTTATTGCGCTATAAACAAAAGAAGAGGGACAAGTTTGAAAAAAACACAATATTTTTTACTTTTTGCTATAATAAATATCCATTTATTTATTTTTTTTAAACAAAAATTTTCCTCAGTTTAGTCCGATACATATTCTTCTACATATTTTTGGTAAAAAAAATTGCAATAAGCGTATATTGATTGGTTTGCGCAAAAGTTATAGCAGCTACAAAATAGGGGATAGATTCATAGCATTTTTATTATTATAATTTTTTTACTAGTAATGGCGGCAATCAGCGATTTTTATCATGACTGCGATATTGCGGCGGACACATCGGACACTTTTGACACATTTTTGGGACCATTCACATTTATACAGCGATCCCTGCTATAAAAATGCATTGAGTACTGTATAAATATGACTGGCAGGGAAGGGGTTAACACTTGGGGGGCGATCAAGGGGTTAAATGTGTTCCCTAGGGAGTGATTCTTACTGTGGGGGGAGGGGACTGACTGGGGGAGGTGACCGATCGGTGTCCCTATGTACAAGGGACACACCATCAGTCTCCTCTCCCTGACAGGACGTGGATCTGTGTGTTTACACACACAGATTCACGGTCCTGCTCAGTTACTGGGCAATCGCCGGTGCCCGGCGGCCATCGCGACCGCCGGGCACGCGCATCGGGTCCCCAGTGACGCGGCGGGAAGGCGCGATGTCATATGACGTCCGCCCAGAATGAGAGGCTCTTCGTCCCGCTGTCATTTGACGGCGGGCGGTGGACAAGTGGTTAAAGGGTAACTCCACTTTCTTGGGGAAAAAAAAAGCAAATAAAGAAAAAATAATATAGTAGTAAATATACAATTGCGACACAAATCATATTGCAATTGAATGTTAATAAAAATTACCTTTCTTTTTTAATCTGCAGCCACTGTAATTTTCTAAAAAAAGGAATATGGCTACCTGGAGTTGTTCTGTACAAAGAATGTGTACAGAACGCCCCCCAGACACATAATTTCCTGCTTGTGTAATTGGCTCACCAATTTTCCCAGAAGTCTGCCTAAAATACAAGTCAGATTTCAGGCATCCCCTGCAACACAAATGTAATTTTTTGTGAGATACTCCAAATAGGAACATGTCTAAAGGGATGCAGGCCCAACAGATTTCCTCATTAGAGCCCTGCAGCTGCACAGCTGATTGATAATTATGAAAACACACCCATTAGACCCACTCAGCACAGAGGAACAAACAGTGATTTATTCAGAATAACAAAAGGTAGGAATCTGCAACAAAATTTGTTATAATTCTTGCAATGTACATAGATCACCCAGATGGAAATATTACGCTTTAAAGAATATGTTACCCCAACATTACATATTCCTGATATGTGTCTGTTGTACCATGTGTCATGGATATGCATTAATGTCTGTCTGCCATCTTACCTTCCTCCTCATGTGTTCATCTAGAGACCAGACCTCCTTCACCTGGCTTCCTTTATAATCTCCTCCCAGCCTGACTCCACCCCAGGCCCTATCACTGAACACTATATTAACCTGTGCACTGCAAGCCTGCTTTGCTGATCAACGTGTTTGTTAGGCATTGTGTGTTTGGGTTCCTGCCTGCCGTGTGCTACGTCTGTCTCTCTGTTACGTTATTGGCTTGTCCCCGACCATCCCTGTCTGCTCGTGACCCTTGACCTTCGGCTCGTCCTTCGTTATCCTTGTCTGCTTGTGGCCCCTGACCTTCGGCTTGTTATTCGGTTCTCTCTATCGTGTGCTGCTGCTTCCCCTTATCCTACGGGGCGTGAGCTAGGAAACTCCAGGGGCCGCGACCTGGTCCCAGCCTGCAGCGTAACATCCTCACCACTAGAGGCCCTGGAGAAGACCAGCTGGGTCTTAGACTCCGCGCCCTGGGGAATCTTGGCTCTCGCTTCCGTTGGGATCCCGGTTGTGCTCCTCTGGTCCCGCTTTCCACAACCACCCAGTTTCCTATCCACAGAAGCCAGCCATAGGGTTCACTACCTCGCGGTGCACTCCTGTCCCCCTACGGTGTGCATCTGTCACCTGGCCACAGGTGACCCTGACAGTTTGATCAGCCATGAACCCGGCTGACATCCCGCTTCCCGCGGATGATCCATTGCAGGGCATAGTTCGCAGACTTGAGACCCAGGAATCAAATCAGACCCAGGTGATGCGATTCCTCCAGGATCTGGCTTCTCGATTCGAGCAGCTTCAGGTCTCCTTGGGAACCCCGAATCCGCAACCCCAAGTACAACCAGCGGCTGTACCTATCGCACCAGTCGCAGCCTCACACTCACTAAGATTGCCAGCTCCGTTCCGTTTCTCTGGGGACTCCAAGGCCTGCAGGGGGTTTCTCAGCCAATGCACTATTCATTTTGAGCTTCAGCCTCAAAGCTTCCTATCTGACCGGGCTAAGGTAGCCTATATCATTTCCCTCCTCTCCGGTGAAGCTTTGGCCTGGGCTGCCCCCCTGTGGGAGAGGAACGATCCGGTGGTTTCCAGTCTGTCCGAATTCTTGAAGCTCTTTCGTAATATCTTCGAAGAGCCGGCTCGGGCTTCTTCAGCGGCTAGTGCTGTCTTACGTCTTCGCCAAGAATCTAGTTCAGTGGGGCAATATGCTCTTCAGTTCCGTATCCACACAGCTGAATTGAGCTGGAATAATGAGGCCCTGGTCGCTACCTTTTTACATGGCCTCTCTGACCGAGTGAAAGACGAATTAGCGGGAAGAGCCATTCCCGTCGGTCTGGACGATGTAATTTCATTATGCAACCAGATCGACATTCGTTTTCAAGAGAGGTCCTTAGAAAAAAGACGCCAGCACTCTCTGGGTCCTAGCCAGTCTGAGCTCCCCTCCCTTCATTCCGTGGAGCATCCTCTACCTGCTGAAGAACCTATGCAGCTGGGCCGGACCAGACTAACCCCCAAAGAACGTGCTAGGCGCAGAACTCTGGGCTTGTGCCTCTATTGTGGGGGCAAGGGTCATTTTCGTGACTCCTGCTCGCTTCGTCCGGGAAACGCTCGGGTCTAATACATTTGGAAGGTGGAGTATTGGACCCAGAAACATCACCTTCTCGCCTGCTCTTGCCGGTGTCCCTTCATGTAGGCACTTCTCCTCAGTCAACCCTTGCATACCTGGATTCCGGGGCTGCCGGCAATTTCATGGATTGGAGAACTGCTTCTTCTATGAAGCTTACCCTTTCACCTCTCACTACCCCATTGGTAGTCTCGGCAATTGATGGCACTGTTCTCCCAGGGGGCCCTATTCGCTTCCAGACGCTACCCATTAGGATGTCGGTAGGGATTCTCCACCAGGAGTGGATATCCTTTCTTATTCTACCCAAGGCCTCTACCCCAGTTGTATTGGGCCTCCCTTGGCTACAGCTCCACTCTCCACATGTGGACTGGGTCTCTGGGCAGATCCTGGCCTGGGGTTCCTCATGTTTCTCGTCGTGTCTTCTCAAGGTGACCCCCAAGGAGAGTCTTCCGGTTGCTGCCACTTCTGTTTCTTCTGATCTTCCCGCCGCATACAGCGATTACCGGGATGTGTTCTGTAAAAAATCAGCTGAGGTGCTTCCTCCCCACAGGTCTTTTGACTGTGCTATTGATCTTGTCCCCGGAGCAACTCTACCCAGGGGTCGTACCTACCCTCTGTCCATCCCAGAGACCCAGGCCATGTCGGAGTATGTAGCAGAGAATCTGGAGAGAGGGTTCATCCGGAAATCCTCATCGCCTGCAGGGGCAGGGTTCTTTTTTGTTGCCAAAAAGGATGGTACCTTAAGACCCTGCATCGATTATCGGGGTTTAAATGCGGTTACTATTAAAAATCGATACCCCTTACCCTTAATATCTGAGCTATTCGATAGGTTGAAGGGTGCCTCCATTTTCACCAAGTTGGATCTCAGAGGCGCGTACAATCTCATTCGAATACGGGAGGGTGACGAATGGAAGACTGCATTTAACACTAGAGACGGGCATTACGAATATCTGGTGATGCCTTTTGGGCTGTGTAATGCTCCAGCCGTGTTTCAAAACTTTGTCAATGAAATCTTCAGAGATCTGCTGTACCAGTTTGTTGTCATCTATCTGGATGACATTCTGATCTTTTCTGAAAATCTGCTCGTCCACAGAAACCATGTCCGCACTGTACTTCAACGTCTTAGAGAGAACAATCTCTATGCCAAGCTGGAGAAATGTTCCTTTGAATGTTCTGAGGTCCTGTTTTTGGGGTGCTTTGTCTCATGTTCGGGGCTTCGTATGGACCCTGGGAAGGTCTTGGCTATCACCAACTGGCCTCTTCCTGCTAGCCTCAAGGCCACACAGCGCTTTCTTGGCTTCACTAATTATTATAGGCAGTTCATAAGGAATTACTCTTCCATTGCCGCGCCTATTATCGCTTTGACCAAGAAGGGTGTGAATGCCAGAGACTGGCCTCCCGAAGCTGTCTCTGCATTTCACAACCTGAAACAGGCCTTTGTTTCTGGCCCCCTCTTGAGGAGACCAAATCCTGGGAATGCATTTTTTATTGAAGTGGACGCTTCCTCAATGGGGGTGGGAGCTGTGCTTCTTCAAATCTTTGAGAAGAGACGCCAACCATGTGCGTTCTTCTCCAAAAATTTTTCTCAGGCAGAGAGGAATTATGCCATCGGTGATCGGGAACTTCTCGCAATTAAATTGGCGTTAGAGGAGTGGCGTCATCTCTTGGAGGGTTCCCCTCACTCCATAACGATCTTTACCGATCACAAGAATTTACAGTATCTACAGAATGCTAAACGTCTGAATCCTAGACAGGCCAGGTGGAGTCTCTTCTTTGCCCGTTTTAATTTCACGATTACCTACAAACCTGGTTCCTGCAACGGTCGGGCTGATGCGCTCTCTAGGTCATTTGACACTTGGGACGAGGAGTCCGCCCCTGAACCTGAGCCGATCATTCCCACCTCATGCATTGTTGCCCACTCTACCACCCTGAAGTCTAAAATTCCGCCTGGTAAGACCTTTGTCCCCACTGAGCTAAGAGCTAAGATCCTTCGTTGGGGACATGATTCCAAGGTGGCAGGGCATTCTGGATTCCTCCGATCCTTCCTACTCATCAGTCGTCACTACTGGTGGCCTAATCTCCGCTCAGACGTCAAAGACTACGTTAAAGCTTGTCATGTCTGTGCTCAGTCCAAATCCTCCACACAAGCTCCTGCTGGTCTCCTCATGCCCTTGCCTATTCCTAAGGAACCCTGGGCCCATATTGCCATGGATTTTATCACCGATCTCCCACTGTCTGAGAATAATACAGTCATTTGGGTGGTAATCGATCGATTCTCCAAGATGGCTCATTTTGTTCCTCTTCCTGGTCTTCCTTCTGCCCCTGCCTTGGTTCCCATTTTCATTCGAGAAATTCTCCGCCTACATGGGGTCCCTTCTCATATTGTTTCCGACAGGGGAGTCCAATTCACGTCTCGTTTTTGGAGAGCCTTTTGCAAATCCCTCAATATTGTCTTGGATTTTTCTTCTTCTTACCATCCCCAATCCAATGGACAGACTGAGAGGGTTAATCAGGAGTTAGAGGTCTTTCTTCGCACCTTTGTGTCTTCTCACCATGACGATTGGTCCTCTCTACTCCCGTGGGCAGAATTCTCCCATAACAATCATGTGAATACCAGTTCGCAGAAGACACCCTTTTTCACAGTTTATGGAAAACACCCTCAACTTCCTCTTCCTATGATCTGTTCTCCAGACATTCCAGCTTTGGCTTCGGTTCAGGAGTCTCTCAATTCCGTTTGGGGTCACGTTCATGATTCCCTCCGGGCAGCTGCTGAAAAATTCAAAGGCTTTGCCGACCGCCGCAGGCGTAAACCGCCTTCTCTTCAGCCAGGGGACAAAGTCTGGCTCTCTACCAGGAACATCAAGCTCCGAGTTCCTTCTCTGAAGTTTGCTCCACGATTCATCGGTCCATACACGGTAACTGCTAAACTGAATCCGGTTTGTTTCAAACTCCAGATTCCTAAGAGCCTTAAAATCACTAACTCCTTTCATGTTGCTCTTCTAAAGCCTTTAGTCCTCAATAAATTCTCTCGTCCTCTTCCTACCGTGGCGCCTGTCTCGGAGGATAATCAGGAGTACGAGATCAGTCAAATTCTGGACTCCCGATTCTGTAAAGGCGTTCTTCAGTACCTCGTTCATTGGAAAGGGTTTGGTCCTGAGGAGAGGTCTTGGATCACTGCATCTGAGGTCTTTGCACCTCGTCTGTTAAAGGAGTTTCATCTGAAGTTTCCCTCTAAACCTGGGCCCAGGCGGGGAAGGGGGAGGCCTCGTAAGAGGGAGGGTACTGTCATGGATATGCATTAATGTCTGTCTGCCATCTTACCTTCCTCCTCATGTGTTCATCTAGAGACCAGACCTCCTTCACCTGGCTTCCTTTATAATCTCCTCCCAGCCTGACTCCACCCCAGGCCCTATCACTGAACACTATATTAACCTGTGCACTGCAAGCCTGCTTTGCTGATCAACGTGTTTGTTAGGCATTGTGTGTTTGGGTTCCTGCCTGCCGTGTGCTACGTCTGTCTCTCTGTTACGTTATTGGCTTGTCCCCGACCATCCCTGTCTGCTCGTGACCCTTGACCTTCGGCTCGTCCTTCGTTATCCTTGTCTGCTTGTGGCCCCTGACCTTCGGCTTGTTATTCGGTTCTCTCTATCGTGTGCTGCTGCTTCCCCTTATCCTACGGGGCGTGAGCTAGGAAACTCCAGGGGCCGCGACCTGGTCCCAGCCTGCAGCGTAACATCCTCACCACTAGAGGCCCTGGAGAAGACCAGCTGGGTCTTAGACTCCGCGCCCTGGGGAATCTTGGCTCTCGCTTCCGTTGGGATCCCGGTTGTGCTCCTCTGGTCCCGCTTTCCACAACCACCCAGTTTCCTATCCACAGAAGCCAGCCATAGGGTTCACTACCTCGCGGTGCACTCCTGTCCCCCTACGGTGTGCATCTGTCACCTGGCCACAGGTGACCCTGACACCATGTACTTGTGTTAAAAAGTATCCCCTTCTCTTTGCATTGCTTCCTTTGTGTAAAATACCTAGTAAACTTGCCAGTCCCCCTGCTTTCCTATTTCAAACCGACCATGCTAGGCATGAGAGCACATCCATCCCAGCATGGTCAGTTTTTGGGCTGTGCTGGGAGAACAGACTGCCTGTCCTCCAATAATCAAACTTGTGCTGACACACCCTTCCCAAACAGCCATTCACTGAGAAGATTAGTGTTCTGCTTTCTCTACCCCCACCTCTCTAAACCCCTTATGTAGCTAAGAATCTGTGACAACTAAAAAAAAAAATTATATTTATATATTTTTTTATATACAGTATATACACAAATGCTTTGCCTTTTATTTCTATTTAAAACTGAATGGGTTGTTTTACAAGGTGAGGGTTCACATATTCTTTAACTACTTCCCACCAGGCCACTGTACATATACGGCTGGGTGGGCGCTCTCTCCTTCTGAGTGGACGTTCAGGAATGTCCCTCAGAAGGAGGGAGATTGCGCGCGCGCGTTCCCGCGCAGCGGCGCGATCCCGATGCACTCGTGTCACCAGGACACGGCGCATCTCGATTCGGCAGGAGGGCTCTGTGATTGGCCCTCCTGATCACATGACGGCCGTATCCAATCACAGCCGTCATGTGATGTAAACAGAGAGCCGGTTGCTAGGCAATCAGCTCTCCTCTCCTCACACAGAAGTCGTCGGTGAGGAGAGGAGAGCGGATCGCTGCAGCTGGCTGGTGATCAGTGAGTATGAGCTTTTTACTCACTGATCACCAGCCTAGTGTCCCCACACAGTATAAACACTCAAAGTAAACAAACATGTCCCCAAAATACATGTCCCCACACACACATGTCCCCACATAGTAAAAACACCTGTCCCCCACATATGTGACAGTAAAATCATATGTCCGTGATCACACAAACCAATTATTATACACCTAACAGGATTTTTTTTACCAAAAACATGTAGTAGAATACATTTTGGCTTAAATTTATGACAAAATTCAATTTGATTGGATTTTTTTACAAATAGAAAGACGAAAATATTTTTATTTTTCAAATTTCTGCTCGTTTTTCGCTTATATCGCAAAAAATAAAAAACGTAGTCAGGAATAAATACCACCAAAAGAAAGCTCTATTTGTGTGAACAAAATGATAATAATTTCATTTGGGTACAGCGTAGCATGACCGCGCAATTGTCATTGAAAATGCGAGAGCGCTGAAAGCTGAAAATTGGTCTGGGAAGGAAGGGGGCTAAAGTGCCCAGTATTGATGTGGTTAAAGCAGTCCTAAATGCTAACATATACATTGAATCTTTTTTAAACATCCTTATTGCTTCTAAACTTAAAGTGATTGTAAAGGAAACCTTTTTCTTTTACCTGCAGTTTTGCACAGAGCAGCTCCAATCATCCTCATCTTGGGTCCCTCTTTGGCGCACCTTGCCCCTCCCCCTTGCCAAGTGCCCTCTTGTGTGCCCGCTCCTCGCTCCCGTCTCGCTGGCTGTGATTGACAAAAGAAAGTATACTCATACTCAATAAAAATCCAGTATCGGTGCAACCCTAACATATATGCAAACATAAAGAATTGTGGATCCAGACACCACACATGCCACTGACCTCTCTTAGATCAGACTAGCTAACCTGCCTTCATGACATATATCCCTTATCTAAATAGGTTTCATCTGGAAATAGACCATGAAGTATATTATCATGTTTTTAAAAAAGTATATGGCTGCAAATTGTGGCCAGACCAGTTCTCAGTGTACTATTTACAGTCCGCAGTCAGATATAGGGATAAGCAATTTGGTTAGCTGCCTTCAATAAAAGGTAAACTGGCCATATAATGATCATTTTTTTTTCAATCAGCCAGCGGGCTGATCAAAAAAAAAACTGACCGGATTCCCCAGCCACACAAGCAAGGTGTATAGGTGAATCCTCCCCACTGCGCTATTGTACTCTGACAGCGGGGACTCCTCCACTGTCAGAATACACTGATCTGCGCTGCAGCATAGCCCATGTGTGAGAAGTCAATCATTAAATCAACTTCTCATGAATGGGAAAGGCCATAGATAGATTAAAATTCAACCTGTCTCTGCTGAACCTTCCAAATTTCTTTCCATCTATAGCCAGCTTTAGTTTCCAACATAGACATTGTTGCAGGAAAAGTATGTCCAGTATATATGCATAGGAATAAAGCAGATTTTGCAGATGGTAAAAAGCAGCAAAACCATGCATAGCAGCTAAGATAAGCAGAGAAGCTACCAAAAAGTTGGAAGTACACATTGGCCTGAAATGTCTTTGTAGCATTACCACTATTCTTCACTGGAAACACTTGAGCTCAATAACTTGGCGGGGTGCCCACATAGTTATGGCAATATTTCATCATAGTATCTACCAATTAGCCAGACACTTTCATAGCAACACTAAAATAAGATGTACAAGACACATTGCTAGAACTAAATACAACATATTTCTGTCATGTACAGAAAAACACTATATATGACTAATGCCGCGTACACACGGTCAGAATTTCCGACAAGAAAAGTTCAATGTGAGATGTTCGTCAGAAATTCCTACCGTGTGTATGCTCCATCGGACTTTTGCTGTGTTGGAATTTCCGCCAACAAAAGATTCTCTATTTTTCCGAAATTCCGTTTGTCTGTATGCAATTCCGACGTGCAAAAAAACACGCATGCTCAGAAACAATTTGACGCATGCTCGGAAGCATTGAACTTCATTTTCTCAGGTTGTCGTAGTGTTGTACGTCACCGCGTTCTTGACGGTCGAAAGTTCCAAGAACTTTTGTGTGACTGTGTGTAAGCAAGCCAAGCTTAAACGGCATTCCGTCAGAAAAACCATCCAAGGTTTTTCTGACGGAAATTCCGACCATGTGTACGCGGCATAAGACAATGAAAGACAGTTCTGCAACGAGAAGCAACGAAAAGCAACCAGAAGCATCATACACCTGCTTCTACCCTCAGAAACTGTATAAATCCCTGTCTCATTATCACTTTTCACATTGCAGCCCAACTGTCCCTTTACACAGTGTGGTGATGAAGAAACTGTATCCTACTATATACGTTTGAGTCATCTCTTACAGCAGCCATTCTCCATCAGGGTTCCATGGAACCCTAAAGTTCCTCCAGAAGTTGCTAGAGGTTCCTTGAGCAATGAGCAATTTCTGCCTCTCAAATAAAAAAAACCTCTGGCACCAGTGAATTTTAAGCTATCTGTAAGAAGGAGATTCTTTCCAATGACCACAATTGTAAGGACCATCACACTAATATACTGTGAGCTTTAGATGTAGCATATATTGGCAGGTGTTCCCTGAGATCAGAGCATTATTTCAGGGGTTCCTCCATGTTAAAAAGGTTGAGAAAGACTGTGTATGTGTCAAGTCTCTGATGTGAGGTCGAGTAGCAGAGAGGGCGCCCCTTGCGGCCGAGTGCAGCACAGCCCTGAAGATGACACAGGGGATGTGGTGCCCACAGAAGCACGGGTTGCCTGGTAGGTAGTGCTGGTTGCCAGGAACTTGGTAGGACAGGCAGACTGCAGGACAGCAGGCGTGCTTAGGAGGTCCAAATGGTAAGGACCAATGGAATGTTCCGATAACAGGGTCAAAGCCAGGCCAGAGGGTCAAACACAGCAAGACAGTCAGAGAACACAGCAGAGCTGAGTCTTAGCACAGAAGACAAGGTAAGCGGAGTCCGTTAGCCAGGCCGGGGTCAGGTATACGCTAGGAAGTCAACAGGAGCAGGTCAGGCAAGCCGGGTTTGGTACACAGGAGATCAGACAGGCAGGAGATGCAAGACACAGGAACACAGGAGAAGCTGACGATAATCCAGCAAATGCAGACACTAGCAGACTTCCTTATATAGGCCCATGTGACCTGCTTGTAGAGATACTGGGTCCTAGAGCCCTTTTCCTGCCAGAGATGCTGGGTCCTAAAGTCCTTCGCCTGCTGTTGGTTCCCTGACAGTGCCCCCCCCCAAGGGGCAGCCTCCGGATGCCCACCCGGGCCCATCTTTCAGGGTATCTGGCACGGAATCTCTGGAGAAGTCTAGGAGCATGTATGTTGCCTGCAGGTTCCCAAGAATTCTCTTCTGCTGGATAACCCTTCCATTTAATAAGAAATTGAATAGTCCTACCTCTTTTGCGACAATATATCGATGAAAATTTGGCTAAGGGCTTCATCCGAGCTTCCTCCTCTCCTGCCGGTGCCGGAATCTTTTTTGTCGAGAAGAAAGACAAGTCTTTAAGACCATGCGTGGATTATAGGGAGCTCAATAAAATCACAATAAAGAACCGCTACCCACTGCCATTAGTTCCTGAACTTTTCCAGAGATTCCGTACGGCCCAAGTATTTACCAAGCTCGACCTCCGGGGTGCCTATAACCTTGTTCGGATCCGTGAGGGCGATGAATGGAAGACAGCATTCAGAACGAGGTTCGGACACTTCGAGTATCTTGTAATGCCCTTTGGGCTCTATAATGCCCCGGCGACGTTTCAGCACTTTGTCAACGATATTTTCCGGGAATATCTTGACTACTTCGTCATCATCTATCTGGATGACATTCTCATATTTTCGGCTACTCTGGAGCTCCACCGGACCCATGTAAAGACAGTGCTGCTCACACTAAGAAAACATGGACTTTATGTGAAAGCGGAAAAGTGTGACTTCGAGAAGAAATCAATACAATTCCTAGGACTGATCATCTCCACGGGCGGTGTAGCTATGGATCCACAGAAAGTGCAGGCAATCCTGGATTGGCCAACTCCATCAGATAAGAAAGGGGTGCAAAGGTTTGTGGGCTTGGAGCCATGGAATTCCTAGGATAACTGGAGACATAGGCGAGCTTAGAGCGTCAAAGCGTATGAATTCCTGATGGCCATCAGGAGTGGTGATAAGCAGAGGGACAGTCTCCTGGGTAACAGGGCCAGAACTAGGCAATGTGCCATCGGCCAGGCGGACTTCAAGTCCCTGTTTCTTTTGGAGGAGGGGCAGCTTCAGGTTTCTCACCAGGTTCAAGTCCACAAAGCAGCTGCATGCTCCAGAATCAATAATGGCCTGCAGCCGGATCTCTTCTTTTCCAAATTGCAGCGTAATGGGTAGCACTAGGTGTGAAGGAGAAGCTCCGGAAACCTGGAAATACACCGGAGGGTAGGAAGGTGGCTTCTTGGGCCTTCTGGGGCAGTTATACAAGAAATGTCCGCTTCCTCCACAATAGAGGCAGAGCCTTGATTGCATACGATGACGCCTTTCATCAGGGGATAATGCGGAACGTAGCAGGCCGATTTGTCTAGGAACTGGGATAGAAGTACCAGTGGGAGCAGGCACTGATGAAGTGGAAACCTTAGGCGGCATCATGGCGGGCCTGGAGGACTGAGCTCGTTCGGACTGTCTCTCACGTAAACATCGATCCAGCTGGATGGATGACTGGATGAGATCCTCAAGTGTAGTGGGGACCCCAATCCTGGCCAGCTCATCTTTGAGAGACTCAGAAAGTCCTAAGCGGAACTGGTGCTTGAGGGCAGCCTCGTTCCAGCCTGTGTCTGCAGACCACCGACGGAAGTCCACGGTATAGTCCTCCACTGGTCGACTACCCTGCTCTAGTGAATGCAGAGCGGCTTCGGCGGTGGCTGTACGCTGGGGGTCCTCGTAGAGTTGTGACAAGGCTGCCAGGAATGTGTCCACTGTGTTAATGACTGGGCTTCTTTGTTCCCATAAACTGTGGGCCCAGGTCTGGGGTTCATTAGATAGCAGGGAGATGAGGAACCCGACCTTAACAGTTTCTAAAGCAAAAGTCCGGGGCTGCAAGGATAGGTACAATAGGCAGGCATTCCTGAAGGATCTAAACTTTCTTCGATCCCCGGAAAACCGTTCAGGGACAGGAACACGGGGTTCTGGAGGAGGGAACACCATCGTAGAAGCCACAGAGGAACGTACGTGGGTGGAACTGGGAGAAGCTGGGACCGGGTCCGCAAAAGCAGATGACTCTGACAGGTGTTGCAATCTCTCCTCTAGCTGGAGGTATCCTTCTTGCAGTGTCTGGATTGCTTGGGTCAGAGTAGCGGCCTGTTGACATAATGCCTCTAACAGGGACGCACCTCTGCCGGCCTCAGACATGGCTGGATTATACTGTCAAGTCTCTGATGTGAGGTCGAGTAGCAGAGAGGGCGCCCCTTGCGGCCGAGTGCAGCACAGCCCTGAAGATGACACAGGGGATGTGGTGCCCACAGAAGCACGGGTTGCCTGGTAGGTAGTGCTGGTTGCCAGGAACTTGGTAGGACAGGCAGACTGCAGGACAGCAGGCGTGCTTAGGAGGTCCAAAGGGTAAGGACCAATGGAATGTTCCGATAACAGGGTCAAAGCCAGGCCAGAGGGTCAAACACAGCAAGACAGTCAGAGAACACAGCAGAGCTGAGTCTTAGCACAGAAGACAAGGTAAGCGGAGTCCGTTAGCCAGGCCGGGGTCAGGTATACGCTAGGAAGTCAACAGGAGCAGGTCAGGCAAGCCGGGTTTGGTACACAGGAGATCAGACAGGCAGGAGATGCAAGACACAGGAACACAGGAGAAGCTGACGATAATCCAGCAAATGCAGACACTAGCAGACTTCCTTATATAGGCCCATGTGACCTGCTTGTAGAGATAATGGGTCCTAGAGCCCTTTTCCTGCCAGAGATGCTGGGTCCTAAAGTCCTTCGCCTGCTGTTGGTTCCCTGACAGTATGCTTAATTGGTTACAGTCCTCATTCATTCTCCAACTGCAACTAAGAACATTTTCTTTGAGTTTACAATGGCCATCCCTTTGTTACTTGATGTACCATGCTGTGTATTATGTTGGAGCTTTAACTTTAGTAAATAATAAAATAAATGCCTTCTTTAACCATTCTAGATTTCCACTTTGCATCATGGCAGGAATGACCCAGGGCTGGATTTGGAAATGTGTTCCCTCTAGGTGATTTTTCTGCTGTATCTGCCTCCTAGTGCCACCAGTCTTTGGGCGGTAGTGTTGTTGACTTTTCATAGTAAATTCATTCATGTTGAAGTGCTTATCTAATTAATAATGTTTTATAGTTTCAAGTTTGTGATAAATTAGTATTGTGATAAAACAAGAAGCAGTGTTTCAATCTCCTGGAAGTTGTCTTAGTGCCGGTTCACACAGGGGCAACAGGACTTCCAGCGTGACTTTACAATGCGACTTCAAGTTGCCTCCAGGACAGGCGACTTTGCCAGTGGCCAATCAAAGAATAATCAGCTCTGTGGGAGGGAGGGGTTTGCCTGAGAAAAACAATTTTCTCTTCCTGTAATGTTGCTTCAGTTAAGACAGGGATCTGACTTGGAGGCGACTTCCATTGAAATCAATGGGTACAAGTTGCCTACAAGTCACCTAGAAGTCGCCTTGAAGTAGTACAGGAACCTTTTCTGAAGTCGGAGCGACTTCAGTAGTGTGCATTATGACGGCTCTCATTCACTTCAATTGAATTTCTCATGTCGCGCGACTTGGGGCGACACAAGTCGGATCCCAAGTCGCGGTAGTGTGAACCGGCACTTAGGCCCTACTTATTAATCCTATTAACAACTCCAGACCCGAAAGAACACTCCACGGATAAATATTACTAAATAGAGCTAAGACTTTTTTTCCAGGAAACACTCATAGGTGTAACCAGTTTTGTGTGTTCCATTGTAACACAGAACAACAGAGGAGGACATCAGTCACTCCAGGAAAACAAGAAAAGGAGCCATGGCAATGTTCCATAAATAACCAAACACTTAATTGTTTCGCAAGGAGTCACCTGAGTAGACACACATGACTACAATACCAGAGGCAGCACTGTTGTCCTCCAGATGTTGTTTAAAGGTCCAAAAATAGAGAACTTCTCTGCTCTAAGTAGTTAAGAAATACGACTTCCATAGACAACCTTAATGGTCAGCCCTATACATGTGCCTTATATAAATTGTTCTGTATTTATCTGTCAAAAACTGCTGGTAAGGTGCTTTTAAACTGAATGGAAAGTCTGTTTCCTTGTTACACAAGACCAATTCAGCTGTAAGCTCTAAAGCTTAACAGCATTAGGGGCCATTTGCTAAAGTGGAAACAATCCGCTTTTTTGCAATGTGCAGGGTGATTGGGTTGGGTGGGGAGCTGGGGGTTGTGTAGGAATAGAATAGTTAAAATTTAGAATACAAGCCATAACGCGCCAGATCGGGATGTTAGCTTACATCTTCAGCACCTTAAGCCAATTAAAACAATACATTCATGGTATTTAACATGACCCCGAACCAAATAGAAGTCAGAAGCCTTAGTTATTGTAAACATTTTGACAATAAATGGTGTAATGTAAAGTCATATATGCTGCTATATAATTGCATCAGTGCCTTATTGGATGCTGAATAATCTGCTTCCAGCCGATTCCAGGTATGACTCACGAGTTACGTAATCTTGGTGACCACTAATTAGAGATGGTTATGGTGGAGGATCACTGTTGGAGTACACCATTGATTGGAGTGGAGAAATTCCCACATACGTACAAGACTTGTTATTCATGCTGTGAGTGCATCTGCAGATCATTAGCAGCAGCATGTATGAAAGGTATGAATTAGACGAATCAGTGCAGGCGTAATATTACAATACATATTTGGTTGAAAAGACCTTTCAAATAGCAATGATTGTAGAGTAAAGAAAAGCCTTATGAAAAATCTACACATGGAAAGCCTCGTCACCTGCTGGCCAGAAAAACGTGTGGAAATAGGTTACGTGTAACATGAAACATGATTAAATAAATACATAGCTATTCAGAAAAGAGTGATTAGTAGCTAGCAGAAGTCTGGGACCTTCACGGCGGACAGGATTATAGCTATTTGCTCTGTAGACTTCAGATTTAAAAATATAGAGTCAATTAGGAAGACAGAATGTAGGTTTATGATATATACAAAAACATTTTTTAAGTGGAATTGAAGGAAAACAGCGAAACACACATTTTTACAGTTTTAACTGCCAAAGGTTTAAAGCTGAACACTAGGCAGGTATAAAAGATACAAATTATTCCAGTTCTGTATTCAATAATAAATCATCAAATGTATATTTAAATGAAATTTGAGTAAGGGCTCAAATTTGCATTATCATCATCTTGTGACGTGTATCCAGCTGTTTGCCTGGAGTTCAGCTTTAAAATGATGATGATAAATACATGTCCAGTGAACAGGCTGGAGGTGGAGCAGCGACATTGGAAGCTGCATTGCTGGACAAATAAGTGCATCACCTGTCTGGCTAGGTAGTGTGTTAGCGGTACGTAAATTACAAGGTTGGTTGAGCAGAATTACAAATCTCTTGGCAAGTAAAACAATAAACATGTATGCATTTATAAAACAGTGATGGTGTTAAGCGCTGTGTTTAAACAAAGAAAAGGAGGGAAAAGTGGGAATAGTGTGACTGATAACACACTCAATCAAAATATGTGTATATAATGTGACCTTACTATGAATAAATTGGCTAGGTAAGTAGAGGAACCCCACTTCTTTACTATCCACATCCATCCATCCTGGCCAATTGTGAATAATCCGAAACAAATATATTAGTAGTGAGTCATCCAAAAAAGTGTACTAGTACATAAAAAAGTCCACAAACAATACGCAATACAATTATCGAAAAAAATTATATATATAAGTGTGAAAAAATCCAAAAAAGAGTCCAGTTTACACCATACAATTTCAAAGTGAATATACAGTGATTCCCATCACCAAAGTGAACCAGTACATAAAATGAAAAAATGGCATACACATCAGTATGATGTTCCAAATACTGATCTCTCTTCAGTGCTCCACCTCTGTGCCTGCAAGCAGCTTACCTTGTTGCTAATAAAGTTTAGCATAGACAGGTCACAGGGCGTTGAGGACTGGTAAGCAGAGGTTATGGCAGTGTTGACCTCCTTCCTATGGTTGTAATCCTCTCAAGCGTCATACATAGATGCAGAAAGAGAAAAGCCAATATAGTGTAGTTCCGCTACTGTCTCGAGGCACAAACAGACGCCAGATATACACTCACATAGAAGGAGAAACAATATCCCCAAAAATATATAAAAAAATATATTTTTTCCTCAGTTTAGGCCGATACGTATTCTTCTACATATTTTTGGTAAAAAAAATCGCAATCGGCGTATATTGATTGGTTTGCGCAAAAATTATAGCGTTTACAAAATAGGGTATAGTTTTGAGGCATTTTTATTATTTTTATTTTTTTTACTAGTAATGGCGGCGATCAGCGATTTTTTTCGTGACTGCGACATTATGGCAGACACATCGGACACTTTTGACACATTTTTGGGACCATTGTCATTTTCACAGCGATCAGTGCAATAAAAATGCACTGGTTACTGTGAAAATGACACTGGCAGTGAAGGGGTTAACCACTAGGGGCGCTGAAGGGGTTAAGTGTGCCTAGGGGCATGTTACTAACTGAGGGGGGCGTGGCTACGACTGACACATCACCGATCTCCGCTCTGATTACACAGAGCGGAGATCGCTGACAGTGTCAGTAGAGGAGCGGGGAGATGCTGTGTTTACACACACATCTCCCCGCTCCGAGCCTCGGTGAGACGATCGCGGGGATCCCCGCGCGATCGAGTCCGCGGGAGCCGCGGTCCCACTCACGGGGAAGGCAGGGGGGTCGCGAGCGCGCCGCCGACGGCGCACGCGCGACCCCGACGGCGCACGCGCGACCCCGACGTCGGCAGTTAGAGGGCCACGTACAGGTACGTGATTGTGCCTGTACGAGCCATTCTGCCGACGTATATATGCCGTGAGCGGTCGGCAAGTGGTTAACTATGTAGTTAGCTATTTTCCCAGAGTTCTGCTATGACTATCACACTTACCCTATATTCTGATTACTAATTTGTTTAATAATTTTTCTTGTTCATAAAGAACCCACATATTCTTAGCACTGTCCTTGAACAATGAGCCATTCCTATTCTTAACTGTCCCAAAAAAGAAAAAATAACAATCTTACTGCCCTGACATACCTATACAGAAAGACTGGGGCCAAGTTGGGTGGAAGTCAGTTACATAATTACATAGTTACATAGTAAGTGAGGTTGAAAAAAGACACAAGTCCATCAAGTCCAACTTATGTGTGATTATATGTCAGTATTACCTTGTATATCCCTGTATATTGTGGTCGTTCAGGTGCTTATCTAATAGTTTTTTGAAACTATCGATGCTCCCCCGTGAGACCACCGCCTGTGGAAGGGAATTTCATATCCTTGCCGCTCTTACAGTAAAGAACCCTTTACGTAGTTTAAGGTTAAACCTCTTTTCGTCTCATTTTAATGAGTGGCCACATGTCTTGTTAAACTCCCTTTCGCAAAAAAGTTTTATCCCTATTGTGGGGTCACCAGTACAGTATTTGTAAATTGAAATCATATCCCCTCTCAAGCGTCTCTTCTCCAGAGAGAATAAGTTCAGGGCTCGTAACCTTTCCTCATAACTAATATCCTCCAGACCCTTTATTAGCTTTGTTGCCCTTCTTTGTACTCTCTCCATTTCCAGTACATCCTTCCTGAGGACTGATGCCCAGAACTGGACAGCATACTCCAGGTGCGGCCGGACCAGAGTCTTGTAGAGCGGGAGAATTATCGTTTTATCTCTGGAGTTAATCCCCTTTTTAATGCATGCCAATATTTTGTTTGCTTTGTTAGCAGCAGCTTGGAATATGTTTGTTCCCAGCACAGAACCCTGGGGGACCCCACTACCCACCTCTGGGCCGTGACCACTCTGAGTACTTCCCATTTATCACCACCCTCTGAACTCACAATTGTAGCCAGTATTCAATCCATGTACTCATCCTATGGTCCATGCCAACGGACCTTATTTTGTACAGTAAAGATTTATGGGGAACTGTGTCAAATGCTTTTGCAAAATCCAGATACATCATGTCTACGGGCCTTCCTTTATCTAGATGTCAACTGACCTCCTCATAGAAGGTCAATAGATTGGTTTGGCAAGAACGATTCTTCATGAATCCATTGTCAGGAATCAGATGTGATCAGAACTATGTGGACTGCAACAGAGGAAACCGCAAACAGAAATAGGTGAAAGTACGTTTATTTAAGGTAAATACATATAAATGTGAATACACCACCAATACAACAAGTGAACAACCAAACAACCAAACAGTGACAGTAAACAACCAGCATATGTAGCAAAAGGGGGAACCAGAATCGTAGTCAAGCCAGGCCAGGATCATTAACAGGAGATCAGCAGATGGGGGGCCAGGAGTAGACAGACAGGGACAAGAAGGAAGCAATCAGGCTGCAGAGCAAGGATCCAGGGATGCAGGAACAGATACAATAGGTTCAGGATACAGGAATCAGGGTGCAGGTAAACAGGCTGCAGGTCAGGGCACAAGGACGATACCAGGGCAGTGTGTGTGTGTGCACTTGCCGGGTATTTATACTATTACCTGCTAACAAGCTCAGGTGACCCCTGATTGCAGAAGGTAAAATCTGCACTACACTGCCAGGATCCATCCACTGGTGGACGCCAGTACTGCGGCCCAAAGATGGCATAACACCAGCAGGTAGAAGCTCCCCTGACAGTTCCAAACTGCCAGAGACACCTGCTGGTGGACCCCAGTACTGCACGCCAAATGATAGATATTACCAGCGGATGGAACCTTCCTTACATCCATGCTGATTACTGCTAATGATACCGTTCTCATTACTAAAATCTTGTATATAGTCCCTTATCATCCCCTCCAAAAGCTTGCACACTATTGATGTTAGGCTACTTGGTCTGTAATTCCCAGGTATGTATTTTGGGCCCTTTTTAAATATTGGTGCTACATTGGCTTTTCTCCAATCAGCTGGTACCATTCCAGTTAGTAGACTGTCAGTAAAAATTAGGAACAATAGTCTGGCAATTACTTGACTGAGTTCCCTAAGTACCCTCGGGTGCAAGCCATCTGGTCCCGGTGATTTATTAATGTTAAGTTTCCCAAGTCTAATTTTAATTCTGTCCTCTGTTAACCATGGAGGTGCTTCCTGTGATGTGTCATGAGGATAAACACTGCAGTTTTGGTTACTGAAGCCCCCCAATTCCCTCGTGAAGACTGAGGAGAAGAATAAATTCAATACCTTTGCCATCTCCCCATCCTTTGTAACCAGATGTCCTTCCTCATTCTTTATGGGGCCAATATGGTCTGTCCTCCCTTTTTTACTGTTTACACACTTAAAAAATTTCTTGGGATTTTTTTTGTTCTTCCCCGCTATGTGTCTTTCGTGTTCTATCTTAGCCGCCCTAATTGCACCCTTAGATTTCTTGTTGCATTCTTTATAAAGTCTGAATGCCGATCCCTCAACCTTGTATTTTTTGAAGGCCTTTTCCTTTGCTTTTATATGCATTTTTACATTGGAGTTAAGCCATCCAGGACTTTTGTTCGCTCTTTTAAATGTATTACCCAATGGGATGGATTGGCTAATGCCCTTATTTAATATGCTCTTAAAGTGGAGCTCCACCCTAAATTTTCACTTTTGTTAATCGGAACCCTCCCCCCCTCCGGTGTCACAATTGACACCTTTCAGGGGGGAGGGGGGTGAAGATACCTGTCTAAGACAGGTATTTTCACCCACATCCGGGAGTCCTCTCTCCGGGAATCTGCGGGAGTGACGTCACTTCCCCCAGACTTCCCGTAGTGTTCTGGGAGACACTCGGCTCCCAGAACACAGGAGGACGAATCAGAACGGCGCAGCGCGACTTGCGCATGCGCCGTAGGGAACTGGGCATGAAGCCGCAAGGCTTCACTTCCTGGTTCCCTCAGCGAGGATGGCGGAGGGAGCAGCAGAGCGACGAGCGGTCGTTCGTCCTCTGCTGCGGACGTCGCTGGACTCCAGGACAGGTAAGTGTCCAAATATTAAAAGCCAGCAGCTGCTGTAGCTGTAGCTGCTGGCTTTTAATATATTTTTTTTCCGGCGGAGCTCCGCTTTAAAGTAAACCCATCTCTCCTCCGTGTACTTTGTTCCTAAGATTTTATCCCAATTTATGCCTTCTAGCAAGGTTCGTAGTTTAGGGAAGTTGGCTCTTTTGAAATTCAATGTATTTGTATTCCCCGCATGTTTCCTATTTGTGTGATTTATACTGAAGCCAATTGACCTGCGATCGCTGTTACCTAAATGGCCCTGTATTTCCACATCCATGATCAGGTCTGTATTTTTGGTAATCAGTAGATTCAGTAACGCTTTATTTCTAGCTGGTGCGTCTACCATCTGATCCATGAAATTGTCCTGCAAGACATTTAGGAACTGGCGAGCCTTAGACTAATGCGTGGTTCCCTCCGCCCAGTCTATGTCTGGATAGTTAAAATCCCCATTATGATAACACTTCCCATCCTTGTTGTTAATCCAAATTGTGATAGGAGATCCGTCTGCCCCTCCTCCCTCAGGTTAGGGGGCCTATAGCATACTCCCAGTATTATTTTCCCCTTAGCTTCATCCCTTTGGAGCTCTACCCATAAGGATTCCACCTCCTCCCTAGCTCCCTTAGTGATGTCATCTCTCACATTCACTTGTACATTATTCTTGATATATAGGCATACCCCTCCCCCTTTTTTACCCTCTCTATCCTTGCGATAAAGGGTATTAACCCTTGAATGGTTGCCAGCCAATCATGAAAGCTGTTGAACCAGGTCTCTGAAATTCTCACAAAATCCAAATCCTCCTCGTACAACAGCATCTCTAGTTCACCCATCTTCTCCGCCAGGCTCCTGGCATTGGTGAACATGCCACGTAGTTTAGACAGTTACCCTAGAATCATGTTTTTGGGAGAAAATATACAGCTCTGAAAATATTACTTCCTTTTGGGAATAAAACAAGATTGCTAGACATCCCTAGTGCTGACATAATTTTTTTTTTTTTTTAAAAATACATTTAGTCAACAGCACTCATTTCTTGGAATGCATGTATTTAAATATGTATTTCTGTATTCCGAACAGAAAATGTGTTGTATAATTGATGTGAAAAAATTGGTGTATTTCTCAAACGTATATGACTTTTAGACTGTGAATAACTTATAACTTACTGTAAATGAAAACTATACTGGTTTTTATAATGGTCAATTTTATGGCGTTTTTTTTTTGTTGTTTTAGCGATTACTGATATAACATTTTTATATCTGTTTTACCTGGTGTATTCAATCTTTTTCACTACAAAAGAAAAAATTGAGAATTACAGAAAGGAATAACAAACAATAGTGTCAATAATTCTAGTCACTGCAATTCCAAATAACATATAGATAATACACAGCTTGGATGTATATACATCTTAGAATGTGGCACAGCAAAATCAAAAGGAAAAAATTTTGCATCAGAAGCGTGCACCCATAAGTCTTCAGATGTTGGTGGGACAGCAGAGATTCAGTCCAACTCGATGTGTGTGGCAAAGTAACAAGTGACATGACTGATGGTAATTAGAGTTGAGCGGACACCTGGATGTTCGGGTTCGACGGGTTCGGCCGAACTTCGGAAAAACCGAACCCGAACCCGAACCCCATTGAAGTCAATGGGGACCCGGACTTCTGAGGACTAAAAAGGCTCTAAAAAAGTAATGGAAAGGGCTAGAGGGCTGCAAATGGCAGCAAAATGTTGTTAAGAGCATGGCAAGTGCTCTGCAAACAAATGTGGATAGGGAAATAACTTAAAATAACATAAAAAAAATAAAAAAATATGCTGGAATATGCTGGAGGCCCCCTTTTCAGCAGAAGAGGTACGGGAAGTCATTAAGAACCTCAGAAACTCAACGGCACGATGCCACACATATGGTGGGAATGCCCCAGAATACGCCCTTTCTGGAATAAATTATTCAATTTAATGGATAAGCTAGTGGGAAAATAAAATACTTTGAAATAAAAATGTAGTGGGGTGCTAAATTTAAGGGAAGTGTTTGAGTGGTAAATAGGCTCAAACACCCTAATTCTGTAGGATTCATGGACCATTTTGTCCTCGGGGGACAGTATTGGTGTGCAGTTCCCTGCGGTCTACAGGTGGCGCTGCCATAGTAGGCTAGGGTTGAACCACGATACAGTGCTGTGCCTTTTGTGTCCCCTCTTGGTAGTAGTACAGCGGGGCGGTGAACCTGCTGTGCATGCCGGGAGAGCATATAAAAGGGGCAGACCTTTGACCTGGGGGCTGATGTCCAGTGGGGTCCGCGCCCAGGTGCCTTCGGCCTGGGTGCATGTGTTCCTGTTCCATCTCGGGCACCTTTAGCCCGGGGTGAGGTACTTTCCTGGAGTTCCTGCTGCCCTGGGTATGGAGGCCTAGGGGCGGGAGTAAAGCCTGGAGTCCAGAGCCTTCGTCTGGAGTCCGCTAAGGGTCGAGGAGTCTTAGGGTGCCGCCTCGTGTAGGGGACCCTGTTCCAGGGAAGGGAGGATCATTCTGATGGACCGATGCGGGAGTCACGGTGAAGGAAGGGTCTGTTGACTCCCTGGAGAGATGTCTTCCCCTTGATATGGGCTAGGTACGTAGAAGGAGAAGCTCAAGGTCATCTTGAGTGTATCAGAGGCCTTATTCACCCGGCCCGTGGCAGGGGCCTTATACACCCTGGTCTGTGGCAGAGACCAAAGTTCTCCAGGTCCGTGGCAGGGGCCTTGTACACCCGGTCTGTGGCAGAGACCAACCTCAAGGTCTGTGGCAGAGACCGTGCACCTAAAACTGTTTGAGAAACCTAAGCAGTGAAGTGAATGTGCTACGTTTGTGCCTGGACCTCCTCCACACCTTAAGCTGTCCTGTTTCTTTGCTCTAACCTTTTCTATCCGTGTAGAGTTTATTTTGCCATGAGAGAATAAGAGTTGTAGTTTCAGCTGGTGTGGACATTGACTTTACTGGGAATTAAAGGACTTGCCTCTACCTACAGTAGAGGTGAGAATCATCCTCTGGAGGAGTTTTGACTCCGGCTGTGGACACGGCCCGTCAAGTACACCGCTCAACCTCTTTATATAGGAGGGTACGGGCTGGTAGTGCAGTGTGCCTTTCTCCCTCTTGCGAGGAGCCAACAACATAAAGGCAGGTAAGGGGGAAAGGATCTGTGGGCTACAAAAAAATAAAATAAAAATGATAATCTTGACCTAGGAGGACGAGGTCCATAAAGAGTAGGAGGTTGAAGTGGCGGTGGATGTGGCTGTGTAGGTGGAAGCGGCGGTGGAGGAGGACGAGGTAGCCAACACTGGTTCAAAAATACAACAATGGCTGGGTAAGGCTGGTGATGTGTCGAATGTTGTTTTTTTAGCATAGCACAGTAGAAGACAAATATATAGAAATGGTTTATTTCACACACCTCCAGATATGTATTTCACACTGCAAAATATTTTTTGTGGCCCTAAATGGCGTTTTTTGGAAGACCACAATACACCCACAGTACGTAACCGCTGAATCGCACAGCTACAGAACTGCAGAAAATGCTATTCAAAAAAAATGTTTTTTTTTTAGTATAGCACAGTAGAAGAAAACTATTTAGAAATTGTTTATTTCACACACCTCCACATATGTATAACACACTGCAAAATATTTTTTGTGGCCCTAAATGGCGTTTTTTTGGAAGACCACAATATACCCACAGTACGTAACCGCTGAATCGCACAGCTACAGAACTGCAGAAAATGCTATTCAAAAAAAATGTTGTTTTTTTAGTATAGCACAGTAGAAGAAAACTATTTAGAAATTGTTTATTTCACACACCTCCACATATGTATAACACACTGCAAAATATTTTTTGTGGCCCTAAATGGCTCTTTTTGCAAGCGTACATTAAAGTGCAAATTTTTTTTTCTTTTTTTTTGCCCTAAACTGGTCTTTTTTTGCACGAGCAAAATAAAATGGAATTTTTTATTTTTTTTTGCCCAATGGGTCTTTTGGAAAAGAGCACAATAAAGTGCCTTTTTTTTTTGCTCCTAAATGGATCTTTTTCCAAGAGCAGAATACACCCACAGTATGGAAACGGTGTATCTCTCAACGTAATATATGCAGTGCTGGTGCACTGAGCTTGCAGATAAAAGGTAGATTTTCTCTGACACTGGGCTCATAGCAGTGTAAAAAGACAGCACTGCAACACAAACAGGTAAACCAATGCAGATCGCTGAGTTATATCTCTGAATCTGGACTCCTATTCCTATATAATATATCTCTCTCCCTAAAAGCAAAAAACAGGAACCTGGCCCTACACTACACTGTCTCTATCTTTTCCCTCAGATTCCAGAATCAGGACTAACTCATGTATTTTTCTATCTCTCCCTAAAAGCAGCAGCAGCAGACTAGATCCTCTCCCTATCTATTCTGAAGCAGAGTGACGTGTGTGCTGTGTGCCTCTAGCTTATATAGAAGCTGGGTCACATGTTGCACTGACCAATCACAGCCATGCCATTAGTAGGCATGGCTATGATGGCCTCTAAGGGCACACCAGCTAATCAAAAGGTGATTGGCTGGCCCCTAAAGCATTTCTAAATGCGTAATTAGATTGCCGAACCCGAACCCGGACTTTTGCGCAAAGTCCAGGTTCGGGAAAAAGCTAAAGTTCGGTACGGACCCGAACTTTACAGTTCGGGTTCGCTCAACACTAATGGTAATATATGTATACAGGATAAAAACACTAAGAACCAAATAGAAAAGGAAAAACAGTATATCATAAACCTTATGTGAAGGTTAACTGGGATCTCGATAGTATGGTTACATAAGAATGAGGTAATATTTAGCCAGAGGCTAGTGTGCAATCTTTTTTTTGTAGCAAATAAATATTTGACATACGAGGAAGGATTTCCAGATCACCATGAGTTAGCCAAAAAGACAGCACATCAGACACTACTTGCTTTGCAGCTCCAGGTATCTGATTAAAGACTTCTACTTTGCCAATTCTGGTCTGATGACTTATTGAGTTCTGCAGACTATTGGCTTCATTCAGCATTGTATTAGCAAAGGTACAATGGTGAAAAGGACATTAGTATCCCCTTCTAGGCCTAAACGAGATAGTTAAAAATAATATGCAATATTTCATATTTATAAGACTGAAAAAAAGATTATAAATTTAATGAAGGAATATTTTAGTTCAAAATCAGTCTGTATACCTGTGCACCATGATTCATCTGGGTGACAGTGAATGGGAATATACCACCTGGGGATGGGCTTCCAGGGTTCCACCTTTACTTACTAAAATAGTTAATTCCTACTTATTTTTCTATTTTAAACTTGTTGTTGCGTTTAAACTGTTTAATGCATTGTAGCTGCTAAGACTGAGCAAATGTGTATAGAACATAGAATAAGATAATTCTCATAGTTACTGTTAATGATCATTTAATATATTATAGGTATATTATTTATTGTTACAATAAAAAAAAAAAAAAAATGGGGGGGTTGGTTGTTTTTTGTTTTCTTTTTTACAACTTCATGCAAGTTCTCTTTTTGGTATAGTGAATTTTTATTGCCATATAGACAGATTGGAGGAGATTGGAGGAGTCCCGCTGTCCGAATACAGTAGTGCAGCGTGGAGGATTCCTTCTACCTCGAATGTGTGAATGGCGGAATCCATTCTTTTTTGTCTAGCTTAACATGGGTGTCCCTCAGGAAGAGCTCCGAGATATATACCATACAGTAGCAACAATGTATATGTTTTAGCAAAAGATCGATCGGTAAAAGCAAGCGTCTGCAATACACATAGTATGACAAGCGCAGACTGTCTCATACCAAGAATATGGTTTCTAGCAGGAAGGTGCAGGGGAAATCCCTCTCCAGTCCCACTAGCATTCTCCGAGGCTCCAACATTCTTCTTTGCTGGTAGCTTCATCACTGCTTCTAGTTTCACCATTTGGTATCTTGGTCGTAATTGTGACTGGCATAAAGTAGGAGGGGCTTGCCTCCTATTCCAATCTGTAGAGTCCTATAATTGCTTACCATCATCCTCTTGTGCAGAGCGCAATGGCGAACAGGAAATGTATGCCACTGGAGAAAAATTCTGTTCCTATTTTATGCAATGGAAGCTCATTATCATGCTGTAAAGTCTTTAGTGAATAGGGTGACTCATCACTGCATTGTTATTCATTCTTTATGTAGAAACCGCAGTGATGATGGCATAGGGAAACATTCTTTTTTTAGTACATGACATTAATTACATGACAGTAATTTGCTAAACTGAACTAAATATATATTTACTGTATAATGTTATTTCCACTTCTCCCCTGAATACACTTCAACTTTTATTGAAACTAAAATAGACTTATAAAAGGCCGCAATTATTTTTAAAGAAAAGGGAATGTTTTTTACATCAATAGAGAACTGGACTAGATAATGTTGGCTGACAAAACATAATTTAAAGGGCAGCTTCACAGAATTATGAGGATTATTGAAGGAGGGGAAGGGACGGGTAAAGCCAAACTTCAGCTTTAAAGCATATGTCAAAGTAAAAAAAAAAAAAAAAATGCAGCAAATCTGTGCTGTACATGCACATTTCCTCATGTTTATCCCTTCAAAAATTCTGCAAGTTCAGAAAGATCTGCCAGAAATGCACTCAGGTCTTAAAGCTGAATTCCAGGAATTCAGCTTCTTTGTAAAAAGTGAAGGCTCGCTATGAGTTAGGTCCAAGGAGCTGCATGTCATCTCCTGAACTTATATCTATTATTTACATCTAACAATTTTATTGCACTCCCAGAAGACGGCTATCGCTGTATTTCAAGGAGCCCGACACTGATGTTTAAAGTGGATGTAAACCCCAAATTTTTTAAAATTTTTTTTGTTGCTGTCACAATGTAGAGTATAAGATTTCCTATCATTTGTGCCAGGTCTTGCCACAAAGAGTTAATCCAGCTCTGAGCAATCCTCTTTTATTGTTCAGTGAGATAAAACGGACAAACAGAGAAAAACCTTTGTCCGTTCCGCCCCCTTGCTTTGAGTGACAGGTTATTTACATATCTCGTGCACTAGATTTAGACAGGTATTATTTTTTAATTCCCACCCCCACTACTTTTCTGAAGTCATGTGGTTACTTTTCTGGATTTTGACTGGATGTTAGTGATCATAGCAGAAGGAATACACAGGAGAAAATGCATGTTGACAAGGGGAGTGTAGAGGTGGGCGGGGAGTCTACTGACATCATGACTCCACCCACCCAGCTCCAGACAACAGATCCACCCACAGAATCTGCAGTTTTTTAGTTCTTATAACAGACAGAGGGAGACTGTCAGGGACGTGCTGGGCTTGAACCTGGGACCTCGTCTGTGTCTGGCATTGACTCTTCCAGCGGAGCTATCTGAGATGCTGGACAGTTCCCTGCCTGATCTGCTGGATAACCTATCTGATCAATTAGACTACTCTGCTTGGTGTCTGATTACTGTTGAACTCTGAACCCCTTGCTCCTCCCATGTACTTCCTATAAAAGACATTCCAGAGATGTTGCCCCTTGCGGTTTGATCTGCTTCTGTTCCCTGAGTTCCTGATTCTGTGCTTGTATCCTGTTCCTGTGTTTGACCCGGCTTCCTGACCACGCTTCTGTCTCCAGTCCTGACCTCGGCTCGTTTGACCCTGCTCAGTTATCTGCCAGTCTGCCTGTTGCCAAGATTCGGCCTGGACTTTGACTACTCTCTGCCTGCCACTTGTGATGTTTACCTTGATGTATATGACCCGGCTTGTCTGACTCTGCAAACCTGCACCAGCTTAACTGCATCCTCTGCTCTGCAAGCTGCACACGCTGACCTGCATCCTTTGCAATGCAAACCTGCACCTGCTGACCTGCATCCCTGCTCTGCAAACCTGCACCTGCTGACCTGCATCCCTGCTCTGCAAACCTGCACCTGCTGACCTGCATCCCTGCTCTGCAAACCTGCACCTGCTGACCTGCATCCCTGCCCTGCAAACCGGCACCTGCTGACCTGCATCCTCTGCTCTGCAAGCTGCACCTGCTGACCTGCATCCGCTGCTTCCGGAACCAGCCGTTCCAGTCTCCACTCGGCTCCACCACTCCAAGCAGTGAGGATCAGACAGGCACCCTTACCTCACCGTGCTCTTACCACCACTGTCCCCACTCCAGTGGTCTCCAAGCCGGGGTTGTACGGGAGGTCCCTCTCCGCTCGTCAGGCTCACACCCAAGGTACGTTACAGTATCAAACCGCCATGCCTGAGCCTGCAGGAGATACCTTGCCTATGGACAATGTCTATCGACACCTTACAGCTCTCACTCAGATCGTGAAGTCTCTGCAGGGCAGCCATGTCCGAATGGATAAGCAGACACAAACTCAAGCCACCTCTGCAGATTCACCTCCAACCCCAACTTCCTCTATTGGAATGTTACCATCTCCTGAGCCCAGGGTCCCTGTTCCTGAGAAGTTTTTCGGGGATCGAAGTAAATTCCGTGCGTTTCGCAACGCATGTGAACTTTACTTTTCGTTGCTACCTCTGACTTTTTCATCTGAAGCCACCAAGGTGGGCTTCGTTATCGCTTTGCTGCAGGGGGAACCTCAAGCTTGGGCCCATCACTTACTTGAAGTCCGCCATGTAGTTCTAGACTCTCTGCCCTCTTTTCTTGATGCCATGGCCCGACTTTATGACGATCCACAGCGGACTTCTACTGCCGAGGCTGCTCTCCATGCGCTCCAGCAAGGCCGCCGAGCGGTCGAGGACTATGTGACTGATTTCAGACGCTGGAGCGCGGATACCCAGTGGAATGAGGCGGCTCTGCGGCATCAGTTCCGTCTTGGTCTCTCTGAAAGCCTGAAGGATGAGTTAGCACGGGTCGGTGTTCCTGATGTTCTAGAGACTTTAATTAATTTGTCTATCCAGATAGACCGACGACTCCGGGAGCGCAGAGCAGAAAGGTCTACCCAACAGCTCCGCCCAGCTTGGATGCTACCCCGGATACGAGCCCCTGTGTACCCTGCCAGTGCCAGTACGGTTCCAACTGAACCCTCTTCCCTCAACCAGACCGTCAAGCCAGGGCAGCTTGGACTAATGAAACATTCCCTATCGGCCAAGGAACGACTTCGTCGGCTGCAGAATTATCTATGCCTGTATTGCGGTGAACCCGGTCATTATGTCTCTTCTTGTCCTGCTAAGCTGCGCAAGGTCCTGGATACCTCTTCTCACAACTACTCACCTCCATCTACCAATGCTACTCACCTGGCTCTTCCTATCTCTTTCCAACTACCAGGGAGGACAATACCAGTAACTGCAATAATCGACTCAGGGGCATGTAGTTGTTTTGTCGATCTAGACTTTGCAGCAAAACAACACATCCCACTCCAACCTAAGACTCAGGGACTTTCCATTTTCCTGGCAGATGGGTCTCGCATCAAGTCCGGAGTAGTGACCCAGGAGACCCCTCCTTTGCCTGTGATCACCTCCATGGACCATAAGGAACTATTGACTTTGGATGCTATTGCATCTCCCATGTTTCCAGTTATCCTGGGTCTACCCTGGCTTCAGGCACACAATCCACAGATTGATTGGGGAACCGGAAGTATTAAGTTCCAGTCACCATACTGTCAACGCCACTGCATGCTTCCACGTCCCAGCACCTTGGGGCCTCTGTTATGCCTGGATTCAGATCCAGAGATACGAGCTTCTGTACCCAAACAATATCATGAGTTCCTGGACGTCTTCAGCAAACGAGGGGCCGAAGTCCTCCCGCCTCATCGTCCTTACGATTGTCCAATCGAGCTTCTTCCCGGTGCTGAGATTCCTTTCGGACGGATCTTCCCCCTATCTGAACGGGAGCTTGAGGTACTGAAAGAATACGTTGATGAGAACCTTAAGAGGGGTTTCATCCGTCCTTCCACTTCTCCAGCAGGGGCAGGAATCTTCTTTGTGGAGAAAAAAGACCATTCTCTTCGGCCCTGTGTAGATTACCGGGAATTAAATAAAATCACGGTCAAGAACCGGTACCCTCTGCCTCTGGTACCTGAACTTTTTCAAAGACTCAGGACTTCCTCTGTGTTTACCAAACTAGACCTGCGGGGGGCGTACAACCTGGTACGCATTCGAGCAGGGGATGAATGGAAGACTGCCTTTCGTACCAGGTTCGGCCATTACGAATACCTAGTAATGCCCTTCGGCCTATGTAACGCCCCTGCCACCTTTCAGCATCTAGTCAATGATGTTTTCAGAGACTGTCTGGACATTTATGTAGTTGTCTATCTTGATGATATTTTGATTTTTTCTTCCTCTCTTGAGCAGCACCGGAAACACGTCAAGAGTGTACTCTGTCGTCTCCGCCAGCATGGACTGTACGCAAAACCAGAAAAGTGTGAATTCGAGCGACAGAGTATCCAGTTCCTTGGCCTAGTGATCTCTACAGAGGGATTCAAGATGGACCCACAGAAGGTTTCAGCCATTCTGGATTGGCCTGCACCTTCAGATAAAAAGGGGGTGCAGCGCTTCGTTGGCTTTGCCAATTTTTATCGGAGGTTTATCAAGGGATTCTCTGCTATTATTTCCCCGATTACGCAGCTAACGAAGCAAAATGCTCGATTCCAGTGGACATCTGAAGCACAGGCTGCTTTCACAAACCTAAAAATACTTTTTACGTCTGCTCCTATTCTAAGTCATCCCGATCCTGCCCTACTGTATCTACTTGAGGTAGATGCCTCAGAGACAGCGGTTGGAGCTGTTATCTCCCAGCGCCAAGGTCTCAAGGACTTGATACACCCGGTAGCCTTCTTCTCCCGTAAGCTTACCCCATCCGAGAGGAATTATGATATTGGAGACCGGGAGCTCCTGGCCATTAAATCTGCCCTTGAGGAGTGGAGGTACTTGTTGGAGGGAGCAGCGCATCCTATACTCATTTACACAGACCACAAGAACCTAGAGTATCTGAGAGCTGCCAAACGTCTGAGACCACACCAGGCACGTTGGGCACTATTTTTCTCTAGGTTCTCGTTCCACATTACTTACCGGCCAGGCTCCAAGAACACCAAACCAGACGCTCTTTCCCGCATGTTTGATGATCCAAAAGAGGTGTCAGCTCCAGATACCATTCTATCTGAAGGCAACTTCTTACTTTTACAAACTAGCCTGATGTCTGTCTTGAAGCAAGCTTCTACAGGTGTGTCTTGTCCCTCTGGAATCACTCTGGTACCCAAGGACGGGTTACTTTGGAAGAATGACAAAATCTTTGTGCCAGAAGAAGTTCGAGTCACAGTGTTAAACTTGTGTCATGATCATCCCCTGGCAGGCCATTTCGGAATGCATAAAACCCTTGAACTGATTCAACGCACGTTTTGGTGGCCGGATCTTGAAAAAGACTGCAGGGAATATGTAGGTTCATGTGCCACCTGTATCCGTAGCAAGACCACTAGAAGCAAGGCCTGGGGTCTGCTCAGACCCTTACCAGTCCCTGACCGTCCCTGGAAAATGATTGCCATGGACTTCATAGTGGAACTCCCCCCGTCTGAAGGTTGCACAGCCATCTTTGTAGTGGTTGACCGTCTATCCAAGATGGCCCACTTCGTGCCTCTCAAAGGCACGCCCTCTGCCATGGAAACTGCCCAGGTCTTCATTAGGGAAGTAGTAAGGCTACATGGGGTCCCTGCGGACATCGTTTCAGATAGAGGGGTGCAGTTCACCTCTCGCTTTTGGAAGGCTTTGTGCAAGGTCCTGAAGATTGAGTTGTCCATGTCCTCGGCCTATCACCCCCAAACTAACGGGCAAACCGAAAGAACGAATCAGACGCTCGAACAGTACCTCAGATGCTTCACCACCTTCGTTCAAGACGACTGGGTAGCTTTACTACCCTTGGCAGAGTTTGCCTTTAACAATGCCAGTCATTCGGCTACAGGTCAATCGCCATTTTTTGCCAACTACGGGTTTCACCCGACCTTCTTACCTGATCTCATCCCTGATTCAACAGTCCCAGCGGTCCAGAGTATTGTTGATTTCCTGACCCGTAACAGCAGGATATTGCAGGAAGCCATGACTAAGGCACAAGCAGCCAATAAAAGGATCTTTGACAGGAAAAGGAGAGGGGAATTATGCCTGCAACAGGGTGACCAAGTATGGTTATCGACCACCAACCTTAAGATGGCTTGCCCTGCAAGGAAACTGGCACCCAAGTTCATCGGTCCTTTCCCAGTAAAACGGAAATTAAACGAGGTCTCCTATGAACTTGCCTTACCGGAGTCGTTGAAGGTTCACCCAGTCTTTCACGTTTCCTTGCTGAAACCCGCAGTGCCCGACCCGTTCCCAGACAGGGGATCGGGACCACCCAAGCCTGTAATCATTGACGGTGATGAGGAGTTCGAGGTGGAGGCTGTCTTGGACTGCCGAAGAAGAGGGAACCAGCTTCAATTCCTGATCAAGTGGAAGGGGTACGGTCTGGAGGAGAACTCCTGGGAACCCCAACAGAACATCCATGCCCGAGAGTTAATCCAGGCCTTTTTTCGCAGTCACCCCCAGAAAAGAGCTCTATTGGGCACCCGGAGGTTGCCCTTAAGGGGGGGCACTGTCAGGGACGTGCTGGGCTTGAACCTGGGACCTCTTCTGTGTCTGGCATTGACTCTTCCAGCGGAGCTATCTGAGATGCTGGACAGTTCCCTGCCTGATCTGCTGGATAACCTATCTGATCCATTAGACTACTCTGCTTGGTGTCTGATTACTGTTGAACTCTGAACCCCTTGCTCCTCCCATGTACTTCCTATAAAAGACATTCCAGAGATGTTGCCCCTTGCGGTTTGATCTGCTTCTGTTCCCTGAGTTCCTGATTCTGTGCTTGTATCCTGTTCCTGTGTTTGACCCGGCTTCCTGACCACGCTTCTGTCTCCAGTCCTGACCTCGGCTCGTTTGACCCTGCTCAGTTATCTGCCAGTCTGCCTGTTGCCAAGATTCGGCCTGGACTTTGACTACTCTCTGCCTGCCACTTGTGATGTTTACCTTGATGTGTATGACCCGGCTTGTCTGACTCTGCAAACCTGCACCAGCTTACCTGCATCCTCTGCTCTGCAAGCTGCACACGCTGACCTGCATCCTTTGCAATGCAAACCTGCACCTGCTGACCTGCATCCCTGCTCTGCAAACCTGCACCTGCTGACCTGCATCCCTGCTCTGCAAACCTGCACCTGCTGACCTGCATCCCTGCTCTGCAAACCTGCACCTGCTGACCTGCATCCCTGCCCTGCAAACCGGCACCTGCTGACCTGCATCCTCTGCTCTGCAAGCTGCACCTGCTGACCTGCATCCGCTGCTTCCGGAACCAGCCGTTCCAGTCTCCACTCGGCTCCACCACTCCAAGCAGTGAGGATCAGACAGGCACCCTTACCTCACCGTGCTCTTACCACCACTGTCCCCACTCCAGTGGTCTCCAAGCCGGGGTTGTACGGGAGGTCCCTCTCCGCTCGTCAGGCTCACACCCAAGGTACGTTACAGAGACATTTGACAGGTAAGGATACATGCAGGAGGCATCTATATCCTTATAGATCAGCACTATGGCAGTAGTTTAGAAAGGATGAGAGTGGGTTTACATCCACTTTAAATATCTTCAACATGCTATGCCTGCCCCACCCCTCCTCCTGCCCAGTCACAGAAGCCATTGTATTATGTGAACTCATTCACAAAACACGCTTCTCTGAATGGGCAGCAGATGGGCATTCATCCATCCACCTCACCTGTGTGGCTGGTGGAATCAATTCATCTTTTTATTTCAATCACTACACTATGGCCCACATAAGACTAATCATTCTGTAGTCCAATATAGGAACTTGGAGGGCTCTTTGAGATAACACATGAAGTATATATATATATATATATATATATATATTCAGATCTGTTTTTGACTGTATCATTGCTGTTGATGTCTTTTACAAGGTAATGTTATGGATTAGTGACGTGAAGTATTCTGTATAAGTAAATGTTGATCTCTCTCGAATTGACCAAAAAAGTATATGCAGAAAGCACTGACAGGCGTTACTGGTGTCAGGGGGGGAAGGGGGGGGTACAATACAGTTTTCCCAACCTGAAACAATTAGGTTGTCACCTAATCAGGCAACTGTTGTACTCACACAAGCCAAATATGGAAGCACATGCAGCACCTGTGACTTCAGCCCTGAACCTCCTACAATGTCAAACTTTTTCCTAGCAGGGGGCCCACTGGAATGAGCATCTAACACAGCCATTCTCAATCAGGGTTCCATTGAACCCTAGGATTCCTCCAGAGGCTGATAGAGTTTTTTTGAGCCATGACTGATTGACCTTTCATTTGATGGTGTCTCGTAGTTCCAGAGTTCCACTTGGCAGAGCCAGCAATAGCATGAACCTAATGATATGTACAGTCAGGTCCATAAATATTGGGACATCAACACAATTCTAAAATCTGCTTTAACTGCAGACTTTCAGCTTTAATTTGAGGGTATTTACATCCAAATCAGGTGAACGGTGTAGGAATTACAACAGTTTGTATATGTGCCTCCCAGTTTTTAAGGGACCAAAAGTAATGGGACAGATTAACAATCATAAATCAAACTTTCACTTTTTATTACTTGGTTGCAAATCCTTTGCAGGCACTTACAGCCTGAAGTCCGGAACACATAGACATCACCAGACGCTGGGTTTCATCCCTGGTGATGCTCTACCAGGCCTCTACTGCAACTGTCTTCAGTTCCTGCTTGTTCTTGGGGCATTTTCCCTTCAGTTTTGTCTTCAGCAAGTGAAATGCATGCTCAATCGGATTCAGGTCAGGTGATTGACTTGGCCATTGCATAACATTCCACTTCTTTCCCTTAAAAAACTCTTTGGTTGCTTTTGCAGTATGTTCGGGACATTGTCCATCTACACTGTGAAACGCCGTCCAATGAGTTCTGAAGCATTTGGCTGAATGTGAGCAGATAATATTGCCCGAAACACTTCAGAATTCATCCTGCTGCTTTTGTCAGCAGTCACATCATCAATAAATACAAGAGAACCAGTTCCTTTGGCATCTATACATGCCCACGCCATGACACTACCACCACCATGCTTCACTGATGAGGTGGTATGCTTTGGAGCATGAGCAGTTCCTTTCCTTCTCCATACTCTTCTCTTCCCATCACTCTGGTACAAGTTGATCTTGGTCTCATCTGTCCATAGGATGTTGTTCCAGAACTGTGAAGGCTTTTTTAGATGTTGTTTGGCAAACTCTAATCTGGCCTTCCTGTTTTTGTGGCTCACCAATGGTTTACATCTTGTGGTGAACCCTCTGTATTCACTCTGGTGAAGTCTTCTCTTGATTGTTGACTTTGACACACATACACCTACCTCCTGGAGAGTGTTCTTGATCTGGCCAACTGTTGTGAAGGGTGTTTTCTTCACCAGGGAAAGAATTCTTCGGTCATCCACCACAGTTGTTTTCCGTGATCTTCCGGGTCTTTTGGTGTTGCTGAGCTCACCGGTGCGTTCTTTCTTTTTAAGGATGTTCCAAACAGTTGATTTGGCCACACCTAATGTTTTTGCTATCTATCTGATGGGTTTGTTTTGTTTTTTTACCCTAATGATGGCTTGCTTCACTGATAGTGACAGCTCTTTGGATCTCATATTGAGAGTTGACAGCAACAGATTCCAAATGCAAATAGCACACTTGAAATGAACTCTGGACCTTTTATCTGCTCCTTGTAAATGGGATAATGAGGGAATAACACACACATGGCTATGGAACAGCTGAGCAGCCAATTGTCCCATTACTTTTGGACCCTTAAAATGTGGGAGGCACATATACAAATTGTTGTAATTCCTACACCGTTCACCTGATTTGAATGTAAGTACCCTCAAATTAAAGCTGAACGTCTGCAGTTAAAGCACATCTTGTTAGTGTCATTTCAAATCCATTGTGGTGGTGTATAGAGCCAAAAAGATTCGAATTGTGTCGATGTCCCAATTTTTATGAACCTGACTGTATATCTGTCTGGAAGGGGGGGCATTTCTTTCACTGGCCACCATTGTAAGGGGCATTTTTCCCACTTATCCTTAATAAATTGCTTTTAGCAAGGGTTCCCTGAGGTCCGAAAATAATTTGAAGGGTTCTTCTGAGAAAGGTTACTCTAACACATACTCCACAACTTTACAGTTTGGGTTCATGCTGAAATGGCACATCAAAATATGAAGTAATCCCACCTCTGAGCATCTATATGTAGTGACAACCTGACCCTAATCAATGGGTATAATAAACTGGACACCAAGTTGCCCTTTTTGATATTTATATTTGCATTTCAAATAGCCACTATATCCCAATGCTGAAATAATCATTATATATAGGTTTCTAAAAGGTAGAACATTAACTGTAGGCAGCAAAAAAAACCTGGCCATGAGCATCTTTAACTAAATAATTGTATCTTGGGTGTGGTTAAAAAAATAGGGGGTTATAATTGAAAAAGGACACGAGATGCAAATCTGCCATATGCCATGCATTTATCGCATACTTCACTATATGCTTTCTGCCGTCAGGCTTTTAGCGGAGCTTTCCTCTGACCACAGAGAGAAGCTTAGTCATTCAGCTGTCTTACAGGGAGGGCTGTACGTGTAATATGAAGACTAATAATGCCGTGTCACTATGAGGGAACACAGGACAGGTTGTAGAAGGACTGGTACAATGTGTGCTGAAATTACTATTAGTTGAGCAAAGCTGATTTTCAATGCAAATTGAAAAGATAAATATAACATAGGATCACATTTCAGTTTTCCATGTGTATTTATTAACTGTCAAGGGGAATCCTGCATGCGATCGGTGCAGATAAATGTGTTTAATAGTTACATCAGCTCCTTTCTTAAAGGGGAACAATAGTATATTTCCTGTGAGTCATAACAGATTTATCCGTACCTTCTGTTCCTGTGACGCCTGTAATTTTTTTTATTTCCCATCACTTTGACATTGATCACAAGGACAAATGGCAAGAATGGCACTTACATCGGTGGACAGTAGAAGAATGTAACCCTTAGGCTGGCCATACATGTTCAATTCTCTTGTACAATTTTACTTTAGATTTACCTTAAAGTGGTTGTAAAGTCATAAGGTTTTTTTTATCTTAATACATTCTATGCATTAAGATAAAAAAAAACTTCTGTGTGCAGCAGCCCCCCTAATACTTACCTGAGCCCATCTAGATCCAGTGATGTTGCAGGAGTGTCTCGAACTCCCCTCCTCATTGGCTGAGACAGCAGCACGGTGCCATTGGCTCCCACTGCTGTTAATCAAAGGCAGACGGCTAATGAGGAGAGAAAGGGGGCGGGACCGAGCCACGGCTCCGTGTCTGGATGAACACAGGGAGCTGTGTCACGGATGCCCCCATAGCAAGCTGTTTGCTATGTGGGCACTCAACGGGAGGGAGGGGCCAGGAGCGCCATAGAGGGATCTGAGAAGAGGAGGATCTGGGCTGCTCTGCAAAACCACTTCACAGAGCAGGTAAGTATAACATGTTTGTTATTTTTATAGAAAAAAAAAACAAGACTTTAGTATCACTTTAACCTATGTAGTGCAAGGGCCTGCCTAATTTGATACAATTAAAAGTTGTTTCGTTTTGACCTCATATTATATGGTTTTTGGTAAATCTAAAGGAAAATTGTACAAGAAAATTGAATATGTATGGCCATCCTGGTGGTCAGAATGTCATCTTTACAGAAAGCTAAAAGATCGTTAGTGCCATGCTGCTGACTTTGCCAAGTAGTGTTGGTTCTGTAACTTTGGAGACAACATCAAATAGGAGGTCAATCCGCCATAGCTCAAGGAACCCTTAGCAACCTTTGGAGGAACCTTAGTGTTCCACAGAACCCTGGTTGAGAATGGCTGAGGTAAAGTGTTAAGCCAAGAATTTTTTTTAAAGTTTTGTTTTAAATTCTATTTCATTAATTTTTTTTAGGAAAAAACTTAACAAATACAATACATAACAATAAAAACCACGACAACTTTCATAAATTAGGCCAGCAAGAGTAGAGAAAAGTCTTTACATCACACACCCATACTACATACATACTATTACAAACATATAAAAAAGGTGTATATCCTAGGACCTTACCATATAGACCAAATAAATCATATTTATTCCCCGAAGAGGAGAAAAGAGATATCATGAGAGGCGGAAGCTGCTCCCCACCCCCCATCTAACTACTTGTACTCCTGCAAATGCTCCCGATGCCTAGTCCAATATCTGGACACTCAGGGATGATCAATGCGGCAGGGGGAAGTTATAATCGCTGATCTCCCTGTGTGGCTTTCAATGAAGCATCTGACAGCCACTTATCCTCTCCCCTCCGTGGCTTTCAGCTGTTTATTGAAAGCCACACAGGGAGTTCAGTGATTATAACTTCCCCAGCCGCCGCACCAATCGTTCCTGAGTGTACCCTGTATCCTCCTCTGGCTCCCCTCTGTGTCCTTCTGTGTGCTCCTCCGCCCCCCCCCATCCTCCTCCGTTCCCCCTATGTGTGCTCGTGTGTTCCCCCCCTCATCCTCCTCTGCCCCCCCTGTCCCAGATCTTTCAGGATGGAGAGCGGAGGAAGGAGCCGGTAAACCTGTCATTTACCGGCTCCTTCCTTTTCTGAATGCAGTCAGCGATTACTGACTCTGTGCATTCATAACCGAGCATCGTAAACTGTGTTTACGATGCTTCAGTTTATGAATGGAGAGGAGGAGCCTTTGTCTCCTGTCCATTCATCTTCAGTGCAGATGAGGCTGCTGAGAAAAGGACTGGGGAATCTCTGTCCTCAGTCCCTTTCCATGTCTCACCAAAGCCCCCCTACCCCCCAACAGGTTTAAATAAAAAATGAATAAAAATAAATAAAAATAAACATTGTAGTGAATAAATATTTTAAAGTAAAATTGTACTTGAAAAAAAGTATCTGTACTTGTACTTTGTCTTAAAAAGGTGGTATCGGAACAACCCTAGTTTTTTTCCCTATAAAGATAACAAACATAGTTACATAGTTACATAGTAGGTGAGGTTGAAAAAAGACACAAGTCCATCAAGTCCAACATGTTATACGATTTGCACAGAGCAGCCCCGGATCCTCCCATTCTCGGGTCCCTCTTCTGTGATCTGGCCCCTCCCTCCTGTTCAGTGCCCCCACAGCAAGCAGCTTGCTATGGGGGGCACCTGAGCCGAGTCACAGCTCCCTGTGTTCATTCAGACACGGAGCACTGACCCGGCCCTGCCCCCTCCTGATTGGCTAGCTGACTTTGATTGACAACAGCGGCATCCAATGGTGCCTCTGCTGTGTCTCAGCCAATCAGGAGGGAGAATCTTCGATGGCTGAGATACTCGTGGACATCAATGGACAGAGAAGGACCTCAGGTAAGTGTAAGGGGAGCTGCTGCACACAGAAGGCTCTTTATCTTAATGCATAGAATGCATTAAGATAAAAAACCTTCTAGCTTTACAATCCCTTTAAGATGTGTGTCAAGTTTTTGTGTCCTGGCAGGGAGATTTTCCTTCACTCCCTGTCCCATGCACACAACAGAAAATAAGAGGAAATCTCCTCTAAGCCAGTATTCACCGAAACAGAGTTCCTTGTTAAAAAAAGAGGGTTTTGTTTACACACATTTGCAAATATATGTGTAAGCCCCAAATGTAGGAAGTCCTGTGAGCCTCCACTGATCCAAATTGCCCTGATTGCCAAAATTCAGCTGCAAGCGTTAAACATGCCTCATAAATCATAAAGCAGATGTAAGTAAATAAATCTATACGCTGCGCTTTCCAAAATTGCACACTATACCAATGTGAGAAGTGTATACACATATACGTGAAAATCCTCCAGTAGTGGAAACAACCGTCTCAACTAACTGTAGAAAGTGACAATAGTGCAACATGATAAACATATATAATAACATATAAATATAGAAGCAAAAAAAATTATGAAAAGTGCTACTGTGCAAAAAAATAATAATCCCACTTCTAAAAGTCCTGGTTTGGTTATCAGTGACCCACTGTGGCTGCTCCGGTACAACCTGTTGCAGGCCATCCCTGCTGTTGCTCCGGTCTCTGTGCAGACACCCGCCTCGAGTATTACCTCTATAAGAGGTATGTCTGGTTCCGCTCCGCTTCCCCAGCGATTTGGGGGCGATCCAGTTCAATGCAGAGGATTTCTACACCAGGTTGAGATATACTTTGAGATGCTGCCCCAGGCGTTTACCTACGGACAGAAGCAAAGCAGGTTTTGTGATATCTTTGTTTCTGAGAGAGCCTTGGCCTGGGCAAACCCTCTATGGGAGAAGCAAAAACCTGTGGTCCTGAGCTACCCAGAATTTGTGGCTTCCTTCAAAAGGGTATTTGACAATCCTGCACGCTCCGCTTCTGCTGCCAAGAGCCTCATGTCCATCAAACAGAGTACGAGAACTGTTGCCGATTACGCCATTGAATTCCGTACTCTGGCAGCAGAGGTTGCTTGGAACAATGAGGCCCTCATGACTGCTTTTTCTCATGGTCTCTCAGATAACATCAAGGATGAGATAGCAGCCTGAGATATACCCACTGAGCTGGAGAAGTTGATCACATTTGCCATCCTCATTGACTCCAGACTCAGAGAAAGACTCTCTTGTAAGGAGCGCTTGCGGAAGCCTCCTGTACATTTTTTTGCGAGCTTTGCAGTCCCACCCTTGCCTTCCTCACCTCCCATGCCTCCTGGTACTGAGTCGGTCAGTGAAGGTGAACCCATGCACTTGGGCTTCACGCGTCTCTCTGCAGATGAGAGAGCCCTTAGGAGGAGGAAGAGATTGTGCCTTTATTGTGGCCAGGCTGGTCACTTTTTGAAGTCTTGTCCTACCCGTCCAGTTAACGCCCGAACCTTGAGGTCCTGTCACAGACAGACCTTAGGTGGCGTTGTTTCGTCTCCAGTTATCCAGAAGGATAAGCCCCTGGTGTCGGTTACCCTTTCTTGGACTGAGTCGTCCGTCGAGATACAGGCTCTAATCGACTCTGGGGCTGCCTTTGTATCGAAGCACTCGATACCGCTGCAGTTGCGTGACACTCCACTTGCCATTGAGGCTCTTGACGGGAGACCTCTACAACCTGCCCATGTGACTCATGAGACTGTTCCGTTGTCCATAGCCGTAGGGGCTCTTCACCATAATAATCCAATTCCAAGTTATTTCCTCTCCTAAGTTTCCGCTGGTTATTGGTTATCCTTAGTTACAGAGGCACAACCCTTCTTTTGATTGGCTCCATGCTGAGGTTCTGTCCTGGTCACCAAAATGCAGTAAGAGATGCTTCCAGAAGGTAGCCAAGGTCCTGTGCACCTCTTCACTCTCCTCCCTGCCGGAGGAGTACCTCGATTTTAGCGATGTCTTTGACAAAGGTCAGGCCAGTACTTTGCCTCCACACCGGTCGTATGATTGCGCAATTGACCTTCAACCTGGTGCCATACCCCCTCGTGGCCGGGTTTACCCTTTGTCGGTCTTGGAGGATAAGGCGATGGAGGAGTATGTTGCAGACACACTTTCTCGAGGTTTCATCTGCAAATCCTCGTCTCCTGCTGGTGCTGGTTTCTTCATCGTGAAGAATAAGAGTGGTGAACTGAGACCTTGTATTGATTATAGGGGTCTCAATCGTTTCACGATTAAGAATGCCTATCCGGTTCTGTTGATTACAGAGTTATTTGACCACCTCAAGGGAGCAACGGTTTTCACAAAGCTTGATTTGAGAAGGGCATACAATCTTGTCAGGATTAAGGAGGGTGACGAATGGAAAACTGCGTTTAATACCAGAACAGGTATCTCGTAATGCCTTTTGGCCTTTGTAGTGCTCCGGCAGTTTTCCAGGAGTTTATTAACAATGTCCTCAGAGATTTGTTGCAGTTATGTGTGGTGGTTTATCTCAACGATATCCTCATATTTTCCAAGTCCCTGGAGAGCCACCACACAGATGTGTGCTTCAGAAACTAAGAGAGAACAATCTCTATTGTAAATTGGAGAAGTGTGAATTCCATCGTGAACAGGTTAAATTCCTGGGTTATGTAATTTCCACTGCTGGTTTTTCGATGGACTCAGAGAAACTTTCAGCAGTCCTACAGTGGCCTCGACCCATGGGTTTACGTCCTCTGCAGCTTTTTTTTGGCTTTGCCAACTATTATCGGAAGTTTATTCGTAACTTCTCATCTCTGGTCAAGCCCTTTACTGATATGACCAGAAAGGACTGTAACCCACAGAGTTGGTCTCCGGAGTCCATTAAGGCCTTTGAGAGTCTCAAGGCTGCCTTTGTTTCTGCTCCTGTGTTGGCACATTATGATCCTACGTTGCCTTTTATCCTTGAAGTTGATGCTTCTGAGACTGGAGTTGGCGCCCTTCTGTCTCAACGTCATAGCTCTGAGAGCGCTATGCATCCGTGTGGCTACTTTTCCAAGAAATTGTCACCTGCGGAGTGCAACTACGAGATTGGTGACAGAGAGCTGTTGGCTATCATTTTAGCCCTGAAAGAATGGAGACATCTCCTCCAGGGTACCACTGTGCCGGTTTTCATTCTTACTGACCATAAGAATCTCACATTCTTGTCTGAGGCTAAATGCCTCTCTCCCAGAAGGGCGCGATGGGCTCTTTTCTTGTCAAGTTTTAATTATATTGTCTCATTCTTACCCGGTACTAAGAATGTAAGAGCTGACGCTTTGTCACGACAATTTTCCTCCACTTCCAAGATGGCGTCAGTTCCGGTTCCTGGGATTCCTCCTGATCGTATCCTGGCTACGGTTCGCACCAGTCTCACTTCTCCTTTGGGTGACAAAATTCTTGCTGCTCAGGTCGATGCTCCTCCTGAGAAACCGTGTGACCGCTGCTTTGTCCCAGAGAGTCTCCAGACTTACTATTCTCCCAAGGCTGCTGGCCACCCTGGGAAGAATCAACTCTTTTTGGCCATTTCCCAACAATTCTGGTGGCCTAGTCTACGTGCTGATGTAACCGTCTTTGTAGCTGCCTGTTCCGTGTGTGCTCAGAGTAAGACTCCACGACACCTTTCAGTGGGCCTCCTACAACCCATACCCAATGGAGAGAGGCCCTGGACCCACCTGTCTATGGATTTCATTGTGGAGTTACCCTTATGGTGGTAGACCGGTTCTCGAAAATGTCTCATTGTATTCCACTTAAGAAGTTGCCCACTTCTAAGGAACTGGCTTCCATTTTTGCTCGGAAGATCTTTCACTTACATGGGCTACCCAAGGTGATTGCCTCAGACAGGGTTAGTCAGTTTGTGTCCGGGTTCTGGCGAGCTTTTTGTGCACAGTTGGGAATTCAGCTTGCTTTCTCCTCTGCGTATCACCCGCAGTCTAATGGGGCCACAGAACGAGCCAATCAGTCCTTAGAGCAATTCCTACGGTGCTATATTTATGACCATCATAACAACTGGCCAGACCTCTTACCGCGGGCGGAGATCTCTGGCTCTCTGACATTTGGCTGACTATCCTATCCGGTTCCTGAACTCTGGCTATGTTTTCACTACGCTTACTCTGTTTATCTTTTTATTATTATTATTATTAAACAAGTGTGTCTTAACTGTTTTTCTGACTCGGTCTGATTCATGGTTTTTGACACTGCCACAGTATAATGACGCCAGCTGGTCGGCAAGCGATTAAAGCATGTTATACAGCACAGTGCTTGTGCTGTGTAATTTGGCCCCCTGTATCATCTGAAATACCTGGCTGATCCTGCCAGTTTCTGCCCTCCCCCTGTAAACTGACCACAGTGTATCATGGCTGCTGAGCCCTGACACTATGGTCAGTTTACGTGCCTCCATCATCCACAGCCCTGCTCTCTACTCTCCCCACTCCCTCGCTGCCTGTCAGCTCGTGACAGTGCTGACACCGCCACCCCTGCTTCTCAAATAACATGTACATTCTTATACTTTCCTCTCTGTCTCTTAATCCTGAGTCCCCTTGTGGTGTGTGTAATTTATAAAACAAAAGCAGATTATACCTCATTTCAGAGTGCCGATTGATTCTCACGTGACCGTACGGCTTTCTCCTCCTCCCCTCCTGGCTGACATCAGCAGGGGAATCTTGACCCCGCCCACTGCATCTGTCAGATGGGGATAGGAGGCAGCCGGCCGGTCACGTGAGCGCCGTTCAACACTCTGATATGAGGTATAATTGGCTTTTTTTTATAAATCTCACACACAGGGGGGCACAGGATTAAGAGACAGAGAGGATAGTATGAAGATGTTACAGTGGCTTAACAACCACTTTAAGGGCAGGTTTTCCTGGAGGGCGCCCATCCCTCCCTAAAGTCACAGGGACGCATGGGACGCCCAGCAAGAGCACATTGGCAGCTGAAGGCATCCAGTGCGTCCATGTATCCAGTACCAACAACTGTACAAAAAAGTAGCCACTACCCCAACCTATAACTAGCGTTTGCAGTAAGTTGCACATGGACGGGCACTTACCAGCTAGCCTGCAAAAAAAATAAAAAAACAAATTGAACCTGTCTAACAATTCACGTAAAAACACACATTCGCAAATATATGCGTAAGTCACAGTGCCTTTGTTAAGGCTTCTCTGTGCACTGCGGTCCTAACTGTATAATTTTCAGAGTCTCCCAAGATTTCTCCTTACTGCCTGTTTCTGTGACCCTTCTAAAATTATATATCTCCCTTCACTTTTTACATTAGTCACCAGGACAATAAAGTATAGTGAACCTCCCTAAACAGCAATAAAACTGTACATGGATTTTATCAGTTCCTCATTATATCCAAAAGTAAAATAAAAGTATAGGCTTTCCGTACACAACGTGTAATGACCATTTAAAGGAAATAAAATTTAAAATAAATACATAAAATACTCTTGGTCAGCACTGGCAGCATTTTGTGTTGGCTCTCTCTTCTCCTCTTTGCTGGAGATTTCCTTATAGACTGTATGCAAAATGACTTAAAGAGCTGAAACTGCAAAACGAATACAGAGGAAAAACTGTATTTTACATTGAAGCCTGCCATTGTGTGTTGAGGTCTGTGATTACAAGGAAAAGCTGTGATTTGGCTATGTCATGTTTTGCTTAAAGGTAGATTTTATTTACACAAATGTAGTAAGTGGAGTCTGTTCCAAGTCAGCTTTGTATTGCAAAAAACGGCTAAAGTAGTGTCACCTCCAAGAAATATTATTCTCCTTTTTACACAGTCACAGGGACAAAGCTGCTTGGATTTAACATATGTTTCCAACTATACTGTAGTGAAACCATTCTGCACTGATCTAAAAATAAAAAGAGACAACAGATGTCCCTTTAACCCTTTATCTCTCGCTATACTTGTAATGTAGATGTAGAGTAATATATCCACTCCAGTTGACCAAGTTAAATTAAAGGAACACTCTGCCCAAAAAAAACAAAAATGATCTTATTGTTTTAGTCACCAGAGTAAATTTTAACTCCAAAAACAAACTATCTAGGATCATTAATTTTCACAGTTTTGGAACCACATGTCTTATGTTGTGTGATATCGTCCTTATTTTGTCATCTCAGAACAATGTTCTCATTTTACTATAGAGAGGCCTCGAGCACCAGGAAAATGGAAAATATTGAGAAAACTGTAACAGTCCTACTGTATTTCTTGTCTTGATGTTTCTTTTGTGGATCAACATATTCTTCCTTTCAAAACGAAGCAAATCTTTCACAAAACCTGGCCATTTCAACTGAGCAGGTAATGAAAAATACATAAGGATAGACTACTTTCAGTGACCAAAAGGGTCAGACCACGTGATCAGTAAATAGAAATATATATAAATATATACAGTATCTCACAAAAGTGATTTTTGTAAATATTTTATTATCTTTTCATGTGTCAACACTGAATAAATGACACTTTGCTACAATGTCAATTAGTAAATGTACAGCTTGTATAACAGTGTAAATTTGTTGTCCCCTCGAAATAACACAGCAATTAATGTCTAAACTGTTGACAACTAAAATAAGTACACCCCTAAGTGGAAATGTCAAAATTGGGCCCAAAGTGTCAATATTTTGTGTGGTCACCATTATTTTCCAGCACTGCCTTAACCCTCTTGGGAATGGAGTTCACCAGAGCTTCACAGGTTGCCACTGGAGTCCTCTTCCACTCCTCCATGACGACATCACGGAGCTGGTAGATGTTAGAGACCTTGCGCTCCTTCACCTTCCATTTGAGGATGCTCAATAGGGTTTAGGTCTGAAGACATGCTTGGCCAGTCCATCACCTTTAACCTCAGCTTTTTTAGCAAGGCAGTGGTCATCTTGGAGGTGTGTTTGGCCCAGTCTCCGAAGGGAGGGTATCCAGCTCAGCTTTAGTATGTCACAGTACATGTTGGCATTCATAGTTCCCCCAATGAACTGTAGCTCCCAAGTGCTGGCAGCACTCATGCAGCCCCAGAACATGATGCTCCCACCACCATGCTTGACTGTAAGCAAGACACACTTGTCTTTGTACTCCTCACCTGGTTGCCGCCACACACTTGACACTGTCTGAACTAAATAATTTTCTCTTGGTCTCATCAGACCACAGGACATGGTTCCAGTAATCCATATCCTTAGTCTGCTTGTCTTCAGCAAACTGTTTGCAGGCTTTCTTGTGCATCATCCTTAGAAGAGACTTCCTTCTGGGACGACAGCCTTGCAGACCAAATTGATGCAGTGTGTGGCGTATGGTCTGGACACTGACAGGCTGACCCCCCCACCCCTTCAACCTCTGCAGAATACTATTTGCCAAAGACAACCTTTGGATATGACGCTGAGCGAGTGAACTCAACTTCTTTAGTCGACCATGGGGAGGCCTGTTCTAAATGGAACCTGTCCTGTTAAACCACTGTATGGTCTTGGCCACACTGCTGCAGCTCAGTTTCAGGGTCTTAGAAATTTTCTTATAGTCTAGGCCATCTTTATGTAGAGCAACAATTCTTTTATTCAGATCCTCAGAGAGTTCTTTGCCATGAGGTGCCACGTTGAACTTCCAGTGACCAGTATGAGAAAGTGAGAGTGATAACACTAAATTTAACACACCTGCTCCCCATTCACACCAGAGACCTTGTAACACTAACGAGTCACATGACACCGGAGAGGGAAAATGGCTAATTGGGCCCAATTTTAACATTTTCACTTAGGGGTGTACTCACTTTTGTTGCCAGTGGTTTAGACATTAATAGCTGTGTGTTGAGTTATTTTGAGGGGACAGCAAATTTACACTGTTAAACTAGCTGTACACTCAACTTTACATTGTAGCAAAGTGTATTTCTTCAGTGCTGTCACATGAAAAGATATAATAAAATATTTACAAAAATGTGAGGGGTGTACTCACTTTCGTGAGATACTTTATGCTGTATATGTATATTGGTACATTTCAGGAAGGATCCTCCTTAGCTACACTTATGTTTCTTCTGGCTTAGTGTCTCAAAGTATGGAATCTATAGACAGCCATGTAGCTATCATTTTCAGGTGATCAGCAGTGGCAGGCTCTATGTGGCAGGCTCTATGTTTTTCTTTAGGTCCTATTCACACCTTTGCATTTTGATTGTGTGTTGTGCATGATGCATTTTCCATGTGTTTTCTAATGCTTGTTGTTGTTATGTTTTAACACGCGTTACATTGCACATGAACAAACACCATAGCACACATTAATGTGCATTGATGTGCGCCTTGAAAGGCGTTTTTGATGCATTTTCATTGTTTTATAATGAAAAATCCATCAGGGAAAGAATGCAAAGGTGTGATTCTAGACTTCACCACTTCAGCCCCGGACCATTTGGCTGCCCAAAGACCAGAGCACTTTTTGCGATTCGGCACTGCGTCGCTTTAACTGACAATTGCGCGGTAGTGCGACGTGGCTCCCAAACAAAATTGACATCCTTTTTTACCCACAAATAGAGCTTTCTTTTGGTGGTATTTGATCACCTCTGCGGTTTTTATTTTTTGCGCTATAAACAAAAATAAAGCGACAATTTTCAAAAAAAAAGCAATATTCTTTATAATAAATATCCCCAAAAAATATATAAAAAAAAAAATTTTTCCTCAGTTTAGGCCGATACGTATTCTTCTACATATTTTTGGTAAAAAAAATCGCAATAAGCGTTTATTGATTGGTTTTCGCAAAAGTTATAGCGTCTACAAAATAGGGGATAGTTTTATGGCATTTTTATGAATATTTTTTTTTTTACTAGTAATAGTGGCGATCAGCGATTTTTATCATGACTGCGACATTATGGCGGACACATCGGACACTTTTGGTGCTATTTTGGGACCATTCACATTTACACAGCGATCAGTGCTATAAAAATGCACTGATTACTGTGTAAATGTGACTAGCAGTAAAGGGGTTAACCACTAGGGGGCTAGGAAGGGGTTAAGTGTGTCCTAGGGATGTGTTCTAACTGTGTGGGGGCGGGGCTTACAGTGACACGACACTGATCACTGCTCCCGATGAGAGGGAGCAGACGATCGGTGTCCTGTCACTAGGCAGAACAGGGAGATGCTTGTTTACACAGGCATCCCCCGTTCTGCAGCTCCGTGACACACGATTGCGGGACATGGCGGACATCGAGTCCGCGGGTCCCAGGGGCACGATCACGGAGCTCGCGGCACGGCGCCAAATTTAAAGGTACGTATATATACGCCCATTTGCCTGTCCGTGCCATTCTGCCAACGTAAATGTTCGTGCGGCGGTCAGCGAGTGGTTAAAGTAATTGTAAATTCTTATTTTTTTTTTTTTAAATAACAAACATGCTATACTTACCTGCTGTGTGCCTCAGAATTGCACAGAGCAATCCCGAACCTTCTCTTCTCAGGTCCCCCTTGCAACGCTCCTGGCTCCTCCTTCCTTCTGAGTGCCCCATAATAAGCCGCTTGCTATGGGGGTACTCATGAGGGCTTGATGTCTGCGTCCATAGACACAAACAAAGCAGGTCGGCACTGCTTCCTCTTCTCAAGATTTGACTGACAGCAGTTGAAGCCAATGGCTCCCACTGCCTGGGCAAAGCCTGTGAGAGCAGGAAGAGAAGAAAGATCCGCTACAGAATTAAATATAAGGGTATCCTTAGGAGGCAACACTGCTTCCTAAACATTTTTGACCTTAATGTAGGAAATGCATTAGTGTAAAAAGTGTTGAGGCATTATTATTATTATTATTATTATACAGGATTTATACAGTATAGCGCCAACAGTTTGCGCAGCGCTTTACGGCATGAGGACAGAAGTACAGTTCCAATACAATTCAATACAGGAGAAATCAGAGGGCCCTGCTCATTAGAGCTTACAATCTAGAAGGGAGGGTCAAGTGAAACGAAAGGTAATGCAGTCAGGTCCATAAATATTGGGACATCGACACACTTGTAATCTTTTTGGCTCTATACACCACCACAAATGGATTTGAAATGAAACGAACAAGATGTGCTTTAACTGCAGACTTTCAGCTTTAAAGGGGTTGTAAAGGTTTGTTTTTTATTTTCTAAATAGGTTCCCTTAAGCTAGTGCATTGTTGGTTCACTTACCTTTTCCTTCGATCTCCCTTCTAAATGTTTTTTTTCTTTGTTTTCTTTGTCTGAATTTCTGACTTCCTCTTCCTCCTCAGTAAAATGTTCAGTAAGCTATTCTGGCTGACTAACCACCGCTCAGATGATGGTGTGAAGTGTACTGAGTAAAAATAGGAAGTGAGAAATTCAGACAAAGAAAAAAAACATTTAGAAGGGAAATCGAAGGAAAAGGTAAGTGAACCAACAATGCACTAGCTTAAAGGAACCTATTTAGAAAATAAAAAACTAACCTTTACAACCCCTTTAATTTGAGGGTATTTTCATCCAAATCAGGTGACTGGTGTAGGAATTCCAACAGTTTGCATATGTGCCTCCCACTTTTTAAGGGACCAAAAGTTATGGGACAGATTAACAATCATAAATCAAACTTTCACTTTTTAATACTTGGTTGCAAATCCTTTGCAGTCAATTACAGCCTGAAGTCTGGAACGCATAGACATCACCAGACGCTGGGTTTCATCCCTGGTGATGCTCTGAAGTCTTCTCTTGATTGTTGACTTTGACACACATACACCTACCTCCTGGAGAGTGTTCTTGTTCTGGCCAACTGTTGTGAAGAGTGTTTTCTTCACCAGGGAAAGAATTATTCGGTCATCCACCATAGTTGTTTTCCGTGGTCTTCCGGGTCTTTTGGTGTTGCTGAGCTCACCGGTGCGTTCTTTCTTTTTAAGGATGTTCCAAACAGTTGATTTGGCCACACCTAATGTTTTTGCTATCTATCTGATGGGTTTGTTTTGTTTTTTTACCCTAATGATGGCTTGCTTCACTGATAGTGACAGCTCTTTGGATCTCATATTGAGAGTTGACAGCAACAGATTCCAAATGCAAATAGCACACTTGAAATGAACTCTGGACCTTTTATCTGCTCCTTGTAAATTGGATAATGAGGGAATAACACACACCTGGCCATGGAACAGCTAAGCAACCAATTGTCCCATTACTTTTGGTCCCTTAAAAAGTGGGAGGCACATATACAAACTGTTGTAATTCCTACACCGTTCACCTGATTTGGATGTAAATACCCTCAAATTAAAGCTGAACGTCTGCAGTTAAAGCACATCTTGTTTGTTTCATTTCAAATGCATTGTGGTGGTGTATAGAGCCAAAAAGATTATAATTGTGTCGATGTCCCAATATTTATGGACCTGACTGTAACTGTGGGGGATGAACTGATGGAGAAAATGAAAGTACAGTTGTTAGGTGTGGGTAGGATAGGCTTCTCTGAAGAGGAGGGTTTTCAGGGATCATCTAAAAGCTAATAGAGTAGGAGATAATCAGATGGGTTGGGTTAAGGAGTTCCATAGGATTGGAGAGGCTCTGGAAAAGTCCTGGAGGTGAGCATGGGAGGAGGTGACGAGGGAGCAAGAGAGCAGGAAGTCTTGTGAGGAAGGAAGAGAACAATTAGGTTGGTATTTTGAGACTAGGCTAGTGATGTAGCTGGGGGCTCAATTGTGGATGGCTTTGTAAGTAGTTGTTATTAACCACTTTAGAACCACTTTAGGGTCTCATATCTAGAGGTGTGACTCTAGACTCAAAGCAATAGCACATTCATATTTGAGCAAACAAAAACTATTTAAAATCAGTTTTTCTTTTTTTGGGATTTAATAAAAATCACAGAAGTGTTCCACTCTCACAGCAGTTTTCAGCCCTCAACAACCTCTTTTTGTTTTCCACTTTTTTGCATTGCAGAAAGCTGTGTAGATATAGCCAAAATACCTATTGACTGCCAATTTCTCAGCAGCTGATAACTGATTGTTATAACTTTCACTAGAGGTATTATTGCAGTCATATGGGAAAAGATTATATATTTATTTGTAATGTTAAATCGGGTTACTGCCAATTTTTGCTGTGAGAATTTTCCTTTGAATTGCTTTAAAAATTTGCATTTTGTACCAAAATTTGTGTTTGAGGTAAATTTCAGCTATATATCCAAACAGATTTTGTATATGTGATTTAAAACACATGTATGGCACATGTGTGGACTGGTGCAAGGAAAAAGTGGGGAAAATAAAATAAGAGTCTGCATTTTGCCAAACACTGCACTTTTCTAAATGTGCTAGTGGACAAATGAGCTAAAATACAGCAAATGTGTTAAAATACAGTACTATATTAATATTGAAAGTGTCCTTAAACTGCTGGATCTTTGCTTGTATAAAGCAATGCACCACTTCGCCCAAATACTTTTTGTAATTACTTGTTTAGGCATTCTCATGTTTATTTCTTTTGTTTGTATTGGTATGACACAAAAAGTGGAGAAATAAAAAGCCAAATCTGACACATTCCATGCAAAACTCCAAAAATGGACTGAATAAAATTATTGGCACCCTCACTCTAATATTTGGTAGCACAACCCTTGGACATCAATGAGTTTCTTACACCTCTCTACTGTAATTTTGGACCACTCTTCTTTCAGCAACTGCTTCAGGTCTCTCAGATTGGAAGGGTTCCTTTTCCCAATTGCTTTTTTGAGATCTCTCCACAGGTGCTCTATGGGATTTAGATCTAGACTCATTGTTGGCCAGTTCAGTACTCTCCAACGCTTTTTCTTAAACCATTACTGGGTGCTTTTTGACATGTGCTTTGTGTCATTGTCCTGCTGTAAGACCCACAACCTCTGGACCCAATTTTCTGACACTGGGCCCTACATTGCATCCCAGAATTCTTTGGTAGTCTTCAGATTTCATAATACCATGCACACGGTCAAGATATCCAGTGTCTGAAGCAGTAAAGCAACCCCAAAACATCAGTCAACCTCCACCATATTTGACTGTAGGGACTATATTCTTTGATTTAAAGGCCTCATATCTTTTTCTGAACACAGTAGAATGATGGGCTTTACCAAAAATCTGTAAATTTGTTTCCTCTGTCCACAGCACATTCTCCCCAAAAGGATTTTGGCTTCCTCAGGTAAGTTTTGGTAAACTCTTTGATCAATTTTTTTCTTTCATACACATCCAGGGAGATTATCTATAGTTCCATGGGGTGTAAACGTCTTGACAATGTTGCACATTGTGGACAATGTGGACACAGGAACATTAAGATCTCTGGAGATGGACTTGTAACCTTGAGATTGTCCACGCTTTTCCACAATCCTCAGACAATTCTTGGCTGCTCTTTCTTTTCTCCATGCACCGTGTGTCACACAGAGACACACAACAGAAAGGTTAAGTACATTTTTCACCATTTTAACTGGTTGCCGATGTGATTTATTTATTGACAGCACCTGTTAATTAATACAGGTGAGTGTAATTACAAATTACAGGAGCATCACAAACTTGTAATTCAATTATTTCTTACAATTTTGACAAGGTACGAATAATTTTGTCCAGTCCATCTTTGGAGTTTTGCGTGGAATGTGTCAGATTTGGCTTTTTGTTTCTCCATTTTTTGTGTTATACCAATACAAACAAAAGAAATAAACGTGAGAATGCCTAAACATTTGTAATTGCAACACTTTTCAGGGCAAAGTGGTGCATTATCATAAATGCAGGGGTGGTAATATTTTGGCCATCAGTGTACTTACTGAAAATATCTTGATTGTATATTTGCTTTTTAAATGTGTATATTGTAGTTAATGGAATTGCTGTGAAATATAAAGGTAATTACTGAGATTGAAAATTATCTCTTTTGCAATGTACAACGTTTACTTCGCACCAGCTATTCTCAACCAGGGTTCCTTCAACGGTTGCTAAGGGTTCCTTGAACTGTGGCTATCTGACCTCCCATTTGATGGTGTCTGCATGATTCTAGATCAAGCACCACTTGGTAGAGCCAGCAGCATGACACCATGTCTATGTGATATATGTATACTAAAGTTGTTTTTTTATGCTGCATTAGTATTGATTTACAGGACTTTTTACAGATTCTTTGGAATCTATGAAACTTCACTTGCTTTGTAGTTCCAACGCAAGCGAAGTTTAATGTATCTTTTGGTGATATTTTTTTAAGCAGTGGTATGGCTGCAGTAAGTCCATTCTACCAATTTAAAACTGGGGCCATAATTATATATTAATAGAGAAGGTAGGGGGCAACTGGTGCAAATATGTAACTGCAATTTTTAACTGAATTGTCATTGTTGGATCAAAACAAAAAGATTTGGGTGGAGACCAATGTTCTGGTAGCATTAACCTCCCAGGGATATATATATTACATAATTTGCAGAAACAAATAACTTTGTAATTTAAGTGTAAACACATACCAAAAAAAATATTAAAAAAAATATATAGTTTTATTGTAACAAAAAAGGATTAGCTTTTAAAAAGTAGTGTACACAATGCATAAATAGCCTTCTGCTATTTGGTAATTAGGTAATGTGCTTCCTCAGTCCCTTTCTCTTGTCTCAAAAGTGGGACTTCAGGGGTCTGTTTAGACCCCTGATTTCTCACCAAATAACCCCCAACAGCCTTGTGAAAAAAATGTAAAATATTATTACATTAAAATTTGTTTCAAAAAATAAAGGCTATTAAAAAATAATTTATGTATTGTGAAAAATCAGACTAAAATATCTAGTCAGACTAAAAAGCCAAGCCCAATATGTAGCATAATTTAGCCATACAAAGTAAATAATAATAATACTGCGCCAACCTGAAAATATTAAGTAGTAAAAGCAGCCAAACACCAAAAATCAGACAAGATAATAAAGTATATAAATGTTATAAAGTGTGGCGCTAATGAAAATAAGGTGAGAAACCTTAATGGGTGAAACATGAAAATACACAGTGTAATGTGATATAATCAAATATGAACGTGCAACATAAAATAATAGCGTGAAAAATACCATGTGGAATACTAATTAGTAGCCACCTTAATCTGTCTGTGATTGATAGCACAGACTATTGATCTTAAAATCAAGAAATTAATGAATATATGCAAAACAAATAAATTCGTGAAAATTAGTAAGACATAAAGGCAGATTCGTATGGGGCATCACAGGTGAGTGTATGTCCATTGGATTGCCATACAGCAAATAGAGTTCAGAAATCGGGATCCAATAGAGAATTTTCGGTGACTGCAGGATATACTGTAAAGGTGAATGAATCGGATGTTCTATGCAGACATATGAAGTGTGTATCATCACCCGGGAGTGCCTTCACCTTGGGCCAATAGGGGAGAAAAAGGTACTCTTACCAGCCAGAGTGGATCCAGCACACCGTACGGCGGTGGATCATCAGAGCTTTGTCCACTCCATGGACGGAAAGGGCAACGGGGATCTGTAAAGCACCTCCTCCTAGTGCTGACAGCACTCCTATTCCGTATCTCCAAGCCAGAGGGGAAATCCAAGTATCGTGCAGTAATCACTTCATTTAGTAATGACCATGAAAAAAAGGAAAAATCCTCCGCATGGTAATCCATAAAAGTTCAAACAGTTTGGACATCAACAAAAAATCCATAAAAACCCAATACAGGAAAGCAGCGTGGTAAGTACAGCTGGAGCTGGCGGATAAACCCGACCGGTTTCGTCCAAACAGACTTCAACTGGGGTATACTAGAGCTCTCGGTCCTCCACGCTTATATAAAGGAAGAAATCGTACAATAATTGAAAACAGACATATCTTACTGCAATTCCCGCTTCCGGGATCACCACGTCCTATGAGAAAAGCGAATGGTGATGTAAGTACAGCCCCAGTGATGCCAGACCAATAGGACCGCTTAGCATCACCAGGGAGCTCCACTGCGTCATCAATCTCTATCTGTATGGCCATCTGCATATAGAGGTGTGTCAGTAACACATGATGCTCCCTCGTGACTCGAGCATCCAACCGCAAGGCATGCTGGGATATGTAGTCTCGTGAGAAGCCAAAGACTATAACACAGAGATCAATTACCCAGTATCAGGCTGAGTACTTACCGAGGCCGAGATGCCGAGAGTGGTTCACCCTTGCACCCAAGCGCACTCCGCCCCCTGGAGGTGAGACAGGGAGAGGACCGCACGAGGGAGCACTGGCCACCAGCAGGTAGAGGTGTCTTGCTGAAGAATCTGGCAGGGATGAGTAGACCGAAGAACAGGCTGGGAGTCAAACACCAAGGGTAGACAGGTTCAATCAGCAACCAGTAGCAAGGGCACAAGTCCGATTAGGAGTTTAGCAGAAAGCACCAGACTAGTCAGGTTAAGCAAGAAGTCCAGGGTACAGGCAGAAGGTAGAGGGCTGGAGACAGGCAGCAGATCCGGGTCACAGGCCGAGGGTCAAGCACAAGGAGAGAGGCAGAAGTCCGTTAAGCAAGCCAAGGGGTCAGGTTCAGGAGAAGCAGAAGCGTAGTCAAATCCGGTCCGGGTCACAACAGGAGAACTTAACTTATTTCAGGCACTAGGAAACACAGCAACGCTGACAAACCAGCAACCAGATAGTGTCACTGCGTCTGTTTAAATAGGCCCGCCTGTAGTCCCATTGGCGCGCTATTGCGCACGCGCATTCGCCGGTGCGCGCACCCGAGAACGCCGAAGCGCCGTCCCGCCGCGTACGCGCATGCGCCGATGCGCTGTTTCGCCGCGCATGCGTACTGAGCGCAGATTGGTGACAACAGACGGGGAATTTCCCTGACAGTGCCCCCCCCCCGAGGGGCGGACTCCGGACGCCCAGATTGGCCATTAGTTCCGGATGTTCTTGGTGAAAGGCTCGTATTAAGCGAGGAGCATGCAAGTTCCTGGATGGCTCCCAGGAGTTGTCTTCCGGGGGGTACCCTTTCCATTTAATTAAGTATTGTAACTGTCTGCCTTTTTTCCTACAGCCCAGGATGGATTCCATCTCAAATTCTTTTTCCACATCTACTTCAACTGGTGGAGGAGGACGTTCATCTCCTCCAGGAAAGGCGTTGGGAATGACGGGTTTTAATAAAGATGAGTGGAACACAGGGTGAATCCTATAGGAATCAGGTAATGTTCAAAAGCCACAGGATTAATAGCTCGTTTGATCTTGAAGGGCCCGATGAATCTAGGGCCGAGCTTCAGAGAGGGAATAGGCAATCTGAGGTTGGCGGCGGAAAGCCAAACTTTTTCCCCGACTCTAAACGCCGGGTTTTCCTTCCTCCCCCGGTCATAAAATTTCTTGTAGGATCCTTGGGCATTCCGCATCATCTCCTGGAGTCTTTGGAAATTCGCCTGGACAGAGGCCACTCGGTCCTGGATTGCGGGAACAGGGCTCTCGGGGATGTTTTCAGGGAGGAAGGAGGGATGAAAACCGAAATTGGCCCAAAAGGGGGTTTGATTGGTAGCAGAATGTATTGAATTGTTATAGGCAAACTCTGCGTAAGGAAGTAGGGATGCCCATTCATCCTGGGAAGCAGAGCAGAAACAACGGAGGTATTGCTCCAGGGTCTGATTGGTTCTTTCTGTCTGGCCGTTGCTTTGGGGGTGATACGCTGACGAGAGGCAGGTTTTGACTTCTAGTGACTTGCAGAGTTCCTTCCAGAATTTCAAAGTGAACTGGACACCTCTGTCGGAGGTGATACTCTTTGGTATTCCGTGAAGCCTGGTTATCTCCTTAAAAAAGATTTGAGCAGTATCCATGGCTGAAGGTGTCCCAATCATCGGTAAGAAGTGAGCCATTTTTGAGAGGCGGTCAACAACGACCAGAATCGTGGTAAACCCTCCGGAGGAAGGCAAGTCCACGATAAAGTCCATGGACACGTCCGCCCAAGGGCACTCAGGAATGGGTAAGGGCTTGAGCAGGCCCCAACTCTTGGTGTTCGACCCCTTGTTACGCTGACACTGAGTGCAGGAAGCGACATAAGACTTACAATCTTGCCTCCAGCCTGGCCACCAGAAGGAGCGGGAGACAATTTCCGACGATTTACGTGCTCCGAAGTGACCGGCCAGTTTGAGATCGTGGAAGGTCCTCAAGACCAGCGGTCTTGTTTCCAAAGGGATGAAAATCTTGTCCTGGGACCAGAATAGATCGTCCCGCTTTTCCAGGGAGGTAGTGACCGGATCAGAGCAGAGCCCAGAAGCGATTTTAATAGAGGTGAGCAGATCGGCCCGGGGAATCAACAGAAAGTTCTGAGCTGACAGAATGGTGCCCGGTTGCGCCGACTGAGGGGTTTCCGGAAACATCCTGGATAGCGCATCCATCTTCCCATTTTTGGAGCCGGGTCTATAGGAAATGTGAAAGTTGAACCGGGTGAAGAAAAGGGCCCAACGGGCCTGCCTGGGGCGTAGACGTTGAGCTGTTCTTAGGTACTCTAGATTTTTATGATCTGTGAAGATCATGATGGGGTGTACTGCCCCCTCCAGAAGGTATTGCCATTCCTCCAGTGCGAATTTTATGGCCAGTAATTCCCGGTCCCCTACATCATAGTTTCGCTCCGGGGACTCAATTTTTTAGAGGCAAAGGCTACTGGATACAGGAGAGCCTTGGGGCCACATCTTTGAGAGAGGATGGCTCCGATGGCTGTCTAAGAGGTGTCCACTTCCAGGGTAAACGGCAGTAGAGGATCCGGGTGCTGAAGTACTGGTGCTGAAGTGAAGACGTCCTTGAGGCGGGAGAAGGCCTCTTGAGCTTCTGGAGACCAGTGAAAATGGTTATTTTGCCGGGTAAGTTGGGTTATTGGGGCCACAATGGAGGAAAAGCCCACGATGAATCTCCTATAGAAGTTGGCGAAGCCTATAAACCGCTGTACCCCCTTCTTGTTGGTTGGGGCTGGCCAGTCCTGGATGGCCTTCACCTTCTGCGGGTCCATCGCGACCCCATCGATGGAAATGATAAAGCCGAGGAACTGTACGGTGGTTTTTTCGAACTCACATTTCTCGGCTTTGAGGTACAGTTTGTGCTTCCGAAGGATGGTGAGAACCTTCATGACATGAGTCCGGTGGAGTTCGATGTTAGTGGAAAAGATGAGGATATCGTCCAGGTACACTACTAAGAAGTCGTCAAGGTGCTGTCTGAAAATATCGTTGACTAAGTGTTGGAAAGTGGCTGGAGCATTACAAAGTCCGAACGGCATGACCGAATACTCGAAGTGTCCGAAACGAGATCTAAAGGCGGTTTTCCACTCGTCTCCAGCCCTGATTCTGATAAGATTATAGGCCCCCCGTAGATCCAGTTTGGAAAAGACCCGAGCAGATCGGAAGCACTGAAATAGCTCCGGAATAAGGGGTAGTGGGTACCTGTTCTTAATGGTAATTTTGTTTAGGTCCCAGTAATCGATACAGGGTCTTAAGGATCCGTCTTTCTTTTCCACAAAGAAGATTCCTGCACCGGCTGGAGAGGAAGAAGGGCGAATGAATCTTTTCTGGAGGTTTTCATCAATATAAGCCTTGAGGGCTTTCAACTCGGTTTCGGACAGCGGGAAGATACGTCCGAACGGAATTTTAGAGCCCGGCAAGAGATCGATAGGGCAATCATAGGGCCGATGAGGTGGTAGATGGTCGGCTTGCTGCTTATCGAATACGTCCCGGAATTCCAGATAGACTGAGGGAACATGCTGTAGGTTGTCCGGCTTGGCAATCATGGAAGCGCAGACCATAGAGGCTGAGGCAAGACAATGCTGGGAACAATAGGAGGAGGTGAAGCTAACCTCTTTCTTTGCCCAATTTATGAGGGGCTCGTGTGCCTGTAGCCAGGGAAGGCCCAGGATGATGGGGAACATCGGGGAAGGTATGAGGTCTAACCGGAGAAGTTCTTGGTGACCTGAATCAGAGATGGCAAGGATGAGTTTGGTTTCCTGCGTGATCAGCCCCGAACGGGGCAAGGACCCATCCGCCAGGTGGATCTGAAGGCAGTGGTCCTTAGGTTGAGTGGGGACATGGAGTCTTGAGGCCAAGGCAGAGTCCAGGAAGCAGCTGCAGGCTCCAGAATCAATAATTGCCGGGAGGCGGATTGCCCCTTCCGGCAGCTGTAGAGACATAAAGAGAATGACATAAGACTGAGGGTTGTCAGAGATTTGATAGTTCAAAGTGTCTTTAGAAATAGACTTACTAGGTCTTACTGGGCAGTTGAGAAGGAAGTGGCTGGCACCCCCGCAGTATAGGCACAGGTTGGCCTGGCGCCTTCGCTGTTTTTCCTCAGGAGTCAGGGGAGACCGAACCAACCCGAGCTGCATGGGTTCTGGTTCAGGAAGAGGTGTGACTGCGGGCGCAGAGGTTGGTGGGTAGTGAGGTACAGTCCTGGATGGATGCCAGCTGGGACGAGGAGATTGAAATCGCTCCGCCCGTCGTTCACGCAGACGCCTATCGAGTTGTATGGCGGATTGGATCAAGTTCTCCAAGGTAGTGGGGGTTTCGATCCTGGCCAGCTCGTCCTTGAGAGTCTCAGATAGTCCCTGGCGGTATTGGTATCTGAGGGCCGCCTCATTCCATTTGGTGTCGGCGGACCATTTCCTAAATTCCGACGTGTAGTCTTCCACCGGTCTTCTCCCCTGAGTTAGGCTATGGAGGACGGACTCAGCCGTGGCTGATCGCTGGGGATCATCGTATAGTTGAGCCATATTCTCAAAAAATGTCTCTACTGAGTCCAATATGGGGCTCTGTTGCTCCATCAGGCCATGGGCCCAGGCTTGAGGGTCATCCGTTAAGAGAGAGATGATAAACCCCACTTTTACTGCTTCCGAAGAGAAGATCCTTGGTTGGAGGGCAAGGTAGAGGGAGCAGGCGTTTTTAAAGGCCCGGTACTTTTTGCGGACACCCGAAAAACGTTCCGGAATAGGGACCCTGGGTTCAGGGGTGGCCATCACTACTGTAGAACTCGTAGGTACTTGGGAGTTGGTGGCAGTGTTGGCAGAGGTGGCAGCTGAGGGGGCTGGTCCTAGGAGACCGGTGAGCTGTTGAAGACGGCCATCAATGTGAGTGTACCCCTCTTGGAGTCTTTGGACGGTGTCCGTTAAGGTGGAGACCTGCTGGCAGAGGGTGTCAAATGGGGAACGCACTCTGTCGGCCTCAGACATCTGGCTGGTTTGTACTATCAGGCTGAGTACTTACCGAGGCCGAGATGCCGAGAGTGGTTCACCCTTGCACCCAAGCGCACTCCGCCCCCTGGAGGTGAGACAGGGAGAGGACCGCACGAGGGAGCACTGGCCACCAGCAGGTAGAGGTGTCTTGCTGAAGAATCTGGCAGGGATGAGTAGACAGAAGAACAGGCTGGGAGTCAAACACCAAGGGTAGACAGGTTCAATCAGCAACCAGTAGCAAGGGCACAAGTCCGATTAGGAGTTTAGCAGAAAGCACCAGACTAGTCAGGTTAAGCAAGAAGTCCAGGGTACAGGCAGAAGGTAGAGGGCTGGAGACAGGCAGCAGATCCGGGTCACAGGCCGAGGGTCAAGCACAAGGAGAGAGGCAGAAGTCCGTTAAGCAAGCCAAGGGGTCAGGTTCAGGAGAAGCAGAAGCGTAGTCAAATCCGGTCCGGGTCACAACAGGAGAACTTAACTTATTTCAGGCACTAGGAAACACAGCAACGCTGACCAACCAGCAACCAGATAGTGTCACTACGTCTGTTTAAATAGGCCCGCCTGTAGTCCCATTGGCGCGCTATTGCGCACGCGCATTCGCCGTTGTGCCGTTGCGCGCACCCGAGAACGCCGTCCCGCCGCGTACGCGCATGCGCCGTTTCGCAGCGCATGCGTACTGAGCGCAGATTGGTGACAACAGACGGGGAATTTCCCTGACACCCAGCTTATCATGATGTCTACATCCACACATATTCCAGTGAATAGACTGGGATGCGTAATCTCGCGATAAGCCCAAATGCCATGATCGCAGAGATACGCTACCCAGCCAATCTGTGTGTTGACACACATCAGATCACCATAGTAGTGTGTGTAAACATCCGCATAGCGTAAGTATATCGGTGGTACATCATGCACCCTCATGACTCAGGCGTCAACACGCAAAGCAGACTGGGAGATGTAGTCCAATAGTAGGCACCAAGGCTGTGGCCACAAAGAATCAGTTGCGCAGCCTATCTCCCTGAAACAAATTTTAATAGGTGAGTTAGGGCGTAAGGTCTTGCGGTAAGCTTAAAAGCTAAATCACAGAGATCCACCGCCCAACCTGTCTACATGTCAGCGTGTATCCGGTGACATGGAAGCAACTATGCAGTTAATATTACAAAAACATATATGTATAATCCTATGATGGATATTAAAATTAACTAAATAAAAAATATGTTAAAATATTAAAAGATTAAAATATTTAAAAATATTCAAAAATAAATTTTTGTTTTGAAACGGACTAGATATCCCGGAAGTGAGAATTTGCACCCAGAAAATGTCCCCTAAGATATTTGGTGACACACATAGCCAGAAATACTTCATACAATTCATTGAAGCCACCATATTACATCCCAAAGAAATAAGATATATCAATATATTGCATGTAAAGGAAAAAAACTCTATAACACATTTGCTAATCAGTGAGTGATATTACCGTATTTTTCCGTGTATAAGACGCCCCCATGTATAAGACGCCCCCAACTTTTCCAACCCAAAATCAAGAAATCAATGTTTTAAACATAGGTAAAACAGAACACATTTTTATTTAGTAACGTTTACATACCAGTATATTATGCAGCATATCACTTTATTCAGCCTCTGTTGCATCAATGTTCTCTTCTTCATCACTAGTTCCAGACAGAATTTCTTCAACTTCTTTTGCATCACTGCTGGCTTCTGAATCACTGTTTATATATGTGAGATCATCCTCAGTTCCGTCCATGGCATTGCTGATTCCACATTTCTTGAAGGACTTCACAATCACCTCTTGTTTGACGCCATGCCATGAGTTTAGGACCCAATTGCAGACCTCAGTAATGGTTGGTTTATTCACTCTTCCTACCGGTGTCAAGTTATCACCTGCTTTTTGCATCCATCTACTCCATTCTTCTCTCATCAGGACCTTAAATGTGTCATGGATATGCAGTAGTGTTTGTCTGTCAGCTTACCTTCCTTCCCATGTGTTCATCTTAGAGGCCTGAGCCCTTTCACCTGGCTTCCTTTATAATCTCCTCCCAGCCAGACTCCACCCCAGGCCCTATCACAGAACACTATATTAACCTGTGCACTGCAAGCCTGCTTTGCTGATCAACGTGTTTGTTAGGCATTGTGTGTTTGGGTTCCTGCCTGCCGTGTGCTACGTCTGTCTCTCTGTTACATATTTGGCTTGTCCCCGACTATCCCTGTCTGCTCGTGACCCTTGACCTTCGGCTCGTTCTTTCGTTATCCTTGTCTGCTTGTGGCCCCTGACCTTCAGCTTGTTATTCGGTTCTCTCATATCTTGTGCTGCTGCTTCCCCTCTTTTCCCCTTATCCTACGGGGCGTGAGCTAGGAAACTCCAGGGGCCGCGACCTGGTCCCAGCCTGCAGCATATCATCCTCACCACTAGAGGCCCTGGAGAAGACCTGCTGGGTCTTAGACTCCGCGCCCTGGGGAATCTTGGCTCTAGCTTCCGTTAGGATCCCGGTTGTGCTCCTCTGGTCCCGCTTTCCACAACCACCCAGTTTCCTATCCGCAGCAGTCAGCCATAGGGTTCACTACCTTGCGGTGCACTCCTGTCCCCCTACGGTGTGCATCTGTCACCTGGCCACAGGTGACCTTGACAAAATGGCTTGTTTATTGAAACATCTATTGGCTGTAGCTGACCTGTAAGTCCACCAGGAATAACTGCTAGGTATGTTCGCAAATCTGATGCAACCCTTTTAGTCTTTTCTGTTAAATGTGCTCGGAATTGATCATAGACAAGTAGAGCTGGCTTCTTTAAGCGCCCTCCAGGTCTTCTGGACCAAACCTTTGCAAACCAAATGGCCATAATGTCTTCATTCATCCATCCCTTCTCTTGAACTTGCACAATAATACCAGGTGGTATGGTCTCTTTAGGATAGGTTTTCCTCTTAAAAATAAGCATAGGAGGCAGTTTAGTACCATCTGCACAGCATGCAAGCACAGCAGTATAGTGTGTCTTTTTATGGCCACTTGTTTTGATTGCCACTGTTTTTATTCCTTTCACATCAACAGTTCTGTTGGAAGGCACATCAAAATTGAGAGGGACCTCATCTATGTTTGCAATCTGACTTGGTTCGAAATCATATTTTTTCCTAAATTGTATGACATAGGAGTGAAACTGTTGGATTTTATCCTCATAAACTGGTGGCATTTTCTGAGCTAAATTTGTTCGTGTTCTCATGGCCAACCCTTCTCTCCTCATGAAATTGAAGCACCATTTTGCCTTTCCTGTAAAATCAACAATGTTAATTTCGCTTGCAAACATTCTTGCCTGACATTGAATAAGCTTGGTTGACACACATAAGCCACTCTGGCGCTGCTCCAAAATCCAAGTCTTAAGCCTCTGCTCCAAATTTGTCCATTTTGCTGGTTTTCCTCTTAAGGCCTTCTTCTTTTTTGGCATCTTAAGGAGTTGTTCTTCCTGTCTTCTCCACTGTCTGATCATACTCTCAGTGGGGGGAGGTCCAAACTGTCTCTCTGCAGCTCTATTTCCATGCTCTTTTGCATAGCTGACAACATTCAGTTTGAATTTTGCAGAATAAGACAATCGCTTACTTTTATTATTCTGTGACATCTTGGGCTCAATATGCTCCGGTCTCCGATTAGCGCACTCTCCACGTCCAATAGGATCGCATCTGCACACTCTCCACACTCTCCACTTCCTCCTCCAACTCCAGCTGACGTCACTAACACAAAGCTCGTGATTGGAGGAAGCCGTTCGACGACCTATGACCCGCTACGCACCCGCGCGTCTCTCTCCAGGGCTGACTGACCGTGTATAAGACGCTGCTTGATTTTCAGTCTAATTATTTTGGCAAAAAGTAGCGTCTTATACACGGAAAAATACAGTATGCTCGATTAATGAAGGCATTAATGTCCCATTCCACATTAAGGCCACGAGGCCTATAACTTTTAAGCTGGTATATCCAGTAAGTTTCCAACTTGGACATCCCCCTCAAGCGGGACTCTCCCCTCCAACTGGAAACAAACTGATCTATGATTTGGAACGTGGTACCCTTGGGGTTCTTGTTATGGAACTCCAAGTAATGCCTTGGGACACTGTGGTTAGTCTTACGCTTTTTTATACTAGTTAGGTGCTCTCCTACCCTTATAGAGAAAGTGCGAATAGTGCGCCCTACATATTGTTTCCCGCATGGGCAGGTCGTAAATTTTTTAATTTGGTAACTGATCCCTGTAGATGTAGATCTGAAGGTATCAGTTTTTCGTCTCCCACAAGTATTAATTTGACACACCTTGCACTTCCTGCAAGGGTAATACGCTTTTAAATGTGGGAAAAAAACTGGTACCACTGAAGGATCCATAATACTGGGTGCAATGTGATTTCTCAATGAGGGTGCTCCTCAATACGTTACCCCTGCCTTTTCAGGGAGTGTAGGGCCCAAAATCTGATCATTTTTTAGTACCTTCCAATGTTTTTGAAAAATGTCCCTTATTTGCTTATGTTGGACAGAATATGTAGTAAAGAAAGACCATTTATATTTAGAATCCTGTACTGGTTTGTTCCGTTCTCTAATTAGAGAATCCCTCTCAATCGTAACAATCTGTTTAATCTCTTCCTCTATATTAGAGGCTTGATATCCCTTATCTACAAACCTAGACTTGAGTAGACTTGAGTATATTGGCTTGGTAGTAGAAGTCCGAGAGATTAGAACAATTGCGCCTAATTCTCAAAAGTTGGCTCCGTGGCACAGATTGCAACCACGCTGGATGGTGACAACTATCAACCGGAATGTATCCATTCCGCTCGGTTGGCTTTTCTAAATCCAGAAAATGTATGGACCTAAAACTAGCCTCATAAGACAGGCTAATACCAACATCGTTATCATTTAAGGTAGACATGAAAGTGTTCAGAGAAACCTCATTACCCTTCCATAGGAGGAGGATATCATCTATGTATCGAACCCAGAGTATAATCTCGGGTCGATTGAAGGCATAGAGGACATCCTCCTCCCATTTAGCCATAAAAATGTTGGCTAGACTGGGAGCAAACTTTGCTCCCATTGCAACCCCCTTTTGTTGTAAAAAGAAATCACCATTATACCAGAAATAATTGTGGTGGGTAGCAAACTGTAAAAGGTCCATTATACGAAGACCAAAAATTGCCGCTCCAGGCAGATTAAGTTTTGGAAAGATGTTTCTCTCTCAGAGACCAAGGGTGCTGGCAATGCACATAGCAATGAAAACAAAAATGGTGAGGACAGCCGCACTCCAATCCAACGTATGTTTATTGAAGAAAGACAGACACTACAAAAGCTATGAGTAAACACTGAACAAGTGTGAAACGCGTCAGCTGTCCTGGTTTATGCTGGTTTTTGTAGTGCCTGTCTTTCTTCAATAAACATACGTTGGATTGGAGTGCGGCTGTCCTCACCATTTTTGTTTTCATTGTAAAAGGTCCATGATATATCTTTTTTGGGTACCTGAAAGATCAGTGACCCTGGATAGAAATAAACCAACGGCCGACAGACCTAATTCGTGTGAAATACACGTATATAGTGAGGCAACATCTGCCGTAACAAGCAGGATGTCCTCGCTATACTTAACCTGTTGTAACCGTGAAATGACATGACGGGTGTCCTTTAGATATGACGGTATAGACTTCACAATAGGTTGAAAATGGAAATCTATATATCTCCCTATTCGGGAGGTCACAGAGTCGATTCCACTAATTATTGGACGACCCGGAGGGTGGCTAGCATCCTTGTGTATTTTCGGTAAATAATACATTATAGGGATGCGTGGAGCAACAGGAATTAAGTAGTCTACTTTCACCTTTCACTTATATCACCATTCGCTTTTCTCATAGGACGTGGTGATCCCGGAAGTGGGAATTGCAGTAAGATACGTCTGTTTTCAATTATTGTACGATTTCTTCCTTTATATAAGCGTGGAGGACGGAGAGCTCTAGTATACCCCAGTTGAAGTCTGTTTGGACGAAACCGGTCGGGTTTATCCGCCAGCTCCAGCTGTCCTTACCACGCTGCTTTCCTGTATTGGGTTTTTATGGATTTTTTTGTTGATGTCCAAACTGTTTGAACTTTTATGGATTTAGAATAAATCTTTGTGGATTTACACCATGCAGAGGATTTTTCCTTTTTTTCATGGTCATTACTAAATGAGGTGATTACTGCACGATACTTGGATTTCCCCTCTGGCTTGGAGATACGGAATAGGAGTGCTGTCAGCACTAGGAGGAGGTGCTTTACAAATCCCCGTTGCCCTTTCCGTCCATGGAGTGGACAAAGCTCTGATGATCCACCGCCGTACGGTGTGCTGGATCCACTCTGGCTGGTAAGAGTACCTTTTTCTCCCCTATTGGCCCAAGGTGAAGGCACTCCCGGGTGATGATACACACTTCATATGTCTGCATAGAACATCCGATTCATTCACCTTTACAGTATATCCTGCAGTCACCGCAAATTCTCTATTGGATCCTGATTTCTGAACTCTATTTGCTGTATGGCAATCCAATGGACATACACTCACCTGTGATGCCCCATACGAATCTGCCTTTATGTCTTACTAATTTTCACGAATTTATTTGTTTTGCATATATTCATTAATTTCTTGATTTGAAGATCACTAGTCTGTGCTATCAATCACAGACAGATTAAGGTGGATACTAATTAGTATTCCACATGGTTTTTTTCACGCTACTCTTTTATGTTGCACGTTCATATTTGATTATATCACATTACACTGTGTATTTTCACGTTTCACCCATTAAGGTTTCTCACCTTATTTTCATTAGCGCCACATAACATTTTTATAATTTAGCCATGCCCGCTGTTTGCTGTGGCGCACTACGGGCGCCACATATTACCATCTCCCTGGTAGGGGCCCCAGTGCATTACTTTGCCCAAAGGCCTATGATTCTGTTAAGCTACCACGGATGAGGGCACAGACAGCAACAAAAACCCTCTCTATGCTATCGGAAACTAAAGAAAAGTTTTAACTTTAATCTTTATATTAAACATTACTCCACAGCCGCTCCTAAACATTACGAAGTAGGAAGACCATGTAAGGATTTTTGGGCAGGTAAAAAGCACATTAAAGTGGTTGTAAACCCTTTATTTTTTTTATTTTTTTTACTAACCTGCAAGACAAAGCTATAATGAGCTAGTATGACTAGCATACTAGCTCATTATGTACCACTTACCTTCGATCGGGGCCCCCGAAGTCGTCCGTGTCCCTCTTCTAGCCGCATCCATCGCTGCGGCGATAGCCGGAATGTTACTTCCGGGTATCGCCGCTGCAGCCAATCACAGCGAAGACGTGACTCCGCGCATGCGCGCGTGAGCTGTCGAATTCGGCTACATCGTCGAATGTTGCGACCTAGCCGAATTTGTGAATGGGGTGACGTCAGCGTCGCCGCATTTACATACAAATATCTCCTTAACCGTGTAGGTTAAGGAGATATTTCATGCACCTACAGGTAAGCCTTAATCTAGGCTTACCTGTAGGTCTTTGTTTAAAAAGTGGGTTTACAACCACTTTAAAAGGTAACCAATTTTTTTTTTTTATATTCTTCTATATTAATGGGAACTTGCAGCAAATATAAAGTAGGTGTTATCTCAATTCGGCTGCAAAAGTGGAAATACGCTTTGACCACTTCTGGACCGCCCGCTGTATACATACGTCATTACTTTAACCACTTAAGCCCCGGACCATTTTGTCTGGTTAAAGACCAGGCCCCTTTTTGCGATTCGGCACTGCGTCGCTTTAACTGATAATTGCGTGGTCGTGCGATGTGGCTCCCAAAACAAAATTGACGTCCTTTTTTTCCCACAAATAGAGCTTTCTTTTGGTGGTATTTGATCACCTCTGCGTTTTTTTTTTTTTGCGCTATAAACAAAAATAGAGCAACAATTTTGAAAAAAATTCAATATTTTTTACTTTTTGCTATAATAAATATCCCCAAAAAATAAATAAAAAAACAGTGTGACATAAAATATTGCAAAAACCGCCATTTTATCCTCTAGGGTCATTGCTAAAAAAATATTTATAATGTTTGGTGGTTCTAACTAATTTTCTAGCAAAAAATACAAATTTTAACCTTTTTTTAATCTAAAGACAAACCTGATAACTTTTCCAAATTATCAGTTCAGTCAGTCTTGCAAGGACAATTTTTCCACTCTTTTTTTCTGCATTTAAAATAATTCAGAACAAACTGTTTTGCAGACATCTTTTACCAGTTTTTATGGACTTTCCGCTATTTTTGACCAAAATCTTCCCAATAATTTACACTACTCTTAACCTGGAATATCTTAAAGAAAGATGCTGAAGAAGGAACTTTCCTTGAGGTGCGCGTTTTTCTGTTTTGTTTTTTTCATGATTTTTTTCCTGTCTATAGCTAAACTTCTCTTTGATGTTACAACATTACATGTCAGGATTTATAATATAAAGAAAAATTGGGCAATCCTCAGCAAAAAAAGTAGCATAAAATGTGACATAAAGAAGTCCTTTGCCTCCCCTGAACATTTCTCATCTAAAGATTTCTTCCTTGGTAATCCACTCTTTCCAGAATCTAGCCATTGTAATAGTTTCTTAAGAATCTTAGGGATCTTAGGTCAAGATACTAGAAGATGGTTCTGGTTTTAGGTTTTCTGCCGGTGGTGACAAATTAGTATCCAGGAGTGAAATTCTCACATCAAGGAAACTGAGCACCTCATGTGGCTTTCAGGCTGTTGGTTAAGGAAACTTGATATACCCCAAGCATATAATGTCCTGCTCTTCACTGATTCAGTCAACGATATTTTTTCTATTGAGACGTTATGTGCTATAATAATTATTGTTTTACACAGCATATATAACACATACTAATGTGGCCAAAAGTTTTGAGAATGACACAAATATTAATTTTCACAAAGTTTGCTGCGTGTTTTTAGATCTTTTTGTCAGATGTTACTATGGTATACTGAAGTTAAATTACAAGCATTTCATACGTGTCAAAGGCTTTTATTGACAATTACGTTAAGTTTATGCAATGAGCCAATATTTGCAGTGTTGACCTTTCTTTGTCAAGACCTCTGCAATTCCCCCTGGCATGCTGTTAATCAACTTCTGGGCCCCATCCTGACTGATGACAGCCCATTCTTGCATAATCAATGCTTGGAGTTTGTCAGAATTTGTGGGGTTTTTTTTTGTTCGCCCGCCTCTTGAGGATTGACCACAAGTTCTCAATGGGACTAAAGTCTGGGGAGTTTCCTGGCCATGGACCCAAAATTTCTATATTTTGTTCCCCAAGCCACTTAGTCATCACTTCAGCCTTATGGGAAGGCGCTCCATCATGCTGGAAAAGGCATTGTTCTTCACCAAACTGTTCTTGGATGGTTGGGAGAAGTTGTTCTCGGAGGATGTTTTGTACCATTCCTTATTCATGGCTGTGTTCCTAGGCAAAATTGTAAGTGAGCCCACTCCCTTGGCTGAGAAGCAACCCCACACATGAATGGTCTCAGGATGCTTTACTGTTGGCATGACACAGGACTGATGGTAGCACCAGGGACGTCGAGAGAGGGTGGCTAGGGGGGGCTGAATCCCCGAATGTGACCCCGAAAAGCTCGAATCTATGAAATGCTGCATTCCATTGTTAGCTCGGAGCGCAGGGATCCAATCTGATCACGAGTGCGGCCGTAAGTGGCCGAGTGTGGCCGAAAGTGGCCGAGTGCGGCCGAAAGTGGTCGAGTGCCATAGCGGCCGAAAGTGGCCGAGTGCGGCCGAAAGTGACCGAGTGCGGCCGAGTGCCATAGCAGGTCCCGCCTTCTGGAGCCTGCAGCACCAATGCCAGGACCGCGGGACGTGTGACATGACGTCCATCTTAGCCTGCAGGCTCCGGAAGGCGGGAATGCCACATCCCCGCTCCCCGCTCGGGCGGGTGGCTCTCCTCTCCTCCTCGGCTCGGCTTCTCTCTGACGAGTGACTGACTGACTGCCTGCTGTGAGCGCACACCACGGCTGAACTGAGGTAAGTCAGACAGTGTGTGTATGTATGTCATTGTCAGTGTATGTAGGTCAGTGTGTGTAGGTCAGGCAGGTCACTGGTCAGTGTTTGTAGGTCAGGCAGGTCAGGGGTCAATGTATGTAAGTCAGGCAGGTCAGTGGTCAGGCAGGTCAGTGGTCAGTGTATGTAGGTCAGGCAGGTCAGTGTATGTAGGTCAGGTAGGTCAGCGTATGTAGGTCAGTGTATGTAGGTCAGTGTATGTAGGTCAGTGTATGTAGGTCAAGCAGGTCAGTGTATGTAGGTCAGGTAGGTCAGTGTGTGTAGGTCAGGCAGGTCAGTGTATGTAGGTCAGTGTATGTAGGTCAGCAGGCAGGTCAGTGTATGTAGGTCAGGTAGGTCAGTGTATGTAGGTCAGCAGGCAGGTCAGTGTATGTAGGTCAGGCAGGTCAGTGTAATGGTCAGTGTTAGGCAGGTGTGTTTAATGATCAGCATTGATGGGCACTGGTAAGTCACACAACCCCACTGCCCAGCCCAAAAAAACAACACCCCCCCCCCTGTTCCTTTTGACTTCGGGCTGAAGCCCCTGGTCTTTTTGCCACCTAGCAACGCCCCTGGGTAGCGCTCATCTTTTCTTCTCCGTACAAGGTTTTTTCCGGATGCCCCAAACAACCGGAAAAGGGATTCATCAGAGAAAGTGGCTTTACTCCAGTCCTCAGCAGTCCAATCCCTGTACCTTTTGCAGAATACCAGTCTGTCCCCGATGTTTTTCCTGGAGAGAAGTGGCTTTTTTGCTTCCCTTCTTGACACCAGGCCATCCTCCAAACTCACACCTGCCTGCTGCCATTCCTAAGCAAGCTCTGCACTGGTGGTGCCCCAATCCCACAGCTGAATGAACTGTAGGAGACGGTCCTGGCGCTTGCTGGACTTCCTTGGGCGCTCTGAAGCCTTCTTCACAAATACAGTGGAAATGTTTTTTATGGGATTAAGTTAATTTTCATGGCAAAGAGGGACTTTGCAGATAATTGAAATTCATCTGATCACTCTTCATAACATTCTGGAGTATATGCAAGTTGCCATCATAAAAACTGAACCACAGACTTTGTGAAAATTAATATTGGTGTCATTCTCAAAACTTTTGGCCACGGCTGTATTGCTTTCTAGCAGGCTTTAGAAAGCTTCAAGCAGTGCTGAATCTCAATGAACACTACTAAATCTTGTTTAAGCTAAAAGTAGCGTGATCAGAGGTCATTGATGTCTAGATGCCCAGCGTCAGCATGTGCTGGTTAACTTAGCAATAATTCTAGGACTAATTTGCACACCTTTAAAGACGTAATAAACACCCAAAAAAACTGAAATGCATTAAATTGCAGCTTACCAGATCTTAGATATGGTGGCTGCATTGATAAGTGTTGTGGTCCCCCGTGCTACTAATTGAGTAAATGGTGGCTGCATTCGTTTTCTTTTCTTTTTTTAATGCTTTTTTCCTATTGCACCTGGTGAGCCAGCCAGTGCACCTGGTTGCAACTGGTGATCCAGTCAGTAGGTCTGTTGTTTTTCAACAGAAAAAGCTGTCCTGCAGATGTAGCAATTAGGGGGTTGAGACAAACCATTTACTACTGACAGCGGTGCTTACAGAGGTCAGCTTTTATTAATTTATGTAAAACTTTTATTGCCCCCCCCCAAAAAAAAGAAGTTTGCTGTAATTGCTTGCAAACTGTTAGCTGGAATACAACTTACTTCAATTTGATAGTCAAGTTCATCCAAATCTGCTAGTCTAACTCTACCCTCTCCCTAGACTGACAATGCTGCTGACCAGAGGTGTCAATTGACAGGAAGTGTGTTACTAGCAGGATCACCAGGTGAATTAAAAAAAAAAGGCCTAAAAAAGAAAACGAATGCAGCCACCACATCTAATGATTGCCAAGCTGTAATATCTTACAATTTTGTATTTGGGTTTATTACAGCTTTTATTTAGAGTTGAAAGTGTTTTTATTGAAGGAATAAACAACACTCAGGTTGAAGGTTTTTTAGCTTCATGCATTCTAAAAAAACCTTCAGTGTGTAGCTCCCCCCCCCCCCCCCAGTCCGATCCCGATCAAGCGATGTGCACAAGAGCAGAAGCTCTCCTCATTGGCTGAGACACAGCAGTAGGTGCCAATGAGGAGGGAGAGAGGGTCAGGACCGAGCCACGCTCTATGGGGTTGATTTACTAAAGGCAAATAAACTGTGCACATTGCTCCAGAGCTTAGTATATATATATATATATATATATATATATGAGTAGAAGTTCTGCTGACTTTCACCATCCAATCATGTGCAAGCAAAAAAAAAAATTTTTTCTATTTTCCTTGCATGTGATTGGATATTTTTTGCAAAGTGAATCTTTACCTCATTTACTAAGCTCTGGAGCAACTTCTTTTGCAGAGTGCAACTGCACTTTGCAAAGTGCACAGTCTATTTGTCTTTAGTAAATCAACCCCTATGACTAAGTTCACACTTGCAAAAAATTCTAACACCAAAACTCATGCAAACCAATGTGCCTAAGGCGAGAAAAAGGTGAGTAAAATTTGCACCAACCTGAAATCCAACAGAAAATATATGTGAAGCTGCCCCTTTAAGTGGAACCACCACCTCAAAACAGAAAAATAGGTAAAAAGTAAGGCACTAACACACAACTTTCATCTCTTCAAATATGATCGCATATATGATGTATATAAACCTCAATATAGTAAAAGTGAATGATGAAAAAAATTGAAAAAAATATTACAAATAAAAAACACAACAAAGTCCATAAAACAGAGTAGTCCTTGCTGTAAACCACCATGCCTTATGCCTTCTGGTATTAACCACTTGCTTACTGGGCACTTAAACCCCCTTCGTACCCAGACCAATTTTCAGCTTTCAGCGCTGACGCACTTTGAATGACAATTGCGCGGTCATACAACGCTGTACCCAAATGATATTTTTATCATTTTTTTCCCACAAATAGAGCTTTCTTGGGGGGGGGGGGGGTATTTGATCACCTCTGCGGTTTTTATTTTTTGCGCTATAAACAAAAAAAGACAGAAAATTTTGAAAAAAAACAAAATTTTTTTACTTTTTGTTATAATAATATCCCAATTTTTTTTTTTTTATATTTTTTTTTCTCAGTTTAGGCCGATACGTATTCTTCTATATATTTTTGGTAAAAATAATTGCAATAAGCGTATAGTAATTGGTTTGCGCAAAAGTTATAGCGCCTACAAAATAGGGGATAGAATTATGACATTTTTATTATATATATTTTTTTTAACTAGTAATGGCACCGATCTGCGATTTTTGTCAGGCCTGCAATATTGCGACGGACATATCGGACACTTTTGACACTATTTTGGGACCATTCACATTTATACAGCGAACAGTGCTATAAATATGCATTGATTACTGTATAAATGTGACTGGCAGGGAAGGGGTTAACACTAGGGGCGATCAAGGGGTTAAATATGATCCCTATGATTCTTACTGTGTGGGGGAGGGGACTGACTGGGGGGGGGTGACCGATCTGTATCCCTATGTACAATGGACACAGCATCGGTCTCCTCTCTCCCTGACAGGATGTAGATCTCTGTGTTTACACACAGAGATCCACGTCCTGCCTCTGTAACAGCCGATCGCGTGTACCTGGCGGACATCGCGGCCGCCAGGCACGCGCATCGGCATCACGTGACGCAGGGTGCACAGCTGTTCCCCGCCACGCGCCCTTGGCGGCGCGCGGGGGATGTAAACATAGCAGGATGTCCATGTCCATGGACGTCCACTCGGGACTTGAGAGCTGCAGACGCCTTTCGTCTATAGCGCGGGTCTCAAGTGGTTAAAGTGCCTTAGAAACTCCTTCAATTATTGCTCCACCACTGTGTGTACAAAATGCACACTTACCAACCATACATAATAAATACGCCTTTGATATGTTAGGGTATCACCTATTCTCAAGTCGCAATCATGATGATCCACACATGTGATGCCTTATAAGAACACTGTCCTTTCAAATACTCTCTCTTTCCCCAGCAGTCGAGACCCAGAAAAAATAATGATCCAGGATAGTGTAATAATGTTTATTAACCACTTCAGCCCCGGAAGGATTTGCCCCCTTAATGACCAGGCCATTTTTTGCGATACGGCACTGCGTCGCTTTAACTGACAATTGCACGGTCGTGTGACGCTGTACCCAAACAAAATTGACGTCCTTTTTTTCCCACAAATGGAGCTTTCTTTTGGTGGTATTTGATCACCTTGGCGGTTTTTATTTTTTGCGCTATAAACAAAAAAAAGACCGACAATTATGAGAAAAAATATACATTTTTTACTTTGTTATAATAAATATGCCAAATAAAAAAAAAATAATTTCTTCAGTTTAGGCCAATATGTATTATTCTACATATTTTTGGTGCAAAAAATCGCAATAAGCGTATATTGATTTGGATTGCGCAAAAGTTATAGCGTCTACAAAATAGGGGATAGATTTATGGCATTTTTATTATTCTTTTTTTTTTTACTAGTTATGGTGGCGATCTGCGATTTTTATCGGGACTGCGATATTGTGGCGGACAGATCGGACACTTTTGACACTTTTTTGGCACCATTGACATTTATACAGCGATCAGAGCTTAAAAATAGCCACTGATTACTGTATAAATGACACTGGCGGGGAAGGGGTTAACACTAGGGGGCGATCAAGGGGTTAACTGTGTGTCCTAGGGAGTGATTCTAACTGTGGGGGGATGGGACTGACTGGAGGAGACCGATCGTTGTTCATACTTAGTAAGAACAACAGATCAGTCTCTTCTCCCCTGACAGCACGGAGATCTGTCTGTTTACATTGACAGATCATCGTTCTGTCTTACAGGAGCGATCGTGAGTGCCCGGCGGCCATCACGGCCGCCGGTCACGCGCATCGGCTCCGTCGTTGTGACGCGGGCAAGCGCCCCCTAGTGCTCTTAAAGCACCCGACGTATACTTACGTCGATTTGCCCAGGCGAGCCAACCTGCCGCGGCTGGTCGCCTAGTGGTTAAAATACCGAAAAACAATGATTAAAAGCGATTTCGCACTTACATTTGATGGTGCTATGGTCAGCTCCAGTGTTAATTTTGACATCAAATTTTGATTTAGTTTTAGTTATAGTTATTTGAGTTTTAGTCGTATTTTAGTCATCTGAATTTTTTTAGTTTTAGTCGACAAAAAATCTCCAGTACATTTTAGTCGACTAAAATCTAATGGGTTTAGTTCCATTTGAATGCATTATTTAAGCATTTCTTTAGAATTGCCAAACTCATTATGTACTCCTGGAGTAAAAATCGAATAACATGTTACTATTTATGGTATTAAGGTTTGAACATGCACTACAGACACAGATTTAGCCGTTGCAATATATAACGTCTTTATAAATAAAACCGAGTTTCATAAACAAACAAATATATATTTTCTTTAAAATAAAAAAGATATACTGACCTGCTGACTGTCTCCCGTATCATGTCCGCAGTCTCTGCCCATCTCTTGTATCATGTCCGCAGTCTCTGCCCATCTCTTGTATCATGTCCGCAGTCTCTGACCATCTCTTGTATCATGTTCGCAGTCTACTGATCATCTCTTGTATCATGTCCGCAGTCTCTGACCATCTCTTGTATCATGTTCGCAGTCTACTGATCATCTCTTGTATCATGTCTGCAGTCTCTGACCATCTCCTGTACTATGTCTGCAGTCTCTGACCATTTCTAGATTGTAAGCTCTAACAAGCAGGGCCCTCTGATTCCTCCTGTACTGAATTGTATTGTAAAGCCCTGTACACACGATCGGATTTCCTATGGATTCTAATCCGATGGATTTTCCATCCGAAATCCGATGAAGATGACTTCCATCAGTCTTGCCTACACACCATCAGTCAAAAATCCGACCGTCCAAAACGCTGTGATGTACAACACGTACGACGGCACTATAAAGGGGAAGTTCAAATCCAATGGCGCCACCCTTTGGGCTGATTTTGCTGATTTTGTGTTACCGCGTGTTAGTAAAAGTTTGGTGTTAGCCGATTCGCGCTTTTCAGTCTCCGTGCTTATAAGGTCCGTTACAGCATGACGAATGTGCTATCTCCATTACAAACGCTAGTTTTACCAGAACGAGCGCTCCCGTCTCCTAATTCAGTCTGAGCATGCGTGGGTTTTTTATCCGATGGATTTCCACACAGACGATCAGAATTTGCTATCGTTTTTTTTACCATTGGATAAATTTAAAACATGTTCTATTTTTTCTCACCGATGGAAAAAAGACTGATGGGGCCCATACACGATTGGTTTGTCCGATGAAAAAAGTCCATCGGACTGTTTTCATCAGTAAAACCGATCGTGTGTACACGGCTTAACTGTACTATCTGCCCTCATGTTGTAAAGTGTTGCGAAAACTGTTGGAGCTATATCAATTCTGTATAATAATAATAATAATAATCTCTTGTACCATGTCTGCAGTCTCTGACCCTCTCTTGTATCATGTCTGCAGTCTCTGATCATCTCCTGTAGTATGTCTGCATTCTTTGACATCTCTTGGATCATGTCTGCAGTTTCCGACCATCTCCTGTAGTATGTCTGCATTCTTTGACCCTCTCTTGTATCATGTCTGCAGTCTTTGACCATCTCCTGTATCATGTCTTGTGAGGGGGTTAGCTCGGCAGCGGGTGTGTGTGACCCCCGGGATGGGCTCCCCACACAAAACAGGCCCAGCAAACGGAGGTTGTGGTTTTCAAAATCAAAAAAGGTGCGGTTTATTTTCTATTTACAGTGACAAAACACAGCAAAGCAAAAGAAACATAACCAAAATAAATCCTGGTCAAGTTGACCTCTGACTAAACATACAGGTTTCCTAACTAACAACTGGGATCAGCCTAGTGCTGTCCTAGTCCCTAAGTCCCTGGTTTAGTAAAAGTCCAAACAAATAGCCACACAGGCTTTGCCTCACCGCACAGGGGTTCACTCTCCCTAGACAGTCCACACAGGTCTGGTTCCAGGCATGAGCTAACATCTAATGAAGCTGGGAGTTCTTATAGAGGCCTAAATGAGCTGACAAGGTTCAGCTGGTCTCCTCATCTCTGTCTGCACGACGCCCCACACTCTCCCTAGAGGTATGAGTCATCCATGAGCCCACTAGCCTTATACAACTCTCCACCTAGTTGTATAAGTCGGCGTAAAGCCTGAATCTGGGCGAAATATATCTACCCCCCTGGATGCAACCAGGTGACTTTACCTTCCTGCTGTCACATACCCCCCCCTCTTGTTTTAACCTCGGGGTTGGAACACCAGCAATCAGGCATTCATGTACTCGAGACAAAGCATCCACATTCCCCATTTGAACGCCAGGGCGATGCTTTACTGTGAAGTTGAATTCCTAGAGGGCCAGGAACCACCTATTCACTCTTCTATTTGTTTCCTTGTTTTGAGCCATCCACTTTAACGGAGCGTGATCCGTAACCATGTCAAAGTGCCTACCTAGCAGGTAGTACCGAAGGGAATCTAGAGCCCACTTCACCGCTAAACACTCCTTTTCAACGGTGGCGTAATTTACCTCATGGGACTTCAACTTCCTGCTGAGGTAAATGACTGGGTGCTCTTCCCCGTTCCAGACCTGGGACAATACTGCTCCTAACCCCACATCTGACGCATCACTTTGTACGACAAAGTCTTTAGAGAAGTCGGGTGAGTACAACACTGGCTGGCTACATAAGGCTTGTTTCAAGAACTGGAATGCTGCCTCAGCCTCGGGGGTCCATTTAATCATGACCGACCCTTTCCCCTTCGTCAGGTTGGTTAGGGGCACAGCCTTAGAAGCAAAGTGGGGAATGAATCGCCGATAATACCCAGCGATTCCCAGAAAGGCTCGTACCTGCTTCTTGCTGTTGGGACGTGGCCAACTCTGGATGGCCTCGACTTTGTTGAGTTGGGGTTTTATTACTCCCCTCCCAATGGTGTACCCAAGATATTTGGCCTCCTCCTGCCCAATGGTACACTTCTTGGGGTTAGCCGTAAACCCCGCTTCCCGAACAGAGTCCAGGACTGCTTGCACTTTTGGCAGATGTGAGGCCCAATCTGTGCTATGGACAATTACGTCATCCAGGTAAGCCGCAGCATACTTCCGATGGGGCCTCAGCATCTGGTCCATTTTCCGCTGGAATGTGGCCGGCGCATTCTGTAACCCGAACGGCATTCTTTTATATTGGAACGCCCCGTCTGGGGTTACAAATGCGGTTTTCTCTTTGGCCGACTTGGCCAGGGGGATTTGCCAATACCCTTTTGTGAGGTCAAGAGTCGTCATGTATCGGGCTGTTCCCAGCCGGTCGATCAACTCATCTATACGTGGCATGGGGTAGGTGTCAAATTTTGTAACTTTGTTCAACTGACGAAAATCGTTACAAAATCGCCAGCTCCCATCCGGTTTAGGCACCAACACGATGGGACTAGACCAATCACTTTGGGGCTCCTCTATCACCCCTAAGTTCAGCATTTTCTGTACTTCCTCCCGTATTGCCTCCCGTCGAGCCTCTGGGATCCGATAGGGTTTTAACTTCACCCTTTCACCGGGCGGGGTAATGATGTCATGCTCTACCCCAGATGTTTGTCCCGGCAGCTCAGAGAATACCTCCTTGTTGCGAAGCACAAACTCCTTAACCTCCTGTTGTTGGGGTTGTGACAAGGTGGCTGCTATTCCAACCTCAGGAATCACGCAACCAGTTTGAGCTGGTGACCAAGTGTCTGCGACTAGGGACTCTCTATCCCTCCAGGCTTTCAACAGATTAACGTGATAGATCTGTTCGGGCTTTCGCCTTCCTGGTTGTCTGACCTTGTAATTCACTTCGCTCACTTTTTCCATTATCTCGTAGGGGCCTTGCCATTTGGCAAGGAATTTACTTTCAACCGTAGGGACAAGTACCAGTATCCTATCCCCCGGGGAAAAGGTACGGGTCTTGGCTCCACGGTTGTACACTCTCTGCTGTGCCAACTGCGCTTGGGCCAAATGTTCCTTCACGATGGGCATTACCTGTGCAATTCGATCTTGCATCAGGGCGACATGCTCAATCACACTCCTGTGGGGAGAACTCTCACTTTCCCAAGTTTCCTTGGCAATATCCAACAGCCCTCTTGGGTGTCTCCCATACAGTAACTCAAAGGGGGAGAATCCCGTAGAGGATTGGGGCACCTCCCTAATAGCAAACATCAAATAAGGAAGTAAACAGTCCCAATCCTTTCCATCTCTATCCACCACTTTCTTCAACATTTGTTTTAGGGTTTTGTTGAATCTTTCAACCAGCCCATCGGTTTGGGGGTGATACACAGACGTACGCAATTGCGTCACTTTGAACAATTTACACAGCTCTTTCATAACCCGGGACATAAAGGGTGTACCTTGGTCCGTAAGCAGTTCTTTACAAATACCCACCCGGCTAAAAACAAGAGATAGCTCTTTGGCTATGGTTTTGGCCGAGGTATTTCGGAGAGGGATCGCTTCTGGATAACGGGTGGCATAGTCCATTATAACTAATATGTACTGGTGCCCCCTAGCGGACTTGATTATAGGACCTACCAAATCCATGGCGATCCTCTCAAACGGGACCTCAATGATGGGTAGAGGGACCAGCGGGCTACGGAAATGTGGCATCGGGGCCAACCTCTGACACACAGGGCAGGAGGAACAATAATTTTCTACGTCCTTCATCACCCCCGGCCAATAGAATCTCTGTAATACCCTCTCTCGGGTTTTCTCTGTCCCCAGATGACCTCCAAGAATGTGCCCATGGGCCAACTCCAACACCAACTTCCTGTAAGGTTTGGGCACCACAAGCTGCTCAACGGTTTCTTCTGCCCTTTTTGCCACCCGATACAGTAGGTCCTTCTCTACGCTGAAGTATGGGTAAGTGCAGGTATTATCTGGGTTCACTAACTCACCATCTATTTTCACTACGTTTTCCCGTGCCTTTATTAGGGCGGGGTCTTTCAACTGTTCTGTGGCAAAGTTTTCCCTGTGAACCTCAAGATCAGAAAACTCCACAGACGGTAGGTTTTCGTCTGAGGAGGTGGGCTCCTCTCCAGTTTCTTGAGTCTCCCCTGCCAATACTGATAAGGGAAATTCCGGAGAGTCCTCACCACTCTCAGGGGAGTTCTGGCTATCACATTCCTGGTACATAGGGGCACCAGTGAGGGGCTCAGGATCATCCCACAGTTCCCAGAACTTCGGAAAATCCCTTCCCACAATGGCGTCATGCGGTAACTGAGATACTAAGCCCACTGGATGAGAGAGGGTACCTTTGGGGGTCTCGAAACACACTGTAGTCACTGGATACTCTCGGGTGTCCCCATGCACACAAATAACAGCTACCTTGCTATTCCCAGAGACCTCTGTTTTAACTAACTCAGCCTTTATCAGGGTCACAAGGCTACCTGAATCCAGCAATACCACAACATTTCTACCATTAACACACATTTTGCATAAATGTTTCTCAGTTCCTCGAATGGCAGTGCATGCGACTGTCGCACACAGCGACTGACGTCTGCCCGTCAGAAAGTCACACTGCATGGGTTCCTCCACAACCGGGCAATTGGCTGCAATATGTCCCGCTTGCCGGCAGCGGTAGCAAACGATCCTTCTTGCCGCCTCTTGAGCCGCTGATTTCCCAGGCTGTTCTCGCCAAACTTGGGGTAGAGCTCCCACCCTCTCACTCTCTCCACCCTCACCCCTTGGAATCCTCTTATCCGCCCCTGGGGATGGTCTGGTCTTAGGGTGGAAAGTCCGAGTGTCTCTGGAAGAGGCCGTCAGGTTCTCTGTAGCCAAGTATTTCTCCACACGATCCACAAGACCATCGGCCGTCTCTGGGTCTCCATGGCTTACCCACTTTTGGATGGCAGTAGGAAGAGCTCTCAAAAACCGATCCATTACAACACGTTCCACAATCTTTGGTGCGGACAAAGTCTCTGGCTGTAGCCACTTTCTGCTCAGGTGAATGAGATCATACATTTGAGACCTGGGGGGTTTTCCAAGCTGGAAAGTCCAGTTATGCACACGCTGAGCCCGGACAGCCTGGGTGACACCCAGCCTTGCCAATATTTCAGCTTTTAGCATCACATAGTCTTTTGCTTGGTTAGGCTCTAGGTCATAGTAAGCTTTCTGCGATTCACCAGTTAACAGAGGAGCCACCAGTCCAGCCCACTGCTCCTCAGGCCACTTTTCTCTTTCAGCGGTCCTTTCAAATGTGGTCAAAAATACCTCTGGATCATCCTCTCCAGTCATTTTTGTCAATAAACGACTCACCCCAAAGGACGCGGTATTAGTGGGACGGCTTTCCTCACTGGTCTGCGGACGTTGCTGCATTACTGCTTCCATCTGTTGTTGTAGTCTCTGCTCTTGCTTCTGCAACAGGTCTATGAAGCGGGCCTCAGATTGCTGCTGGGCTCGTTGCTGAGCCTCCAGACTCTGTTGCAAAGTTGCGTTTGTCTGCTGCTGGGCTGCAAGGCTCCTTTGCAAACCTGCATTTGTCTGCTGTTGATTGGCATTTGCTAGAGCCAGCTGCTTCAGTATCTCCTCCATGCTGGCTTAAAAAAAACTGCCACTGGTTCTCCACCAACTGTGAGGGGGTTAGCTCGGCAGCGGGTGTGTGTGACCCCCGGGATGGGCTCCCCACACAAAACAGGCCCAGCAAACGGAGGTTGTGGTTTTCAAAATCAAAAAAGGTGCGGTTTATTTTCTATTTACAGTGACAAAACACAGCAAAGCAAAAGAAACATAACCAAAATAAATCCTGGTCAAGTTGACCTCTGACTAAACATACAGGTTTCCTAACTAACAACTGGGATCAGCCTAGTGCTGTCCTAGTCCCTAAGTCCCTGGTTTAGTAAAAGTCCAAACAAATAGCCACACAGGCTTTGCCTCACCGCACAGGGGTTCACTCTCCCTAGACAGTCCACACAGGTCTGGTTCCAGGCATGAGCTAACATCTAATGAAGCTGGGAGTTCTTATAGAGGCCTAAATGAGCTGACAAGGTTCAGCTGGTCTCCTCATCTCTGTCTGCACGACGCCCCACACTCTCCCTAGAGGTATGAGTCATCCATGAGCCCACTAGCCTTATACAACTCTCCACCTAGTTGTATAAGTCGGCGTAAAGCCTGAATCTGGGCGAAATATATCTACCCCCCTGGATGCAACCAGGTGACTTTACCTTCCTGCTGTCACAGTCTGTAGTCTCTGACTGTCTCCTGTAATATTTTGGGGGAGAGCCTGGAGTTCCTCTAAGTTGTTGTCCTGTGTGTTTAGACTTTGCTACATGCAGGGAGTGTTGTCTTTTTTTTTTTTTAAGAACAGATAAAATAAAATAAATGGAGTTCTGCTGACTGTTTGAATTGCGCAATAATCGTGATGCACCGTGGAATCGAATCGCTGACATGATAATCGTAATCAAATTGAATCGTGAGGCTAGTGAAGATGCGCACCTCTACTGGTCAGCACCAACATAAACAGCTTGGTTTTGTTTATCCTGCAAGCCGATCTAACCAAGCCGGCGTGCGTTTCAGCGACCAGAAGAGCTATCCAAACCCAACAGGAAGTGACATCACAGATGACGGATGCGCAGCCTCAATGCATTTTGCACACCAGCGTCATCAGGAAGCTCCATGCGCCTAAGGCGTATTAAAAACCGCACACCAGGAACCCTCCAAGTGTTTTTTTTTTCTAATTAAGGGGATGTGTTTTTTCTCCAACTCACTGATATTTACCAAATGCTTGTCAATTGCGCCGTAAACGCATCATAAATGCGCTGAAAGCACTACAGGCGCGTTTACAGTGCGTTACCATACCATAATCCTAAATGCACGGAGTTGACAAGCTTTAACTCCTCCCAGACTTGCCATGTAGACTCATGTTTGTCACACAAATGTTTTTCAGTTGTAAACAGATCTGTCCATATTATCCATTGCTACGCGTTCAGGGAGCTGGAAAATGCCACCCTAAATGCCTGTTTATAGTGCCAGTCAGTGGCGGCTGGTGGGTTTTTTGGGGAGGGGTGCTGGTTGTTTGACGCCCCACAAAAATGGCGGCATGGCACTGACAGCATCCAGGGACCGCCCCCCCCCCCCCCGCATGTCTTGACTTCCTAAGCACCAGGCATCCAATAGGATCGCCTGGCGCTTTGGCCAATCGGGAAACAGATCTCACCGACCTGCCTCCTGATTGAACTAAAGAAACTTTAGTGTGAAAATAGCGAAAATTTATTTGCTATGGTCACAAAAATGGGTGAGATCGGGGCGCACAATCTGTGCCCCGAGCCCCCCCTTTTTTGAAGCCTATTAAAGCCTCTGGCTCTAATCAGGTGCTTCAAAAAAAACACCCCTGCCCACCCCTGCCATAGGAATCCATGCACCCGGCGTCCTGAAAGGGGCCGGGCACATGGATACAGGGTGGCAGCAGGGATAGGGGGGGCACCACAATTCACGGGCCGCCACTGGTGCCAGTGTGAAAAGGGCCCGATAATTCTGTACCTTCTAGGTAGCCGTCACTGACAGACTTGAGCACTGCTTTTGTGAACTTTAGATGCATTTATTAATTTACTGGCTAAAACACATGGCCAGTCCTAATGTGGATTCAGAATGTTGACAAATAAGACAAGTCGGGTTTCCGTGGAATATGAGTATAACAGATGGTAAAAAAAAAGAAAAAGAAAGGACTGCTGAGTACTGCCAGGGGCCTAAGTTAATTTTATTTCACCATTGAGAGAGAGAAATAGGGGTTGGGGAGGGGGACGATAGAGAAAGAGCGTAAAGAATATTAATCTTGCTGTATTTCAGAGGAGTGCTAGACAATGTAAGATCTGGATTTTGTTTTCTGGCCTTGTTTAGTCTAGTAATGAACCTGACACCTTGGCTGATGTTGAGAAGTAGCAAATGTAACGTACAATACAAATAATAAAACATTAGCCGCTCCAGCGATCTGGTGTGCGTTGCACTGACCAATTTATAATCTCAGAAGCTGTCTTACAATGTGTATGTAAGGACGTACAGACTTATATAATGTGTTGGTCTTGACCCTTTCTAAGCATTCATCACTTCCATCCCAAGGGATATTAATTCGGTATTATCTTTACTTGTGGTTTGTTGAGTTAAATTCAGCATTTCGAAGCTTTTTTTCAGTGTTCTTGTCAAAATACCTGATGGTTTCCAATTGACTATTTCAGTTGGCGAGGTAAGTCCATTCTCGAATTACACTAGCTAAGCATAACAAGCAAATCCTAGTGTACCCTCTCGGTCTGTTAATTCAATTGTATTACACTCCTCAGCCGTGAGTTTTAAATTCAACTTCAGCCCATATTGAAAAAGACACAAGCTCCAAGTCCCAATCCACTTAGGAAGGGGGGTAATGTGTGACGCAGTGTATCATTAATGGAATGGCATATCAACTAATTGGAAATGCTAGTGATGAAGAGGATGTACACAAGTTAAACCTCCCTTAGGCACCAGCCCAGCTTGCCTAAACCAACTATGTTCTTAATAGAAACAGTAAAATAAGAGTTTGGGACGAGGTCATAAAAGGGTGAAGGCATTGTGGAGAATTTGGGGTAAAGAGACTCCCCAGTGCAAGAAAAAAAGAATGGGAATGAAGTTTCATATTTTTATTAACTAATCATATCACTATTTTTTAAAAGCTTATACGTTTTTATTATATTCTTTTTTATAAGTTTTTATTATTTCTTTTTAGGCTTCATGTACACTTCTGCTGCTGGTCAACAGACGTTTAGGAGCAGTTTTTTTTTTCCCAGCTGCCCCTGAACTCTCCTCTATGTTATTTTATCAGTCGTTTCTAGGCAGTTGAGTTTAGAAGCTTTGTTTGGAAAGCAAAAAAATGTGTTTTCAGAGGAATTTGAAACACCTGTTACAGCTTGTAAACGCGTGTAAACCTGGTAACTCGCTTTTAGCCGCGTTTCATTTACAGGCGTTTATAGTTTTTGACTATTTGGAAAAAAACGCTTCTAAATGCAAACGCAGCATGTAAACATGGCAAAACGAACGTTTTTAAACGTTGGTTACTATCTGTCAAGTTAAATCGTTCAGGAGAAGTTGTAAAATGTCCTGTGTACATTAAGTCTTAAAGGAGGAGCGCGGTATTTAAAAAAACAAACAAAAGACGTACTCACCTATTTGGCTGCAGTATAGGTCTGATGTTGCAGCTGTGCCCCACCGGCTTAAGACCAAGAACCAAGCAATCACATGACTGCAGCGCTGATCAGTTTTTGGTCTTCACTCACTCAGTTCTCGGTCTTCAGCTTACTGGAGTGCCAGCCTAAGGAGGGGGCAGGAGCAGCGTGCTGAGAACCTGAGCCTGCTTCAAGTTAGTCATCTGGGTGGATCCTGACATGAAAGCCGGAATCCTTGCAGAGCCTGGACTGGCTCTGTGATGGCAGACAATATTGGGCTTTAACCCGCTGTCAGCTGAATCTGGGTCAAAGGAGTGCAGGAAGATGTGCTTTTGTGACCCAGAAGAGAAGTATGGCTAAAAATGCTTTGGCCCTACTTCACCTTTTAAAGGGTCCCAGTTTTAGGCCCATAATTAGGATGTAACATGAAGCATGATCGCATATTGCATCCACAAAACTTGACAAAAACTTGTAAACCTTTGAATCCAGTGCCACTGTTTGATCAGGTCTGGGATCACTCCCCCAGTAAATTATTACATGTCCCACATACCACCACAGCATAAGAACTGTGCATCAGGGGTCTTTGGACCCCTAAAGAGTACCTATCACTCAAAAAGTGCTATGCTTAGCTGTCTTGTAATAGGAATACAGTTAACTGGGGAAAATAATTTAATCTTTTGAATTCAGCATGGCCATCATTTACGGTTATGACCTGTGAAGACTTTTAAAGCTTCTTCTATAGACAATTTGGGTACCGTAGTTTGTTGCTTTGTCACAGGTGCATGCAGTTTTGAGTCTTGGCATATTTGGTATCCATTTACTCGACTAAGGCCTCGTACACACGACCGATTTTCTCGGCAAGAACCAGCAAGAAACTTGCTGGCAGAGAGGTCTTGCCGAGTAAATCGGTCGTGTGTACGCTGCTAGCGTGTTTCTCGTCGAGAAAACCGACAAGAAACCTCGACGAGAAAATAGAGAACCTGCTCTCTATTTTCTCGTCGAGATTCTCCTCGGCGTGTTTCTCGACGAGAAAAGTGAGTGTGTGTACACTTACCTGTCCGCCCGGAAGCCCGCGCATGTTCGAAATGAATTTGACGCATGCGCGGTAGCTTCCTAGGCATACGTAGGGTATACCAAGATGGCGGCGACGGCATCGAATATGACGAGCGCATGCTCGACGTAGTCGATGACGTCACCGCGTACACTCCTTTCAAAGAACCGCGGGTTCTTTGAAACGAGCGTGTGTACACTCGGCCGGGACAAGTTTCTTGTCCAAGAATCTCGTCGAAAAAAACGACATGTTTTTCTCAACGAGAATCTCGGCCGTGTGTACGAGGCCTCAGTCTCATCTTATTTATTTTACAGAAAATTAGATTTTTTTGTGCTTGAGTGCAGTAAAATTAGCTTGAGTCTATTTGTTTTTTTTACTGAGGTTGCACAACCCAATCCATCCCTAGCTTCTGTGCATCATCTAACTCTTGCAGATCAGTGGTTGATAATGGGGTTGTTCTGTTTTTGGGAAATGCAACTAATAGTAATTACAAATATCTGATTAGTCTCAAATGTGAGTACTTTACACATTAATACGGTTTAATGCACTTTACATGTGTTCTCATTATTCCATTGGGCATCTTCCGTTGGGGATTTTCTATAGAGAAAGAAGGTTGTCTGGACTGCCGCACTCTGTTAAAGTGTTTATTGGTCAAAAAAATTTAAATACAAAAACATCCAAGCAGAGATGATCAAAATCCATCAAAAGCAATCGGAAATGGCATGCAGGAAAACAAGCTGACGCGTTTCACATCAGAGATGATGCTTACTCACAGCTATGAGTAAGCATCATCTCTGATGTGAAGCGCGTCAGCCTTGTTTTCCTGCATGCCCTTTTTGATTGCTTTTGATGGATTTTGATCATCTCTGCTTGGATGTTTTTGTATTTTAATTTTTTTTGACCAATAAACACTTCAACAGAGTGCGGCAGTCCAGACAACCTTCTTTCTCTATGCATTAGAGCAGAGCCAGCACCTGTGAGATAGCAGGGCGGGAGCTACTAGAGGAATCCGGAACCCTTGAGCGGTGCACCCTTTCTCTTCATTATTCTCTCGGGATTTTCTATACATGAATGGCAGGAAATCAGACATGAAGTGCAGGAAATTGAACATGCCGATTTTTTACCAACACAGCACACAGATGTAAATGGGCTCATTGTATTCAATGTATTTTTATGAAACATGCGTCTTTGTACGTTCCAAAGCGCACCAGATCTTATTCATTGCAATATTATGGGAGCTCCTAATGTAAGTACAGTAAGGGTTTTTGAAACAAATGAATGTATAGGAAAAAATGTGTTAGTGGAGTGGAGCTTGTAAGTTACAACTATAAATCCTGTGACAATCCAAAGCTTATGACAGGAGCCCTGCATGTGGTGTGAGGAACTTTCACATATCTTACATGCTGGTTTACTTAAAAGTCTCCATTCTTGTATCCATCGTGATATATATAGTGAGGCATAGACAGCCAAATTAAGACAAGTGAGTTTTTGAGGCTTCTCCTCAATAAAGGAACTTGCACTTTCCATAAGACTTCTTAAGAACAGCAAAAATAGCTGAATTCTCAGCAATGTGCTCATCTGCTATTCTCTTCACCTGCGAAATACAAGAAAGCCAAATGGAACATCTAAGCATTAAATGGTTAGAGGAGGCTATGGAATGTTCTGTCTCTGAATGCATTTCCTTCTTGGAACAAAATACTATATCCACAAATGGGCTTATTATGTGAGGCAAAGAGCCTTATTTAATGGACAGTAAGCCATAACAATCCACATTTTACTTACCAATGAATGTTTGCCATGGGCTACTGCAACTTTACACATTAAAAGAGAAGTACAGTAAAACCTTGGATTGTGAGCATAATTAGTTCCGAAAACATGCTTGTAATCCAAAGCACTTGTATATCAAAGCAAATTTCCCCATTAAAAATAATGGAAACTCAGATGATTCATTCCACAACCATTTATACATAAGTCCTTCAGTTTATAGTTCATATAAAAATATTATACCAATATTATAGGTTGTGTAACCATAAAATGTCCATCCACAAATGGCAGCATCCACAAGGGGATTAGATGCAAAATCCAGGAGGAGCTCCAGAGTATAAAAGAGAAGAGAGGCGCCTCTAAGTGTAGCAATATGGTTATATTTAATGAAGGTACAACATTTAGCAACTCACATGGTTGATGATTAAAAGAGGCACATCTAAGTATGCAGGCATCCGGGGTAAAGCGATCCACATAGACCATCCCCCACACCGCTGACTCTCATCGCTGTCAGTCTGCAATCGTGACCAAGAAGATTACCCTGCAGTAGAGTGATCTAAAAAAGCGAGGTTTGAAGCGGGCGTGGAGCGCAGCGTGGAAGGGATGACATTGATGGCGGTGAGGAGGATAGTCTATGTGGACAGTTTTACCCCGGATGCCTGCATGCTTGGATGCGCCTGTTTTAATCATCAACCCTGTGAGTTGCTAAATGTTGTACCTTCATTAAATGTAACTACCGTATATACTCGAGTATAAGCCGGCCCGAGTATAAGCCGAGGACCTAATTTTACCACAAAAACTGGGAAAACTTAATGACTCGAGTATAAGCCGAGGGGAGGAAATGCAGCAGCTACTGTAAGCCGAAAATACCATCATAACTTGAAAAATAACTAGTGCAAGTTTTCCTAAAAATCATACAAATAAAAATTAACTTTGGCCAATGTAAAAATGTATTCTCTGCCACTGTCCCTTACAGACTTACCACTCCAAGATAGACTGCCAGTCTTTGTCTGTGTCTTTGCTGAATGATGTCCAATTTCTTTAAGTGCACATTTGTTCTGGGCCTGACCCCTGGGAAGTGTCACCGCAGAGAAAATGAAGTCCATTGCCGCCTGACCTCACCGTGAGGACGAGAGGGCGTCCCTGATAGGCAGAACACTGAACACAGTAGTGTTTGCTGGGAAGCCGAGTGTTCCGCCTATCACGGAACAGCACAAGGAGGAGCACAAGTTTTTAATACTGCACGGCCGCCATCCTTATATGTTATGGACTCCGGTACACGGATCGGATTCTGCAATGGGCACGGTGAGGTCGGATTCTGCAATGGACTCAGGTACTGACTCGAGTATAAGCCAAGGGGGTCACTTTCAGCCCAAAAAAAAGGGCTGAAAAACTCGGCTTATACTCGCGTATATACGGTATATTGCTACATTTAGGCACCTCTCTTCTCTTTTATACTCAGTTGTGACATGACGCTACTTGTATATCAAGACATCTCTTGTTTATCAAGTCAAAATTTATAAAATAAATGTTGCTTGTCTTCCCAAACACTCTCAAACAAAGTTACTCTCAATTCAAGGTTTTACTGTATAGGTTTCTCAAAAAGAACATATATACTCACCTAGGTGGATGCAGAATCGATCCAATACTGCATCTGTCCCCCCGCCACCTCTACCCTGAGAACTAAGCAATCAAACACCACTGATCGCTCAGTTCTCCCCCTCTGCTCTGACTGTCAGTCACCGGCTCTCTGCTCTGCCCCTCCAGCACTCACTGGAATGCTGGGCTGTGCAGGGGGCGGAAGGGGCTGGCTCAGTCCCCCAGCGGCTCACTGAGAGGCTGAGCCAGGTGTCAGTCCAGGCTGCTGGGTGGATCCAGAATTTAAAGTCAGGATCAATCCAGCACCTGGACCGGCAGAGCGACGCTAAAGCCTGCTGTCAGCTGAAAGCAGGCCACAGGAGTGCAGAACGAACAAATAAAAAGCTTTGGCAATACTTCTCCTTTAATGGATCATGTACACATTCGTAGCATTTTACACAGGATCTTGCCGGCAGAAAGAGGTAATTCTGGGCCTCTATTGCTGCCTCTGCCTACACATTGTTTGTTTACATCTCCCCATTGTTTATGTTTACATCTCCCCATTGTTTATGTTTACATCTCCCCATTGTTTATGTTTACATCTTCCCATTGTTTATGTTTACACCTCCCCTGAATTCAGTAGACAGTGGCAGAAAACAAATTTGAACTTGTCCATTTCCGTTTTACACGTGTAAATGTCTGCACAGACTTTAAATGCGTACCGATCAAAATTGGACCCTGGACAGTCGGACACTAATTTTTCAAATGCTACAGGTGAATACAGACCCCAACGCAGCTGTATGAATGGGCCCATAGCATACAATACTGCATTTCAGATCCACATAAAACTGTATGCAGTATCAGTCTGAACACTTTTTTTATATAAACTTGTGGTGGTGTTCTGCGCAATGTGGATTTTTATTATGGCTGCTGCCCCCCCCCCTAATATGTAATCTGTCACAAGGCAAATTACTGGATGGTTGTGGTAATAGGTGTGGGGTATATGGCGCTGAAGAATACTTGAACTTTCACTATGTTAACATATGGATTAGTTGTAGCTGCATGAACTTATCCTGGCTACAGCATATATGCACATATTTGTTATTAATTTATCCACATTTCTTTATTCTGCTTAACCTTTTGTACTGAGGAATTACTAATGCTACGTTTCCACTGAGCGGAACGGTTTGGGTCGGTACGGTTTGGAACGGTTAGAATGGTCCGGTCTATTCTCGTGAGCGTTTCCACTGCAAGTCGGACCGCCAGGGGCCATACAGATTTTAGAAAAAATGCCTTGCGTGATGTCACAATAGTGCGACGAGAAACGTGACGCAGCGTCAGTCAGCGCCAGCTACACAACAAAAACAATAATGGAGGTTATCCAGCAGCTTGTGTTTTTTCTACTGGCCTTTTGGTTCTTTGTAGTCCAAATACATGCCGCACTGTATGAGAGAAGGTTGCGAGCGGCAATGAGAAAAACAGCATTCAAGAAAAGAAATTTGCTAGCTTGGATGTTTAGCCGGGAGGAGAAGTACACCTTTGTGCGGCAAAGACAAAGACGGCAGCGCTATAGGGTAAGCACAACTGACCGACTTAACTCAGACCTACCTGACATACACACTACCTACCTTAAATACACACACACACTGACCCACCTACCTGACATGCAAACACACACTGACCCACCTACCTGACTTACACATACACACACTGACCCACCTACCTGACTTACACATACACACTGACCCACCTACCTGACATGCAAACACACACTGACCCACCTACCTGACTTACACATACACACACTGACCCACCTACCTGACTTACACATACACACTGACCCACCTACCTGACATGCACACACACACAATGACCCACCAGACACATATGTTATATATGTATAATGTTTTTTTTTTTTGTGATATGTTACCATCTGTGTTTTTTTTTTTTAGATGCTTCTGCTTTTGGCAAATCAGCGCCGCCGACCAGTCATTTGGGCTTTCCCCCGTGCCAATGAGTGGTGGGATGTGACCCTCCCGGGATTCACCCACACACAGTGGGTGCAGAATTTTAGAATGTCTGAGGAAACCTTCTCATACCTTTGTACCAAGCTACGTCCAGCGATGGAGAAGCAAAGCACCAACTTCAGAGCCAGTTTGCCAGTGAGGAAAGGAGTTGCCATTGCACTGTGGAAGCTGGCTACCAACAGTGAATATAGAAGTATTGGTCATCTTTTCGGTGTCAGTAAATCTTCAGTGTGCCGGTGTGTGCAGGACTTCTGTAAGGCTGTCTGCACATTGCTAGCTCCTGAAATTGTGCATTTTCCGGACAGGGAAAAGCTTAAAGACATGGCTGAGTACTTTGAGAACAGGTGGGGCCTTCCACAGTGTGTTGGTGCTATTGATGGCTCACACATACCAATAATAGCACCACAAGAATACCACACTGACTATTTCAACCGGAAAGGCTGGCATTCTATCATCCTCCAGGGAGTAGTGGATGGCAAGGGACTATTCTGGAATGTGAATGTAGGAAAGCCTGGGAGTTTGCATGATGCTCGTGTTCTACGATTGTCCACATTTTGGGACTGGGTTGGCCAGGGAGGACTGTACCCTGGTTCCACTAAGAACATTTGTGGGGTCAATGTTGGGTATTATGTTCTTGGGGACTCTGCCTACCCTTTACAAATTTGGCTCCTGAAACCATTTCCTGACAATGGCCGCCTGACAACAGAACAGCAAACCTACAACAAAAAAACATCCAGGGCACGTGTCGTAGTGGAAAATGCTTTTGGAAGACTGAAGGGTAGATGGAGGTGTCTTATGAAGAGGAATGACAGTGACATTAAACTTGCCAAATCCATGGTGCTTACCTGCTGTGCTCTTCACAATCTTTGTGAAAGTCATGGAGAAGACTTTGACCAGGATTGGAATACATCTTCAGAAGAGCCAGTACCAGTAATAGCATCCCATGATATGGAAGAAGAGTGCAGTGAAATACGCCAGGCTCTGATGCTGCACCTCAATGTTTAAATTTTTACCATGATTTATTAAAAATTTTAATACCTTTTTGCTATATTGTTAATAATGTTTTATAATAAAAAATACATACTCAAAAAATTCGCTCATGGTTTTTATTTCACAAAAAACTCATTGTTCCATATATTCTGTTAAAGAAAACTAAGATTTTTTTTTTTATATAAAAAAAGAATAAAAAAATAAAGGGTACAGGTCCTTTGCTACATGAAAGGCACTACGGTCTGGGTGGTGACCTGGGTTCACGACTGGCTGAAAGGACTTGAACAAGCTGACCTAGGACACCGAGGAAGGCCTGGTTGAAGGTAGACAGCTGCTCCATCTGCTGACGGTCGATTTCTGCCTCCTGGCGCATAGCTTCCTGTGCATCCTGACGCAGTGCCTGAAACCGCCTTTCAGATTCGTTCTCAATTCTTTCCAGCTGCCTTTCTTCTGCTGCACTCATATCCTCCATGACTGTGCGCAGATCCAACTGCAAACGTCTCCTATGACCTATAATATACAAAATATCAAACTAGTGTTTTTGGTAACATCTGTCAAAACAATACTGTAACCCCCTTTCTCATCTGCCACACCAGACTACATCACATTTATCTACTGCCCCACAACTGTAACCACTGCTCTTCTGCCCTACTGCTCTTCTGCCCCACTGCTGAACCCCCTTCTCACCTCTTACACCTCTGTACCCCCTGCACATCTGCCCCACTGCTGAACCCCCTTCTCACCTCTTACACCTCTGTACCCCCTGCACATCTGCCCCACTGCTGAACCCCCTTCTCACCTCTTACACCTCTGTACCCCCTGCACATCTGCCCCACTGCTGAACCCCCTTTTCACCTCTTACACCTCTGTACCCCCTGCACATCTTCCCCACTGCTGAACCCCCTTCTCACCTCTTACACCTCTGTACCCACTGCTCTTCTACCCCACTGATTAGTTATTTTAAGAAAATGCACACATTTCACTATTATCATCATGTCTTACCATTGTGCCGGGGTGCATTGGGCGTACTCTGTGGTTGGGTACTCTGTAGGCTAATCTGTGGTTGGGTACTCTGTGGTTGGCTCGATGAGATACTACTGGTGCTGCTGAAAGACGTTGAAGGTCCATCATCTGACAAGTTTGACGCATCATTGGAGAGTCCATCAGCTGTTTCTGAAAAAAACATTTGGTTATATATATTTTTTTTACAGGTTAGCATAGCGAAATCCTATGGCATCAAAAAAAATTAAAACTTACCAAAGGGGTCTACCATGGATTCCAGAATTGCAGTTGCAGAGTCCAGACCACCCTCCCTGCCTTGGTTTGCCGGCCTATGTCCGTAAATGGCGTCCATGTCGTCGTACCACCTCCAAGTACTCCGACTGTTTCCACTACGGCTGTTGTCGTCCTTAATTTTTTTATATTGTCCTTTAAGCTTCTTAAGCTTTGCCCTGCACTGCCCCGATGTCCGTTCAAATCCCTCGGCTGCCATTCGTTGAGAAATATCTTTGTACACCTTTTCGTTTCTCACTGATCCATCAAGCTCACTCTGAATAACGCTATCCCCAATAATCCTTAGGAAAGTAGATAGTTCCTCAGATGACCAGACCCTGCTGTTGTTTGCAGGCATCCTTCTCCTTTATATTGAGGGCGACAAGGTGCTTGTTTGGCGCTTTGCTTTGACGTCAGCATTGACGATTTTCTGTCCACCAATCAGTGGAATGTATCGTGTGACGCCAGTAGCTCCGCCCTAACCGTACCGTTCCATTTTCTATGGCCCCACGTCTGAAGCAGGACCCTGAATGGTGCGGTACGGTTCGGTTTAATGGCACGCTTTCATAATGGAAACACCCAAAATAGCGTACCGTACCGAACCGTACCGAACCGATCCGCGCAGTGGAAACGAGGCATAAGATACTAATCCTCACCACTAAAGTGGCTGACCATTACATGACCATTGTGAATATATTTCAATGGTGCAGTTAATGGGTTAACCTACAAGGGAATTAACTAGACGTCCAGCAGCTCCAACCTGGGGCAGAGACCAGGGACTATAACGGAAATTGGGCAATACTAGTTTTTAGGCATAGGAATATTGGATATACACACAACACTTTAAGGTGTGATCTGTATGGAATAAGATACAGGGATCTATACGGCAAGGAAGTCATTTTTTGGAATTAGTTTTTTGTTTTTTGTTTTGTTTTTTTTTTTGAAATACTGAGTTCATTGGATTTTTGAGATTAATGTTTGAATATGGTACTTGCATACAATATGAAGTGAAATCACATCTAGATAGATATCACACACACAAATAAGGGTAACATTTATTATTTTAGCACCATTGTCACAACCTCTGGAGGGGTAGGATTATTTCACATATATAGGAGTTGAGGATCATATATATAGAATCCAGGATTACTAGCACAAAATATACACAGTCCTGCACTCATCCCATAGGGGCTTAATAGTTGTACCCGGAGAGGAAACCCAACACCAATAAGTTCCCAGAGCATAAAGGCAGCGCCATATACCCCACACCTATTACCACAACTTTTTTTTATATGACCATGCGCATGAGCCCTAATGAATGTAAGATGTGCTGATTGTAACCACATGCGCTGTTCTACCTTTATCTAAATAATTTATTTTAAAAAATATAAAAAAAACTCTACCTTTATCTAAATATAGAAATAATTTTAAAAAAAACAGCTCCTACAATCACAATTTGATCTATGATCTCTGCCTTTATCTAAATATAGAATTAAATAAATAAAAAAAACTCCTACAATCAGAATTGATCTATCACAATATGTTCAAGATACCTGCAATCAATGGCAGAGAGCAGTGGTCCTTGGGTTCTGTCAATGAAACAAAATCTATGCGGCCCAATCCATAAACGTCTATTGTTGTACATTCGTCAACTACATAACACTATAAGGACAAATAACCCATGTAGCCTTACATTGTAAACTGCCTTTTTTTTTTGGCCTAAAATGCCTGGATAGCACTTAGCCGCCGCTGCTTTAAAAATTTAAACTCGATATTAAGATTCTCATGTTCTCTACAGGTAGAAGTGTGTATTGTATGCTTTAAATACTATTAGGAATTCTTTTACATTGTGTGAATTTTTTTTTCATATTTGCTCATTACATATGTAGCAATACCCCCCCGTTAGGAGGGCTGCTGGTATAGATTTTTGGGCCTGTACACACTGCTGTCAACCCCCAGTAACTGGCTCTAACATTCCTTGGCACAGATAGCAGTAATGATGGGATTGTGAAAACCCGTTAGCTATGGGGACCACAATGCCGCAATAAACATGTAATCACACAGCAGATTGGCTTAACCACAAGTACTTTTTACTGATTATAAAGCATAAAGTTAAACAGCAATACATGTGCATATGCAGAGCCCTGCAATGTTAACTATTCAGCATATAATAAGTCATATGTCATTTAACTATGCTCGCAAGCTTCCCCCTCGTGGGCAAGATGGCGCCCAAACAATTTCTAAACAGTTTCTACAGTCAGGCCTGACTATTGCAGATATGGTGCTTCCGTTGGGAAGGATCTTCGCTAGCAATGGTGGTGCACTTTGTAGGTTATTTGTAATCCGCAGGCAACAAAACAGTTAACTTCTTGATAATGTACTAAAGAGTTCAACTAACGCTGCACAGCACACTGTCCCTCTGGCGTGCAATAACACTTTGGGTAACGGTGGTCTCTGAACAAAAGATACTGGGCCTAAGATAAGTCAGTTAATCTCTGAGCAGGTGCTCTCTCACCCGACCGGACCAGTATGTACAACCGACTTCCGTAGCTGGGGCTCCAGCACACAGTCTCATGACACCCGTAGTCTCTGATCCTCCCGACAGTCCTTAGAAGGATGATGAACAAAAATGACTCCTGGGTTCTCCCGTGAAGATCGGAGGGCTCTCTGGATCTCAAGGCTCAAACTCCAAGGCCCCGTCTAGCGGCAGACTCAACGTTGGTTCCACTTGCTAGGGGGACGGCGTCCAAAGAGACCCGCCTGTAGCTCCGCTCCTCCTTATATAGCCCTTCCCCAGCAGACCTTGCGCCGGGCAATGCACTCTGGGTGTCCCACTGTATACTGGGTACGGTAGTCTTTTGAGCTCCTTAAAGTGACACCCCGCTACACATATGCAGGCTATGCTTCCTCCTGCTTGACCGTGTTATACGATGCTTGTGATTTAGGGCAGGTTCACACCATAATCGCACAGGAACACAGTAAAAAAGTGCATGTACTACTTTTGAAAAATGCACAAAATTGCATGCTACTATACTACCATGCAATCTGATGCCTGCAAATGCCTTGTGTTTGCGATCTGTTTTTGGGGTGCCGTTAACAATGTATTGGCACCTGCAGAAGATTGCAAAAGGCAGTGCACTTGAACATTGAACATGCCTTTCCCGCCCCGCATTCTGGTGTGACCCAGCACTTAGTGGTCCTTACAAGTTTATGGGGTGGATTTACTAAAGCAAATGAACCAGAGTAGCCATAAATAGTTACAGTACGCATGCATCACTGGCCCGCATGTACACTTTGATAGCGCTCATAGTTTCTGAAACTATCTAGCTAATCTTACGCTGATGTTCAGTGTATGTGAGCCTAGTCTTTAGCATGCATTGAACATTAATTAATGCTACTTTTTCTTTCAAAATATTTTATTTTTCCATAATCATAAAATAAATCATAAAATAAAACAAATAATATACAGTATAAAATACGAATAATTCATACAGGAGAATAATAATATAGACAGCACAAATAATATTCCATATTCAAAAAATGTAATAAAAATAAATTAAAAAAAGAGCAATACGTATCTTTACCTTCAATAGAAGATTTATCCGATAAAGGCCAGAAAGCCTAAAAAATGTTATATAGATTTACTTTAGCTAAACCAATTAATGCTACTTTTATGCGTTATTTTACCAAAGGGTGCACCTCAACATTTTCTTTAACCACTTCAGCCCCGGAAGAATTGGCTGCCCAATGACCGGGCCACTTTTTGCGATTCGGCACTGCGTCGCTTTAACTGACAATTGCACGGTCGTGCGACGTTGCACCCAAACAAAATTGACGTCCTTTTTTCCCCACAAATCAGCAGCCCCAGTAGACTTAGACCTAACACTCAATGGACAGTCTACAGTATTCCCCTTCTCTCCTCTCCCAACAGCTGCATAAAAGTTATATAGGGAGGTGAGGGGAGGGGCAGAAGAGCTGGGCCAGCATAGAGAGTAAGTAGACACTCCCAAAAGAGGAGAGAGCTATGATGTGTAAGGAGGAGAGGGGGTTGTGCTAAGAAACGGACTCTCCTGGACTAGCCACATTTTGCAAGGGAATAAAAATAATTAAAGGAAAGGAAAAACATGGAATGTAAGCATTTAAAATACATGATTTTTCTGTGCTTTTACCTGCATTTTTTTTCACGTTGGTGACAGGGTCTCTTTAACCACCTCAATACCGGGCACTTTCACCCCCTTCCTGACCAGGCCATTTTTCAGCTTTCAGCGCTGTCACACTTTGAATGACAATTGCACGGTCAGGCTACACTATAACCATGTGAAATTTTTTATCATTTTCTTCACACAAATAGAGATTTCTTTTGGTAGTATTTAATCACTTCTGGGTTTTAAATTTTTTCCTAAAGAAAATAAATAAATACGTTTTTCTTAGTTTCTGTCAGTAAATGTTGTAAATAAGTAATAGGTATAGGCTGCACTGATGGGCACTGATGAGGTGGCACTTATGGGCACTGATGAGGCGGTACGTATGGGCACTGATTAGGTGACACTTGTCAAGGTCACCTGTGGCCAGGTGACAGATGCACACCGTAGGGGGACAGGAGTGCACCGCAAGGTAGTGAACCCTATGGCTGACTGCTGCGGATAGGAAACTGGGTGGTTGTGGAAAGCGGGACCAGAGGAGCACAACCGGGATCCCAACGGAAGCTAGAGCCAAGATTCCCCAGGGCGCGGAGTCTAAGACCCAGCAGGTCTTCTCCAGGGCCTCTAGTGGTGAGGATGTTATGCTGCAGGCTGGGACCAGGTCGCGGCCCCTGGAGTTTCCTAGCTCACGCCCCGTAGGATAAGGGGAAAAGAGGGGAAGCAGCAGCACAAGATATGAGAGAACCGAATAACAAGCTGAAGGTCAGGGGCCACAAGCAGACAAGGATAACGAGAGAACGAGCCGAAGGTCAAGGGTCACGAGCAGACAGGGATAGACGGGGACAAGCCAAATATGTAACAGAGAGACAGACGAAGCACACGGCAGGCAGGAACCCAAACACACAATGCCTAACAAACACGTTGATCAGCCAAGCAGGCTTGCAGTGCACAGGTTAATATAGTGTTCTGTGATAGGGCCTGGGGTGGAGTCAGGCTGGGAGGAGATTATAAAGGAAGCCAGGTGAAAGGGTTCTGGCCTCTAAGATGAACACATGGGAAGGAAGGTAAGCTGACAGACAAACACTACTGCATATCCATGACAGTACCCTCCCTCTTATGGGCCCTCCCCCGCCTGGGCCCAGGCTTAAAGGGAAATCTCAGATGAAACCTCCTCAACAGATGAGGTGCAACGACATCAGCTGCAGCGATCCAAGACGCCTCCTCAGGACCAAAACCTCTCCAATGCACAAGGTACTGAAGAATACCTCTGCAGAGCCGAGAATCCAGAACTTGTCTAACCTCGTACTTTAGATTATCCTCAGAGACCAGAACCGAGGTAGGGAGATGACAAGAAGATCTATTGAGGACCAAAGGCTCTCTAGGAATAAGCAAGGGCATGAGAGGATCAACAGAAATCTGAGGAGGGTCCCCTAGACCCTTAAAGATGAACTGGTCATCTAGCACAGGACCATCAAACTGGGCAGATGTCAGTGGAACCCTGAAGTCAGGTTGGTTAGAGGGTGACATGTCACAGGAGTCAAGCTGAATAGCTGAAAGACAAGCAGAATGTCCTGAACAAGAAAAAGTAGGCGGCTCACTGGGCATGGGCTGGACTGGCATAACTAGTACAGAGGCCGAGTGAATAGCAGAGTCAGGTGTAGCGTCTACCTGAATCGCATCGCAAGACGTAGCGACTGCAGGACTTGTAGACAAGCTAGCCTGGCTGTGCGTCCAAGGGCGATTAGGGACAGAGAAATGTAAATGGTTATGCGACCTGGAATGAATGACCGGCTCAGGTTCACAGGGGGCAACCTTGGGTAGGCAGGACGAGGAACAGGAGGAACCCCAAGCCAGGATCTGTCCAGTAGTCCAGTCCACATGAGGAGAATGGAGCTGTAACCATGGGAGACCCAAAATTATAGGTGTTGAGGCCTTGGGTAAGATAAGGAAGGATATCCACTCCTGGTGGAGTGTCCCTACCGACATCTTAACAGGGAGGGTCTGGAAGCGGATAGGTCCCCCTGGGAGAACAGTACCATCAATCGCCAAGACCACCAATGGCGTGGTGAGGGGCAAAAGAGTAAGTCTCATGGACGACGCGATTTCCCAGTCCATGAAATTACCAGCGGCTCCGGAATCTAGATATGCTGAGACCGAATGAGAAGAAGCACCAACATGAAGGAACACAGAAAGCAGAAGACGAGAAGGGGAAGGTGATATTTCTGGGTCCAATACTCCACTTTCCAGATGAAGTGGACCCAAATGTTTTTCTGGACAAAGAGAGCAAGTGTCACGAAAATGACCTTTGCCCCCACAGTAGAGACACAGGCCTAGAGTTCTGCACCTAGCACGTTCCTCTGGGGATAGCCTGGTCCTGCCCAGCTGCATGGGTTCCTCAGCTGACAGGAGATGCTCCACGGGTCGAGGAGAGGGGAGCTCAGGCTGACTAAGGACCAAGGAGTGCTGGCGCCGCTTTTCTAGGGTCCTTTCCTGAAAGCGAATATCGATCTGGTTACACAAGGAGATAACTCCGTCCAGATCAGTGGGGATGGTTCTTCCTGCTAATTCATCCTTCACTCTATCAGAAAGGCCATGCAAAAAGGTTGCGACTAAGGCCTCATTGTTCCAGCTCAACTCAGCCGACAGTATGCGGAAATTAAGGGCGTACTGTCCCACTGAAGCAGACTCTTGGCGGAGACGTAGAAGGGCGCTGGCCGCTGAAGAGACACGAGCCGGTTCTTCAAAGATATTCCGAAAAAGTTTCAAGAAGCCAGACAGGCTAGAAACCACTGGATCATTCAGTTCCCACAGAGGGGCTGCCCAGGCTAAAGCTTCACCGGAGAGGAGGGAAATGATATAGGCTACCTTTGCCCTATCAGACAGAAAGTTTTGAGGCTGAAGCTCAAAATGAATCGTGCATTGGCTAAGGAACCCTCTGCAGGCCTTGGAGTCCCCAGAGAAACGGAACGGAGCTGGCAGGGTTAGTGAGTGTGTGGCTGCGACTGGTGCGATAGGTACCACCGCTGGTTGTACTTGAGGTTGCGGATTCGGGGTTCCCAAGGAGGCCTGAAGCTGCTCGAATCGAGAAGCCAGATCCTGGAGGAATCGCATCACCTGAGTCTGATTCGATTCCTGGGTTTCAAGTCTGTGGACTATGCCCCGCAATGGATCATCCGCGGGGATCGGGATGTCAGCCGGGTCCATGGCTGATCAAACTGTCAAGGTCACCTGTGGCCAGGTGACAGATGCACACCGTAGGGGGACAGGAGTGCACCGCAAGGTAGTGAACCCTATGGCTGACTGCTGCGGATAGGAAACTGGGTGGTTGTGGAAAGCGGGACCAGAGGAGCACAACCGGGATCCCAACGGAAGCTAGAGCCAAGATTCCCCAGGGCGCGGAGTCTAAGACCCAGCAGGTCTTCTCCAGGGCCTCTAGTGGTGAGGATGTTATGCTGCAGGCTGGGACCAGGTCGCGGCCCCTGGAGTTTTCTAGCTCACGCCCCGTAGGATAAGGGGAAAAGAGGGGAAGCAGCAGCACAAGATATGAGAGAACCGAATAACAAGCTGAAGGTCAGGGGCCACAAGCAGACAAGGATAACGAGAGAACGAGCCGAAGGTCAAGGGTCACGAGCAGACAGGGATAGACGGGGACAAGCCAAATATGTAACAGAGAGACAGACGAAGCACACGGCAGGCAGGAACCCAAACACACAATGCCTAACAAACACGTTGATCAGCCAAGCAGGCTTGCAGTGCACAGGTTAATATAGTGTTCTGTGATAGGGCCTGGGGTGGAGTCAGGCTGGGAGGAGATTATAAAGGAAGCCAGGTGAAAGGGTTCTGGCCTCTAAGATGAACACATGGGAAGGAAGGTAAGCTGACAGACAAACACTACTGCATATCCATGACAACACTGATGAGGAGGCACGAATATACCACACTTATGGGCACTGATAGGTGGCACTGGTGGGCACTGATGGGTGGCACTGGTGGGCACAGATAGACAGAATTGGTGGGCACAGGTAGGCGGCACGGATAGGCAGCACTGATGAGCGGCATTGATGGGCAGCAGTGATGGGCATTGATGGGCAGCACTGATAGCCAGCACTGACTGGCATTACTAATGGCCAAGGATTGCTGGCACTTGTGGGCACTGATTGCTGGCACTGGTGGGCACTGATTGGTGGCAGTGGTGGGCGCTGATTGCTGGCACTGGTGGGCACGTATTGCTGGCACTGTGGGGGCTTTATTGTAATCAGGGCACTGATGATCAGTGCCCTAATTACATACCTAGATGTCCTCTGCGAGGAGATGCCACTGATCGGCTCTCCTCTCCTCACACTCTGTCGGTGTGAGGCGAGGAGCGCTGATAACTGGCATCTCTGTGTTTAAATGTGACCGGCTTTGATTGGACACAGCCGATCACATGGTTAAAAAGCCGTGGCTCTTTACAGAGATTGGTTTCACGCCGTGTCCTAGCAACACAGCGCGGCCGCGATTGCCGCGCTGCGTGCCCCCAGGGGCACGCAAGAGTGGCCGTTCTGGGAAGCCATCATATGACGACCACCCAGAACAAGAGCCGCACTGCCCCGTCGTCATTTGACGTTGGGCGGGCGGCAATTGGTTAAAGAGGACCTAACATTAGTCATATTTTTTCATGATACGTATTGTGTTGGTGTAACAACTCCAGGTATTTTTTTTACCTCTCACAGAGATCACAGTACTTCCCATGACAAGGTCTTCATCTGCTGTTCTATAAGGAGAGAACCATATTTGTTTAAGCCTCATCCAGGATCAGCATCTACTTCCTGGTCTGGGGAGGCAGCTCTGATATGACACAATAATGGGAACCATTGTACCTGCACAGTCTTTCTTTAGAATAAAGCTGGCCATGTATAATTTCATTTTTTTTTTTATATCAGAAAAGGTTTTATTGAGTATACAAAACAGTCCAGTGAAGTAACATAGGAAAGAAAAAAGCAGTATATATTCAAATGTGTCACAAGAAAGTATTGATGCACCATACCATAAAGAAACCCTGATACATCATTCATACCGTACAACATCCATAATAAGGATACTAAGGACGAACTATTCAGTGCAAACTTAAGGCCTAAAAAGGACAGCGTATAAAATCCTGTATACAGGTCCTTCTCAAAAAATTTGCATATTGTGATAAAGTTCATTATTTTCTGTAATGTACTGATAAACATTAGACTTTCATATATTTTAGATTCATTACACACAACTGAAGTAGTTCAAGCCTTTTCTTGTTTTAATATTGATGATTTTGGCATACAGCTCATGAAAACCCAAAAATCCTATCTCAAAAAATTAGCATATTTCATCCGACCAATAAAAGAAAAGTGTTTTTAATACAAAAAAAGTCAACCTTCAAATAATTATGTTCAGTTATGCACTCAATACTTGGTCGGGAATCCTTTTGCAGAAATGACTGCTTCAATGCGGCGTGGCATGGAGGCAACCAGCCTGTGGCACTGCTGAGGTGTTATGGAGGCCCAGGATGCTTCGATAGCGGCCTTAAGCTCATCCAGAGTGTTGGGTCTTGCGTCTTAGAGGCCAGAACTTTGAGGTGGGTCCACACAAAGTCATTGTACCAGCGCTCCCGGCACACTTCCACCTCATATAGCAAGTCCTTCGATAAGTAGGGGTACTCCCATCCATACTCCGCTGCAACCTTTTGGCTAAATAAGCGCTGTAGTCTTGCCAAAGGAGGCATGGTAGCTTTGTCCCCTTCACCAGGCAAAACAACTGAGTCTGGATGACGAGGTGTCTTGACCACCTCCATTCTGGGCATTGGGGGCCTCAACAACAGTCTCTTAACCCCAGCGTCAGATACAGATGGCGCCGGGGATGCAGGGACAAGTTGAGGAAGGGATTCTCCTTCAGGCGATGACGCCTCCACCCGGGGTGTGCTCTCTCCTACGGACATAGGTGAATTCCCAATTCCACAAAATGAGGCAAGCGGTATCTCATCCCAGCCCTTCTTGGCGAACAAGTCATCTATCAGGGCATCATCTCCCATATCTGAGAGAGATTCCAGGTCGGAGGTGTCGCACTCCTCCGCGGGTATGTAGCCCTGTGTGGAAACAGAACATCCACACTCCGGGGACTTGCTAGGCCATGCCTTTTCGACACCTCCTCCCTCACACCAAGTCTTCTCTGCCGGCTTACCTTGACCTTTCCTGGGACGTCCGGAACTCCCGTCAATGGATCCCTCTGGGTCTGGCGTAAGCATGCGAGACGGTCCACCACCACCGCTGGTCGGGGCTACCACGCTGGTTCTTTTCTTCAGTGGCGGACGCTGTGAGACAGTGGTGACCGAGTCAGCATCCTCGGATTTCTCCCGTTGATGTTTCACGACCTCCTCCGCGGTCGTTGCAGTGTGCGCAGGGGTGACTTTCACAGCCGTGATTCCTCCTTTCTGAGTGGCGGTACCTGAAGCCCGGCCTGGGTAGATGGTTTTCGGCCTCTCAACCTCCGGATCCACCTCAAACGTGAACTCCCCACAGGCCTCGCAACGTCCGAACGGCTTCAACAGGCATACCAGTCCCGAACACCCAGGGCAAATCATACCCAGGGCCTCAACATCCATACATGAGTATAGGGCGAATCGACCCCTCGGCTTCAGTCGGATCCCTGTATCCGTTATCGGAGCAGCAGCAGTCAATGTTGTAGTCGCCGGGTGAACCGGAATCCATGAGGCGGGTCCAAACATGGCGACCTGTTGCTGTTCCATCTCACACTGCAGAGTTTTTCGCGCCAATGTCCCACGTGTAGTCCATCACACGTATTGGACTCCTCCCCTTTTGCTCCAGTTCGCGGTCTTTTCCACTTTGGCTTGGTTGAGACACGCCCACGAACTAAGCGGTGGGGGTTGTGTCTGGTGGCGCAGTGCAATTAAAAACCCCCACGTGTAGTCCGTCACACGGCTGGGTTTTCCCCCTTTCACCACTCTTCCTGCGCGGGCCTTTCCCCTTTTGAGGTCATGTCCACGACTTTCGAGCAGGGCTGCACTTTGGCCTATTCGTTTAACTCTGTCCGGCAGACACCTTCTACCAAGTGATGCACAACACATATACCGGACTCGAGCCCCCACGTGTAGCGGGCAGTTCCTTCCCTCTTCCCATCCCCTCCATTAAAGTTCTGCTCGCAATGTCTCTGGTCTAGGGGTATGATAGGGGAGGGAGAGGGTGCGCTACGCCTGGCTTCCACCACAGGTGTATAAGTGGTATCGGCAATGCCTTTCTTTACCTTCGGGCCTGTGTTGTGCATCGGATCCTCCCTCCAAGAGTCTCCGAGAACCTTGTCTGCCAGAAACTGAGCCCCACACCGTTAAAGTCCAACACTCCTTTATTCAGCTCATAACATGGACTCCCTTGGCTATAGAACAGAAAAGGAGGTGTGGGTGCGAATAGGCCCAGACACAAGTTCGATCCTCCACTCTCCTCCAAAGAGTGGGTTATGGTCTCCGCACGAGGGAAATTCACCTTCCGGACAGTCTCCGACAAGAGACTCACCCGTCACCGGCAGTATGCTGCACCGGGTCTTCAGATGAGGAGCTCTTCCCGGTCCATTACGCCCACCTCGGATTCAGGCATCCATCTCCGGAGTACCTTAGGATCCTTCCCTCGCGGAACTCAGTGTTGGGCACTGAGCTCCGGACCGCCGTCCGAGTACCTCACCCCAGGACTAAAGGTGCCTGAGGTGGAACACGATCTCCGGTGGTCCTCTAGGCCTAGTCCGCCTAGAGGACAAACACGAACCCCGTCCGCAGGCTAAAGGTGCCAGGGACCAACCACCTCCTTGAACAAAATGGCCGGCCCCTTTTATCCCCCCTCCCAGCAAGCACGGCGGGTTCCCCGCCCCACCATACCGCTGCCAAGAGAGGACAAAAAGTAGGCTCAGCACACAGCGGTATCCGTCCGTCGGCCCATGGCGACAGCGCCACCCAGTGGACCGTCGAAGACACACCACTGGTGTCACCGAAAAATTCAAAAATTACTGCGGGAAAGTAAGTACCCGCTACATAACTTTGCTGCATTTGGCTTAATCTGGGCTGACAGTATATCTCTAAACACTGCAGAATTCATCCGGCTGCTTCTGTCTTCTGTCACATCATCAATAAACACCAATGACCCAGTGACACTGGAAGCCATGCATGCCCATGCCATCACACTGCCTCCACAATGTTTTACAGATGATGTTGTGTGCTTTGGATCATGTGCTTTTCCAAGCCTTCTCCACACTTTTTTCTTTCTGTCATTCTGGTACAGATTAATCTTAGTTTCATCCATCCACAAAATGCTTTTCCAGAACTGGTCTGGCTTTTTCAGATGTTTTTTGGCAAAGTCTAATCTGGCTTTTCTATTTTTCAGGCTCATGAATGGTTTGCACCTTGTGGTGAACCTTCTGTATTTGTTCTCATGAAGTCTTCTCTTGATTGTAGACTTTGACAATGATATGCCCACCTCCTGGAGAATGTTCTTCACTTGTCTGGATGTTCTGAATGGGTTTTTCTTTACCGTAGAGAGGATCCTGCGATCATCCATCCACCACTGTTGTCTTCTGTAGACGTACAGGCCTTTTATGCTGCTGAGCTCACCAGTGCATTCTTCTTTCCTCAGAACGTACCAAACTGTTTATTTAGCCACTCCTAATGTTGCTGCTATCTCTCTGATGTGTTTTTTTCATTTTTGAAGCCTTACAACGGCCTATTTCACTTGCATGGACAGCTCCTTTGAACGCATGATGTAGGTTCACAGTCATTGATTCCAAATACAATTACCACACTTATAATAATACTAATATGATTTACCCATGTTTCAATGGTTGGTGGAGTTGTAGATTTCCAGCCAATAAGAATCACTTTCCTAGCCTGAAATAAGGCTTGTGAGAAGGCTATTCTAGTCATCTCCTCTGGAATGGCCTCCTCAAGAACTCCCAATAAACAACAAATTGGATCTAAAGGTACAGTGGTTTGAAAAACTCGATTGATGTGGAAAGAACCCCGCTCCAATATCGATACAGCTTTGGGCAGCACCAGAGGACATGAATGAAGTCCCTAGGCATTCGTCTACATTTGCCGCACAGTGTGTCGGAGAGCTTATCCATTTTATAAAATTCTATGGGGTGTAGTACACTCTAAGCAGGATATACAGTTGGGACACCTTCTGGGAAAGATTAAGAGAGCATGTAGTGTCTGATTGAAAAGCTTCCTCCCATTGATCTCCAGTTAATGATCCCAAGTCCTCCTCCCACTGGGATAACGCCTTCATAGGGTAAGCCTTTAAATTTTCTGTTAGGAGCATATGGTAACATTGGGATATAAAACCTTTAGTTTCAGTAATAGATTGAAGCAGGTGGGAAATAGGCATGGGTGATTGCACCCATTCTACTGCGTCACCCTGGGCACGCAGCTGTAAATAGTAGTAAAACATGATGGGGTGCAAAGCAAACCTGCGTTGTAAATCTGGAAAAAACAGCAGTCTCCTATCTTGAAAGATATGTGATAAATAATTTCATTCTAACGCTTGCACAAGAAAGTATAAATATTGGTCCACCGACTATTCAATGGCGCCTTCATGGCGCCTTCTCTTTCGTTTACTATGTCAATGTCTGGATTTTTGTAGAATGTTTTACTTCCCAATTAACTTTGACATGTGCATGCACATAAGACTTGTTATGATTTTTCTCGGCCAGGACAAAATAAATTCATCCTTTTCCTTCCATTTTTTTGCAGGCTGTGGTCAAAACCGATTGTTGAAATGTCCTCTTAAACTCTTAGATAATCAGAATTTTTTTTTTGATCTATGACCATCACTAACCTGGTCTCAAAATATAAACCAAACCGCTCTCTTTGGTCCTCCCAAGATCTCCTGCTCTCTAGCTCCCTTGTCACCTCCTCCCATACTCGCTTCCAGGACTTCTTCTGAGCTTCTCCCATTCTTTGGAACTCCCTACCCTAATCTGTCCCACTATCTCCTAATCTATCCATTTTAAGACAGTTCCTGAAAACCCTTCTGCTGCTTCTAACTAATACACTGTGTTTTTACTTTCTCCATCAGCTCATACCCCACAGTTATTACCTTTTGACCCTCCCTCTTAGACTGTAAGCGCTAACAAGCAGGGCCCTCTGATTCCTCTTGTACCAAATTGTATTGTAACTGTAAAGTTTTGTAAAGCGCTGCACAAACTGTTGGCACTATATGAATCCTTTGTAATATAATAATAATGGCCAGCTTTAATCAACTCCCTTATTTCAATCTTCTCTTATTAGTCATAAGTGACAGAGCAGCTGCACTGATCTATTGAGAGCTCCCTCTAGAGGCTAAACCACAGATATCAAAATAAATACCACAATGTTATTATAAAAGAGCAAAAAATTTTATGAAAAAAATGATTTTAAGAAAAGCATTGCAGTAATAGCTTAAAGAACACCATTACTCTCCTTTTAGAGATTGCATAATCCTAGACCCCCACCACCACCCCCATCATTTACACATTTGGACAGTAATTTTTTTTTGTATTAAGTACCTTTTTCATAAGGTACTTGCTCCCACTTCTTCTGACATTTGCTGGGTCCAACCCTCCAACCCCCCCCCCCTCCACACACACCCCTACCCCACACCCGCAGCCAGCCTCCAGGAATCACATCACACATCCCAGGAGGCTTCAGGGCAGTCTCACAGTTGACAGCTGAATCTAAGATGGCGGCATGGGACCGAAGACAGCCCTGAAGACTTCTGGTTGTAGGAAGACAACGCTGGACCTATTGAGCTGGTAAGTATGTATGTTGTAAAAGTCAGCACCTACAGTACTTGCAGCTGTTGACTTACTTTTTTCAGGACTCGTTGAAGTTCCTTTTAAAAATACTGAAAACACATTTAAAACTTGTATTCTACCAAAGTTTATTGCTTACAAATTCTGCAGAGATTTGCAAAGTTCATCACTGCATGTAACGGAGCCTAAAGCCTTATGTACCTTAGTCATACAGTCACACGCTATAACCAATTTTAGATGTAAGCCGATTAACACACTACTATGTTTTTAGGTTATGGGAGTAAAATGGAGAACTTGATGGAAAGCCACAGAAGCATGGAGGGAACATACAAACCTAATGAAGATAATATCCACGGTGGGAATTGAACTCCAGCACTGTAAGTCAAGAAATGCTTGTTTCCAATGTTTTAAAAGGCATATTGGCTGAAATGTCTGATGCTGCAGAAGGTCCATGTATGAAATGAATAGCAGTGAGGAAATCTGTTTTTTAGTAGAACTGTAGGGTTGGCTGAAAACACATGCCCTCCAGCTCTGGACTAAGTCAATGATCCGATGACCACAGTGCTGTGGACGCAGGTGCTGTGCTCACTACTCAACCATTGAGCCAAATATCGCACCTTGGTATAGTTACAATGGACACAGATGTATGCAAGTGTTGAGTCTTACAGCCAGATCTATGCTTACTGAAAGCCTGCAAAGACACACAGGCGTGACAAAATATCCTGATATACAAATCACTGATCCAGAACTGCTACGGGGAAAGGGACTAGGAGACACCTCAAAACAGAACTCAGAACTAGTGATGAGCCGAACACCCCCGGGTTCGGTTCGCACCAGAACCCGCGAACGGACCGAAAGTTCACACGAACTTTAGAATCCTATTAAATGCAATGGATGCGAACGTTCGAAATCTAAAGTGCTATTTATAACGACTAATATGCATGTTATTGTCCTAAAAAGGGTTTGGGAACCCGGGTTCTGCACCAGGGGACATGTATCAATCCAAAAAAAAGTTTTAAAAACTGCCGTTTTTCGGGAGCAGTCATTTTAATGATGCATAAAGTGAAAAAAAAAAAGTCAAATATTCCTTTAAATATCGTACCTGGGGGGTGTCTAAAGTATGCCTGTGAAGTGCCACGTGTTTCCCGTGTTTAGAACTGTCCCTGCACAAAATTACATTTCTAAAGGAAAAAAAGCCATTTAAAACTGCTTGCGGCATTAATGTAATGTCTGGTCCCGGTAATATGGATGAAAATCTTTAAGAAAAATGGCATAGCTAACCCATCACAGCCCCCCCCCCCTACCCCAGCCCATTACCAGCCCCTTTGGGTCTTGTATGGATATTAAGGGGAACCCCGCACACAAAATAAAAAAGGCCCTATATACTCTGAACAGCCGTATACAGGCGGTGCATACAAGACAGGGACTGTAGGCTTGTTATTATGTAGAATCTGTTTGTAATTTTGAACAGGTACATTGTTTAAGTGTAGCTCCAGCCAAAAAATCTATTTTTAAGCTTTTTGGAAAACATAGGGAAGGGTTATCACCCCTGTAACATTTGTTTTGCTGTCTGTGCAGTGTGCACCTGTTCAGAACAGTTCACCTCACTTTCCATCCTAATGACAAATGTGTTTAGAAAATTTGGGGTTTTTATTGAAACAAGAATTGGGGATAAAGCATCAGTGGAGAGGAGACACTTTTTTCCCATATTAACTCTTACAGGAGAGAATTTCCCTTCCTAGGGGTAGATTTCCTATCACTTCCTGTTGTATCCTTCCGTTTGCAAGGAGGAGTCGTTTGTAAGTTGGATGTTTGAAAGTAGGGGCCTGCCGTATATACTCAGCTGAAATTTGCCCCTTACATGTTGGTGTTGCCACAACACTTACTCTTGGTGGGCGCATGAATGGGCCCTGCTGTGAATTATTAGATCAAGAATTGTAATTGCATGCCCCTGTTGAACAGGGGCTGAAAAATTGGGCCTTTGGTGGTGGTGGTGGTGGTGGTGTTGACACAACACTGTAAGGCCTCACAGTTAGTCTTGGTGGGTGTAGGAATGGGCCCTGCTGTGAATTATTAGATCAAGAATTGTAATTACATGCCCCTGTTAAACAGGGGCAGAAAAATTGGGCCTTAGGCACTGGTGCCACAACACTGCAACCCCTCACAGATACTGTACTTGGAGCACAGCAATGAGCCCTGTTGCAAAGTATTGCATCAAAAATTGTAATTACACGCCCCTGTTAAACAGGGGCTGAAAAATTGGGCCTTAGCCACTGGTGCTGGTGCCACGACACTGCAACCTCTCCCAGATACTCTAGTTGGAGTGCAGGAATGAGCCCTGCTGCAAAGCATTGCATAAAAAATTGTAATAACACGCCCCTGTTAAACAGGGGCTGAAAAATTGGGCCTTAGCCACTGGTGGCGGCACCCAGAAACAAAAAAGTTCTTCCAAGCTATCATCATCAATCGGATCATTGAGGAGGAGGAGGATAGTCAGGTGTTTGGTAGCTGGTGGTGATCCAAGACTGATTCATCTTTATGAAGGTCAGTCGATAAACAGAGTCGGTGGACAGGCGCACCCTGTGATCCGTGAAAAATCCTCCAGCAGCACTGAATGTGCGTTCTGAAAGAACGCTGGATGCAGGACAGGCCAGTAGCTCAATTGCATACTGAGCAAGCTCTGGCCAGTGATCCATCCTCAAGACCCAGTAAGCCAGAGGATTTTCGGTGGGGAAGGTGTCCAAGTCTGACCTTGCCCCTAGGTATTCCTGCACCATGTATATCAGACGCTGGCGATGGTTGCTGGAACCGATCATACCTTGGGGCTGCGGACTAAAGAATTGTCTGAACGCATCGGTCAGACGGCCACCTTCCCCACCGCTCCTTCTTTGACTGACCGAAGCCTCAGCAACTCGTTGTCCAGGACCAGGAGTTTGTAACCTCCCAGTCTCTGGGAACGCGTTGCACAGACCTTTCTGCAAGGCCTCCCGAAGTTGTCTCATCCTCTGCTCCCTCTGCGACAGTAAGATAAGGTCCGTAACCTTACCCTTGTACCGTGGATCAAGGAGAGTGGCCAGCCAGTAATGGTCCCTCTCCTTGATCCGAAGAATACGAGGATCCTTCCGCAGACTTTGCAGGATCAGGGAGGCCATGCAGCGTAGGTTAGCTGAGGCATTCGGTCCGGAGTCCTCTGGGTCACTAAGGACGACATGATCCGCAGCCACCTCCTCCCAGCCACGTACAAGTCCACTGGTTTCTTGGGACTGTAAATCATCCCTAAAAGACTGGTGCTGATGATGCTGAGTGCCAGGCTCCACCTCCATGCTGACACAATCCTCCTCCTCCTCCTCCTCCTCCTCCTCTTCTTCCTGTGCGATGGGTGGGACAGAAGGAACACTGTCTGGGTAAAGGGGGTCTTGAGAGGCAAGGAAGTCCTCCTCTTCCTGCCTCTGTTCTGCCTCAAGTGCCCTGTCCATTATTCCATGCAGCGTATGTTCCAACAGGTGGACAAGAGGTACAGTGTCACTGATGCATGCACTGTCACTGCTCACCATCCTCGTGGCCTCCTCAAATGGTGCCAGGACAGTGCATGCATCCCTGATCATGCCCCACTGGCGTGGTGAAAAAAACCCGAGCTCCCCTGACCCTGTCCTGGTGCCGTAGTCGCACAGGTACTCATTGATGGCCCTCTGCTGCGTGTGCAGCCGCTGCAGCATGGCCAACGTTGAGTTCCACCTGGTGGGCATGTCACATATAAGGCGGTTCTTGGGCAGGTTCAACTCCTTTTGCAGCTCAGCCAGGCGAGCACTGGCATTATAAGATCTGCGGAAATGCACACAGACTTTCCTGGCCTGCCTCAGGACATCCTGTAAGCTCGGGTACCTGCCCAAGAACTGCTGCACCACCAGGTTAAGGACGTGAGCCACACAGGGCACATGGGTCAGTTTGTCCCTGTCGGAGAGCGGAGAGGAGGTTGGTGCCATTGTCGCAAACTACCATTCCTGGCTTAAGCTGGCATGGCGTCAACCACCTCTCGGCCTGCCCCTGCAGAGCAGACAGAACCTCTGCCCCAGTGTGGCTCCTGTCCCCCAAACACACCAGCGCAAGCACGGCATGGCAACTTTTTGCCTGCGTACTTGCGTAGCCCCTTGAACGCCTACGGAGCACCGTTGGTTCCGAGTACAAAGCACAGGAAGAGGCCATGGAGGAAGAAGAAGTGGAGGGGGTGGAGGACAGAGGTGTGTCACAACCAGTAGTAGCATTTTGGAGGCGTGGCGGTGGAACAACCTCCAACACTACTGCACCTTGTCCTGCATCCTTCCCAGCTGCCAAAAGAGTGACCCAATGGGCTGTGAAAGAAAGGTAACGTCCCTAATCCATGCCTGCTGGACCATGAGTCAGCGGTAATATGCACCTTACCGCTTACCGCCCTGTCCAGCGAGGCCAAGACATTGCCTTCCACATGCCGGTAGAGAGCCGGAATCGCCTTCCATGAGAAAAAGTGGCGTTTGGGAACCTGCCACTGAGGAACCGCACATTGCACAAACTCACGGAAGGGGGCCGAGTCTACCAACTGAAAAGGCAGCAGTTGAAGCGCTAGCAATTTAGCCAAGCTAGCATTCAACCGCTGGGCATGTGAATGGCTGGGAGTGAACTTCTTTCGACGGTCCAGCAGCTGGGGCAGGGAAATTTGCCTGCTAGAATCGGACATCGGTTGCCCGCAAGTACTTGGCTGTGACACACCTAATTCTACACCTTCATTCCTCTCAGAGCAGGTTTCAGAGAGGACTGAAGGTATAGTGGGGTTGGAGATCCCAGCTGATGCGGTGCAAGAAGAGGTCCGCTTTGTTCTTTGGTGTGGGTCTTTAAGGTAGGCTTGCCAATGAGCTGCATGGCAGGTCAACATATGTCTGGTCAAGCATGTGGTGCCCAAGCGGGTGATGTTTTGGCCACGCGATATACGCTTGAGACATATGTTGCAAACAGCAGCTGTGCGATCTGATGCACTCGACTCAAAAAAGGCCCACACCAAAGAACTTTTTGAATAACGGGCAGAGGCAGCGCCATGCACAGGCGGAGCTCTGCGGTGTGATTCCGTCGGTGTGCTGCCCTTATGCTGGCCTCCCGAGGGCATCCTGCCTCGTTGGAGATGTGCCTCCTCCTCATCCTCCTCCTCCTCCTCCTCCTCTCTCCTATTAGGCACCCACGTGGAGTCAGTGACCTCATCATCATCCCCTCCCTCCTCATCACTGGAGCCAATCTGGCAGTATGCTGCAGCTGCTGGAACATGACTGCCAGATTGGTGTCCTTCTTGAGCATCCCCTCTCTCTGCTCTCACGCTACTGCCTTCCTCTAGCTGGGTATCATCATCAGACCCTTCGAAACGCTGGGCATCCTCCTGGAGCATGTACCCAACACTGTGCTCAAACAGTTCGGGGGACTCCTCAGGAGGACATGGTTGGTCTAGGGAAGGAGTGACTGATGATGACATTGATACCAGGGAAGAGGACGCTTTGGCAGCTGCTTTGCCAGTACGCTGAGCCTGGGTGAGAGAGGATGAGGAGGATGAGGAGGGCTTGGTCATCCACTCTACCAAGTCTTCGGCATGATGCGGCTCAACACGTCCAGCTGCCGAAAAGAAGGACAAGCGTGTCCCATGGCCACGCGCTGATGGCGATGCACCGCGTCCACGACCAGCACTGTTGTCTCTAGACACAGAGCCTGCTTGCCCTCTTTTATTGGCTCCTGACTGTCTGCCTCTCCTTGTTTGCCTTCCAGACATTCTAATGGCCTGCAGCGAAATGGGAAAACCAGCAATAAGGCCTAGCTTCAGGAGTATATTTTGCAGGAATCACACTACGCCTGCTGTAGGTGCTGCAAATGCCTGTTGGTGTAACACACCAGGAAAAAGCAGCAATACAGGCTAAGTTCAGGTGTAATATGATCAGGAGGCACACTCCGCCCGCTGTAAGTGCCGCAAAATCCTGTTGGTGTAACACACCAGGAAAAAGCAGCAATACAGGCTAAGTTCAGGTGTAATATGATCAGGAGGCACACTCCGCCCGCTGTAAGTGCCGCAAAATCCTGTTGGTGTAACACACCAGGAAAAAGCAGCAATACAGGCTAAGTTCAGGTGTAATATGATCAGGAGGCACACTCCGCCCGCTGTAAGTGCCGCAAAATCCTGTTGGTGTAACACACCAGGAAAAAGCAGCAATACAGGCTAAGTTCAGGTGTAATATGATCAGGAGGCACACTCCGCCCGCTGTAAGTGCCGCAAAATCCTGTTGGTGTAACACACCAGGAAAAAGCAGCAATACAGGCTAAGTTCAGGTGTAATCTGATCAGGAGGCACACTCCGCCCGCTGTAAGTGCCGCAAAATCCTGTTGGTGTAACACACCAGGAAAAAGCAGCAATACAGGCTAAGTTCAGGTGTAATATGATCAGGAGGCACACTCTGCCCGCAGTAAGTGCCGCAAAATCCTGTTGGTGTAACACACCAGGAAAAAGCAGCAATACAAACTAACTTCAGGTGTAATATGATCAGGAGGCACACTCCGCCCGCTGTAAGTGCCGCAAATGCCTGTTGGTGTAACACACCAGGAAAAAGCAGCAATACGGGCTAACTTCAGGTGTATAATGTGCAGGAGGCTTAGCAACAATGACACTGACACTGTCCCCTGCCTTTCCTTCTCTCTCCCTGCACACAAGGTTTATCAAAGTATATGACACTGACACTCTCCCTGCCTATCCTTCTCTCTCCCTGCACACAAGGTTTAGCAAAGAATATGACACTGACACTCTCCCTGCCTATCCTTCTCTCTCCCTACACACAAGGTTTAGCAAAGAATATGACACTGACACTCTCCCTGCCTATCCTTCTCTGTCCCTACACACAAGGTTTAGCAAAGAATAGATTTGACACTGTCCCGTGTGTCCGGAACGCACTACACGAGGCCGCCGCGCTGGCGGCCTTTTATAGTGTGGGGCGTGTACTAAACCCCCTCAGCTATAATTGGCCACAGGCATCCTGCCTGTGGCCAATCATTGCTCTCCTCGCTGCCGGCGCTGTGATTGGCCAAGCATGCAGGGTCACAGTGCATGCTTGGCCAATCACAGCGCCGGGATTACACTGCGATGGCGCAGTGTATTGTGGGCCGTTCGCGTCACTCGAATTTGGCGCGAACGGCCCAAATCGTTCGTTGTTCGCCGAACGCGCGAACAGCCGATGTTCGAGTCGAACCTATGTTCGACTCGAACACCGAGCTCATCCCTACTCAGAACATTGTTGAGTGACAATTCATATGATGGAGGAAGAATGTGACATGTTTCCTTCAATTTATGAACAAGCACTACAAATACCCAGCAACTATTTCCTTATAGGGACCATTCCCACTTGTGGACGCAAGCTCATATGATTTTTTTCTTGGTGCATTAACAAACATTGCATTGTACCAGCCCATTAATTTTCACGGGTCATCAACACACATCCACAGCCAAAAAATGTACTTAACTTTTTTTTTAGTGCACCACAGCTCAACCCAGCTCAGCTGTAGATGCTACAGCTACAGAATTATATCTTGCAATACTATCTTGACATTTCTTATATACACTTGTAGCGCTACCCCCAGTTAAGAGAGCCGCTGGGTTTTGTTTCCGACCCTGTATTACAGCACCGCCAACCCCCGGCAATCTACTCAACCCACACTGGCACAGTTAGTCTAGGGATTGTTACCTTGTAACGGTCTATACCTGATTATACACAATCTGGCAGTATTGGTAGATAGCTACTATCTGCAAAGATGACACTAATACCAATGTAATTAAATATAACTGGATTTACTTTGGTTTAAAGGTTTAAGATTAAACACATCACATAGCATACATGCAGAGCCCTGCAGCAATAAACATATTCATCAGTGATAGTGCAGAGTGATCACCCGCCACGTGCAACTATCTTCTTTCCCTATGCGCAATATGGCGCAGCAACAAAGTTTTGACCTCCACCCTGGTCAGGCCTGACTCAGATTCAAACTCAGTCCCTTATGAGAACAATTTCTTCGCATGCAACTTGAACGGTGGTGCACTTGCAGGAAACAATATTTGTAATCCAAGGGTAGTAAATATTTAACGGGGTGGGCCAAGGCAGTCACTAGGTCCAACAAAGTAACAAAAAAAGGTAACAAAGTGAGCAAGTGCTCGCTCACCACTCCGGACGCGATCCCAGTCCGGGCTTCCACCACTGTGTATCCGCACACAGTGTCTCCAATGGCCGGGTCTCCGGTCCAGCTGATGTCAGCAAACTCGAGCAGGAACAGGTGCCACCCAGGCTCCGCAGTGGGGTGGAAGGCTCTTTGGTCGGTATGCAAGGCTCAGGCTTCAGGCCTTACACAGCAGGGGATCCGCACAGGGAGTCCTATTGCTTGCAGCGCAGTGTCCAAAGAGGCCGAGCTTAGCCTCACCCTCTTCTTATATAGCCCCACACATGAGTCTCTGCGGCGGCCCAATGCACCCTGGGTGCCGAACGGGGTTCTGGGTAACGTAGTCCAGGGGCCTTAAAGGAGACCCCGCTACACACTATATTGTCAAAAGTATTGTGACGCCTGTCTTTACACGCACATGAACTTTAATGACATCCCAGTCTTAGTCCGTAGGTTTCAATATTGAGTTGGCCCAACCTTTGCACCTATAACAGCTTCAACTTTCCTGGAAAAGCTCTCCACAAGGTTTAGGAGTGTGTCTATGGGAATGTTTGACCATTCTTCCAGAAGCACATTTGTAAGGTCAGGCACTGATGTTGGACGAAAAGGCCTGGCTCTCAGTCTCCGCTCTAATTCATCACAAAGGTGTTCTATTGGGTTTTCTTTGCATCCTGGCGCCTGGGCTAATGTCAGCCCATTCACTGTTACAGGGATGCACAATTTGTATCACCCGATGGCGGTGACATGCAGTTCCGGTCAGGTAGTTTTTTTTCTACATTTTGCCTTTCTGCGAGCAAGCAGCAGGACTCATTTGTCAGGTAGAAGCATTTGGGTGGCACTGCTTCCACATATGCTGGTAAAGTGCCCCCTCCCCCCCACAGCACATGCCCCCCAATATGTATCCCGGGCTCCACTTGCCCATCTGTGGGCCCATCTGCACGGCATAGTAGCCGCTGCGGGGTAGAGGGGAGGGAGGATGTCACTTCCAGGTCCCTGTTGACAGTTTCTGAATAATTTTCTATTACTTTTTTGATTATTATTATTATTCAGGATTTATATAGAGCCAAAATATTGAGCAACACTTTACAATATGAAGAGAGACAGTGCAGTTGCAATACAATTCAAGATACAAGAGGGTTAGGAGGGCCCTGCTCTTGAGAGCTTACAATCTAATAGGGAGGGGCAAGTGGTACAAAAGGTAATAACTTTGACGGATCAGCTGATGATATAAGTAAATGTGCAGTATTCAGGTGGAGGCAGGATAGGCTTCCCTGAATAGATGAGTTAGGATAACTTAACAGATTGGGATAAGGAGTTTCAGAGGATGGGAGAAGTTCTGGAGATGTCCTGGAGGCGAACGTGAGAGGAGGTGATGAGGGAGTTAGAGAGAAGGAGGTCTTGAGAGGAGTGAAGTGGACAATTGGGGTCATATGTCAAGATGACGTTGGTGATGGAGCTTGTGGTAGTTGTTGCTGCTGGTATTAGTGTGAATTTTATTCATTGGGCAATCTGAAGTGGAAGGATCGGTGGACACAGAGAGATTGGTAAAGTAGACAGCTTTGGCAGGCTAGCATTCATAGTAGGCTGAAGTGGGGATAGCCTGATTAGAGGTAGGCCATTGAGAAGGGAGTTGCGGCGAATGTGCTTAGAGCGATTGCTCATGCAGTTGATCAATGCAAAGAGCTATGAAGTGCAAGAAGGTTTATCAACCACAAATTCCTTTCTGTCAGTGTGTGTATGCAGAGTAGTGGCTTATAGCACATTCATTATACTTTTTTTTTTAAATCTTTGTTTAGTTTACATTTTGACATTACAACAAAAGATAACAAAAAAGGGAAAGGGGGGGGGGTAAGAGGGGTACAGCTGTCGTGGTCCCAAGGAAAACAATAAGAAAAACAATGAGACATATCAATATGTTGTATTAACAGGGGAACCTCCCTTGTCCCGGACATTTGGTCCATGTGGGCAAGCCTCCCTCCCATACAGGGAGAGAGTAGGGGGGTCCCAATCTCAGAGTCAATAGGTCATGCATACATGGCTCAATGTTCATTTAAAACATATGACATCTCGAGATACCATGAACTGTCAGGAACTGGGAAACCGCTCAGATGTCAATAACAAAAATGAAAATGTACCTAAGGTACAGAAAAGTTCTCACCTGGTTCGTTGGCTGATTAGACACAACCTATGTAGGGCTGTTGATCGTTGGATGTTGGTTCGTTTGGACAAGTCGCCAAAAAGATGGATCTGCCAAGGCCAATAAAGCAATGTCCAGGCTAGATGAAACTGGGATCGTGCCATGTATGTAGTCTCTCCAGGCTGCCCAGGTAAGTTCAAATCGTTCTCAAGTGCCATTACAAGTAGCCACCCAGTCCTTTGCCTCCATGATCTCCCTCACCTTCCTAACACAGTCAAGCTCGCTTGGAATGCGTGGGCTTTTCCAGTAAACAGGTATAAGGCGTTTAGCAGCATTGAGAAGGTGGGGTAGAGCACTGCATTTGTAGCGAGAAATAGGCATGGGAGGGATGTGGAGAAAATCATTATACTTTTAAATATGAAATCAGTCCTCAAGATTGCCGCTCCAGTGTTTTTGGAGTTGTTGATGAATTTCTTAAAAAAAAAAAAAAACACACTACGTTCAGATGCATACAATGTATAGTTTTTGATGGATCTGGACCATAGGCGTGCGCAGCCTATTTCATTAGGGTGTGCACCCAAAGCTCAACGTTTGTGTGTGTGTATATATATATATATATATATATATATATATATATATACACACACACTATATTGTCAAAAGTATTGGGACACCGGCCTTTACACACACATGAACTTTAATGACATCCCAGTCACCGCTGACATCCGACGCTCCATAGAGTTGCATGGAGCGCCCGTTCAGGTCCGCCAAAAAAACTGACAGGTGGACCTGAATGGTCCGCCCTTGTGAAAGGGGCCTTATACAGTATGTCTTATTTTCAGTGTGATGTGTACATATCACAGAGACCGGTATTGTGGTAATATTGAAGTTTATTGAGATTTTCAAACATTAGAGGGTTCCACCATTATTGTTAAGTTATTGTTTAGTAGGTTAGTGATGCACTTTTTTTTTGTGGTGTGGGAACACATATCAGTGCTTAGTGGCAGGCCTTTTACTGACACTTTTTTATTTTACCTCCAGTAGATTATTGTAAATAGTAGTGTGGTGATTACCTATTATACTAAAGATCGGCATGTGGCATTAATAAACATCAACAGATTTCAGTTGTGCCTCACCAGGCCGGCAACCCATGGACAATGTGCCTGTCTGCTGAGTTCATCTCCCCATCCCTGCACTCTTGCACTGATTGGCAGCAATGATTGGCACTGATAGGCACCACTGATTGACAGCACTGATGGCCACTGATAGGTGGCACTAATGGGCACTGATTGGCAGCACTGATAAGGCAGCACTGATGGGCCCTGATTGGCACTGATAGGCTGCACTGATTGGCACTAATAGGCAGCACTGATTGGCACTGATAGGTAGCACTGATTGGCAGCATTTAGTGGCACTGATGGGCAGCACTGATGGGCACTGAAAGGCAGAACTGATAGTCAACACTGATGAGCACTGATAGGTGGCACTGATGGGCATTGATAGGCAGCACTGATGAGCACTGGTTGGCAGCACTGATAGGCGGCACTGAATGGCACTGACAGGTAGCACTGATTGGAAGCACTGATTGGCAGCACTGATGGGCACTGATAGGCAGCACTAATTGGAACGTATGGGCACTGACTGGTGGCACTGACTGGAGGCACTGATAGGTGGCACTGATTGTCACTGATAGGAGGCACTGTTTAGCACTGACAGATGGCACTGATAGGCGACACTGATTGGAAACACTGATTGGCACTGACTGGCACTGACACGTGGTACTGACAGGTAGCACTGACTGGCACTGACATGTGGCATTGACAGGTGGCACTGATTGGAAGCACTGACTGGCACTGACAGGTGGCACTGATTGGAAGCACTGACTGGCACTGACAGGTGACACTGATTGGCACTGACAAGCAGCACTGGCGCTGATTGGCACTGACAAGCGGCACTGGCGCTGATTGGCACTGACTTGCGGCACTGATTGGCACTGACTGGTGGCACTAACAAGCGGCACTGGCACTGATTGGCACTGACTGGTGGCACTGTTTGGCACTGACAAGCAGCACTGGTACTGACTGGTGGCACTGACAAGCGACACTGGCTCTGATTGGCACTGACACTGACAGGTGGCACTGATTGTCACTGACTGGTGGCACGGATTGGAAGCACTGACAGAGGAGAGGGGGGTTACGGGGTATCACATTGAGCAGATGTTGGTGCTTGTAAGATCCGCTCAGTGTGTGACACTGTCCTCCTGTATTGTAACTGCTTGCAGGGAGACAGAGGATCTGTCAGATTTCAGAGTTGACGTTGGGGTGGGCGGGGCCTAGCAGCTATCGAACCCCAGCCAATAGGAGGAGGAATGGGCGTACCGCTACATATGTGGCCCCACCCCTTTTATTAAACAGCCCAATAATGGCTTATGTTCGATAGCTGCTCAGTCCTGCACACCCCCATATCACCGCAGAATTATGAAGCTCCTTGCAGACTCTCCCTACAAGCAGTTACAATAGATGACACTGTCATCTATTGTAACTGCTTGTTGGGAGAGAGAGGAGCTTCATAATTCTGCGGTGATATGGGGGAGGGCGGGACTGAGCAGCTATCGACCATAAGACATGTAAGGATACTATACAGTTACAATACAGGAGGACAGTGTCACACACTGAGCGGATCTTACAATCCCCAATATCCGCCCAATGTGATACTGTCTCAGCACAGCAATTCGAAGCAGCATTTCACAGCAGCCCTGCGGGCAGATCTCGGGAGAGCATGGGGCTACGCAAACACTGCAGGGGTGATTAGGGTGTGCCCAGGCACAGCCGGCACACCCTGTGCGCACGCCTATGATCTGGACGTAGTAGTATTGTATATTATGGGCCCATGCACACAACTTGGCTGTGCTTAGTATCCTTACTGAATTTAGCTTTATAAAATCAAAGGAGAACTTTCCGTTTGCAGTCGTATTTTTGTGAAATTTACATGTGTACATGCTGGGGTTGAAAACTGAGCTAGAGGAATGGAATTACGGATATGAATGTTTTATAGATGTTTAGGCGTCTAAACGCATGTAAGCGGAACCACTTTACAGATCATTACATGCATTTTTTATGTAGGATCTTTCTGCCAACAAGATCTTGCATAGATATCAATATATAACATTTCAGGGAGGGTTCTGTATGCAAATAGTATGCCATGACTGCTGAGAAGCTTAGGCTTAACTTAACTTCCACTTGTTTAAACCATAACAAAACCTTGCCCCCCAAAAATTACACATAGACCATTTAAAGTTGGAAGTAGGGCAAGGCCACAGCTTTATTGAAACATATCGGTATAACAAACTTCAAAATTCAATAACCATGCCAGTCACGGTTACACCGTGAGCATCTCTAAACAAACTGTCTAGTCTAAGAGGCCTGTCTTCACCATTAGTGCGAGACAGGCATTAAACTGACCGTGTAATTTAACTTGAGGGCTTAGCCCATAAAGTAATGCCAATTGCTTGCAAGGTAAAACCGCCAAGGAAGCTGTGACGAAAAAACACAATGGGCAGGTGGGTGGGCAACTCTTGTGACGTCAAATTCTTTGGAAGTAGTGGGACGTGCCCCTGCAGAGCTTTTTCTAGAGTTCTGGCTCCACCTCCTTACCTCGTGCCATTGTATCCAATCCCAGCGGAGCCACTCCGACTCCCTGATTATGTTGACGCCACGCTTGGTTGCCAAGCATCCAGCAGTCAAGGCGCCCTTTCCTTAGTGCGGCGCGGGTCAAGGGGCCTTCATTAGTGTTGTAATGGTTGTTAAAAGTGCAGGCTCAGAGTAAAAGTCACTGCCCGGCCACCGCACCTGTCACACAGGCTGTTGCAGGGTCTGGCAGCACTGTGCTCAGAGATGCTGCACCTGTATTTCCTAACAGGATCTAAGTAGAAGAGGCTCAGCCGCTGCACCTGCCTATCTGACAGGCCGAGTTGTACTGAGGGCGGAGCATCTGCTATGGATATTCTGGCCTCAGTGCCATCTCCATAGGGTTGCCACCTCAATGAACACATTAAAACTGAACACATATTAATTTAACAGGTTCTTAATGCAGGTAAGGCACTAAGTGAACTTAATTACCACCATAATCAGCTACAGAACCTGTGTAATTAATATGTGTTCAGTTTTAAAGGGATGAGGTGGCAACCCTACATCTCCACCATGCTTCCATGAGTGTCTCCTGAGACGGTTGCCTCAATTGGCCTCATTGGGGGCAGAGCCCTGGTCAGGGCTACTAGCAATCCACATTTAAGTTTTCTAGCAGTTTTACACTGACTTATTAAAGGATTTTTGCTCCTTTTAGCAACCTATATGGCTATGCTTTCTCATTACTCCCCAGGAACTCCTCTATAAAAGCAATTGCTTCCATGCACTGCATCAATAATGGCCAATAGGCCTAAAACAGCTGTGTGCAGTTTGGGATAAATGGCTTCATAATGAGAGCCCGTATCTGTGCTGTGTATCAGGGGTTCCGGATGTACAGTTGGCCCAGAGGCCAAAGGAATTCTTTGCTTGGCTCTGTCCACGATCTAGAAATGAAGAACAAATCTCTCCTGTTTTGGGGTTTCTGATGGAAGTGGCATGCAGTTAGATACCTTCTATTTTAAGAAGGCTTTACTGTGCTTCACACTGGTTTTGTGGAGGGCTTTTTGATCCTTTAAGTCCACCTCACACTACGCATTTCATGATGCATAGCACGTGTGTTGGTGCGTGATTTAAACGTGTGCTGCAGTGCTCTGCAATGGATTGTTACTGCAGTATTTTTTTTTCTTTTTACTTCTATGTTAACTCTATGCACTTCAGTGTGCTGCAGTGCACTATCAGCAAAAGATAGAGCGTGTCCTTTTTTTTCCCCAGCACACGCCAACACAGTACATTGGTGTGAGCTAAAGTTATACAACATAAGACAAATTGCCTTGTTCTTGCATTGGACTATGCTGGGCAACAATGTCTAGGGCAATTCAATGGGTTGATGTGAACAAGCCCTAACTTGCAGTCTGGTTGTAATTTGTCTTGACAGTTTAACCCCTTAACGACCGCTCACGGCATATATACGTCGGCAGAATGGCTCGTACAGGCACAATCACGTACCTGTACGTGGCCCATTAACTGCCTGCCGTGTGGTCGCGCGCGCACTGCCGGCGGTGCGCTCGTGAACCCGCAGTCATTCCCGTGAGTCGGACCGCGGGTCCCGTGGACTCGATCGCCGCTGGGATCCCCGCGATCGTCTCACGGAAGGATGAAGCGGGGAGATGTTAGTGTAAACACAACATCTCCCCGCTCGCCTACTGACACGGTCACCGATCTCCGCTCTGTGTAATCAGAGCGGAGATTGGTGACGTGTCACTCGTAGCCATGCCCCCTAACAGTGAGAATCACTCCCTTAGGCACACTTAACCCCTTCAGCGCCCCTAGTGGTTAACCCCTTCACTGCCAGTGTAATTTTTACGGTAACCAGTGCATTTTTATTGCACTGATCGCTGTAAAAATGGCAATGGTCCCAAAAATGTGTCAAAAGTGTCCGATGTGTCCGCCATAATGTCACAGTCACGAAAAAAATCGCTGATCGCCGCCATTACTAGTAAAAAAAAATTTTTTTATTAAAATGACATACAACTATGCCTATTTTGTAAACGCTATAACTTTTGCGCAAAACAATCAATAAACGCCGATTGCGATTTTTTTTTTACCAAAAAATATGTAGAAGAATACGTATCGGCCTAAACTGAGGAAAAAAACATTGTTTTTAATATATTTTTTGGGGATATTTATTATAGTAAAAAATATTGCATTTTTTTCAAAATTGTCGCTCTATTTCTGTTTATAGCGCAAAAAATAAAAACCGCAGAGGTGATCAAATACCACCAAAAGAAAGCTCTATTTGTGGGAAAAAAGAGGACATCAATTTTGTTTGGGAGCTATGTCGCACAACCGCGCAATTGCCAGTTAAAGCAACGCAGTGCCGAATCGCAAAAAGGGGCCTGGTCTTTATGCTGCGTATTGGTCCGGGGCTTAAGTGGTTAAGAAGATCATTGACGTCTGTAAAAAATAAATAAAAAATCAGCACACATTGATGTAGCACAGCTATGTTTATGATGCAGGACTCTAAAGAAAGCAGAACACAATGACATTTAAAGTGTAAGTTCACCCTGCACCTGAAAAGTGCACTAACATACTTTAACCTCCCCACCCCATTGGTCCCTTCTGTACTTACCTCCGCGGGTAATGATCTGTTAGTGTCCTCGCAGCTGGTCCAGCGGTCCTGGGATTTGAAATTCCCGCTCTTTTCCCTCATCTTTCTGCAGGGCTTTTGGGACAGATCAGAGTGTTTCTGATTGGTCAGCTCCAGCACAAAGCAGCTCTCGGATCTGTCCTGGAAGCCCTGCTGAGAGAAGAGGCAGAAGAGCGGAGATTTCAAATCCCAGGACCGCTACATAAGCTGTGTGGGCTTACCTCATTTCCCATGGAGGTAAGTACAGCAGGGACCAGGGTGGTGGTGGTTGTCAGGGTGTAGGATGCTAGTTCACCTTTTCATTTTTTTCTGAAAAGGTGAGCTAACCTTTAAGAAGGAAAAAAAAAGCAGCGAGCCCAATCATGTGACCTGTCCAAGTCACATGACTGATCTTTCCTGCAATAACAGGTTCCACTCCACTGCACTGCATGCATTTTATGAATGGGATGTAAAGTGCAGGTGTAGTGTGGCGTAATATTACGGTGTCCAACAGAGAGTGGATTTCTGCTCTCCATTTTTAATAAGGCCCAAATTACAAAATATAAGTAACATATATGCATGTTATATATATTACATTTGTAATGAGTTTCTTCTTTAAGTTTTTTACATTTGTTAATGCGTCAAATATTCACGAGAGTCACATGACAACAATCAACAGAACACCCCATGCTATATTTAGTAGGCACAACGTTACCACTTCTGCTTTTTACTAGTTTGGGTACTTTTAACAGTTTCCTGTACTTTAATTTGGTTTTATCACCCATAGGACAGAATATTTATAGACTGAGCTTACTTGTCCTTTCCTTAATCACCAAAAACACTGATTCTGGATGCAGTTAGCAACATCTGGAAAAATAGAAAGCATTGATTTAATTTCGTAAATGGGCTAACTGTACAAATATAAAAATATTTTCCAACATTTAACCAGTGAGTTTAACCAGTGTATCTGACATGTCCTATATACTGTATTTCCTAAAGCAAAATCTCAAAATCAAATGCAGTAAAATGTAGATCAGTGGTCTCGAAACTGCTGCCTAGGGGGCAGATGTAGCCCTTTGCTAGCCTTTATCTAGCCCTTGAGGCATTATTCCTCCCACTGACACCAACAATAGTGCATAATTCCTGCCATTGACAACATGGGGCACTATTCATACCGCTAGCACCAATGATGGGGCACTATTCCTCTCACTGACACCAACAATAAGGCATAATTCCTACCGCTGGCACCAATGATGAGGCGCTATTCCTTCCACTGACACCAATGATAGGACACTATTTCACTGATGGGACATTGTTTATTCCCACTGACACAAGGATATTCTCTACTCCCACTGGCCACAGTCTGAACCCCCCTCCACCCCCGCCCCCATCTAAAGAACAGTAAACTGGCCCTTTGTTTATTTAGAAAGTTTGGAGACCCTTGTTGTAGATCATGAAAATTACATGGTTACATAGTGCACCCTTGGTTCAGGGTGCACTATTACTTTTACTTACCTTCTTTTTTTTTTAACTAGAAAGGTTTTTATTGAACATAGGTAGAAAAAATTACAACTCATAAGCAAATCATTACACAGTTCCACAGGTATATAGCAGACAGGAGGATAAAACTTACTCATCTAGGCATTCATACACCTATACTCATAGAATACACGACATATATGTTATCCCTTGACCGATTCCATTACATGGGGCTGAGCAGTTAATTACATGTTTCAGAATCTTGGAGCCATCTATCCCATATCTTGTAATACTTCTCGGGGCAGGCCCTATTAACATAAAAAAAATTTTTAAATGGAAGAGAGGCATTAATGTCCGCCTTCCATTCTGAAAAAGCAGGGGGTTGGGTCCTCATCCACTTTCTTGCCAAAACCTTCCTGCCAGCGAACAGGGTCTCCTGAAGAAAAGTCTTGGTGGGCCTATCCATAGTAGTTGGGAATATCCCCAAGAGACATTGTTTAGGGTCCAGTGTCAATGGAGAACCCATGTTGTCATGAAGGAACGTTACCAACTGTTGCCAGAATCCCTGCGTCTTTGAGCAGGCCCAAATGAGATGAAAGAAGGTACCATTTTCCACGTTACACATGGGGCAGGTGATAGTCTGATCTTTCTTGTATTTAGCTACCCTAAGTGGGGTGAGATATGCCCTATGCAGTATGTACAATTGTGACAACCTATCTGAAAGCTTAGGGGACACCTGTTTGCAAGTCTCCAGGGCCTCCTCCCATTCCTCGTCCTCAAGTGAGCCCAAATCTCTTTCCCATCGAGGTTTCAGTCCATAAGCTATTTCTTTTTCGTACATCACGGGACACAGAGCAACTTAGTCATTACTAATGGGTTATATAGTTTACCTTCAGGTGCTGGCACTGGCAACTTCCAAACCGGAAGTACCCTCCCCTATATAAGCCCCTCCCATCCGGGAGCACCTCAGTTTTTTGCCAGTGTCTAAAGTGTTGGCCAAAGAGTAACATGTGTTTCCTGGGCTTGCGTACAGGTTCTTTTACGGGCCTTAGTAAGCTGTTCCGGATCCCACCAAAAAAGCTTCATAGCTAAACGGTCGGTACCCGGGCCTTGCAACAGAAGAGCAAGGTTTTGCCTGTAATGCCTCTCTTAGGAGGGCTGGACCCTGGGATCCAGAGCTCTGGTCATACCCACGACCAAGATGTTTTCTGTGCAGGGTGCTATACAGGTCCAGGGGAGTGGAATCCTTGGGAACCCGGTCCCTGAAGGTTTAATTACAATGCCTGCCGTGATAGGTGAAGTTTGGGCTTCTGTGGACCAAACAGAGTCCTGCGGCGGGGAACAGGTAAGTGGGGGCCCCCAGGAACTTGGTTCTATTGGGGGACCCCCAAGCCTAATTTGTCTTTCTGTCTGTTACCTAACGGTATTCCCGCTAATATCTGTGTATGCCTGCAACTACTGAAAAATGTAAAATTTTAATAGTAGTCAAGGAAAAAAAAAAAAAAAAGAGGACCGCGGTACCTGTGTTAAACCACTAGAGGCCGCTGTGGTCCATTTTTTCTTGTCATGTGGATCTTTGGTTTTCTCAAGTCAAAAGATCCAGGCAGTTGGTAAGTTCTCTGTGGGAATCCACTTCCTCTGCCCTGTTGCTGCGCTCATCCACCGCACAGGCCCTCCGGCAAAAAGGGCCCTGGCTCCTAGTCCCTGTTTGGTTTTCGAAAAGGGCGCCAATGGCGCACAGGCGCGCGCGCGGGCGCGTGCACGCGCCTCCTATGAAAAAAAAGGGGCGGGGCGGGTGGATGACGCTCGATGCGCGCCGCGGCGCTTCTGCGCATGTGCAGGCGTCCCAGCTTGTATAAAAGACACAGTACAAGTGTCAGCTGGATGCAAACAGAGCTAGCAACAAACAGTGGCACACAGAGGCGGTTGATGCAGGCATCCCCATAGAAAGGCACTTTAGTGGACACCAGCTGGTATATAGCAGCAACTGTGTTAGACTATTACCAGCAAAATTGGTGTATGACGACGGGAATACCTCGGCTTTGTGCTTAAAGGATATGTCGTCCAGACGCTCCGGAAATAAGTCTTCCAGGAAGCCAAAGGGGTCTCCATCGGGCTCTGAGGATATTGGGCATGCTTGTACTGCACCAATCTCCCCTGAGAATTCAGAGGTCAGTAGCCGTAGGAACCCCGCAGGAGTGCCTGGTGCTGCGGCTGTCCCCAGTCCACCTGCTCCTGTATATATAACAGAGGAGGTTTTATCCTCAACTCTGGGAGGATTGGAAGAGAGATTAACAGCATTGATCGCTGCTTCCCTGTCACAGGGAAAGCGCGTCCGATCTCCGTCTCCTCCTTCAGAGTGCCTGTTAGTGGAGGAACAGCCCCACACAGAGATCGACCTACCTGAAGGGGATCAGGATGAGGTTGATTCAGTTATGGAGGAATCAACAATGGAAGAACCTTTCTCAGCATCTCAAGCTGAAAGATTATGGGTTCAGTCTCTGACTAACATGGTCCGATCAGCATTTAAAATGCCTCTGGCGGAACCATCAACCACTACGGTTTCCTCGCTGGGGTCGCTAAAAGCTCCCCAGGCTGTCTGTTCCTTCCCAATCCACCCTTTATTATAAGGGCTTATTTACCAGGATTGGGAGCATCCTGATAAAATATTTGCTCCCCCCAAGAGATTTCCGGTGATCTATCCCATGGAGGATAAGTTCATAAAAAAATGGAGGGTCCCTACAGTGGACGCAGCCATCTCTTCTGTGAACAAATCACTGACATGTCCAGTAGATAATGTTCCAATGTTCAAAGACCCAATAGATAAAAAATTGGAGTCTTTACTAAAATCTGCTTTCTCTACAGCAAGCATGGTGACACAACCTGCGGTAGCAGCGATTGGAGTCTGCCAAGCGGTGAAAGATCAGTTGAAACAAGTCTTAAGGGACTTACCAGATCAGCAGGCTCTTGCCCTAGCTGACCTGCCTAGAGCCTTGTGTTTTGCAGTGGACGCCATAAAGGATACAATCCAACAGGCCTCCCGCTTTACGCTGTCTGTAGTACATATGCGTAGGCTTCTATGGCTCAAAAACTGGTCTGCTGAAGCTCCCTGTAAGAAATTGCTGGTTAGCTTCCCATTTCATGGAGAACGCTTATTTGGAGAAGATCTGGACAAATATATCCAGAAAATTTCTGCTGGTAAAAGTTCACTCTTACCGGTTAAGAACAAAAGTAGAAGTCCTTCTTTTAAGAGGCCTACTTCTCCAGTCCCTGGCACATCGGCTGTGAAACAGTTCCGACGGCCTCCGCGGTCAAATTCAGGGGGCAGAAATCAGGGACAATCACAGGGTAACAAGAAACCCTGGATCAAGAGAGGTACAAAACCTCCCCCCAAGTCATGAAGCGTTGCCCCCACTCAATCGGGTGGGGGGGAAGACTTCAGTTGTTCACAGAGACCTGGCGGGACACCATCAGAGACAGATGGGTGCTCTCCGCAGTAAGTCTGGGATACAAGCTGGAGTTAAAAGACACTCCTCCTGCCCAATTTATGAGGTCAAACGTGCCAAGAGATCCCCAGAAGAGAGGATCCCTCCTTCTGGCACTAGAACAACTATTGCTCCAAGGTGTAATCATGAAGGTTCCCCTGGAAGAAAGCGGATTCGGGTTTTACTCGAACCTTTTCACAGTCCCCAAACCAAATGGGGACGTGAGGCCCATATTAAATCTAAAAGGGCTAAACAAGTTCCTAAATATCAGGACTTTTCGGATGGAGTCGATCCGATCGGTGGCCATCGCCCTACAAGGGCAGGAATGGTTAGCCTCGATCGATATAAGGGATGCTTATCTGCATATTCCCATCTTTCCGGCCCACCAGAAATTTCTACGCTTTGCAGTAGAAGGGCGCCATTTTCAGTTCAGAGCCTTAACTTTCGGTCTGGCCACAGCACCACGAGTGTTCACAAAAATTCTGGCCCCACTATTGGCCAATCTAAGAACACAAGGTGTAACGATAATGGCATATCTAGACGACCTGCTACTAATAGACCACTCAGTGGAAAAGCTGGAAGTAGCTATTCACAAGACAATCAAGTATCTGGAATATCACGGTTGGATTATCAACCGGGACAAGTCAGCTCTAAGACCAGTCAAAAGTCTGGAATACTTAGGGCTAAGGCTGGATTCAAATCAGAGAAAGATTTTCTTACCTCCAGAGAAGGTGTCGTCTTTAAAAGATTTGACCCACTTAGTGGGTACAAAAAGAAAACCATCCATACGCCTGTGCATGAGGCTGCTGGGAAAAATGGTGGCTTCATTCGAAGCAGTACCCTACGGTCAATTCCATTCAAGGAATTTGCAAAGGGCCATACTGTCAGCCTGGAACAAAAAAGTTCAGGCTTTAGACTTACCAATGTCCCTGTCCCCTTCCGTTCGCAAGAGCCTCCATTGGTGGTTGGTGCCCCAGAATCTGGAAAAAGGGAAACCCTTCAGTCCGGTTTCTTGGAAGGTGGTCACTACAGATGCCAGCCTCATAGGCTGGGGGGCAGTACTGGAGCAATGGTCTCTCCAGGGCAAGTGGTCAGAAGCAGAGAAGGCCCTGCCCATCAATCTCTTAGAGATACGAGCAGCCCGGTATGCCCTAGTAGCATGGACATCCAAACTCCATGGGTCCCCTGTCAGAATTCAATCAGATAATGCCACAGCAGTGGCATATATCAATCACCAGGGTGGCACCAGGAGTCGTGCAGCCCAGAGGGAAGCGAATTGCATCCTGGAATGGGCAGAAACATATGTCCCAGCCATATCCGCGGTTTTCATCCCAGGAGTGGAAAATTGGAAAGCGGACTTTTTAAGTCGCCAGCAATTATGCCCGGGGGAATGGTCTCTTCACCCCGAGGTTTTCCAGGCAATATGCCAGCGGTGGGGAACACCGGATGTAGATCTGCTAGCATCCAGATTCAACGCAAAGGTGGACAGATTTGTGTCTCGCACAAGGGATCCCCTAGCTTGCGGCTCGGATGCCCTAGTGTTCCCTTGGGATCAGTTCAAGCTGATATATGCATTCCCACCGCTACAATTGTTACCGCGATTAATCCGCAGAATCAGGGTAGAAAAGAAACCAGTGATTCTGGTGACTCCAGCGTGGCCCCGAAGGGCATGGTACGCGGAGATTGTAAAAATCTCAGTGAGGAGTCCTTGGACCCTCCCACATCGTCCGGACCTGCTGTCGCAAGGACCGATATACCACCCTTCCTTACCAGCCCTAGGTTTGACGGCCTGGCTATTGAAGCCCACATTCTGAAAAAGAGAGGGCTCTCTAATCCTGTGGTATCTACCATGATCAATGCCAGGAAGCCGGTATCCAGGCAGATCTATTATAGGATCTGGAAGGCGTACATTACATGGTGTGAGGCCAAGAAATGGCATCCACGTAAGTACGTAATAGGTAGGATTTTGGACTTCCTACAGTGGGCGGTAGATAGGAAGCTGGCCTTGAGTACTATCAAGGGTCAGATTTCGGCCTTGTCAATATTTTTTCAAAGGCCCTTGGCTTCGCATTCACTAGTCAAAGCTTTCATACAAGGAGTGATGCGTATTAGCCTCCGGTTAGTATTCCCATATGTCCATGGGACTTAAACCTGGTTCTGTCGGTTCTACAGAAACAACCGTTTGAACCATTGCAACACATTTCCTTGGTTCTTCTCACCAGGAAATAGATTTTCTTAGTAGCCATTTGTTCGGCTAAAAGAGTATCGGAATTAGCCGCCTTGTCCTGTAAGGAGCCATATCTGGTTGTCCATAAGGACAGAGTAGTATTACGTCCTCATCCAGCCTTTCTTCCTAAGGTGGTATCGAGGTTTCATTTGAACCAAGATGTGGTTCTTCCTTCTTTTTTCCCCAAACCTAGCTCGGTAGAGGAAAAGTTATTGCATTCTTTGGATGTAGTAAGAGCAGTTAAGGCTTATCTAAAAGCCACTGCTCAGATTCGCAGAACGGATACTTTGTTTATTCTGCCGGAAGGCCCCAGAAAGGGTCAGGCAGCATCAAAATCTACTTTAGCCAAGTGGATTCGACAGGTCATAATACAAGCCTATGGCTTGAGAAAGAGACCGCCTCCATTCAAAGTTAGGGCGCACTCCACAAGAGCAGTTGGAACTTCATGGGCAGTGCATCACCAGGCCTCCTTGGCTCAAGTCTGTAAGGCCGCAACATGGTCTTCAGTACACACGTTTACTAGATTCTACCAGGTAGACGTTAGAAGTCAGGAGGATGTCGCCTTTGGGCGCAGTGTGTTGCAGGCCGCAAAAGATCCTCATGCCTGATGGCGCCCAGCTTATGTATCCCTCCCCTCATTTGGCATTGCTTTGGGACGTCCCATTAGTAATGACTAAGTCGCTCTGTGTCCCGTGATGTACGAAAAAGAAAAAGGGATTTTTATAACAGCTTACCTGTAAAATCCTTTTCTTGGAGTACATCACGGGACACAGAGCTCCCACCCCTCTTTTTGGGACACTTATTGCTTTGCTACAAAACTGAGGTGCTCCCGGATGGGAGGGGCTTATATAGGGGAGGGTACTTCCGGTATGGAAGTTGCCAGTGCCACCGAATTGGGGGGCACGGCACTTCCAGACTTCAACAGCTACTACATAGCATCACAACTTTCCCAGTTCTATCACATAGACAAAGTGGACAAAGACAGATTCCTTCAACTGCTGAATCCCAACAGGACACAACCGACAGCTGACCCGATATACTCGATCATTACTAGGGGAGAGATGTAGGGATGAGCTTCGTGTTCGAGTCGAACATACGTTCGACTCGAACATCGGCTGTTCGATCGTTCGACGAAGATCGAACGATTTGGGCCGTTCGCGCCAAATTCGAGTGACGCGAACGGCCCACAATGCACTACGCCATCGCAGTGTCATCCAGGCGCTGTGATTGGCCAAGCATGCACTGTGACCCCGCATGCTTGGCCAATCACAGCGCCGGCAGCGAGGAGAGCAATGATTGGCCACAGGCAGGATGCCTGTGGCCAATTATTGCTGAGGGTGTTTAGTACACGCCCCACACTATAAAAGGCCGCCAGCACGGCGGCCTAGTGTAGTGTGTTCCGGAGCAGGGATAGAGCAGCATAGGCAGGGACAGTGACTGTTATTTCTTTCTTGCTTAACCTGGATTCCTTTAGTTTAGGGAAAGAGAAGGATAGGTAGGGAGAGTGTCAGTGTGTTTTGTGCTTGTGCTATAGTGTGCTTAAAAAAAAACATTTATTCTAGGGACAGAAAACTGTAGGTAGGGACAGTGTCAGTTTCTTTCACTCTGCAAGTCCTTGTTTCCAGGGACCTGGAAGGACAGTGAGTGAATTGTCCTTGTGCTATATTGTGCTTAAAAAAACATTTATTCTAGGGACAGAAAACTGTAGGTAGGGAGAGTGTCAGTTTCTTTCACTCTGCAAGTCCTTGTTTCCAGGGACCTGTAAGGACAGTGAGTGAATTGTCCTTGTGCTATATTGTGATTAAAAAAAACATTTTTTCTAGGGACAGAAAACTGTAGGTAGGGAGAGTGTTTTTTTTCTTTCACTCTGCAAGTCCTTGTTTCCAGGGACCTGTAAGGACAGTGAGTGAATTGTCCTTGTGCTATATTGTGATTAAAAAAAACATTTTTTCTAGGGACAGAAAACTGTAGGTAGGGAGAGTGTTTTTTTTCTTTCACTCTGCAAGTCCTTGTTTCCAGGGACCTGTAAGGACAGTGAGTGAATTGTCCTTGTGCTATAGTGTGCTTAAAAAAAACATTTATTCTAGGGACAGAAAACTGTAGGTAGGGACAGTGTCAGTTTCTTTCACTCTGCAAGTCCTTGTTTCCAGGGACCTGGAAGGACAGTGAGTGAATTGTCCTTGTGCTATATTGTGATTAAAAAAAACATTTTTTCTAGGGACAGAAAACTGTAGGTAGGGAGAGTGTTTTTTTTCTTTCACTCTGCAAGTCCTTGTTTCCAGGGACCTGTAAGGACAGTGAGTGAATTGTCCTTGTGCTATAGTGTGCTTAAAAAAAACATTTATTCTAGGGACAGAAAACTGTAGGTAGGGACAGTGTCAGTTTCTTTCACTCTGCAAGTCCTTGTTTCCAGGGACCTGGAAGGACAGTGAGTGAATTGTCCTTGTGCTATATTGTGATTAAAAAAAACATTTTTTCTAGGGACAGAAAACTGTAGGTAGGGAGAGTGTTTTTTTTCTTTCACTCTGCAAGTCCTTGTTTCCAGGGACCTGTAAGGACAGTGAGTGAATTGTCCTTGTGCTATATTGTGATTAAAAAAAACATTTTTTCTAGGGACAGAAAACTGTAGGTAGGGAGAGTGTTTTTTTTCTTTCACTCTGCAAGTCCTTGTTTCCAGGGACCTGTAAGGACAGTGAGTGAATTGTCCTTGTGCTATAGTGTGCTTAAAAAAAACATTTATTCTAGGGACAGAAAACTGTAGGTAGGGACAGTGTCAGTTTCTTTCACTCTGCAAGTCCTTGTTTCCAGGGACCTGGAAGGACAGTGAGTGAATTGTCCTTGTGCTATATTGTGCTTAAAAAAACATTTATTCTAGGGACAGAAAACTGTAGGTAGGGAGAGTGTCAGTTTCTTTCACTCTGCAAGTCCTTGTTTCCAGGGACCTGTAAGGACAGTGAGTGAATTGTCCTTGTGCTATATTGTGATTAAAAAAAACATTTTTTCTAGGGACAGAAAACTGTAGGTAGGGAGAGTGTCAGTTTCTTTCACTCTGCAAGTCCTTGTTTCCAGGGACCTGTAAGGACAGTGAGTGAATTGTCCTTGTGCTATATTGTGATTAAAAAAAACATTTTTTCTAGGGACAGAAAACTGTAGGTAGGGAGAGTGTTTTTTTTCTTTCACTCTGCAAGTCCTTGTTTCCAGGGACCTGGAAGGACAGTGAGTGAATTCTCCTTGTGCTATATTGTGCTTAAAAAAAACATTTATTCTAGGGACAGAAAACTGTAGGTAGGGAGAGTGTCAGTTTATTTCACTCTGCAAGTCCTTGTTTCCAGGGACCTGTAAGGACAGTGAGTGAATTGTCCTTGTGCTATATTGTGATTAAAAAAAACATTTTTTCTAGGGACAGAAAACTGTAGGTAGGGAGAGTGTTTTTTTTCTTTCACTCTGCAAGTCCTTGTTTCCAGGGACCTGTAAGGACAGTGAGTGAATTGTCCTTGTGCTATATTGTGATTAAAAAAAACATTTTTTCTAATGACAGAAAACTGTAGGTAGGGAGAGTGTTTTTTTTCTTTCACTCTGCAAGTCCTTGTTTCCAGGGATCTGTAAGGACAGTGAGTGAATTGTCCTTGTGCTATAGTGTGCTTAAAAAAAACATTTATTCTAGGGACAGAAAACTGTAGGTAGGGACAGTGTCAGTTTCTTTCACTCTGCAAGTCCTTGTTTCCAGGGACCTGGAAGGACAGTGAGTGAATTGTCCTTGTGCTATATTGTGATTAAAAAAAACATTTTTTCTAGGGACAGAAAACTGTAGGTAGGGAGAGTGTTTTTTTTCTTTCACTCTGCAAGTCCTTGTTTCCAGGGACCTGTAAGGACAGTGAGTGAATTGTCCTTGTGCTATATTGTGATTAAAAAAAACATTTTTTCTAGGGACAGAAAACTGTAGGTAGGGAGAGTGTTTTTTTTCTTTCACTCTGCAAGTCCTTGTTTCCAGGGACCTGTAAGGACAGTGAGTGAATTGTCCTTGTGCTATAGTGTGCTTAAAAAAAACATTTATTCTAGGGACAGAAAACTGTAGGTAGGGACAGTGTCAGTTTCTTTCACTCTGCAAGTCCTTGTTTCCAGGGACCTGGAAGGACAGTGAGTGAATTGTCCTTGTGCTATATTGTGATTAAAAAAAACATTTTTTCTAGGGACAGAAAACTGTAGGTAGGGAGAGTGTTTTTTTTTCTTTCACTCTGCAAGTCCTTGTTTCCAGGGACCTGGAAGGACAGTGAGTGAATTGTCCTTGTGCTATATTGTGATTAAAAAAAACATTTTTTCTAGGGACAGAAAACTGTAGGTAGGGAGAGTGTTTTTTTTCTTTCACTCTGCAAGTCCTTGTTTCCAGGGACCTGGAAGGACAGTGAGTGAATTCTCCTTGTGCTATTTTGTGCTTAAAAAAAACATTTATTCTAGGGACAGAAAACTGTAGGTAGGGAGAGTGTCAGTTTATTTCACTCTGCAAGTCCTTGTTTCCAGGGACCTGGAAGGACAGTGAGTGAATTGTCCTTGTGCTATATTGTGATTAAAAAAAACATTTATTCTAGGGACAGAAAACTGTAGGTAGGGAGAGTGTCAGTTTATTTCACTCTGCAAGTCCTTGTTTCCAGGGACCTGTAAGGACAGTGAGTGAATTGTCCTTGTGCTATATTGTGATTAAAAAAAACATTTTTTCTAGGGACAGAAAACTGTAGGTAGGGAGAGTGTTTTTTTTCTTTCACTCTGCAAGTCCTTGTTTCCAGGGACCTGGAAGGACAGTGAGTGAATTCTCCTTGTGCTATTTTGTGCTTAAAAAAAACATTTTTTCTAGGGACAGAAAACTGTAGGTAGGGAGAGTGTTTTTTTTCTTTCACTCTGCAAGTCCTTGTTTCCAGGGACCTGGAAGGACAGTGAGTGAATTCTCCTTGTGCTATATTGTGCTTAAAAAAAACATTTATTCTAGGGACAGAAAACTGTAGGTAGGGAGAGTGTCAGTTTATTTCACTCTGCAAGTCCTTGTTTCCAGGGACCTGTAAGGACAGTGAGTGAATTGTCCTTGTGCTATATTGTGATTAAAAAAAACATTTTTTCTAGGGACAGAAAACTGTAGGTAGGGAGAGTGTTTTTTTTCTTTCACTCTGCAAGTCCTTGTTTCCAGGGACCTGTAAGGACAGTGAGTGAATTGTCCTTGTGCTATATTGTGCTTAAAAAAAACATTTATTCTAGGGACAGAAAACTGTAGGTAGGGAGAGTGTCAGTTTATTTCACTCTGCAAGTCCTTGTTTCCAGGGACCTGTAAGGACAGTGAGTGAATTGTCCTTGTGCTATATTGTGATTAAAAAAAACATTTTTTCTAGGGACAGAAAACTGTAGGTAGGGAGAGTGTTTTTTTTCTTTCACTCTGCAAGTCCTTGTTTCCAGGGACCTGTAAGGACAGTGAGTGAATTGTCCTTGTGCTATATTGTGCTTAAAAAAAATATTTTTTCTAGGGACAGAAAACTGTAGGTAGGGAGAGTGTCAGTTTCTTTCACTGTGAAAGTCCTTGTTTCAAGGGACAGAGAAGGACACCTGAAGGTAGCCCTTATTGCTTTTTTCCCATCTCCCTGCAGGCCATCTATTAGAATGTCTGGAAGGCAAACAAGGAGAGGCAGACAGTCAGGAGGCAATAAAAGAGGGCAAGCAGGCTCTGTGTCTGGGGGCAACAGTGCTGGTCGTGGACGCGGTGCATTGTCATCAGCACATGGCCATGGGACACGCTTGTCCTTCTTTTCGGCAGCTGGACATGTTGAGCCACATCATGCCGAAGACTTGGTAGAGTGGATGACCAAGCCCTCCTCCTCCTCCTCATCCTCTCTCACCCAGGCTCAGGGTACTGGAAAAGCAGCTGCCAAAGCGTCGTCTTCCCTGGTATCAATGTCAGACAAATCATCAGTCACTCCTTCCCTAGACCCACCATGTCCTCCTCCTGAGGAGTCCCCCGAACTGTTTCAGCACAGTGTTGGGTACATGCTCCAGGAGGATGCCCAGCGTTTCGAAGGGTCTGATGATGAAACCCAGCTAGAGGAAGGCAGTAGCGTGAGAGCAGACAGAGGGGATGCTCAAGAAGGACACCAATCTGGCAGTCATGTTCCAGCAGCTGCAGCATACTGCCAGATTGGCTCCAGTGATGAGGAGGGAGGGGATGATGAGGTCACTGACTCCACGTGGGTGCCTAATAGGAGAGAGGAGGAGGAGGAGGATGAGGAGGAGGCACATCTCCAACGAGGCAGGATGCCCTTTGGTGGCCAGCGTAAGGGCAGTACACCGACGGAATCACACCGCAGAGCTCCGCCTGTGCAGGGCGCTGCCTCTGCCCGTCATTCAAAAAGTTCTTTGGTGTGGGCCTTTTTTGAGGCTAGTGCATCAGATCGCACAGCTGCTGTTTGCAACATATGTCTCAAGCGTATATCGCGTGGCCAAAACATCAGCCGCTTGGGTACCACATGCCTGACCAGACATATGTTGACCTGCCATGCAGCTCGTTGGCAAGCCTACCTCAAAGACCCACACCAAAGAACAAAGCGGACCTCTCCTTGCACCGCATCAGCTGGGATCTCCAACCCCACTATAACTTCAGTCCTCTCTGAAACATGCACTGAGAGGAATGAAGGTGTAGAATTAGGTGTGTCACAGCCAAGTACTTGCGCCCACTCTGCTAGCAGTACACCGACGTCCGATTCTAGCAGGCAAATTTCCCTGCCCCAGCTGCTGGACCGTCGAAAGAAGTTCACTCCCAGCCATCCACATGCCCAGCGGTTGAATGCTAGCTTGGCTAAATTGCTAGCGCTTCAACTGCTGCCTTTTCAGTTGGTAGACTCGGCCCCCTTCCGTGAGTTTGTGCAATGTGCGGTTCCTCAGTGGCAGGTTCCCAAACGCCACTTTTTCTCACGGAAGGCTATTCCGGCTCTCTACCGGCATGTGGAAGGCAATGTCTTGGCCTCGCTGGACAGGGCGGTCAGCGGTAAGGTGCATATTACCGCTGACTCATGGTCCAGCAGGCATGGACAGGGACGTTACCTTTCTTTCACGGCCCATTGGGTCACTCTTTTGGCAGCTGGGAAGGATTCAGGACAAGGTGCAGTAGTGTTGGAGGTTGTCCCACCGCCACGCCTCCAAAATGCTACTACTGGTTGTGACACACCTCTCTCCTCCACCCCCTCCTCTTCTTCTTCCTCCATGGCCTCTTCCTGTGGTTTGTCCTATGAACCAGCGGTGCTCCGTAGCCGTTCACGGGGCTACGCAAGTACGCAGGCAAAAAGATGCCATGCCGTGCTTGCGCTGGTGTGTTTGGGGGACAGAAGCCACACTGGGGCAGAGGTCCTGTCTGCTCTGCAGGGCCAGGCCGAGAGGTGGTTGACGCCACGCCAGCTTAAGCCAGGAATGGTGGTTTGCGACAATGGCACCAACCTCCTCTCCGCCCTCCGACAGGGACAACTGACCCATGTGCCCTGTGTGGCTCACGTCCTTAACCTGGTGGTGCAGCGCTTCTTGGGCAGGTACCCGGGCTTACAGGATGTCCTGAGGCAGGCCAGGAAAGTCTGTGTGCATTTCCGCAGATCTTATAATGCCAGTGCTCGCCTGGCTGAGCTGCAAAAGGAGTTGAACCTGCCCAAGAACCGCCTTATATGTGACATGCCCACCAGGTGGAACTCAACGTTGGCCATGCTGCAGCGGCTGCACACGCAGCAGAGGGCCATCAATGAGTACCTGTGCGACTACGGCACCAGGACAGGGTCAGGGGAGCTTGGTTTTTTTTCTCCACGCCAGTGGGGCATGATCAGGGATGCATGCACTGTCCTGGCACCATTTGAGGAGGCCACGAGGATGGTGAGCAGTGACAGTGCATGCATCAGTGACACTGTACCTCTTGTCCACCTGTTGGAGCACACGCTGCGTGGAATAATGGACAGGGCACTTGAGGCAGAACAGAGGCAGGAAGAGGAGGACTTCCTTGCCTCTCAAGGCCCCCTTTACCCAGACAGTGTTCCTTCTGTCCCACCCATCGCACAGGAAGAGGAGGAGGAGGAGGAGGAGGAGGAGGATTGTGTCAGCATGGAGGTGGAGGCTGGCACTCAGCATCATCAGCAGCAGTCTTTTAGGGATGATTTACAGTCCCAAGAAACCAGTGGACTTGTACGTGGCTGGGAGGAGGTGGCTGCGGATCATGTCGTCCTTAGTGACCCAGAGGACTCCGGAGCGAATGCCTCAGCAAACCTACGCTGCATGGCCTCCCTGATCCTGCAAAGTCTGCGGAAGGATCCTCGTATTCTTCGGATCAAGGAGAGGGACCATTACTGGCTGGCCACTCTCCTTGATCCACGGTACAAGGGTAAGGTTGCGGACCTTATGTTACCGTCGCAGAGGGAGCAGAGGATGAGACAACTCCGGGAGGCCTTGCAGAAAGGTCTGTGCAACGCGTTCCCAGAGACTGGGAGGTTGCAAACTCCTGGTCCTGGACAACGAGTTGCTGAGGCTTCGGCCAGTCAAAGAAGGAGCGGTGGGGAAGGTGGCCGTCTGACCGATGCGTTCAGACAATTCTTTAGTCCGCAGCCCCAAAGTATGATCGGTTCCAGCAACCATCGCCAGCGTCTGATAAACATGGTGCAGGAATATCTAGGGGCAAGGTCAGACTTGGACACCTTCCCCACCGAAAATCCTCTGGCTTACTGGGTCTTGAGGATGGATCACTGGCCAGAGCTTGCACAGTATGCAATTGAGCTACTGGCCTGTCCTGCATCCAGCGTTCTTTCGGAACGCACATTCAGTGCTGCTGGAGGATTTGTCACGGATCACAGGGTGCGCCTGTCCACCGACTTGGTTGATCGACTGACTTTCATCAAGATGAACCAGTCTTGGATCACCACCAGCTACCACACACCTGATGCTGATATAACAGACTAATTGATTTTAACATGTCACATCCCTTCAAGACTGATGCTGATGCTGAGTGCCTGTGCTGTTATGTTGACTGGCTATCCTCCTCCTCCGAGTCCTCAATGATACGATTGATGATGATAGCTTGTAAGATCATTTTTGTTTATGGGTGCCGCCACCAGTGCCTAACGCCCAATTTTTCAGCCCCTGTTTAACAGGGGCGTGTAATTACAATTTTTGAAGCAATACTTTGCAACAGGGCTCATTGCTGTGCTCCAAGTACAGTATCTGTGAGGAGTTGCAGTGTTGTGCCACCAGTGCCTAAGGCCCAATTTTTCAGCCCCTGTTTAACAGGGGCGTGTCATTACAATTTTTGAAGCAATACTTTGCAACAGGGCTCATTGCTGTGCTCCAAGTACAGTATCTGTGAGGAGTTGCAGTGTTGTGCCACCAGTGCCTAAGGCCCAATTTTTCAGCCCCTGTTTAACAGGGGCGTGTCATTACAATTTTTGAAGCAATACTTTGCAACAGGGCTCATTGCTGTGCTCCAAGTACAGTATCTGTGAGGGGTTGCAGTGTTGTGCCACCAGTGCCTAAGGCCCAATTTTTCAGCCCCTGTTCAACAGGGGCATGTAATTACAATTCTTGATCTAATAATTCACAGCAGGGCCCATTGCTGCACCCACCAAGAGTAACTGTCAGGGCTTACAGTGTTGTGGCACCAGCACCACCATCAAAGGCCCAATTTTTACTACCACTGTTCAACAATTATATGTAATTAAAATTCCTGATATAATAGTTGACAGCAGGGCGTTCCAGCACCAACCAAGAGTAACTGTGAGTGCTTACAGTGTTGTGCCAACACCAACAACTAAGGGGCCTATTTCTGCAGAGTATATACGGCAGGTCCCTACTTTCAAACATCCAACTTACAAACGACTCCTACTTGCAAACGCAAGAAGACAACAGGAAGTGAGAGGAAATCTACCACTAGGAAGGAAAATTCTCTCCTGTAAGAATAAATATGGGAGAAAGGTGTCTCCTCTGTACTGATGCTTTATCAGCAAACCTTGTTTCAAGAAAAAGACCACATTTCAAAAAGAGTTGTCATTGGGACGGAAAGTGAGGTGAAATGTTCTGAACAGGGGCACAGACAGCAAAACAAATGTTACAGGGGTGATAACCCTTACCTATGTTTTCCAAAAAGTTTAAAAATAGATTTTTGGTCTGGAGCTACACTTCAACAATGTACCTGTTCAAAATTACAAACAGACTCTACATAAGAACAAACCTACAGTCCCTGTCTTGTATGCACCGCCTGTATAGGGCTGTTCAGAGTATATAGGGCCTTTTTTATTTTATGTGCGGGGTTCCCCTTAATATCCATACAAGACCCAAAGGGGCTGGTAATGGGCTGGGGTAGGGGGGGGGGCATGGGGTAGCTATGCCATTTTTCTTAAAGAATTTCATCCATATTACCGGGACCAGACATTACATTAAAGCCGCAAGCAGTTTTAAATGGCTTTTTTTTCCTTTAGAAGTGTCATTTTGTGCAGGGACAGTTCTAAACACGGGAAACACGTGGCACTTCACAGGCATACTTTAGACACCCCCCAGGTACGATATTTAAAGGAATATTTGACTTTTTTTTTTTCACTTTATGCATCATTAAAATGACTGCTCCCGAAAAACGACCGTTTTTAAAACTTCTTTTTGCATTGATACATGTCCCCTGGTGCAGAACCCGGGTTCCCAAACCCTTTTTAGGACAATAACATGCATAATAGTTGTTATAATTAGCACTTTAGAATTCGAACGTTCGCATCCATTGTATTTAATAGGGTTCTAATGTTCGTTCGAACTTTCGGTCCGTTCGCGGGTTCTGGTGCGAACCGAACCCGGGGGTGTTCGGCTCATCACTAGAGAGATGAGGGCAGACAGGTACTCATTGATAGGCCACTATAAACGCATATGGGACCTAGCAGCCTCCAAACTGAACGTACCACTCCTCAATGACTTCACACCATTATGGTATAATAGGGCGTTGCAACACTTCTTTGAGTTTCAGGATGCACACCTTTGGCTCAAACGGGGAATTTTTTACATGCACCATCTCATAGGTAATGGCTCGATTAAAACATTTGACGCACTGAAAATGGAGTTTGCATTACATGACAGTATGCTCTTTAGGTATACCCAACTGAGACATCTGGTCCAGGCACAGTTTCCACAGCCTCTCCCGTCGCCTACTCCCAATCCCATCATCGCCGTTGTTAAAGGTACGGACCCTAAAAAGCTTATTTCTTGCTTTTATAGTATGCTCGGCGCAGTAAACTCAGCTAAAAAAGGGATTTTTATAACAGCTTACCTGTAAAATCCTTTTCTTGGAGTACATCACGGGACACAGAGCGACTTAGTCATTACTAATGGGTTATATAGTTTACCTTCAGGTGCTGGCACTGGCAACTTCCAAACCGGAAGTACCCTCCCCTATATAAGCCCCTCCCATCCGGGAGCACCTCAGTTTTGTAGCAAAGCAATAAGTGTCCCAAAAAGAGGGGTGGGAGCTCTGTGTCCCGTGATGTACTCCAAGAAAAGGATTTTACAGGTAAGCTGTTATAAAAATCCCTTTTTCTTTTTCGTACATCACGGGACACAGAGCGACTTAGTCATTACTAATGGGACGTCCCAAAGCAATGCCAAATGAGGGGAGGGATACATAAGCTGGGCGCCATCAGGCATGAGGATCTTTTGCGGCCTGCAACACACTGCGCCCAAAGGCGACATCCTCCTGACTTCTAACGTCTACCTGGTAGAATCTAGTAAACGTGTGTACTGAAGACCATGTTGCGGCCTTACAGACTTGAGCCAAGGAGGCCTGGTGATGCACTGCCCATGAAGTTCCAACTGCTCTTGTGGAGTGCGCCCTAACTTTGAATGGAGGCGGTCTCTTTCTCAAGCCATAGGCTTGTATTATGACCTGTCGAATCCACTTGGCTAAAGTAGATTTTGATGCTGCCTGACCCTTTCTGGGGCCTTCCGGCAGAATAAACAAAGTATCCGTTCTGCGAATCTGAGCAGTGGCTTTTAGATAAGCCTTAACTGCTCTTACTACATCCAAAGAATGCAATAACTTTTCCTCTACCGAGCTAGGTTTGGGGAAAAAAGAAGGAAGAACCACATCTTGGTTCAAATGAAACCTCGATACCACCTTAGGAAGAAAGGCTGGATGAGGACGTAATACTACTCTGTCCTTATGGACAACCAGATATGGCTCCTTACAGGACAAGGCGGCTAATTCCGATACTCTTTTAGCCGAACAAATGGCTACTAAGAAAATCAATTTCCTGGTGAGAAGAACCAAGGAAATGTGTTGCAATGGTTCAAACGGTTGTTTCTGTAGAACCGACAGAACCAGGTTTAAGTCCCATGGACATATGGGAATACTAACCGGAGGGCTAATACGCATCACTCCTTGTATGAAAGCTTTGACTAGTGAATGCGAAGCCAAGGGCCTTTGAAAAAATATTGACAAGGCCGAAATCTGACCCTTGATAGTACTCAAGGCCAGCTTCCTATCTACCGCCCACTGTAGGAAGTCCAAAATCCTACCTATTACGTACTTACGTGGATGCCATTTCTTGGCCTCACACCATGTAATGTACGCCTTCCAGATCCTATAATAGATCTGCCTGGATACCGGCTTCCTGGCATTGATCATGGTAGATACCACAGGATTAGAGAGCCCTCTCTTTTTCAGAATGTGGGCTTCAATAGCCAGGCTGTCAAACCTAGGGCTGGTAAGGAAGGGTGGTATATCGGTCCTTGCGACAGCAGGTCCGGACGATGTGGGAGGGTCCAAGGACTCCTCACTGAGATTTTTACAATCTCCGCGTACCATGCCCTTCGGGGCCACGCTGGAGTCACCAGAATCACTGGTTTCTTTTCTACCCTGATTCTGCGGATTAATCGCGGTAACAATTGTAGCGGTGGGAATGCATATATCAGCTTGAACTGATCCCAAGGGAACACTAGGGCATCCGAGCCGCAAGCTAGGGGATCCCTTGTGCGAGACACAAATCTGTCCACCTTTGCGTTGAATCTGGATGCTAGCAGATCTACATCCGGTGTTCCCCACCGCTGGCATATTGCCTGGAAAACCTCGGGGTGAAGAGACCATTCCCCCGGGCATAATTGCTGGCGACTTAAAAAGTCCGCTTTCCAATTTTCCACTCCTGGGATGAAAACCGCGGATATGGCTGGGACATATGTTTCTGCCCATTCCAGGATGCAATTCGCTTCCCTCTGGGCTGCACGACTCCTGGTGCCACCCTGGTGATTGATATATGCCACTGCTGTGGCATTATCTGATTGATACCCAAATTCCTTCTTGAATAAGAGGGTGAGCGGTGTTCAGAAATTGTTGGGTCCCGCAGAGAGTTACCTTCCCTCGGTTGGATCTCACCCCTAGAGTGTAGGGAAAAGTCTGTTGTAGGTGCACCAATAAGGCCAATGTCCAGACAAGGTTAAACCTTAATGGCCTTGTGGCGCTGTCACTGACCTCCTCTCAGGTGCACCGTGGACCAGTCAGTCAGCTCCAGGTCTGGTTTTATCCTATAGTCTCCTCTCCACAGTCCACACATGTCTGACTTCTCCCATGACCCCCATCCCGGCAGCACTCCCTCTCTTGACTCCTCTCCAGACTCCCTCAGAGACTGCAGACATGATATAAGACAAGAGATGGTTAGAGGTTTTGGACATGATACAAGAGATGGTCAGAGACTGCAGACATGGTACAAGACATGATCAGAGAATTCAGACATGATACAAGAGATGGCCAGAGACTGCAGACATGGTACAAGAGATGGTCAGAGAATGCAGACATGGTACAGGAGATGGTCAGAGACTGGGGACATGGTACAGGAGATGGTCAGAGACTGGGGACATGGTACAAGAGATGGTCAGAGACTGGGGACATGGTACAAGAGATGGTCAGAGACTGGAGACATGGTACAAGAGATGGTCAGAGACTGGGGACATGGTACAAGAGATGGTCAGAGACTGGGGACATGGTACAAGAGATGGTCAGAGACTGGGGACATGGTACAAGAGATGGTCAGAGACTGGGGACATGGTACAAGAGATGGTCAGAGACTGGGGACATGGTACAAGAGATGGTCAGAGACTGGGGACATGGTACAAGAGATGGTCAGAGACTGGGGACATGGTACAAGAGATGGTCAGAGACTGGGGACATGGTACAAGAGATGGTCAGAGACTGGGGACATGGTACAAGAGATGGTCAGAGACTGGGGACATGGTACAAGAGATGGTCAGAGACTGCGGACATGGTACAAGAGATGATCAGAGACTGGAGACATGGTACAATAGATGGTCAGAGAATGCAGACATGGTAGAGGAGATCAATGCAGCCTCATCAGTGCCCATCAATGCAGCCTCACTGTGCCCATCAATGCAGCCTCACTGTGCCCATCAAATGCAGCTTTACGGTGCCCATGAATGTAGCCTCACTGTGCCCATGAATGTAGCCTCACTGTGCCCACCAATGCAGCCTCACTGTGCCCACCAATGCGGCCTCACTGTGCCCAACATCGCAGCCTCACTGTGCCCACCAATGCAGCCTCACTGTGCCCATGTATGCCGCCTTACGTGTGTACGAGGCTTTACTGCCTATAAATGCAGCCTTAATGAGCGTATGAATGTAGCCTCACTGAGCATATGAATGCAGCCTTACTGTCCATAAATGCAGCCCTAATGAGCGTATGTATGAATGCAGTCTTATGCCCCGTACTCACGATCGTTTTTCATGCCGTTAAAACTGCCATTTTAAAAAATGGCCCTGAAAAATGATCGTGTGTATGCTCCAGAGCATTTTTAACGACGTGAAAAACGGCCATTAAAAATTCCGGACATGCTCTCTTTTTTCACGTCGTTTTTCATGTCGTTTTTTTTAACGACGTGAAAAACGATAGTGTGTATGCTTTAACGACGTGAAAAAAAACGCGCATGCTCAGAATCAAGTATGAGACGGGAGCGCTCGTTCTGGTAAAACTAGCGTTCGTAATGGAGATAGCACATTCATTACACAGTAACGGACTGAAAAGCGCGAATCGTCGCTCAACAAACTTTACTAACATGAAGGGTGGCGCCATTCGAACGGAACTTCCCCTTTATAGTGCCGTCGTACGTGTTGAACGTCACTGCGCTTTGCTTGATCGTTTTTTTTAATGATGGTGTGTACGCAAGGCAGGCTTGAGAGGAAACATGAAAAAAAACGAGGAGAAAAACGTCGGTTTAAAAAATGACATTAAAAACGATCGTGTGTACGGGGCATTACTGTCCATGAATGCAGCCCATGAATGCAGCCTTACTGTGCATGAGTGCAGCCCTACTGTGCATGAATGCAGTCCATGAATGCAGCCTTACTGTGCATGAATGCAGCCCATGAATGCAGCCTTACTGTGCATGAATGCAGCCTTACTGTCCATGAATGCAGCCTTAAGCCTCGTACACATGGCCGAGAATCTCGTCGTAAAAAACACGTCGTTTTTTGTCGACGAGATCCTTGGACAAGAAACTTGTCCCGGCCGAGTGTACACACGCTCATTTCAAAGAACCGCGGTTCTTTGAATGGAGCGAACGCGGTGACGTAATTGAATACGACGAGCATGCGCTCGTCACATTCAATGCCGTCGCCGCCATCTTTGTACACCCTATCCTATGCTTAGGAAGCTACCGCGCATGCGTCAAAGTAATTTCGAGCATGCGCGGGCTTCCCGGAGGACAGGTAAGTGTACACACACACAATTTTCTCGTCGAGAAACAGGCTGACGAGAATCTCGACGAGAAAATAGAGAGCAGGTTCTCTATTTTCTCGTCGAGATTCTAGTCGGTTTTCTTGACGAGAAACCATACACACGAACGAATTTCTCGGCAAGAAATCTCTGCCAGCAAGTTTCTTGCTGGTTCTTGCCGAGAAACTCGGTCGTGTGTACGAGGCTTGACTGTGCATGAATGCAGCCCAGGAACGCAGCCCTACTGTGCATGAATGCAGCCCACGAATGCAGCCTTACTGTGCATGAATGCAGCCCGTGAATGCAGCCTTACTGTGCATGAATGCAGCCTTACTGTCCATGAATGCAGCCCGTGAATGCAGCCTTACTGTGCATGAATGCAGCCCGTGAATGCAGCCTTACTGTGCATGAATGCAGCCCGTGAATGCAGCCTTGCTGTGCATGAATGCAGCCTTACTGTGCATGAATGCAGCCCATGAATGCAGCCCATGAAAGCAGCCCATGAAAGCAGCCTTACTGTAATCAAATGCATCCCATGAATGCAGCCTTACTATAATCAAATGCATCCCATGAATGCAGCCTTACTGTAATCAAATGCATCCCATGAATGCAGCCTTACTGTAATCAAATGCATCCCATGAATGCAGCCTTACTGTAATCAAATGCATTCCATGAATGCAGCCTTACTGTAATCAAATGCAGCCTTACTGAGACCATAAATACATGAGACTTGCCTGGATTACATACACCAGGCATCTCCAGCGCTGTGTGTGAGATCTGGCTGGGTCTGTCTTCGGCTGTGCTGCCTGTAGACCTGCTCGTGTGATAGTAGATGGGAACACTGAATGAATCAGTGTTTCGCCTATCACATGAGTCGTTCTAGGGGGGCGGGGCCTTCCTACAGGCAGGCAGCACAGCCGAACACAGACCCAGTCAGCTCTCACACACAGCGCAGAGATGTCTAATGTGTGTGATACATAGGAGAGAGGGAGGGGAGCGCCGCAGCTCAAAGCAGCCCCAGGACAGGCAGCCTACCGGGATTTTTCCCGCTATCCCGGTGGGCCAGTCCAGCCCTGGTGTGTGGGCTCCAGAGCATTTTTCACGAAGTCAAAAATGGGCATTAAAAATTTGGAACATGCTCTAATTTTTCTCGTCGTTTTTCACGTCGTCGTTTTTCTCGTCATGAAAAACAGCCGCGTGTAGGCTTTAACGACGTGAAAAAAACGCGCATGCTCAGAAGCAAGTGATGAGACGGGAGCGCTCGTTCTGGTAAAACTAACGTTCGTAATGGAGATAGCACATTGGTCACGCTGTACCGGACTGAAGAGCACGAGGCTGAAAAGCGCGAATGGTCTCTCACCAAACTTTACTAATACGATTATACGAGGATCAGCAAAAGCAGCCCAAAGGGTGGCGCCATCCGAATGGAACTTCCCCTTTATAGTGCCGTCATACATTTCGTACGTCACCGTGCTTTGCTCAAGCATTTTTTTTTCATGATCGTGTGTAGGCAAGGCAGGCTTGAGAAGAATCATGTCGAGAAAAACGTTTTTTTTTTAAATGACATTAAAAACGGTCGTGTGTACGCGGCATAAGAGCTACATTAACACCTGGAAAGGTATCAGCAAGCCCATCATCATGTAATAAAACTGAATGTTGAGATGGAGTGAGACATGACGAGCTTGGCAAGTGCTGCAAACTGGACAATTTCCTCAACAAACACTCTACTGAGGGCTCAAGGGAAACTATGTTTCGTTCTTTTATAAAGGAGATCTGGAAGGGGGATCTGGGGCAATTGCCCCTTTTGCCGACTTATAAATCTGGCACTACTTCAAATCCGCTATGATGATGCAGCACAAAATCGGGGTTGTTCTGTAGAGAGATTTCCAGATGTGTCCTGCCTGAGAGTGGGGCTAATAAAAGGTGTGTCAATGGATTTCTACATTGCCTTATTTCTGTATGGTACAATACTACATCTTCTATATACCAGTGCTGTCTCTTGCATTTGTTCTGTGAGCAATGTAGCTGTCATAAGAACAGCAGAAGTGCAAGAGATTACTGTGCCCACCGGATTATCAAGAGGCAACTAAGCACCCACACACTCTATACAGGATGCGTCATACGGGACCAAGAGTAGGAGATCAGAATGCACATTGTGATATACTGTGGTACTGTATTTTGTAGATACATTGCATTTTTCAACATAATAGGATAATGTACTGCTTCAAATGTAATACTGTACAGTATCATTTGTCGTAAAAAAGTGACTTTCTGAAGAACCATTTAAAGCAGAGTTCCACCCATACATGGAACTTAAGCCTCGTACACACGGTCGGACTTCCATCTGACTTTTCCGTGTTTTTTTGTCCGAACGGAGTTGGTCGGGAACACCCATAGCATACACACGCTCGGACTTTTTTGCAACATCACGTGTTTTTTCTGCTCTTTACTGCCACCCTTTGGTCAACTTCTGCTATTGTTGGTTGATTTTAACATTATTTGTTTTGTCCATCGGACAAAAGTCCGATGGTTTTCTGTACACACGGTCGGACTTTGCTCCATCGGACTTTTGTTGGGCAAAAGTTTGTCCGTTTGCAGACCCAACTTTTGTCCGATGAAAACAAGAAAAAAGCAAAAAACGTTTGTCCGATGGAGCGTACACACGGTCGGATTGTTGGTCCAACTTGCGCAAAATGAAGTTTGTTGGCCAAAAGTCCGACCGTGTGTACGGGGCTTAACGCTTTAAGTCACGGTGACCCCCTGACATACCACATTTGGCATGTCATTTTTTTTGGAGGGGGGGGGGGCAGATACCCTTTTTTATAGAGGCATCCATCTCCCACTTCCTCCCCTGGCTCCGCGGCGCCGGAAGAAAGTTCACCTCTCCCCCCTCCCTCCCTCCCTTCAATCTTCTGGGACACATCACAGGTCCCAGAAGATTGCCCGGCCAATAGAAGCGCGGCTCGCACATGCGCAGTGCGTGCCCACAGTAGTGATGCTGCCGCTGAGGGGGAGAGCAGTGGGGCTTCGTTCGCCTGCATCGCTGGACTGTGGGACAGGTGAGTGTCCGATTATTAAAAGTCAGCATCTACACTTTTTGTAGCTGCTGACTTTTAAATGGGTGAAACTCCGCTTTAAGGCCTCATGCACACATGAGCTCAAAAAACCCAGATTTTACAGGCATTTGAGCTCTTTCTTTTTCTTTGCCTCTAAACTCCCCTACATGTTAGCCTATGTGTCCATGCACACTATAGGCATTTACAGGAGTTTAGAGGCAGAAAAAAACACGCTTAATCACGTGTAAATGCGTCGAAAAGCATATTACGCTAGGCGCCTTTAGAGTTTGAGGGTTTTTTGAAATTCAGTGGCCAGAATAAATTCATATTCTGGCCAATGAATTGAATAATTGCCCAAAAGCTTAAAGCGCCTAAATGTGTGTTTTTGCAGCTACTTTTCTCCTGCCAGGAGATAAGTGTTTAGAAGAGCACCAGTGTGCATGAAGCCTTATGCCGCGTACACACGATCGGACATTCCGACAACAAAACCGTGGATTTTTTTCCGACGGATGTTGGCTCAAACTTGTCTTGCATACACACGATCACACAAACGTTGTCGGAAATTGCGAACGTCAAGAACGCGGTGACGTACAAACACTACGACGAGCCGAGAAAAATTAAGTTCAATGATTCCTAGCATGCGTCGAATTGATTCCGAGCATGCGTAGAATTTTTGTGCGTTGAATTGTGTACACACGGTCGGAATTTCTGACAACAACTTGTGTTGTTGGAAAATTTGAGAACCAGCTCTCAAATTTTTGTTGTCGGAAATTCCGACAGCAAATGTCCGATGGAACATACACACGGTCCGATTTTCCGACAACAAGCTCACATCGAACATTTGTTGTCGGAAATTCCGACCGTGTGTACTTGGCATAAGGGTGATGGCTGTTAACTCTGTCATCTATTGGGGGACCATACACTCCAAAAACATTTCTTGTGTATGCATTGGGATGTACAGCATGAATGTGAGTTAGGGACCTTAGATTGTAGCTCCTTGAGGGCAGGGATTGATGTGAATGTAAAACATGCTGTATGTGTAAAGCGCTGCGTAAATTGATGCCGCTATATAAGTACCTGTTTTGGGTCATTGTCATGCTGGAAGACCCATTCATGACCTATCTTCAATGTTCGGGCTAAGGGAAGAAGGTTCTCATCCAAGATTTTACAATACATGGTCCATTGGCCCCTCAATGTGGCAAAGTCCGCCTGTACCTTTAGCAGAGAAACAACCCCAAAGCATAATGTTTCCACCTCCGGGCTTGACTGTAGGGATGGTGTTCTTCGAGTAAGGTCTCGTACACACGACCGGTTTTCTCGTCAAGAAACAATAAGAAAACTGTTGGGAGAGCTTTCTTGCTGAGAAAACCGTTTGTGTTTATGGTTTCTCGTCGAGAAAACTGCCGGGAATCTCAACGAGAAAAATAGAGAACCTGCTCTCTATTTTCTCATCAGGATTGTTTCCCGACGAGAAAACCGCTCGTGTGTATGCTTTTCCAAGTCTTAAAAAACCGTGCATGCTCAGAATCGAGTATAAGACGGGAGCGCTCCTTCTGGTAAAACTAGCGTTCGTAATGGAGATAGCACATTCGTCACGCTAAACCGAACTGAAAGCACGAAGACTGAAAAGCGCGAATCGTCTCTCCCCAAACTTTTACTAACACGGGGTAACACGAGATCAGCAAAAGCAGCCCAAGGGGTGGCGCCATTGGAATACGCGTTGTACGTCACCGCGCTTTACAAGGACGAGATTTGGAATTGACAGTGTGTATGCAAGGAAAGCTTGACAAGAATCTCGTCAAGAAAAACGACGGGTTTTTTTACGACGAGATTCTTGGTCGTGTGTACGAGGCCTCATAGTCAGCATTTTTCTTCCTCCAAACACGGCAAGTTAATGCCAAAAAGCTAAATTTTGGTCTCATCTGACCACAGCAATTTCTCCCAATCCTTCTCTGAATCATTTAGATGTTCATTGGCAAACTTCTGCACCTGTACATGTGCCTTCTTGAGGAGGGGGGCCTTGCAGTCGCTGCAGGATTGCAATCCTTGATGGCGTATAGTGTTACCAATTGTTTGTTTGGTGACTATTGGTGGGCTGATCCCTCACTTTTCTCATGATCATTCTTATGCCCCATACACACGGTCGGAATTTCCAACGGGAAAACGTCCGTCGGAAATTGCGACGGAAAAATTGAGAACCTGCTCTCAATCTATTGCTGTCGGAATTCCCGACAGAAAAAGTCAGATGGAGCATACACACAGTCGGAATTTCCAACCAAAAGCTTTCATTGGACTTAGCTCCAGACCAAGGGCGATTGACAGTTATTTTGTATTTCTTCCATTTGCGAATAATTGCTCCAAAAGCTGTCTCATTCTCACCATTCTCTCTTGCTGATTGTTTTGTAGCCCATTTCAGCCTCGTGCAGGTCTATAATCTTGTCCCTGACATACTTTGACAGCTCTTTGGTCTTGCCCATGATGATGAGGCTTAAATGGAAGAAAGAGATTCTATAGATGGGTGTCTTTTATACACATAACCAATTGTTAGGAGCATCTTCTTAAATTGACAGGACTAATCTGTGTAGCACATGAGCACATAATGTAGCCAGTCTGTGGGAGCCAGAATTATTGTTAGTTGGTAGGGGATCAAATACTTATTTTACTCACTGAACTGCAATTAATTTTATAACATTTGTATCATGTGTTTTTTCTGGATTTTTGGTTGATATTAGCATATAAAATACACCTATGATAAACATTATAGACCCTTTATTTCCTTGTAAGTGGGCAAACTTACAAAATCTGCAGTGGATCAAATAATTATTTTCCCCACTGTATGCTTGATCCAAGCATAAGTCATTTTGTAATACAGTTGTGCTCTTAAAGTGGATGTAAACCCTCACATACGTATACCCAGTGAAGTTAACAGCCTCAGATTACACACAGAGATAAAACAAATCTCCCTACATAAGTTTTACATATATATCTGCTGTCTTCTTTAGAATTCTTACATAGGGTTAGACAGCTGATTGGAGGAAAGGCACACACCCGCCCCCCTTCCACATTGGCAGAAGAACAAAGATACTTTCAGAGCTGTGCTGTGACAAGACAAACTCTTTGCTAATCTTATTATAACCTCCCACGACACATATTTTCAGCTGCTTTTATCTCCCGTCTCAGAGAACTTGTCAGAAGTTATCATGCTGATAACAAAGAACAGGGCAGCAGAAACACATGGGACTTAGGGCATTGGAGAGAGATAAGAAAACACTACAGATATTTTCAGGGAAATGGCCATATTGTGGGCAATTCCGGGAATAACCAACATGGTTGCGCCAGACGTGTCTCTGTGCGCATGCGCAACGCCGCAATCCAGGCGCGTGGATGCGCGCGCACACGTGACAATTGTAGGCGCACCCCGCGGCCTATTTAAGCCTGCCTCTGACATCTCAGACTTGCTGGATTATCACCAGCTTCCTGTGTTCCTGTGCCTGCATACCTTGAGACCCCTGGCTTGACCTGTGATCCTGATTATCTCCTCGCTCTGACCTTGGCTTGGCTGACTATTCTTCGATCCACTGCCCTCTGTTTATGACCCGGCTTGCTCCTGTTTCCTCTTGGACTGTCTCCCGGTATATGACCTCTGGCCTGGCTGCGAACCCTGCTCCTGGTTTATCCTGCCACCGCTTGCTAAGGACTTCTTCTTGCACGGCTACTGACGTCGCTGCCCAGCGCACCCCAGCCATGTCCTGCTTACCAGCCTGTTTGCAGCATTACTGGCAACCCGTGCACCTTTGGGCATCGTATCCCCTGTATCACTCCCAGGGGAGCGCTGCACTCAGCCACAAGGGGCGCCCTCTCTGCCATTCGGCCTCACATCAGAGACTTGACAGATATACAGTGGATATAAAAAGTCTAAATATAAAAAGGGGCCTGGAGCACCAGCAGGGAACCTGAGAAGAGGAGGATCGGGGCTGTTCTGTGTAAAACCATTACACAGAGAAGGTAGGTATAACATGTTTATTATTTTAAAGAAAAAATCCCGAAAGATTTACAATAACGCTAAGGTCATGAGACTGTGATGGCTACTCCAGAACCTACACTTTTTTCAGCTGTAACCTTTGGAGGGTCATCTTGGCCTTATTCTTAGGGTCACGGTCATGCTCCAAGAGCGTCCCAAGTGCAGCTTCCGTGCACAGTGGCGGTGTGTCCATAAAGGCCGCAGGAGCGCCGCCCCCTCTCTCCTGCACCTGTCTATCACCAATAGATGTCGGGCACTGGGCATCTGAATTACAGCTGCATTTTTTTTGGAAAGGCCTGATTAGAGCCGTGGGCTCCAATAGGGTTCCTGATTAGAGCCAAAGGGCTTCCAAATTGGTAAACAGCGGGTGTGCTGTGCATTCGCTGTTTACTCAGTGTTGTGTTAGGGAAGCAAATAAATCGCTTTCCTAATACTGACCCGCCTCTCAGCCAATCAGGTGCTCGGGTCTGGTTACCTGTCACCTGACTGGCTGAAGCGACAGGCGCTGTGATTGGACGCCTATCAGGCGTCCAATCATAGCAGAGGACGGGAAGAGGACGGGAGAAGACATCGAGGACTCGGAGCGTGGAGGACAGTGCCGTGACCCGAGACAGGTAAGTGCCGGGGGCGGGCGGGGAATGCACACTGGCAGCATTTGATAGGGCACAGTAGCGCCAATTGATGGGGCACAGTAGCAGCAATTGATGGGGCACAGTAGCAGCAATTGATGGGGCACAGTAGCAGCAATTGATGGGGCACACTGGCGGCAATTGATGGGGCACAATGGCGAAAATTGATGGGGCACACTGGCGGCAATTAATGGGACACACTGGCAGCAATTGATGGGGCACACTGGCAGCAATTGATGGGCACACTGGCAGCAATTGATGGGGCACACTGGCAGCAATTGATGGGGCACACTGGCAGCAATTGATGGGCACAGAGGCGGCAATTGATGGGCACAGTAACTGCGTTTGATAGCACAATGGTGGCAATTTATGGGTACAGTGGCTGCGTTTGATGGGCACAGTGGCTGCGCTTGATGGGCACGGTGGCTGCGTTTGATGGGCACAGTGGCTGCAATTGATGTGTTTTTTTTCCGTTTGTTTGCGCCCCCAAAAAATTTTGAGCACCAGCCGCCACTGCCCGTGCAGAAGAATGCAAATTGTCTGCATTCCATGGACGTCCTCCCAGAACTGTAACCGCTGGGGCACGCAACCGGCGTGCTCTATGATAACTATGTCCTTCAGGCACAGCTGATAACAGATCAGGGTAAAGGACCAATCACAGTGGCCCTTTACCATGTGATCAGCTGTGTCCAATCACAGCTGATCACATGTTAACATACTTGCCAGTTATCGTCACAGCGTGAGGAGAGTCTTTAACTGGCAATTGTGACAGGGAACATTTACACTGATAATCAGGACACTGATTATCATTGTCCTGATTATCAGTGCAGCCCCAACAGCGCCACCTATGATTGCCTATCAGTGCTGCATATCAGTGCCCATGAGTGCAGCCTCATCAGTGCACATCAGTGAAGGAGAAAAATTACTTATTTCCAAAATTATATAACAGAAACTAAGAAAACTTTTTTTTCTTTTTTTAAATGTTTGCTCTTTTTTATATTAGTTTAGCAAAAAAAAAAAACTCAGTGGTTATTAAATACCACCAAAAGAAACCTCTATTTGTGTAAAAAAAAAAAAGATAAAAATTACATTTGGGTACAGTGTTGCATGACCGCGCAATTGTCATTCAAAGTGTGACAGCGCTGAAAATTGGCCTTGGTAGGAAGGGGGTGAAAGTTTCCTGTATTGAAGTGGTTAAAGAAGAGCTTCAGTCTAACCCCAGAGTCAGCAATTACAAATACTGTAGCTACTGACTTTTAATATAAGGACACTTACCTGTCCAGGGATACAGGGATGTCCTCATCTGAGCCAATTCTTTATCAGGCTTTGGGTGCATGCGCCGGCATCTAAGGTAAGGCATGCCGGTGTTTTATCGAATAGTGCCCTCCGTCGAAAAGTGCCTGCGCATGCGCAGTACAGAAGGGCACTCCAGCTGATTTCCCGATCAGCTGGCGTGATGTCACTATAGCACATGCGCAAATCGTAGGAGGCATTTTTAGACCGGAGATACCAATTGACGGGCACAATTGAAAGCCATGCAAACAGCGTAGTTGTCAGATTGTGCCTCGTTGTTGTGGGGTGGGTTTTCAGTGTGCTCTAGGTCGGGTTTTGTCTGTGTTGCAGTGCGAGTTTGGTGTGTTGAATGGCGGGTTTTGCCTAAGTCTAAGGGCGGGTTGCAACACAGACAAAACCCACCCTTCAACACAGTCACAACCCGCCCTGCAACAGCGAGGCACAATCTGACAACTACGGTGTCCCTCCGCTGTTTGCATAGCTTTCAATTGTGCATGTGAAATGGTATCTCCCAATCGAAAAATGCCTCCCTACGATGTGTGCATGCACCACGGTGAAGTAATGCCAGCTGATTGGGAAGTCAGCTGGAGTGCCCTTCCTCACTTTGCATGCGCGGGCACTTTTCGACCGAGGCCACTATTCAATAGAACACCGGCAGTGAAGCCTTGCATCTTCAGAGCCGGTTTCCTATTGCACATGTGCGAGTCGTGCTGTACTTTGTGAATGGTCCTTCAGCCGTCTGGGATCTGTGTGTGTCCCAGAAGGCTGTGGGGGGTAGGAGGGGGGGCAAACATCTTCGTAGATTTCTACGGCGATCTGACCCGGAAGTGGGAGCCGATACTTGTCAAAACCAGGTACCCGCCCCCCAAAAAGTGCCAAATGTGGCAGTGGAGGGTGCAAACAAGTGGAGCTTCCTCTTTTGGGTGGCGCTCCGCTTTTAGAGGTGCTTTTTTTGTGTCTCTAAGGCCTGGTTTACATCTATGCAGTTTGCTTTTGATCCGTTTCTACAGTGCTTTTTGCGGTGCATTAAGTTTCTTTGCACATGCATTTTTTTTTATGTGTTTTGCGTGTTATTTTTGCCTAATTTGTTGTTGAGCAGAATAAAAATGCAAAACACGCCAAAAACACATAAAAAAATGCACTGCAAAATGCTTTTCTGCAGGGTCTCCATTGAAGTCTATTGAACAAAAACAGCTTGCCCACTGTATAACAAAGTATATATATATGGTGGCAAGGTGGCTCTCCTGCGCTGGATCATGTACTAGGTATGTGATCCGGCACTTCAGGGTAAGGCGCACACTGCTGGCGACCCGGCTGTGCTGTGATTAGACACAGCAGTAGCCGATCATCGGGAAGACACACAGGACAGAGCTCTGCCTATGTGAACAAGGCAGAGCTCTGTCCTGTCAGCGGGAAAGTGATGGATTTTCTTTCCCAGCAAAGCAGGGAATAAAATCCATCACTTCCCTTAGTAAAAGCAGCACACTGTACACACAAACACTGGCCAGGCACACATTTAACCCTCTGATCGCCGCTGATGTTTAACCCCTTTCCCAGCCAGTGTCATTAGTACAGTGATGGTGCATATTTTTAGCACTGATCACTGTATTGGCGTCACTGGTTCCCACAAAGTGTCAGATTGTCCGCCGCAATATCGCAGTTTTGCTATAAGTCACTGATCGTCGCCATTACTAGTATAAAATAAATAAAAAATCCAGTATATATACCATGGATATGAAATTAGCGGACCTTCAGCTGTTGCAAAACTACAAGTCCCATCATGCCTCTTGGTGTCATGCTTGCTGCTGTCAGAGTCTCGCTGTGCCTCATGGGACTTGTAGTTTAGCAACAGCTGAAGGTCCGCTAATTGCATATCCCTGATATATCCCATAGTTTGTAGACGCTATAACTTTTGCATAAACCAATCAATATGGGCTTATTGGGATTTTTGTTACCAAAAATATGTAGCAGAATACATATTGGTCTAAATTTATGAAGAAATTAGATTTTCTCAAATTTTTATTGGATATGTATTATAGCAGAAAGTAAACATTTATTTTATTTTATTTAATTGTCGATCTTTTTTTTGTTTAACCACTTGCCGCCCGCCATATAGCAGAATGACGGCGGCAAAGTGGTTGTGATATCCTGATCGGACGTCATATGACGTGATCAGGATATCATAGCCGGGGATAGGGGCACGCAGCGTGGCGAATCGGAGGTACTGTGTGTCAGTCTGACACACAGCAACTCCGATCGTGGTATGAAGCCTCTGACAGAGGATTCATACCATGTGATCAGCTGTGACCAATCACAGCTGATCATCACGTGAACCAGGAAGTTCCGGTAAACGGCTTTCCTCGGTTCACGCTGACAGGGAGAGCCGGTCGGGGGCTCTCCCTGTCAGAGGGGGGGTCTGTGCTGATAATCAGCACATTGATTTTCCTGGTGCCTACCATGGCAGCATACCAATGGTTAATAGCTCCGCCCCGATTAACCCACAGGACCACGTAACTCTATAAAAGAAAGTTACTCCCCCCTCAGGTATTATTTTTTCCTGTCCTCATCCACTGCAGGATCACAGATCAGCCCTGCCTCACCGTCATATGGTGTAACCATTGCAGGTTCGTGCTCTCCTGCAGGATGGAGTCCCACCACTTGGACTGCTAAATGCATCACATAAGTATGGGAGCCTGTTTTTCTGTGGATCTTTTTGGGGCCTGTCTAAAACATCCAGGAGCACCTCCTTCTCCTCTGTGGCTTTTGGCTGGCTATTCCAGGGCAAGACAGCACAAGGTACCTTTTAGAGCACTTCAGTGGCGTTCTTTTTTTTTTCCTCATGTGTACCTGACACTGCATTCATGTGCATCTGTCTCCATGTGCACCTAAACACTGCAGCCATGTGTAACTAACGCTGCCTCCATGTGCACCTAACATTGAATACTTGTACACCTGCCGATGCTTCCATGTGCATCTAACATTGCATCCATATGTGCCTGGCGCTGCCTCCCATATGTACCTGGCGCTGCCTCCATGTGCACCTTACACTGCCTCCATGTGTACCCGGTGCTGTCTCCCGTGTACCTGGCGCTAGACGCTATACTCATATGCGCTGCCTCCAGGTGCGGTCCTCTCCTGAAGATTCCTTCCAGTGGTGGGAGCCGTGAGTGGCCTGATAATACCGCGGGGTGGGCCGCCATTCCCCCCCCACCCCTTTCCCTGTGGGTGCGGGCGCTTCGCGCGCGCGTCTCCTTGTACAGTCTCATCATCTCGGAGGTGGAGTCACAGCGGAACGTCACAGCGGAACGTCACAGCGCATGCGCAGTAGCCTTCTGAGGCCGAGCAGCGGCCATCTTGGTACACCCTGTAGATTGTATGATTTTTGGCTGATTTAAAGCCCGCCAAAATAAAATAAGACATCTCCTATTCTCTGCTCCCTCCATTACCTTTTCATATAGCCTGACCAGTAGTATTAATGGTACATGTGTATATATATATATATATTGTGAGGGGGTTAGCTCGGCAGCGGGTGTGTGTGACCCCCGGGATGGGCTCCCCACCCAAAAACAGGCCCAGCAGACGGAGGTTGTGGTTTTCAAAATCAAAAAGGTGCGGTTTATTTTCTATTTACAGTGACAAAAACACAGCAAGGCAAAAAAAAACATAAACAAAATAAATCCTGGTCAACTTGACCTCTGACTAAACATACAGGTTTCCTAACTAACAACTGGGATCAGCCTAGTGCTGTCCCAGTCCCTAAGTCCCTGGTTTTAAATGTCCAAGCAAATATATAGCCACACAGGCTTTCTCTCACCGCACAGGGGTTCACTCTCCCTAGACAGTCCACACAGGTCTGCTTCCAGGCATGAGCTAACACCTAATGAATCTGGGAGTTTTTTATAGAGGCCTAAATGAGCTGACAAGCTTCAGCTGGCCTCATCAACTCCCTGTCTGCACGACGCCCAGCCCTCTCCCTAGAGGTATGAGTCATCAATGAGCCCACTAGTCTCAGCTGGGCTTATACAACTCTCCACCTAGCTGTATAAGTCGGCGTAAAGCCTGAATCTGGGCGAAATATATCTACCCCCCTGGATGCAACCAGGTGACTTTACCTTCCTGCTGTCACATACCCCCCCCTCTTGTTTTAACCTCGGGGTTGGAACACCAGCAATCAGGCATTCATGTACTCGAGACAAAGCATCCACATTCCCCATTTGAACGCCAGGGCGATGCTTTACTGTGAAGTTGAATTCCTGGAGGGCCAGGAACCACCTATTCACTCTTCTATTTGTTTCCTTGTTTTGAGCCATCCACTTTAACGGAGCGTGATCCGTAACCATGTCAAAGTGCCTACCTAGCAGGTAGTACCGAAGGGAATCTAGAGCCCACTTCACCGCTAAACACTCCTTTTCAACGGTGGCGTAATTTACCTCATGGGACTTCAACTTCCTGCTGAGGTAAATGACTGGGTGCTCTTCCCCGTTCCAGACCTGGGACAATACTGCTCCTAACCCCACATCTGACGCATCACTTTGTACGACAAAGTCTTTAGAGAAGTCGGGTGAGTACAACACTGGCTGGCTACATAAGGCTTGTTTCAAGAATTGGAATGCTGCCTCAGCCTCGGGGGTCCATTTAATCATGACCGACCCTTTCCCCTTCGTCAGGTTGGTTAGGGGCACAGCCTTAGAAGCAAAGTGGGGAATGAATCGCCGATAATACCCAGCGATTCCCAGAAAGGCTCGTACCTGCTTCTTGCTGTTGGGACGTGGCCAACTCTGGATGGCCTCGACTTTGTTGAGTTGGGGTTTTATTACTCCCCTCCCAATGGTGTACCCAAGATATTTGGCCTCCTCCTGCCCAATGGTACACTTCTTGGGGTTAGCCGTAAACCCTGCTTCCCGAACAGAGTCCAGGACTGCTTGCACTTTTGGCAGATGTGAGGCCCAATCTGTGCTATGGACAATTATGTCATCCAGGTAAGCCGCAGCATACTTCCGATGGGGCCTCAGCATCTGGTCCATTTTCCGCTGGAATGTGGCCGGCGCATTCTGTAACCCGAACGGCATTCTTTTATATTGGAACGCCCCGTCTGGGGTTACAAATGCGGTTTTCTCTTTGGCCGACTTGGCCAGGGGGATTTGCCAATACCCTTTTGTGAGGTCAAGAGTCGTCATGTATCGGGCTGTTCCCAGCCGGTCGATCAACTCATCTATACGTGGCATGGGGTAGGTGTCAAATTTTGTAACTTTGTTCAACTGACGAAAATCGTTACAAAATCGCCAGCTCCCATCCGGTTTAGGCACCAACACAATGGGACTAGACCAATCACTTTGGGACTCCTCTATCACCCCTAAGTTCAGCATTTTCTGTACTTCCTCCCGTATTGCCTCCCGTCGGGCCTCTGGGATCCGATAGGGTTTTAACTTCACCCTTTCACCGGGCGGGGTAATAATGTCATGCTCTACCCCAGATGTTTGTCCCGGCAGCTCAGAGAATACCTCCTTGTTGCGAAGCACAAACTCCTTAACCTCCTGTTGTTGGGGTTGTGACAAGGTGGCTGCGATTCCAACCTCAGGAATCACGCAACCAGTTTGAGCTGGTGACCAAGTGTCTGCGACTAGGGACTCTCTATCCCTCCAGGCTTTCAACAGATTAACGTGATAGATCTGTTCGGGCTTTCGCCTTCCTGGTTGTCTGACCTTGTAATTCACTTCGCTCACTTTTTCCATTATCTCGTAGGGGCCTTGCCATTTGGCAAGGAATTTACTTTCAACCGTAGGGACAAGTACCAATATCCTATCCCCCGGGGAAAAGGTACGGGTCTTGGCTCCACGGTTGTACACTCTCTGCTGTGCCAACTGCGCTTGGGCCAAATGTTCCTTCACGATGGGCATTACCTGTGCAATTCGATCTTGCATCAGGGCGACATGCTCAATCACACTCCTGTGGGGAGAACTCTCACTTTCCCAAGTTTCCTTGGCAATATCCAACAGCCCTCTTGGGTGTCTCCCATACAGTAACTCAAAGGGGGAGAATCCCGTAGAGGATTGGGGCACCTCCCTAATAGCAAACATCAAATAAGGAAGTAGACAGTCCCAATCCCTTCCATCTCTATCCACCACTTTCTTCAACATTTGTTTTAGGGTTTTGTTGAATCTTTCAACCAGCCCATCGGTTTGGGGGTGATACACAGATGTACGCAATTGCGTCACTTTGAACAATTTACACAGCTCTTTCATAACCCGGGACATAAAGGGTGTACCTTGGTCCGTAAGCAGTTCTTTACAAATACCCACCCGGCTAAAAACAAGAGATAGCTCTTTGGCTATGGTTTTGGCCGAGGTATTTCTGAGAGGGATCGCTTCTGGATAACGGGTGGCATAGTCCATTATAACCAATATGTACTGGTGCCCCCTAGCGGACTTGATTATAGGACCTACCAAATCCATTGCGATTCTCTCAAACGGGACCTCAATGATGGGTAGAGGGACCAGCGGGCTACGGAAATGTGGCATCGGGGCCGACCTCTGACACACAGGGCAGGAGGAACAATAATTTTCTATGTCCTTCATCACCCCAGGCCAATAGAATCTCTGTAATACCCTCTCTCGGGTTTTCTCTGTCCCCAGATGACCTCCAAGAATGTGCCCATGGGCCAACTCCAACACCAACTTCCTGTAAGGTTTGGGCACCACAAGCTGCTCAACGGTTTCTTCTGCCCTTTTTGCCACCCGATACAGTAGGTCCTTCTCTACGCTGAAGTATGGGTAAGTGCCGGTATTATCTGGGTTCACTAACTCGCCATCTATTTTCACTACGTTTTCCCGTGCCTTTATTAGGGCGGGGTCTTTCAACTGTTCTGTGGCAAAGTTTTCCCTGTGAACCTCAAGATCAGAAAACTCCACAGACGGTAGGTTTTCGTCTGAGGAGGTGGGCTCCTCTCCAGTTTCTTGAGTCTCCCCTGCCAATACTGACAAGGGAAATTCCGGAGAGTCCTCACCACTCTCAGGGGAGTTCTGGCTATCACATTCCTGGTACATAGGGGCACCAGTGGGGGGCTCAGGATCATCCCACAGTTCCCAGAACTTCGGAAAATCCCTTCCCACAATGGCGTCATGCGGTAACTGAGATACTAAGCCCACTGGATGAGAGAGGGTACCTTTGGGGGTCTCGAAACACACTGTAGTCACTGGATACTCTCGGGTGTCCCCATGCACACAAATAACGGCTACCTTGCTATTCCCAGAGACCTCTGTTTTAACTAACTCAGCCTTTATCAGGGTCACAAGGCTACCTGAATCCAGCAATACCACAACATTTCTACCATTAATACACATTTTGCATAAATGTTTCTCAGTTCCCCGAATGGCAGTGCATGCGACTGTCGCACACAGCGACTGACGTCTGCCCGTCAGAAAGTCACACTGCATGGGTTCCTCCACAACCGGGCAATTTGCTGCAATATGTCCCGCTTGCCGGCAGCGGTAGCAAACGATCCTTCTTGCGGCCTCTTGAGCCGCTGATTTCCCAGGCTGTTCTCGCCAAACTTGGGGTAGAGCTCCCACCCTCTCACTCTCTCCACCCTCACCCCTTGGAATCCTCTTATCCGCCCCTGGGGATGGTCTGGTCTTAGGGTGGAAAGTCCGAGTGTCTCTGGAAGAGGCCGTCAGGTTCTCTGTAGCCAAGTATTTCTCCACACGATCCACAAGACCATCGGCCGTCTCTGGGTCTCCATGGCTTACCCACTTTTGGATGGCAGTAGGAAGAGCTCTCAAAAACCGATCCATTACACCACGTTCCACAATCTTTGGTGCGGACAAAGTCTCTGGCTGTAGCCACTTTCTGCTCAGGTGAATGAGATCATACATTTGAGACCTGGGGGGTTTTCCAAGCTGGAAAGTCCAGTTATGCACACGCTGAGCCCGGACAGCCAGGGTGACACCCAGCCTTGCCAATATTTCAGCTTTTAGCATCACATAGTCTTTTGCTTGGTCAGGCTCTAGGTCATAGTAAGCCTTCTGCGATTCACCCGTTAACAGAGGAGCCACCAGTCCAGCCCACTGCTCCTCAGGCCACTTTTCTCTTTCAGCGGTCCTTTCAAATGTGGTCAAAAATACCTCTGGATCATCCTCTCCAGTCATTTTTGTCAATAAACGACTCACCCCAAAGGACGCGGTATTAGTGGGACGGCTTTCCTCACTGGTCTGCGGACGTTGCTGCATTACTGCTTCCATCTGTTGTTGTAGTCTCTGCTCTTGCTTCTGCAACAGGTCTATGAAGCGGGCCTCAGATTGCTGTTGGGCTTGTTGCTGAGCCTCCAGACTCTGTTGTAAAGTTGCAAGGCTCTGTTGATGAGCTTGCTGCTGGGCTGCAAGGCTCCTTTGCAAACCTGCATTTGTCTGCTGTTGATTGGCATTTGCTAGAGCCAGCTGTTTCAGTATCTCCTCCATGCTGGCTTAAAAAAAAAACTGCCCGCATTCTCCACCAACTGTGAGGGGGTTAGCTCGGCAGCGGGTGTGTGTGACCCCCGGGATGGGCTCCCCACCCAAAAACAGGCCCAGCAGACGGAGGTTGTGGTTTTCAAAATCAAAAAGGTGCGGTTTATTTTCTATTTACAGTGACAAAAACACAGCAAGGCAAAAAAAAACATAAACAAAATAAATCCTGGTCAACTTGACCTCTGACTAAACATACAGGTTTCCTAACTAACAACTGGGATCAGCCTAGTGCTGTCCCAGTCCCTAAGTCCCTGGTTTTAAATGTCCAAGCAAATATATAGCCACACAGGCTTTCTCTCACCGCACAGGGGTTCACTCTCCCTAGACAGTCCACACAGGTCTGCTTCCAGGCATGAGCTAACACCTAATGAATCTGGGAGTTTTTTATAGAGGCCTAAATGAGCTGACAAGCTTCAGCTGGCCTCATCAACTCCCTGTCTGCACGACGCCCAGCCCTCTCCCTAGAGGTATGAGTCATCAATGAGCCCACTAGTCTCAGCTGGGCTTATACAACTCTCCACCTAGCTGTATAAGTCGGCGTAAAGCCTGAATCTGGGCGAAATATATCTACCCCCCTGGATGCAACCAGGTGACTTTACCTTCCTGCTGTCACAATATATATATATATGTATATATATGTGTATGGGTGTATATCGATGTGTATGTACATCGGTATATTGGTAAATAATTAATAGTAGTATTAATTAGTATCCCCTTCCTATACCTTTACGTACTTAGATTTAATCTTAGCCCTAGCCGCTCTGATATTACAATGCCGCATCAATAAAGATCCTCAACATACCCCTAGGTAAGGGCTGCAACTAACAGGTAAGTTCCTTCATTCAAAGAGCACAGGGCATATGGAAACATTCTCTGTTTATTTCCGCAAGCCCGCACCGAGAGCCACCCGCAGGGGTTCTCTCGAGGGAAATACCTCCCGCAGTGACGGAGGTCACCCCAGCATACCCCAACCAGGCATGACTCCCAGCGCAATTCTGCACATCCAGGGGAAAAGCCTGTTGAGTTTGTGGGAACAAACCCTACTGGGAAAATTGGCGTATGGCCAAGGTCCGTCTAAGGAGGAAAGAGCAATAAAACACGCTATTTCCTCTCCAGATTGGTTCAGAAGCTGATTCAGAAGGCGAGTCGATTGCAGCCAAAAAGAATATATCAACATTTTGATGTCAGTTCAGTGGGAGGAAAATCCGGTATCCGCTGTCCAAACGGGTGTATATATTGTTTTTTCCCTCACCTGACAAAGAAAGCTTCGACCGTTACCTTTACGAGGTCAGGAGAACGAGGGGCGAAAAGCACATCGCCTACAATCAATGTCTCAGAAGCAGATGCTTAGCTCCTTGATTTAGATCCGACTTTGAGCGCGTCGGTCATGAGGCTAGCCGAGAATGCAGCCATCGATGTCCTGGGGTGCTCCCCCAGAGCCATGCTATACTTGATCACGACCAGAAGGGCATTTCGGCTAAAGCCATGGTCAGTGGACCAATCTGCAATACAATCCTGATGTCGCATATGATGGAAGGACCAATTCGGCGATATAAAAAAATATATATATATTTCTTCACCAAGATAGGAGAAGAGATTTCGCCTCACGGTCAGTTACCAAACAAAGATCAAGAGAGAAGAGGCTGGGAAGGCTCACGAGCCACCTTTCCCAAATTGGCAAATTCTTAAAGACCGCGTCTTCGTCGGTTAAGAGCCAGAAGTCGTTCTGACCCCCCTGATCCACAGGTCTGGCAGTAACATCAGGCCTTTCGTCCAGGTTGGAGTGGGAAAACTGCAATGGTCCATGCAGCCTCCACGATCCTTCAAGGGCTTATTCTTTTTTGGAAGTTCAATCCATCCTCCTCCCCCCTTCTCTCCAACCCACCAAATTCTGATCTCCAAGGGCGAGAAGGAAGCTCTTTCAGTGTATTCAAATACTTCTACACCAACAGGCAGTATTGCCAGTACCAAACTTGGAGGAACACACGGGGCTCTACACCCCAGTCCTTTCTTTTAGTTCCCAAGAAATCAGGGGCTGGAGACTCGTGTTGGATCCAGAGGGGTTGACGGATACGTTCAAGTAGAACATGTCATTCGGTACCCCTAGACACCGTAATTCTGTCAGTACAGCCAGATATTTGGATGGTCTCTATGTCTCCAGGATTTCTTTCCTTCACATTCTCATCCATCATCTTTCCAATCTTTTTCCTGGGTTGAAAGTAGGCGATCTGCGCCTCCACTTCCAATATCTTCCCTTTGGGATTTCATCAATCCCCAAAACCTTCACCAAGGTCTTAGCAACCATCCTGGCTTTCTTTCTGGGAAAGGAGGTCAGGGTCCTGCATTTCGTCCAATTCAAGTGACTTATCTGCTCAGTCAATTGACGCCTACGGGCGCAGCTGCAAACTTTAGTCAACATCCCGGTGAAGACGGTGTCACTTCCATCAGAGGATCCCTGAATTGGTATAGAAGGTGGAGGAAGTGAACAGTTGGTGTTTACAATCTCCGTTTTGGGCTTTCTGGCACAATGAAGAAAAGAGGCACCGAAGACAAATGAGAGTTATCGGTGGAAACCAGCCTTGGGGGTGGGCATGGCCTCCCAACCTCCTAGTTCACCGCTCCCTGACCCATTCTTGCATCTGAAGCAAGTCAACTAGACTGGGGGGTGACACATCACCAAAGAGCCAGTTAGTACAAGGAAGATGAGGTTTCAATTCGGAGAGTATGATTTCCGATATCCTAGAGCTAAGAGTGGCATGGACGGCGCATCTAGTCCCTCTTCTTGGGAGCAAGTCCATACTGGTTCAGATAGACGACAAGGCGGCAGCAGCCTATGTTCAAAGCCTAGACGGGACGCACAGCGGGTCTCTGTCCAGCGACGTGGCCCCAATTAGTTCATGGGCGGAGGACAATTTGGTCAATCTTCAGGTGGCCTACATCCCAGCCCCTGAGAATCAGCTAACCGATCGCCTTTCAAGGTCTTTCAACAGCAACAACGAATAGTCACTAGGCCTGTGGATTGTCCAGTGGATATACCAACTGCGGGGTACTCCCCATTAAGGGCTTTGAGCTTCCCGCTCAAAGCGAAACTCCTCTGCTTTTTATGAGATTCCCTCAAGATTACTCTGATGCTGAGTTCCCTCCAGCTTCTTTGTCAGAGAAGGTCACTATCCTGGCAACAATACCATACTGGGAAAGGAGACAATGGTTTCCACTCTCAGTCAAAATGGCTCGGTGCAGCCCACTTCCGATTCCACACACGGTTTCCACTATTAGTCAAATAGCTCAGTACAGCTTCCACACACGGACAACCTCCTATATCAAGATGACTTCTTTCTCCCACGTCCAGGGATCCTGGACTTGAAGCCCTGAAAGCTGAGCAGAGCAGACTGGGTAACCTAGGGTGCTCTCATGGTGTCACCCAAACATTATTACAGCCAAGAGAGTCATCCACCTATGCCACCTTATATTAAGGTTTCGAAGGGGATTCACAGAACTGGCAGAATCCAACCATTTCAATCCGCTAGACCCTGGGCTCCAAAGATTCTACTCTTTCTACTAACTGGTCTGGACTTAGGCTGAAGTCTGAAGCAATCTGAAGGTTCAGCCTGTAGCCTTGTCAGCTTTGACGGGCGAACGCTGGGCACTGAATCTCCTCGTAGAACGTTTCCTAAAAACAGTCAAAGTCCGTGTCCTCCCAGGAAGACTCATACCCCATATGGGTGACTGACAGATGTCTTAACAGACCCTTCCTTTGCACCCCCTAAAGTGTGCATTGGGAGACTTTACATTGGGAACCTACCTTGCTGATTGCCATCAAGTCAGGTCGTAAGGCGTCAGAAACACAGCCTCTAGGGGCACAGGAACCCTATGTCACCCTTTTCCCAGGCAGGGTAGTCCCAGCATGTCTCTAAAGCAGTGTTTCTCAACCGGGGTTCCGCGGAACCCTGGGGTTCCGCGAGAAGTCCCCAGGGGTTCCGCCGCGATTCAACATTGTGGCGGATGTATATCCGTCCAATGTTGTTTTCACTGTTCCCAATGCGCGCTGACAGTGAGAACAGTCAGCGCGCATTGATACCCGATGCTCTCTCTGTAGTTCCGGCTCAGAGAACTCAGAGAGCGGAAAGGCAGAGAGCGGGAGTTTTAAAATTCGGCGGGGAGCCGAGCAGTGGTTTTGCTGAGTGGGGGGTGCAGATCGCACCCGGGTGACGCCTGTGGGCAGCGGCATCACACGGTCCGCACACCCCTGCACTGATCTGTGTCTCTCACAGCGGAGCGGACTTAAGCCGCCTCCCCGAGTCCTCCCTCCTCTGTTTACATATACACAGGACAGGAGGAGGCAGTCCGAGGAGGGACACCCGCTATGTCTATGCTGCGCTGTTCTGAGGTCTGAATAGTGTATTTTATGGACATGTGCTGGGGGCGCTATGGGAGGGGAGAGGGGGGGACTACTAGCACAAGTGGAGGTATCTATGCTGATGGGGGTCTATGCTGATGGAGGGGGTCTGCACTGAGGGGGGCTTTGCTGATGGAGAGGGGTGTCTATGCTGATGGGGGTCTGCACTGAGGGGGGCTATGCTGATGGAAGGGGGTCTGCACTAGGGGGTGTCTATGCTGATGGGGGTCTGCACTGAGGGGGGCTATGCTGATGGATGGGGGTGTCTATGCTGATGGGGGTCTGCACTGAGGGGGCTATGCTGATGGAAGGGGGTCTGCACTAGGGGGTGTCTATGCTGATGTGGGTCTGCACTGAGGGGGGCTATGCTGATGGAAGGGGGTCTGCACTAGGGGGTGTCTATGCTGATGGGGGTCTGCACTGAGGGGCTGTGCTGATGGAGGGGGGTGTCTATGCTGATGGGGGTCTGCACTGAGGGGGGCTATGCTGATGGAAGGGGGTCTGCACTAGTGGGTATCTATGCTGATGGGGGTCTGCACTGAGGGGGGCTATGCTGATGGAAGGGGGTCTGCACTAGGGGGTGTCTATGCTGATGGGGGTCTGCACTGAGGGGGGCTATGCTGATGGAAGGGGGTCTGCACTAGGGGGTGTCTATGCTGATGGGGGTCTGCACTGAGGGGGGCTATGCTGATGGATGGGGGTGTCTATGCTGATGGGGGTCTGCACTGAGGGGGGCTATGCTGATGGAGGGGGTGTCTATGCTGATGGGGGTCTGCACTGAGGGGGGCTATGCTGATGGAAGGGGGTCTGCACTAGGGGGTGTCTATGCTGATGGGGGTCTGCACTGAGGGGGGCTATGCTGATGGAAGGGGGTCTGCACTAGGGGGTGTCTATGCTGATGGGGGTCTGCACTGAGGGGGGCTATGCTGATGGAAGGGGGTCTGCACTAGGGGGTGTCTATGCTGATGGGGATCTTCACTGAGGGGGGCTATGCTGATGGAAGGGGGTCTGCACTAGGGGGTGTCTATGCTGATGGGGTCTGCACTGAGGGGGCTATGCTGATGGAAGGGGGTCTGCACTAGGGGGTGTCTATGCTGATGAGGGTCTGCACTGAGGGGGGCTATGCTGATGGAGGGGGGTCTGCACAGGGGGTGTCTATGCTGATGGGGTGTGCACTGGGGGTCTATGCTGATGGAGGGGGGTCTACACTGGGGGGTGTCTATGCTGAAGGGGGTCTGCACTGAGGGCGGCTATGCTGATGGAGGTGGTCTGCACTTGGGGTGCCTATGTGGGGGGTCTATGCTGATGGAGGGGGGTCTTCTCTGAGGTGGTCTATGCTGATAGGGTTTCTGCACTAGGGGGTGTCTATGCTGATGGGGGTCTGCACTGAGGGGGGCTATGCTGATGGAAGGGGGTCTGCACTAGGGGGTGTCTATGCTGATGGGGGTCTTCACTGAGGGGGGCTATGCTGATGGAAGGGGGTCTGCACTAGGGGGTGTCTATGCTGATGGGGTCTGCACTGAGGGGGCTATGCTGATGGAAGGGGGTCTGCACTAGGGGGTGTCTATGCTGATGAGGGTCTGCACTGAGGGGGGCTATGCTGATGGAGGGGGGTCTGCACAGGGGGTGTCTATGCTGATGGGGTGTGCACTGGGGGTCTATGCTGATGGAGGGGGGTCTACACTGGGGGGGTGTCTATGCTGAAGGGGGTCTGCACTGAGGGCGGCTATGCTGATGGAGGTGGTCTGCACTTGGGGTGCCTATGTGGGGGGTCTTTGCTGATGGAGGGGGGTCTTCTCTGAGGTGGTCTATGCTGATAGGGTTTCTGCACTTGGAGGGAGGTCTATACTGATGGAGTGGGGTTTGTACTTAATGGGGGGTCTGTACTGAAGAGGGACTATAGTGGGTGGAGGGGGGTTGACACCAATTTTTTTCACACCGGGTGACACCAACCCTAGTGACGCCACTGATGGAGAGCGGGGAGCCGGGCATGGAGAGCTAGGCATGGAGAGCGGAGAGCCATGGGACCCGAGAATGAAGACTGAAGGCAGGGAGCACAGAGTGGGAGCCGTGAAGAGAGCTGAGAATGAGGACTATGGAGGCGGAAGCACCAGATCAGAAGGTGAGATCTGTCTCAATGGTAGCAGTAATGCACACTGTGGAGGGGGGGAGCAGAGAAAAGGAGCACATGGCTAGATTAGATAGAAGCTGAGTTCCTGTGTATGTCAGGGGTGAATGCAGACTGCTGGGGGAGGGAAGAGCAGAGAACAGGAGATGAGATCCTGTGTATAACAGCACTGATTGCAGACTGGGGGGGGGGGGGGGTCAGAGAGTTGAGCCACACAGGCTGAATGTGACAGGAGGTGAGATTATAATAGCTTTATTTTGCCATATTTGTACATAATCCTATTATAATTCAGTCTCATCCAGCCACAAGCCCCTGCAGTCTGCATTCAGTCACTACCATACACAGGATCTCACCTCCTGCAAGATTCAGCCATGTGCTTCCACTGTCAGCACTCTTCCTGGTACCACCCTCACAGGTTCAGAGGACCTGGAACTATAGAGGAGGCACCAGGTATTAATGCGCATTGACAGTACTCGCTGTCAGTGCACATTGAAATCAACATTGGTATCATGTGCATATTTTTTCTGCACAGAAATATGCAACATGTATGCATTTCTCTGCAGAGAAAAATACTCAAATGATACCAACATTGTGGTGTGAACAGGGCACATAGAAATCAGTTATTTTCTTTATGTTCTAGCAGAGACCTACGTTAGGAAAGTGCATGTCTCTCTGCACATGACATGGACAAGACCAAAGTAGTCTATGCAGATGAAATCTGCACCATCAATTCTTATGCATGAATGTTGTGAACAAGTCCCAACTGTTCCCGTAGTCTGCTATCCTATTTATCAGTTACAATATTTGGGAGTTTTGTTCAAGTTCAGTAAGGCCTCGTTCACAGCATATGTGCAAAAAATGGAAAATGTGTACAAATTTGACTTGCTTAAAATATTTTGGGCTTGTTGTAACGCAGGTCTCTGCAGGGACAGAAAGAAAACAATTGATTTCTATGTGCACTGTTCACACTATAATGTTGGTGTCAGGTGAGTTCTAATTTTTATTCCATTATTTAAAGCTATTTCTACAATAAACGTGGTTATATCTACAGCTTGCTGATCAGATACGATGTTCCGAGAGCTGTAGATCTGAATTTTTTTTTTAGGGGTTCCCCGAGATCTCAGACTTTTTGCCAAGGGTTCCTCCACGGTAAAAAGGTTGAGAAACACTGCTCTAAAGTGTCTGCACTCTACATTCTCAGCCGGGTATGGCTCCTCCTGACTTTCGGAGAAGATCCAATCTCCTCAAACTACACGGTTTGGATGTAGCCAGATCCCTGAGGCGTTACTTAGAACTAACACAACAGTTTTGCAAAGACTAATGTTCATTTGTTATTGCCAAGGGCGCAAAGAAAGCAATGACGCCCTCCAAGCTAGTCCAAGGACGTATCGGGCTAGTGGTCTCCCAGTCCGAAGTGCGCCGAATGCGCACTCATCACGGAAGGTCCTCTGCCTCGGCAACATTTGGGCTAGGGCCTCTCCGTAGACAATTTGCAGGATGGCTAGTTAGTCATCCTCCATCACCTTCATGTCGCACTATACCCTAGACGCGGCAATCCTTATCTCCCGAGATTTGGGAAGAGGTCTCTTGGAACTATCAGTTCTGTAAACTCATTTAATTGTATTATTGCAGTACCCTCCCTGTAAGCGAGTTAGTAACCATTGGTATGCTGCCATGAAGGCACCAGGAAAACGGAAATTTGTATACTTACCTTTCCGTAATTTTCCTTTCCTGGTGCCTACCATGGCAGCATACACCCTCCCTTCTATAATCCTTAAAGTTCTGAAGACTAGTTACAAGAATACCTGAGGGGGGAGTAACTCTTTCTTTTATAGAGTTACGTGGTCCTGTGGGTTAATCGGGGCGGAGCTATTAACCATTGGTATGCTGCCATGGTAGGCACCAGGAAAGGAAAATTACGGAAAGGTAAGTATACAATTTTCCGTTATCAGCACAGCCCCCATCAAAATATGCAAATCAGTTTACAATAAATGCCCATCACATGCCAGCCTGTACCCCTCTATAAAGCCTGTCAGTGCAGATCAGTGCTTAAAAAAGTGCCAATCAGTACCCCATCAGTAATGCCTGTCAGTGCCCCATCAAAGTGCCAATTAGTGCCACTCAGAAAAGCCTGTCAGTAGCTCCTCATCAGTGCTGCCTATCCAGTGCAACCCATCAGTGCCGCCTATAAGAGCCCATCAGTGCCGCCTATCAGTGCCATCAGTGCTGCCTATCAGTGCCGCCCATCAGGTTTTTTTTTCAAAGTGGAAGCTCTTTTTTCGTTTATAGCGCAAAAATTTAAAACCGCAGAGGTGATCAAATACCACCAAAAGAAAGCTCTATTTGTGGGTAGAAAATGATAAAAATTTCATTTGAGTACAGTGTAGCATAACCGCGCAATTGTCATTTAAAGTGCGGCAGTGCTGAAAGATAAAAATTGTCTTGGGCAGGAAGGGGGGAAAGTGCCTGGTATGGAAGTGGATAAATGGCAAAAAATAAAAACCGCAGAGGTGATCAAATACCACCAAAAGAAAGCTCTATTTGTGGGGGGAAAAAATGGACATAAATGTTTTTGGGTACAGCAACGCATGACTGCACAATTGTCAGTTAAAGTAACGCAGTGCCATATTGCAAAAAATGGCCTAGTCATTAAGGGGGATAAATCTTCCGGGGGTCAAGTGGGTAATGGGGCTGCCAATGCAACTTGCATTTGTTGCGCATTCCCAGGTTCTGCACATGTGAACGGAGCCTTGGGGTTGAATTCATGGCAGCGCTGCATCTGCAACATTTGTTATACATTTTGGAAAAAGACGCAAATTTTGCATGCTATGGCCTCATGCACACAGGATGTTTTAAACGCAGCTTTTAGAGGTGTTTTTATTTTATTTTTTTTGCAGTCTCTAAATGCCCCTCCATGGTAGCCTAGGTGTCCATGCACACAGAGGCATTTACAGGCACAAAAAAAAATACACCCACTGCCAGTGCATTCAGGGGCAGCAGTTTTGGCAAGTCCAGGTCTGAGCCTGTCCCAGGTAGAATCCCGAAAAATAGGCTTTCTTCGGGTAGAGGCAGAATGTGGGCTGGGAGTCGGGAGATTCTGGGAGGGTTGTAAGAGCTACCTATTGGCTGCGGAGGTAGCAGGAGGCAGGTTGTACTGCTTCCCAGCCAATGGGCTGTCCGGGCTTCCAGTGTTGTGGCAGGGAGCTGTTCTGCAAGCTGGATGAGGTGAGAAAAAGAAACTCTCCTATGTCCAAACAGTAATTGAAAGTGTAGTTCTCTTTATTTATTTCTCTCTCCCTCCCTCCATATTTCCTTTATCCCTCGTTCCTTCTCTTTCTTTATCTCGTTTCCTTTCTTTCCTTTTTCTTTCTTTATCCCTCTTTCCTTCTCTTTCTTTACCTCTTTTTCTTTTTTTCTCATCCCTTTTTCTTTCTTTCTCTACCCCTCTTTCTTACCTTTGCTTTTTCTTTCTTTATCCCTCTTTCCTTCTTTTTTCTTTTACCTCTTTCCTTCATTCTTTATTCCTCTTTCTTTCATTCTTTATTCCTCTTTCCTTCTCTTTCTTTCTTTCCCTTGCTTTGACTTTCTTTATCCCTCTTTCCTTCTTTATCCCTCTTTCCTTCTCTTTCTTTCTCCAACCCTCTTTCCTTCTCTTTCTTTCGCTATCTCTTTTTCTTTCTTTTTCTACCCCTCTTTCTTTCCTTTTTTTCTTTCTTTCTTTATCCCTTTTTCCTTCTCTTTCTTTCTTCCTTTTACCTCTTTCCTTCTCTTTCTTTCTTTCCCTTGCTTTGACTTTCTTTATCCCTCTTTCCTTCTTTATCCCTCTTTCCTTCTCCTTCTTTCTCCAACCCTCTTTCCTTCTCTTTCTTTATCTCTTTTTTTTCTTTCTCTACCCCTCTTTCTTTCCTTTTACCTCTTTCCTTCTTTCTTTATTTCTCTTTCCTTCTTTCTTTATCCTGCTTTCCTTCTCTTTCTTTCTCTATCTATTTCTTACCCTATCCTTTCTTTTTCTTTCTTTATCCCTCTTTCCTTCTCCAACCCGCTTTCCTTCTCTTTCTTTCTCCAACCCGCTTTCCTTCTCTTTCTTTCTCTATCTCTTTCTTTCTCTACCCCTCTTTTTTTCCTTGTCCCTCTTTCCTTCGCTTTTGTTTTTTCCTTTTACCTCTTTCCTTCTTTCTTTATTCCTCTTTCCTTCTTTCTTTATCCCTCTTTCCTTCTTTCTTTATCCCTCTTTCCTTCTTTCTTTATCCCTCTTTCCTTCTCTTTCTTTCTTTATCCCTCTTTCCTTCTCTTTCTTTCTCTATCTCTTCCTTTCCCTATCCTTTTTTCTTTCCCTTGCTTTTTCTTTCTTTATCCCTCTTTCCTTCTCTTTTTTTCTCTACCCCTCTTTCCTTCTCTATCTCTTTTTCTTTCTTTCTCTGCCCCTCTTTCTTTCCTTTTTCTTTCTTTCTTTATTCCTCTTTCCTTTTACCTCTTTGTTTCTCTTTCTTACTTTATCCCTCTCCTTATTCCTCTTTCCTTCTCTTTCTTTCTTCATCCCTCTTTCCTTCTCTTTCTTTATCTCTTTTTCCTCCTCTTTCTTTTTCTCTATCCCTCTTTTTTCCCTTCTCTTTTTCTTTATCCCTTTTTTTTCCTCTATCCCCCTTTCTTTCCTTCTCTTTTTCTGTCTTACTCTCTCTTTTTTTTCTTTATCCCTCTTTCTTTCCTTCTCTTTTTCCTTCTCTATCCCTCTTTCTCTCCCTCTCTCTTTCTTTCCCTATATATTACCACATTCTCCACTATGTAAGGGATCTCAGACTCTAACCACACCCCCTTTAAGCTACACCCAGTATGTAGCGTAATTTAAACTACGCCGATTTTTCACGCGCTACATTTTTTCCTCTCCTGCTAGGTCACGCCTACAAATTAATGCCCTGCCCATAATTAAAATAATAATCCGCCTACATCAAAAAAAAAAGTGTCCCTAAAAATGTTTTGAGAATGTTGGCAAGTATGTAAATGTGTGTAAACGCACTTTCACGTGTCAAGCGTTGGGCCAATGAAATGAACGCTGTGTGCGTCCAGTGTGCCTAAATCTGTGCAGAAGTGCCACTGCTTTCCTCCTGGTGTGTAGAAGAGCTGAGTGCACCCTCCCCATATACATGGAGCCTGCAATGTAGAGATGTGAGCCCAAGATTAGTACACCCCCCCTAGTGAAGGTATGACTTCTGTCAGGCTGTACTGAGGAGCTCCGATGGGGTGCCATTGATGTCATTGTACACCGAGAGAGGAGAGAGGAGGTGATCAGCACTCAGTACAGAGCTGTCTGGGGAATGGGGTGATGAGGAGGAGGAGGAGGACTCAGTACAAAGCTGTCCGGGGAATGGAGTGATGAGGAGGAGGACTCAGTACAGAGCTGTCCAGGGAATGGGGTGACGAGGAGGAGGACTCAGTACAGAGCTGTCCAGGGAATGGGGTGAAGAGGAGGAGGACTCAGTACAGAGCTGTCCAGGGAATGGGGTGACGAGGAGGAGGACTCAGTACAGAGCTGTCCAGGGAATGGGGTGAAGAGGAGGAGGACTCAGTACAGAGCTGTCCAGGGAATGGGGTGAGGAGGAGAACGACTTAGTACAGAGCTGTTCTGGGAATGGAGTGATGAGGAGGAGGACTCAGTACAGAGTTGTCCGGGGAATGGGGTGATGAGGAGGAGGACTCAGTACAGAGCTGTCCGGTGAATGGGGTGATGAGGAGGACTCAGTACAGAGCTGTTCGGGGAATGGAGTGATGAGGAGGATGACTCAGTACAAAGCTGTCCAGGGAATGGGGTGAGAAGGAGAACGACTCAGTACAGAGCTGTTCGGGGAATGGTGTGATGAGGAGGAGGAGGACTCAGTACAGAGCTGTCCGGGGAATGGAGTGATGAGGAGGACTCAGTACAGAGCTGTCTGGGGAATGGAGTGATGAGGAGGACTCAGTACAGAGCTGTCTGGGGAATGGAGTGATGAGGAGGACTCAGTACAGAGCTGTCCAGGGAATGGGGTGAGGAGGAGAACGACTTAGTACAGAGCTGTTCTGGGAATGGAGTGATGAGGAGGAGGACTCAGTACAGAGTTGTCCGGGGAATGGGGTGATGAGGAGGAGGACTCAGTACAGAGCTGTCCGGTGAATGGGGTGATGAGGAGGACTCAGTACAGAGCTGTTCGGGGAATGGAGTGATGAGGAGGATGACTCAGTACAAAGCTGTCCAGGGAATGGGGTGAGAAGGAGAACGACTCAGTACAGAGCTGTTCGGGGAATGGTGTGATGAGGAGGAGGAGGACTCAGTACAGAGCTGTCCGGGGAATGGAGTGATGAGGAGGACTCAGTACAGAGCTGTCTGGGGAATGGAGTGATGAGGAGGACTCAGTACAGAGCTGTCTGGGGAATGGAGTGATGAGGAGGACTCAGTACAGAGCTGTTCGGGGAATGGTGTGATGAGGAGGAGGACTCAGTACAGAGCTGTCCAGGGAATGGAGAGATGAGAAGGACTCAGTACAGAGCTGTTCGGGGAATGGTGTGACGAGGAGGAGGAGGAGGACTCAGTACAGAGCTGTCCAGGGAATGGAGTGATGAGGAGGAGGAATGAAGTGATGAGGAGGAATGAAGTAATGAGAAGGAGGAATGGAGTGATGAGGTGGAGGAGGAGGAATGGTGTGATGAGGAGGAGGAGGACTCAGTACAGAGCTGTCCAGGGAATGGAGTGATGAGGAGGAGGAATGGTGTGATGAGGAGGAGGAATGGTGTGATGAGGAGGAGGAGGACTCAGTACAGACCTCTCCAGGGAATGGAGTGATGAGGAGGAGGACTCAGTACAGAGCTGTCCAGGGAATGGAGTGATGAGGAGGAATGGAGTGATGAGGAGAAGGAGGAATGGAGTGATGAGGAGGAATGGTGTGATGAGGAGGAATCAGTACAGATCTTTCCGGGGAATGGGGTAATGAGGAGGAGGACTCAGTACAGAGCTGTCCGGGGAATGGAGTGATGAGGAGAAGGAGGAGGAGGACTAAGTACAGAGCTGTCTGGGGAATGAAGTGATGAGAAGGAGGACTCAGTACAGAGCTGTCCAGGGAATGGAGTGATGAGGAGGACTCAGTACAGAGCTGTCTGGGGAATGGAGTGATGAGGAAGAGGAGGAGGACTCAGTACAGCTCTGTCCAGGGAATGGTGTGATGAGGAGGAGGACTCAGTAAAGAGCTGTCCAGGGGAATGGAGTGATGAGGAGGAGGAGGACTCAGTACAGAGCTGTCTGGGGAATGGAGTGATGAGGAGGAGGAGGGGGACTCAGTACAGATCTATCCAGGGAATGTTGTGATGAGGAGGAGGAGGGTGACTCAGTACAGAGCTGTCCGGGGAATAGAGTGATGAGGAGAAGGACTAAGTACAGAGCTGTCTGGGGAATGAAGTGATAAGGAGGAGGAGGACTCAGTACAGAGCTGTCCAGGGAATGGAGTGATGAGGAGGACTCAGTACAGATCTATCCAGGGAATGGTGTGATGAGGAGGACTCAGTACAGATCTGTCTGGGGAATGGAGTGATGGGATGAGGAGGAGGAATGGAGTGATGAGGAGGACTCAGTACAGATCTGTCCGGGGAATAGAGTGATGGGATGAGGAGGAATGGGATGAGGAGGAGGAATGGAGTGATGATGAGGAATGGAGTGATGAGGAGGACTCAGTACAGATCTGTCCGGGGAATAGAGTGATGGGATGAGGAGGAGGAATGGGATGAGGAGGAGGAATGGAGTGATGATGAGGAATGGAGTGATGAGGAGGACTCAGTACAGATCTGTCCGGGGAATAGAGTGATGGGATGAGGAGGAGGAATGGGATGAGGAGGAGGAATGGAGTGATGATGAGGAATGGAGTGATGAGGAGGACTCAGTACAGATCTGTCCGGGGAATAGAGTGATGGGATGAGGAGGAGGAATGGAGTGATGATGAGGAATGGAGTGATGAGGAGGACTCAGTACAGATCTGTCCGGGGAATAGAGTGATGGGATGAGGAGGAGGAATGGAGTGATGATGAGGAATGGAGTGATGAGGAGGACTCAGTACAGATCTGTCCGGGGAATAGAGTGATGGGATGAGGAGGAGGAATGGGATGAGGAGGAGGAATGGAGTGATGATGAGGAATGGAGTGATGAGGAGGACTCAGTACAGATCTGTCCGGGGAATAGAGTGATGGGATGAGGAGGAGGAATGGGATGAGGAGGAGGAATGGAGTGATGATGAGGAATGGAGTGATGAGGAGGACTCAGTACAGATCTGTCCGGGGAATAGAGTGATGGGATGAGGAGGAGGAATGGAGTGATGATGAGGAATGGAGTGATGAGGAGGACTCAGTACAGATCTGTCCGGGGAATAGAGTGATGGGATGAGGAGGAGGAATGGGATGAGGAGGAGGAATGGAGTGATGATGAGGAATGAAGTGATGAGGAGGACTCAGTACAGATCTGTCCGGGGAATAGAGTGATGGGATGAGGAGGAGGAATGGAGTGATGATGAGGAATGGAGTGATGAGGAGGACTCAGTACAGATCTGTCCGGGGAATAGAGTGATGGGATGAGGAGGAGGAATGGGATGAGGAGGAGGAATGGAGTGATGATGAGGAATGGAGTGATGAGGACTCAGTACAGATCTGTCCGGGGAATAGAGTGATGGGATGAGGAGGAGGAATGGGATGAGGAGGAGGAATGGAGTGATGATGAGGAATGGAGTGATGAGGAGGACTCAGTACAGATCTGTCCGGGGAATAGAGTGATGGGAGGAGGAATGGGATGAGGAGGAGGAATGGAGTGATGATGAGGAATGGAGTGATGAGGAGGACTCAGTACAGATCTGTCCGGGGAATAGAGTGATGGGATGAGGAGGAGGAATGGGATGAGGAATGGAGTGATGATGAGGAATGGAGTGATGAGGAGGACTCAGTACAGATCTGTCCGGGGAATAGAGTGATGGGATGAGGAGGAGGAATGGAGTGATGACGATCGCTGTGTTGTTGTCTTCTTCGCTCTCCGTGCCAGGAATTGCGCAGTTAGAGGGGGCGGAGTTGGGCGGGGAGGGAGGCGTGTCCGGAGAGGCGTTGGGCGTGTCCCGAAGGGGTCGGTTGGAAGGAGGAGGCGTGTCCCGTGTGACAGTCGGAGTAGTTCCCGGCATGCCCCGGGGTGGCTGGGCTGGCTCTGTCGAATTTGAATGAGAAGCTCTGAGTTTTCGGCGCCATTTTCGAGTCCTGAGTGGAGCGGAGGGCCGGAGAGAGAAGCTGGCGGAGGGCGGACACGGGGGGGAGAGAGGACAGCCCGGGAAGTGTCAGAGCTGACAGCCGGCCGGGGACGGACACCGAGCTGTCACAGGAGGAGGAGAGCCGCCCGGTACCGGGAACATCACTGAGGAGGTAAGATTTCGCTCCGGTGTGTGTCATCTACCGGGGACCTCCGTACTCCCCCCCCCCCTCCTCCACTCCTACCGGGGGGTGTCCCCTCCCCCCTCCACCACACTGACAGCCCGGCACACCCCCTCCCCCACCCCCCTCTATAACACCTGACCCCGGACGCTCACCGAAAAATAACCAAAAAAATACTAAAAATACCCCAACCCCCCCTGAGGGGTCCCCGAGGGGCTGCGGGCTCCGGACACCCCGGAATTCACGGCGGCAGTTTGAGCGGGAGAGGGGGGAGGGGAGTCTGTCATCACCGGGGGGAGGAGGGGAGTTCTCCCAGTATCTGGAGGGGGGGGTCATCTGTCATTTCCAAAGTTAGGGGGGGGTCTGTCATTACCTGGAGGGGGGGGGCACCTGTCATGACCAGGAGGCGGGGCTTCTGTCAGTAGGGGGAGGCATTTGTCATTGCGGGGGGGGGGCAAAATATCCTCCCCCCCCCCCCCCATCACCTGACCCTAAGGGGAGAGGGGGCTAAGGAATAATGTATAGAGGGAGATCCCTCTGCCTGGACCCCCCCACCCCACCATGCTCCCCCCCCCAACTCTTCCTACAAAGGGGTCCCCACCCCCTCCTCCATACAATGTTAGTACATGTGGGGTGATCGGGTAACACACACTGATGGGGGGGTCGTCGTACGATGCTCTTTCCGCTACGATCGGTCTGTGTATGGACTCCTGTCATCGTGCGAATTGGTCCCGATTTGTATCGGTCCCCCGATCTATATCGATCTCTGTGTGTGGCCGGTACAGATGATCTCCGCTCAGCATCGTTCTCCTTGCCTGGTGTAGACTTGTGATCATCGGGGGCGGGCTACAGACAGACCGACCGACTGAGCAGGCCGGGGTGTCGTCCGATCATTGTCTCGATCAGCGGTACTTTCACTTTCTAGATCGGGGGTCTCCAAACTACCATTCCTCTCAGGGGCGATGTGCCCCTTCCACTGCCTGTAATCCGATGTCTGCATGGAGGGTGTGCACTCCTCTATCTCTGCTCTTCCATGGGGGGTGTAATATATATAGATCTGCATGGAGGGTGTGCACTCCTATCTCTGCTCTTCCATGGGGGGTGTAATATATATAGATCTGCATGGAGGGTGTGCACTCCTCTCTCTCTCTGCTCTTCCATGGGGGGTGTAATATATATAGATCTGCATGGAGGGTGTGCACTCCTCCCTCTCTGCTCTTCCATGGGGGGTGTAATATATAGATCTGCATGGAGGGTGTGCACTCCTCTCTCTCTGCTCTTCCATGGGGGTGTAATATATATAGATCTGCATGGAGGGTGTGCACTCCTCTCTCTCTCTCTCTCTCTCTCTCTGCTCTTCCATGGGGGTGTAATATATATAGATCTGCATGGAGGGTGTGCACTCCTCTCTCTCTGCTCTTCCATGGGGGGTGTAATATATATAGATCTGCATGGAGGGTGTGCACTCCTCTCTCTGCTCTTCCATGGGGGGTGTAATATATATAGATCTGCATGGAGGGTGTGCACTCCTCTCTCTGCTCTTCCATGGGGGGTGTAATATATATAGATCTGCATGGAGGGTGTGCACTCCTCCCTCTCTGCTCTTCCATGGGGGTGTAATATATAGATCTGCATGGAGGGTGTGCACTCCTCTCTCTCTGCTCTTCCATGGGGGGTGTAATATAGAGTGCACACCCTCCATGCAGATCTATATCTCTGCTCTTCCATGGGGGGTGTAATATAGATCTGCATGGAGGGTGTGCACTCCTATCTCTGCTCTTCCATGGGGGGTGTAATATATAGATCTGCATGGAGGGTGTGCACTCCTCTATCTCTGCTCTTCCATGGGGGTGTAATATATAGATCTGCATGGAGGGTGTGCACTCTATCTCTGCTCTTCCATGGGGGGTGTAATATATAGATCTGCATGGAGGGTGTGCACTCCTCTATCTCTGCTCTTCCATGGGGGTGTAATATATAGATCTGCATGGAGGGTGTGCACTCTATCTCTGCTCTTCCATGGGGGGTGTAATATATAGATCTGCATGGAGGGTGTGCACTCCTCTATCTCTGCTCTTCCATGGGGGTGTAATATATAGATCTGCATGGAGGGTGTGCACTCTATCTCTGCTCTTCCATGGGGGGTGTAATATATAGATCTGCATGGAGGGTGTGCACTCCTCTATCTCTGCTCTTCCATGGGGGTGTAATATATATAGATCTGCATGGAGGGTGTGCACTCCTCTATCTCTGCTCTTCCATGGGGGGTGTAATATATAGATCTGCATGGAGGGTGTGCACTCCTCTCTCTGCTCTTCCATGGGGGGTGTAATATATATAGATCTGCATGGAGGGTGTGCACTCCTCTCTCTGCTCTTCCATGGGGGGTGTAATATATATAGATATGCATGGAGGGTGTGCACTCCTCTCTCTGCTCTTCCATGGGGGGTGTAATATATAGATCTGCATGGAGGGTGTGCACTCCTCTCTCTGCTCTTCCATGGGGGGTGTAATATATATAGATCTGCATAATAACACACACACACATTATATAATATATATCCCTATCCCTGCATACATGTATGGTAAAGTATTAAATACACACCATATATGTGTTTTGAAAACAATACTCTGGCCATATATATATATATATATATATTTGCTTACACACCTCTGCCACTAAAAATGTTACACATCCCCAGTGCAGATTTCTTTTTATAAGTGTTTTTTTTTTTTCCTGCACATATATATGTTAAAGTATTGCACACCATTCCATGCAGATACGTATATTACACACTGCCTGTACAGGTATATATCTGTATCCATATAGTGAAATATTACAAGATGCATATAGAAAGACTGCACATCAATTATATGCAGATTTAAATGATATATGGGAATAAAAATACAAGTTTGGAGGTAATTATCGCACACCATCCATCCAGCTACACAAGGAAAAAACTGTTGATTTTATACACATTACATTACAAGCTGCATACATATTGCAAGTATAGGGGGGAAATACTGTATGCTATCAATGCAGATATATAGAATAAAATATACATTAACACACTTATAAGGGGAAAAGACTGGACATGTAGATGGGGCAAAATATTTCACAATATTCACACTTGTATAAGGGGTGAAATACCATCAGTGTATATGCATTGGGGATGTGTAATATTTGTGTGGGTAGGTGTGTGAGTAAATACATTTGTATAGGAGACATTGTATTTATTTTATATATGTATAATATATTTTTTTCACATATATGGTGTGTATTATTACTCTCTATATTTGCATAAGCAGTGTGTAATATGTCTTCCTCTATATCTCTGCATAGGGTGGCATGCAATTGTTATCCAATATATATCTGCATGGGTGGTGTGTACATTTGTATAATGGAGGGTGTGTATATTTTTTCTTTACTCTGTATCTGCATGGTGCAGTATGTAATATTATAACCTATATAAATGTTCATACAGGCAGTTATGTAATATCTTTATATAGCATGGGGCGGTAATGGTTTGCCCTAGGTGTGTTTATAGTAGTGTGTAGCAATTGTTATATGAATAGCACAGGGTAGTGTGTGTAACGTTTACCCCTGATATCTCTGTACGGTCTACCATCATATTTACGGGGATGACATGCAATATTTTACTCTCTTTAGTTTAATGGCTTTTTTTTTAGCCGATATATATGTACAGAGGGTGTGCCCGATTATTATTTTTTGCCCTAGATGTGTACAGATGGTGTATCCGATTTTATTGCCCTAGATATATCTGTACAGAGGCTGTATCTGATTTTCTTGCCCTAGAAGTATGTACAGAGGGTGTGTCCGATTTTTTTGCCCTAGATATATCTGTACAGAGGATGTGCCCGATTTTTTTGCCCTAGATATATCTGTACAGAGGGTGTGCCCGATTTTTTTGCCCTAGATATATCTGTACAGAGGATGTGCCCGATTTTTTTGCCCTAGAGATATATCTGTACAGAGGATGTGCCCGATTTTTTTGCCCTAGATATATCTGTACAGAGGGTGTGTCCGATTTTTTTGCCCTAGATATATCTGTACAGAGGGTGTGCCCGATTTTCCAGTGAATGTGTACAAGTTTTGCTTTGCACCTGGTCTATCTGCATGGATGGTGTGCGCTATCTATGTATACCCACAATGATGGTGTGTAATTAAACAAAAAGGTAAATAAAAATAAATAAATAGACCTAGATGATCAGTGAGAGGACCTGGATGATTTGGATAGTGTGATGTGGGCGGTGTGCACTATTCGCCCTAATATCCATGTTGGCAGGGTGTGAAGGATTGGATCCTGTGTACCACTTTATTAGAGATAGAAAAAAATATATTATCTATCATCAGTGAGGTGCATGTTTATGTATTTACATGGAGTATGGATTGTACCTTTTTATTATACACTAGACTGGACAGTGTGTGTGTGTGTGTAAGATATAAACGGCATGGCTGGTATGATTTCTATATTACTCTGCATGGGTGGTGTGCTGTAAACAAACTCCATGCGTCCATATAAAATATTCCACACTTGCATCAAAAATAAAGAATGGATTGTACATTTTAGTGTGTGTGTGTGTATTCCTCAGACGGAGATGCATTGTATATGCAGTATTTTGTGTATAGTGTGCAATGTGTATACAAAGTTTTCACACGAAGTGATCCCACTTTTCTAATTGGATTGAGTTGTGTGATGACATTGATGAACAGAGCACAGTGTGGTGCTTCTCCCTGTATGTGTATATAGTGGTGTGCAATGGTTCTTGCCCGGTACAAGTACATGATGGGTGATGGTGGGCAGTATTTCGTATCCTCGTGTGTGTGTGTCCTGAATAGATGGCCAGTAATCCGTACACATCCAGGTGACAGTGGGGTGTAGCTGGGTTTGCTGTACATGCAGGGATCCGATCTGCACTCTCCCATACACCTGCACGGTAAATACAAAGATCAGTTGTTCTCAGATGTGCTGGGTGAAGTTGTATTCTAGGTCTGTTCTGTAGTTTATTATTATTATTATTATTATTATTATTATTATTATTATTATTATTGTGAAGACTTTTCATTCATCTCTGCTGGCTTGCAACGTGAAATCCTAGTAGATGGGGACAACATTGTACACCCCAAATCTACTCCTGATAATTCTCTGGGGCCACCACCAGGGAAACATCCGAATTGGCAGAGATTAGTGGAGTGGGTGTGATGGAGATATACATGAGAGATTTTGGTCGGTGTATATACAGTGTAATCAGAGATCAGTATGGTGTCAGTTTTTGAATTCATTACAAGCAGAGATCGGGATGGAGTCCATATGTATAGAGTGCAAGTAATAGGTCAGTACATGGTGTCTGTATAGGGATCATTCAGTATATGGCGTAAGTGTAGCTACAGGGGTCGGTATATGAGGTCAGTGTATTTATATACAGGGATCAGTAGAGGGGTGTCAGTGTTTTGGTGTTGGGGGCGTGTTGGATGGGGGGTTCTGTGAAGCCGTGTGTTGTATTGTGAAAGGGGGGGGGGCCTGTGGAGCAGTGTGGTGTATTGGGGGGGGGGGGGGGGCTTGGGAGCAGTGTGGTGTATGGGGGGGGGAGATTTGGAGCAGTGTGGTGTATTGGGGGGGCTTGTAGCAGTGTGTGTGTGTGTAGGGGGGGGGGGCGGTTGTAGCTGTGTATATTTGGGATGGAGTGAAGTGTTTGCGGTGACCTGGCGGTGACGGTGTTGTGTAATGGGAAGAAGTCTGCGATGACATACATGGGGAATAGTACGGCCGGGCTGTGTAGAGGGAAGAGCTCGGATCGCAGTGCCATTCATACACACGGCGTGTACAGTGACAGGTACTCTTCATACAGACCGACCATCGCAGCCAATGTGATCACACACACATCAACCCTTCTCCCCCGCACTGACATGAGCGGAGGAGGTCTTACTACCATATAGAGTATGGATACAATGTATCGGGTGATGTGATGATGGGTGTGTCACATGAGATCGCTCTTCTCTGTATATGTTCTCCTCTCTCCCTCTCTCTTATCTTCCTCACCACATTGCATGTCAGCAGTCCGATCTGTCCCCACACAGGCCAGCAGATTATCAGCCATCTGCAGGGCCACTCACCCATCTCTTCTTTCTTGAATCTATTATAGGAAAAAAAAAATATATATATATATATATATATATATATATATATATATATATATATATATATATATATATATAGAAAATACACATATTTGGTCATTACACTTTATGTTGACATTCTATTTAACCTTTCATGCGCCTTTCTCTGCACTTTCCCCCAATGTGAAGGCTGCACCGAATTGTACAAAAAAGGTTCCAAATTAGTCAACAGTTAAATTATGAGTAATCGCTGTCCACTAAATATAAACATCTCCGATTTTCACTTGTCACAGAAAAAAAATGAATACAAACTTTTTTTTTTCCCCCCCAATTCTGAAATATGACATATTTTTGATTGTGTGTGTGTGTTTTTTTTTTTTTTTTGGGAGGCTGGAAAATGGAGGTTAAGTGAAATAATTGGACCCTAATTTCTTGAAAAATCAATCTCTTCAGATTTTATTATTATTCTGATGGCACAATATTATCTGGAAGAAAAATGTAGTATGTCTTTGTTTTCTCGGCTCTATTTGTCTGATAAGGCAATGAAAGCGCAATATGCAGTGACAGTCAACTATGCATGAAGTATTCCCATTTTCTCCACTATAATTTTACATTGTAGAATATTTTGATGTCCATTCAATAACAAAAACACAATTGTCTGGGGTCCATGGGCCAATATAGGTCTTGGTAGCATTTTTAAGGAGCTGTGTCACTTGCATTTCAATTGACAGTGATGGATAGGGTTCAGCTATGCATGGCCTTTTTAATTGCTTAGTAAGATGGGATTAACCTCTTGCTGGCAATCTCTTCACTTTCAACCCACAAACATGCTGCGAAGAAGCAGTTGCATACAAGAGGTTAATCTTCATGCTACTAAGTGATGGTAATTGTCGTGTGTGCGCGGCTCCAGCTGTAATATTGCAGGCACACTATTGTATAGTTTGATGGCCCAAGCTTAAATAAATAAAAATAAATCCCTTTTGTTTTATGCCACAATTCTAGAAGAATTGCCAGATCGTTTGAAGGAGGCCTGTAAATCCTTGTGCTCCTCACCTCCTCCCATGCTCGTCTCCAGGATTTCTCCAGAGCCTCTCCCATCCTCTGGAACTCACTACCTCAACCTGTCCAGCTATCCCCTACTCTTGCTACCTTCAGGCGATTCCTGAAAACTCATCTCTTCAGGGAAGCCTATCACTTCTCCAACTAATCTTTTACCACTTCCATCAGCTCATTCCCCACAGTTACAACCTTTTGTACAACCTGCCCCACCCTACGAGATTGTAAACTCTTCTGAGCAGGGCCCTCTTTATCCTCTTTTTTATTTTATTGTATTATAACTGTTCTGTCTCTCGTTTAGATTGTAAAGCGCTGCGTAAACTGTTGGAGCTATATAAATCCTGAATAATAATAATGTTGTGTAATTCTATCAACCAACCTTTTGTTTGTAATGTGGCCTTCGATAATTCAGGAATCATCCTAGACAATAGCCACGCTTGATACAGGGCAGAAGAGGGTTAATTTCTTGGGACGTTGTAAAGCCAAGGGTTAACGTTGGCTGGAAATTCAAATGTCCCCGCACAAGTGACCTTGTGAAAAGCTGGAACTGCACTTGGCAATTGCGATTTGGGCCTAACAGTGCATATTTGCATCTAATTTTATTTTTTTTATTTTTTTTTTACCTACGTTTTACAGTATAACAGAGGTCAGCGTGGTTAATATTTATTTCACATGTCCAGCATTTCATCTTAAATGCGTGGGGTTTTTTTTTTCTGTTTGCAGCCACTCGACAGTTTGCTTTCCTTTTTGAAAATCAGCATTTGTGGATATTGTGACTAACTGCCAAGAATAATTTTAATACCGATAGTAATGTTCCAAGGTGGCTGCAGATCTTGACTCCAAGGCCCTCCTGTTTCTTGTGTGCTTATTTTAATGTAACTTTAATTTTCTTTATAGTACAATATTCCTATTTCAAATGTTACTGTGCAACAGGTTTCCTCTCCTTGTGGTGTGTGTGTATATCATTTATATTATTTATTAAAAAAAATTGTGTATATATAGTGTGTATATGCACACACTAAAACATTTTTTATATATATATATTTTTGTGTGTCAATTTTTTTTTTATTTAATAATAAATAATATAAATGTGTTTGTTTATATATATATATATATATACTGTATTTATTGGCGTATAACACTCACTTTTTTACCCTGAAAATAGAGAGTAAACTGTGCCTGTGTGTTATACGCAGGGGGCTGTGGAAAGTTTTATCCCTGAAACCTCCCTCTTAAAGTTAGGGTGCGTGTTATACGCCTGTGCGTGTTATACGCCGATAAATACGGTGTATATATATATATATATATATATATATATATATATATATATATATATATATATAAAAAATCTTAATTTAAAGCAGCAGTAGGCATGGTGCTAGATCTCGGGAGAGAGAGGTTCATATGCGGCCCCCCAGATTAGCTCGGATGTGGACATATTGACAAATACTTCTATTCTTTTTTTGTAAATTTAAAAATAATAAAAGTAGTCAAAAGGAGTGCTGTCTGTAAAGAAAATACCCTTTTTATTGCAATGAAATGATCACAATTTAGCTGGAAAAAACCCCTCTGTTCATAAAGCTGGACTCTCACCTATCAAGCAGGCTCACATTATTGCTTAACGGAATGATCTGGTGCTGAAATCACTTTTATTTTATCTTCATGTTGCTGTGTAGATAGCAGTGGAAAATCCTCATTTCTGGCACTCTTTGTGAGCCTGTAAGTTAATCTGCTTCTGTCATTGCATGGTGCCTAACACTTCAGAAATCTGTTCCTTCTCAGAGTTGCAACTTTTGTTTGATTTTCCTTCAGATTTACCTTCAACTATGTAGTACAAGGGTCTGCCTGATTACATACAAATTGAAAGTGTTCAGGTTTCACCTCATATTATATGGTTTTGGTAAATGTAAAGAAAATTGCGTAGTGTGTATCCAGCTTAAGAGCTGCATGCGCACAAGTGTACTGCCAGGAGCTAGCAGGATAATCTTGCATTTAAACCTAGTTTTGGCATGCATTTACAGTCGTATAAGATATTTAGAAGTGTGTGTGTGTGTGTGTGTGGACATTTATTGGTGTATGGCAATAAGCTCTTCTCCCAATAGTAGTGGGACATTTCTTTCCTTTTTATTCCCCCCCCCCCTAAAATATAGATCTAAATGCATGGACACGTTGGATTGGCGGATATAGAGCTGCCTTCAGAGGCATAAAAAAACAAAAGAAAGATGCCTCTAAAGATTTGTCCACGGGCAGGGAAAGTAGGGACTAGCTCAGGTGATTTAGACTTTTGGAATGAGTCCAGCTCGGGTCTATCCAAAAGGCCATACGTTAGAATGTTACATAATACAGAATTTGCTGCGGAATAAGATTGTAACCTCATTAATGCCAAGCACAGAGTTTTAGGCTCTTGTCTCGCACTCCTTTTAATGCCTTGTTAAATCGGTGTTCCGCCGAAAAAATAAATATTAAAAGCTACAAATACTGCAGCCGCTGACCTTTTTTTTTTTTTTTTTTTTTTTTATATATATATATATGGACACTTACCTGTCCAGGGCGCCTGCGATGTCAGGTCCCGAAACCGATTTGGCTCTCGGGTGGAGGCGCCGCCATCTTTGGTAAGGGAATCGAAGCCTTGCGGCTTCACTTCCTGGTTCCCTACTGTGAGTCGTGCTGCGCATCCTCACTGGTCCCTGCTGTCTTCTGGAACCTGTGTCTCTCCCAGAAGACAGCGGGGGGGGCAGAGTAGGCGCCGGATGTGGCATAGGTCACCGCGATCACCGTGGTGATCTATGCCTGGAAGTGGGAGCCAAATACCTGTATTAGACAGGTATCTGCTCCCTCCTCCCCCCGAAGGTGGCAAATGTGACACCAGATTTCTGTACTTCAACATTTTCATTCTTCGAAAATAAAGTAAGAAATACATTTTGCTGCTGGAAGAGGTCAGAAAGGTGTTATGTGACCGGGGATACCAGTAGGCCATCACTGATGGAAAGCAGGAATATTTTTAGGCTAGATCAGCACATACGTATTGAAGGACAGCAGGTTCATAGAAACTTGTCCAGGCCAATCAGAGTGTGCGTGTCAAACGGCGGAAATTATGTAAAGCTTTTTAGACCTTTGTGAACCCTCCCACTTGCCAACTGTATTTGAGAGAGTTCTTTTCCTTGCTTGTGTTTTCTGGGTTACGTTTTAACACGCATGTGTCGTAGGTGTTTTCGAACCGTTTCTGATCGATTCCACTACCAACAATTAGAAATTTGATCCTTTAAGCTACCAAAATCTGATATGAAAGTTCTTGATTTGCCATAAAACTTTTGCATTACGAGAATCAATGAGCCCATTTTTATTTTTTTTATTTTTTTTGCATCCACCTGTTGTATGTCACTAAAATTATTATTTTCAGTAATAAATTAAAAGTATTATGAAGAAATGCAGGCGGTGAAAATTGTGGTGTGCCCTAATCTAATATCAGTGGTCAATGTAGATCCAGCACCTTATGTTGGTTGCTCACTTGTCAAGACACCCCTAGAAACCTCCGGAGGAACCTCATGGAACACAGATGGAGAATGGCTGTTCTAGAATGTGTTTAAAAATAATGGCATCATTGTGATAGGTGAAAGATACTGTGTATGTAAGAAGAGATGTGATGTCTGCATGCAGCCACCAGGCATCTTGGGTTTCACCGATCCAAAGCCATCAAACTTTTTTTTAGACTGGATTGTCACTGGTATATCCCAGCAAGAATAGAATGAAGGAAGGTCTATATCAACCAATTGGATGTTGGCATAATTATTCAGGACTTGTATAACATTAGTTTTGCGCTCTACTTTACAAAATGGAGGGAGATAGTACAGTTACAATGCAACTCAAAGCAACAGGGATCAGAGGGCCCCATTTGTTAGAACTTCTTTCCAATATGTAGAAAAAAGTAAGAATGTTGCCAGCCAATTGTGATCTGTTGGCGTCCAGCTCTTATTGTGATCTTACATCGCAGGTGTTTCCAGTCAGCGTATATTCCAATAGGTGGGGGTGGGGGGGGGTTGGAGTTCCTTTCGCCCACATAGAAAACATGGGGTCGGTCTGATGACCCCTGAGCTTGTTTGAGGATCAGTCCCTGAATCCTGATCTGGGAAATCTGTTGAGTGTCATCATGCTATGTTACATGGCACTTTTATTGCAGGTTTTGACCTCTCAATATATAAAGCAGGTTTGAGGTGGGGGGAGCTTACTGCTGTGGTTAATAGGCTTTACCAGAACTGAAAGCTGATGTTCACACAATGCTTATACATGGGGTAGAGTGCTTCTAGATCCACATTCGTTCAGATCTCATTCTCATCCAGAGCTACAAATGAAATGCACAGTTAAATACAAATGTAATAGGCTGATCTTAAGAGCTCTTTATCTTCTTTTTCAGATCATGTCTCAGTAAAAGAAAGCATCAGGGCTCTTCCTAGATGTTCTCCGAGAAAGAGACCGAGCTGGTGAGTTCTCAAGAAACTGTTTCATCTCTTTAATGTTGCAGAGCATAAAATGCTGCCTATTAACTTTTTTCTAATCATTCTAACGTGATCCTTTTATCTGTAATATTTAAAGCTATCAGAGCGTTGTGTGTGTGTGTGTATCCCTTTCATCTTGTGTGTGTATAAAAATTGTTTTACACATGAGACCAACCCTGTGCATATTTTGTATGATTGTTCAGTTGTCTGAATGTGTATCTGAAGGCATAACATTTTATTGGTTAGAGTAGGGAATTGTTAAAATTCCAGGTCCCCCCCCCTCCCCCCCCCCCCCCCCCCCCATGTATACATTTTGTTTGTTTTTTATTTGTGTGTGTGTGTGTGTGTGTGTTTTCTTTTGTTTATTTATTTTTGTTTTGTTTTCTAGCACAGTGGGGATCCCCCACGTATCCAGAATAGTATCCTCCTTATTAGAGGTTTCCAATTTTTACATTTTGCGTATTCATAGAAAGCGTTTGACTATGTACCGCAGATATGATTGAATGTTGAGATCAAGTTATTTCTGAATGAGTCAATTCCTGAAGTTACTACTTTGTAACATCTTGTAAAAATAAATTCTAATTAGTTACACAGTTGTTAAAGTTTTTTTGTTTTGAGACTGGCATATTTGTTGTGATGTGGCATATTATTTTATTAGTTATAATTTTGTTTTTTAAGAGTTTTTTTTATATTTCATATTATTGTATTTTGTTTATAAATTTAGGAGTGTGAATTGTTGGGCCACAAACAAATGTAGAAATTTCTGGCTTAATTTTATAATGGCTTGTAGAACAGTATTTAACAACTGCACCATAGATGAGGTGGCACGAAATTAAATTGCAACAAGTGCTGTAAAAGCTGTGTGAAAAGATTGGCAGAAAAAAAGTTGCCTATAGCAACTTGGCAATGCTGCAATCGCTACTTGTGCAGTGTTGTTATTGTTTGCACATTTTTCAAAGTACTTTTACGAAAATAACAGTATACTACTATATTAATGTATTTCACAGGCATTTATTTCTCCAATAACTTGCGTACTGAGTTGTCAAATAAGACAAAACACAATACTTAAAAAAAAAAAAAAAAAAAATTGTTACTGACACGAGTAGCAGCTTTATCCCAACCTCTGTCACTGTCGTTTTTGCAGGACAGCTATGTAAACAAATATAAATGAAGGCAGTGAAATAAATACTGAATATGATCAGAACTAATATTCTCCAGATGCAATAACCAGATTACTATATTTTATCTGACAGCGGTCCTTCTGTCTGGTTTTATCTGCATAATACTCAGGTCTGGGTAGCTTGTTTGTACAATCATTCTGCCTATTTCGAGTAAACTTTATTTGATCAATATTAGTTTGTAGTTTAAACAAACTACATTTGATTAAAAAATGCCTGAATCAAAAAACAAAAACTTGGGCTGTAGATAGAAACTGTTGCTTAGGGGGGAAAAAAAAAAATTGTTTCTAGCAAAAGATGCTTTAGACACCAGACCTAGAATTTTATTTCTTCAGTTTTTATTAATCCGAGTCCTAACCAGACTTCATGTGTTAATGTGTGCCACCCTGTCTATAACAAGTTGTGAAACAGGAGCAGACTGAAACCATAGATTGCTTGTGTTTTTCAAAGTTTTATTCTGTTGCTGATTAATTAGCAGTGGAAATTGGCAATGTTGTCATCGTGGTTTTTAAATCTCAGACTTAAGCAAAAACCTGCAAGGAGCTGTGAATCCAAATGCTGCTATGAGCAGGGATGGTGCAGACTGTTGGCCTCTGTGAAGATAGCTGCCTGTAGTAAGGTTATCCTTTCTGTAACCCCTGAATCCCTCCAGATTTCATTTAATATAGCAACCCCCCCCCCCACCTTCATCTTGGGTCATTAAGTTTGCAGCGAATGCCATGTCAGAGCCCCAAGTTGGATTAAAGTTGACACCTTGCTGAACGGTGCAGCTGGGTGCAAATTATTCTGGGTTGCTCCAGTGATAAATTTATTATCTATAAAGGTACAGGGATACCGCGGGGGGGGGCCTTTTCCTCCTCTTTTAACCACTTAAGGACTGCCCCATAGCACGTTTACTGCTACAGGGCAGCCCTCCTATGCAAAATGACGTGTGTGTGTGTGTATATATATATATATGTGTGTGTGTGTGTGTGTGTGTGTATATATATATATATATAATTATTAGTGTGTGAGATTATGCCCTGTGGCCTAGGGGGCATGCACGCTACCAGCAGCCCGCTTATGCTGGCACCCACCAGTCATAAGGCAGAGAAACAGAACTAAGATCTGCTTATGTAAACAAGGCAGATCTCTGTTCCGATTAGGGTGGAAGGAACGGGTTTTGTGTCTCTGCAAAGCAGGGAATACAATCCATCACTTCCCTGAGTAAAAGTAGTACACAGTACACTAAAACACTGGCTACGCACACGTTTAACACCTTCCCAGCCAGGGGCATTAGTTCACTGTCAGTGACAGTGCATATTTTTATCACTGATTACTGTATTTGTGTCACTGGTTCCCACAAAGTGTTGGTTAGTGTCAGATTGATCGCCGCAATATCGCAGTCGTGCTATAAGTGGCTGATCACCGCCATTACTAGTGGGTTTTTTTAAAAAAAATTTTATTCCAGTATATATCCCATAGTTTGTAGTAGGGCTGGGAAAAAATCGATTTTAATCTTGAATCGAGTTTTGAGTTCAAATTGATTCAGATTTGAAGAAAATCGATTTTATTTTTTTCCTTCAGAGTTTCCGTAGCAGGGCTGCAAGGGCGTATCCGGAATGGCACTGGGCGGCGTTACCCCAATTACATCTACTCGCCGCAGCCGCCGCGAGTAGATGTAATGTAACACTAACTAACTGCAAGCCGCTGTCTGCCTACCTGATCAGCGTGTCATGCAGACAGATGGCGGCCATTGCAGTGTTCAAAAGCCGCGCCTCCCGAGTCCTCGGCGTCTGATAGGCGGAACGCTCAATTTCAAAATTTTTGGTATTTTATTAGCTAAATCCAAATACAGTATTAATAATTTGGATGTTTAACAATCTTTGTTGCACACTGACTTTGCAGTTAAAGGGTTTGCCTTTGCAATTTTGTTTGATGCACTTTAATTAATAAAAAAAAATCGAATCGCAAATCGAGTTTTTTTTTGGGGGGGGGGGGGAATCGCCCAGCCCTAATTTGTAGATGCTATACCTTTTTGTGCAAACCAGTCAATATACAGATTTACCAAAAATGTGTAGCAGAATACAGTACATTTTGGCCTAAATTTCTGAAGAATTTTTTCCAAATTTTCTATTGGGTGTGTTTTTATAGTGTAAAGTGTGTGTGTGTGTGTGTGTGTAAAATACCTCCAAAAGAAAACCTATGGGGGAATTTTTTTATATATTTTATTTGGGGTACAGCGTTGCATGACCATGCAATTGTCAGGTAACGTAACGCAGTGCTGTATCACAAAAAATGTCATTAAATGTTTCAGAGGTCAAGTGGTTAACCCCCCCTTTTTTTTATTTATTTTTTATTAAATATATAACTTTCTTTAGTCTAAATTCACGTGTTCCTGGTCAGTGCCTCTTCCAGGAGTTTGGACCTGTGATCCCTCACTGTAGCCCGTGTCTCTAATGACCGCTCCCCTCCTCATCCTATGTCATCATGGTGCGCAGTCTTCTGAAACCTGAGAGGATACTGCCGCCGCTGGACAGCCAATAGGAAGATTCTGTAAATGCTTTAGAAATTGATTTGACCTAATTCATGCTGACTTGTTGGTAGCAGAAAGCTGCAGGTAATTGAGTATGGCTACACGCAGAGTTTATTATGTTGTTATTGAAGCTGGCCATACATCATTTTCTAATTCCTTTTCCTTTAGATTTACCTTCAACTATGTAGTGCAAGGGTCTGCCCGATTGGATACAAATCGAAAGTGTTTAGGTTTGACCTCATATTACATGTTTTTGGTAAATCTAAAGGAAAATTGTGCAAAAAAAATGTATAATATAGTCTTACAGACTCGAAGAAATGTGTTTTGTTGACTTGCAAGAGTTTAGTAATTGTTGAACTGCTGTATATCCATTCCAGACTTTCTTTTTCTGTGAGACACACCCTCTTAGGACTCATTTGAAGGCTGCGTACAGAGTATAGTTTTTGTATGCAGCAGTATAGACGGCTATGGGCCCGTTCACACGGCTGCACTGCGTTCATCCATGTACAAAAAAAATAAACAAAGCTGTGTGTTTTTTGGGAGGGTAACTTTATACTGTACACTTGTAAACGTTTGTGATGAAGTTTTACATGCATACACTGTAAAAGTGCACATGGAGGGGAATTTACGAAGACTGGAGCAGCTGTGAATGGCAAACCAATCGGCTTTAAGCTTTCATTTTCAAAGCTTAGCCACTTGACCTCCGGAAGATTAACCCCTCCCACCCCTTCATGACCAGAGCATTTTTTGTGATACAGCACTGTTGTTTTAACTGACAATTGCGTGGTCGTGCGCCACTGTTCAAAATGAAATGTATGTCGGGCCCCCCCACAAATAGACCTTTCTTTTGGTGGTATTTGATCACCACTGCGTTTATTTTTGTGCTATAAACAAAAAAGGCAGACAATTCTGAAAAAACACAATATTTTTTAAATTTTTATGCTGTAAAACATATCCAAAAAAAAGTAAAAATCGAATTTCTTCATAAATGTAGACCAAATGTGTATTCTGCTACTTATTTTTGATTAAAAAAAAAGTCCCAATAGGCCTATATTGATTGGTTTGCTCAAAAGTTTTACAGCGTCTACAAAATATGGAATATATTTAGGATTTTTTTTTTTTTTTTTTTAATACTAGTAATGGCGATGATCAGCTACTTATAGCAGGTCTGCGATATTGCGACGGTCAATCTGACACTTTGTTGGGGACCTGTGACACCAATACAGTGATCAGTGCTAAAAATATGCACCATCACTGTACTAATGACACTGGCTGGGAAGGGGTTAACCACTTCAATACTGGCCAATTTTACCCCCTTCCTGCCCAGGCCAATTTTCAGCTTTCTGCGCTGACGCACTTTGGATGACAATTGCACGGTCATGCGACACTGTACCCAAACAATTTTTTAACATTCTCTTCACACACAAATAGAGCTTTATTTTGGTGGTATTTAATCACCACTGGGTTTTTTTTTTGTTTTGCTAAATAACCCCCCTAAAAAATTTTTTCTTAATTTTCTGTTCTAAAAATTTGACAATAAATTGTTATCCATAGATTTAGCCCAAAATGTATTCTGCTACACTTCTTTGGTGAAAATAACCCAAATCGGTGTATATTATTTAGTCTGTAGGAAAGTTATACAGTCCGCAAACTATGGTATATGTCTGAAAATTGATCTGATGTAGGGCCGAAACAATTGATTATGAAATTAATCGATTACTATTTTCATAATCGATTAATCGGCCAGTAACATAATGGAGTTAAAAAAAAACTAAAATTAGCCATTTATAGTACAAAAAGAGCAAATCGCTACTGTAAATATTACTTTCACTGTCCCACAGTAAAAAATTAACTCCTTACAGTAGCGATTTGCTCTTTTTGTACCAATTTTAGTGTTTTTAACCCCATTATGTTACTAAACATCTCAGGCCTGGGTCACACCTCTGTTTTGGTGATTTTTTTGCAGAAACGCACTACAGTTCATTTACATGGTTTCCTATGGGACACGTTCAGACATGATTTTTTCAGCTGCTGCGTATTTGGAAAGGGCAAGGACTTTTTTTAATGCAAAACGCTGCTATTTTGTTTTTTTGGTTCCATATACTTCAATAGAGAAGCTGCAGAAAAGCATGTAATGCGTTTTTGCGGCAATTTGTGTTTTTTAATTGGCCCAAAAAAAAATGCAAATGGCAGCAAAATCCTTTTTTTTTTTTTTTAAAGGTTACTGTATATACTCGAGTATAAGCCGAGTTTTTTTAGCAAATTTTTTTGTGCTTTAAATGCCCCCCTCGGCTTATACTCGAGTCCCCTTTTTGCACCTGATCTCCTGGACTTTGGGGACCCGGTACCGACCGGCCGTAGGTCTCCTGGACCCCAAACTTGGCACACATGTAGCCCCACTCGTTCTCTACAAGTGTGCAAAGTTTTTTGTCTGGGGGACCTACTGCCGGGGAGCACCGATTTTTTTTTTTTTTTCAAAGCCGGGCACCCCTTCCATAGACTCCCATGTTAAACGTCAGTCTAGTCATGGGCACAGTGAGGCATGGGCACAGTGAGGCATGCATGCAGATGGACACCCTAGGCTTATACTCGAGTCAATACGTTTCCCATTTTTTTGTTGTAAAATTAGGTGCCTCGGCTTATATTCGGGTCGGCTTATACTCGAGTATATACGGTATTAATCAAAACAATCGGCCAACTAATCGATTATGAAAATAATCGTTGGTTGCAGCTCTAATCTGATGTACTGATGGCCTATCATTTCCAGAGGCCCTAAAATGTCAGGAGAGTAGAAATGCCCCTTTAAATTACCCCTTTTTGGAAAGTAGACAGTCCAAGGTATTTGGTAAGAGGCATTACGGGTTTTTTGAAGTTGTAATTTTTTGTAAATTTGTGGAAAATTAAGAAATAAAAGAAATTGTGAATTTTTTTATTACATACTGCCACCAATGCAGTACAGCATCATCGTATAACTGGTGTGGCAGTGATCAGGGACACTGACTAGTGACCGTACGAAAAATAAAGTGTGTTAGTTTGTTAAACACGCGCAATATGTTATAGTAACATTGTACTACTCTGGGGAAGTGAACAGTTTTTTTTTTTGTTTTTTTTTTTTACACGTTTTGCTTATAGCATTGAATTGCATTGCTATAAGCAAGCATTTTACTGAATGAAACTGAATCATTCAGTCTGTTTTGGTGTGATTAGCTGCGATTGGTCAAAGCTAACCACATGGTACAGATGGACTGTGATTGGGCCTGTCAGTACCATGTGCTCAAATTGACCAATCACAGCTCGCAACACAATTGTACACAATAGATGGCATGAAGGAAGCCATCCATTGTTTACAACTGTCATGTGACCTGTTGTGATTGGTCACAGCCATCACATGGTACTGGCAGCGAGCCAGTACTCTGATCACTCATCGGCTGTGTCACGGCCGGTCATAGTTCGCGACCGCTACACGGCCCAGCCATCGAGGTTTCCTGACGGGACGTAATATGACGTCAGAAAGCCGTCAATCTGCTATTGGCCAGGCAGGAGCAGGTTAAACATCTTGGGCAATCAAAGGGTTTTTGTGTTTTACTCTGAGGTGCTTTTACTAATGGATGTGCTGGGTTTTATTCCCCGCTTTTCCAGGAAACAAATTCCAACACATCCCCGCTGATGGGACAGAGCGCTGCCTTGTTTGCATACACAGCTCTGACCTGCCTTTCTCCTCGCCAATCAGCAGGTGCCGGCAGTCATCCATTGGCCGGCACCCGCTGATGGGCTTGTGCTTTGACTAATCGCAGCACAAGCAGTACGGTGCTGTGCCCCCTAACTGGAAGTGCCGGATCATATACTAGGTACGTGATCCAGCACAGGAGAGCCACTTTGCCGCTGTGTAACGGCCTTATGCAGCCGGCAAGTGGTTAGAGCGGAACCCCCATTTGATTTAAAGTAGAAATATAGGCAAAACTTTTTTTTTTTTTTTTCATTTTGGTTATAGCCCCTGTCGGGTTAATTTTTTGCCATCTGGGTGTGTCCCATTGCAGAGATTTCGCTTCCTGCCCCATAGCCAAACAGGAAGTGAGAAAATTCTTGCAAATTAAGGGAATTTTTTGGGCACCCCCATGTCACCAGAACTAGTGAAAGATTTCCCCCTCCTATTACTTTTCTGAGGACAACCCAAAATTTTGGATTTTTTTTTTTTTTTACACTTTCACTTTCAATGATAATGGTAAACAGGAGAAATAGAGAAGGTGATTCTCCCTGATGGGGACACAGGCAGCAATAAAAACTGACGGGTTCTAATCCCTCCACTCCCAAACTAAAAAAGGTTTTGCCTTTTTAGTTATACTTTAATATACTGTGATCACTGTCAGTTGTTTCTGCTCTCAACAGAACAGTCGGGTCATCAAATGGCTTGTTTCAAAACTGTTTACGTGCAGCACCATGGCAACTGCAGATCAAGCAGAGGACAGTAATGGCAGCTTCTTTGCCTGTAAAGGATGGGATTAAGTTCCATCTTAAAGAGGAACTGCAGATTTACACACAGGGGCACACCTCCAGCCCTGCAGCTCTCATTGGCCCTCTTGTGACTCATTCCCCTCCCTTCCTGGCAAACTATTCCGAGAGTGAGAGAGAGCTGTGCATGATGTCTTAAACCTAGGCTTATTACGAGACAAGAAACAGGAAGTGGGTTGTATAAGGTATTTACTGGCAAGAAAGTTAAAACAAGGGTAGAAGATTTTATAGATGGAAAGTTAAAAAAATACTGAAGTTTAGCTTTATCTAAACAAGCTGAAGATGGAAGCACATTGGTTTGATAAATCCCCCTCATTGACTCTATTGGACACTACTCTTGCTGCTACTCAGGATCATCATGTTAACCACTTACTGACCGTGCACTGAATTTTTACTGCTATAGTACAGGCAGGCTGTGCAGAAGTGTGTGTGTGTGTGTGTGTGTGTGTGTGTGTGTGTAATGTATATGTATACATAATACAGAATACATTTTGGTTTAAATAGTTCAGTTTAAAAATGCATGCATTTTTTATTTAGTACCCTGTAAAGCAGGGCTCGACAATCCCCGGGTGCCAGGTCGCCATTGCGACTAGAATTAGCGAGCTGGCGCCTGGGGCAGCACAGCTGGGGTATCCTGTGTCTCCGTGAAACCCACCCACGCCGCGCGATCGCGTCAGGCCGGCCGGTAATTGAGGCCGCGGCTTTGCGGCCTTCTGCAGGCCTATGCTTCTCTGCAGGCCTATGCTTCTCTGCAGGCCTATGCTTCTCTGCAGGCCTATGCTTCTCTGCAGGCCTATGCTTCTCTGCAGGCCTATGCTTCTCTGCAGGCCTATGCTTCTCTGCAGGCCTATGCTTCTCTGCAGGCCTATGCTTCTCTGCAGGCCTATGCTTCTCTGCAGGCCTATGCTTCTCTGCAGGCCTATGCTTCTCTGCAGGCCTATGCTTCTCTGCAGGCCTATGCTTCTCTGCAGGCCTATGCTTCTCTGCAGGCCTATGCTTCTCTGCAGGCCTATGCTTCTCTGCAGGCCTATGCTTCTCTGCAGGCCTATGCTTCTCTGCAGGCCTATGCTTCTCTGCAGGCCTATGCTTCTCTGCAGGCCTATGCTTCTCTGCAGGCCTATGCTTCTCTGCAGGCCTATGCTTCTCTGCAGGCCTATGCTTCTCTGCAGGCCTATGCTTCTCTGCAGGCCTATGCTTCTCTGCAGGCCTATGCTTCTTTCTGTGATCAGGCGCCATCTTGTGGTGGCCGTTGGTATGACATACAACCAGCAATGCTAATGGAGCTTCCCCTGTCTGTTTCCACTGCCCCATCTCCTTCCCTCTAATTACAACCCCCAAACATTATATATATTTTTTATTCTAACACCCTAGAGAATAAAATGGCGCTCGTTGCAATACTTTGTCACACCGTATTTGCGCAGCGGTCTTACAAGCGCACTTTTTTGGGAAAAAATACACGTCTTATTTTTTAATAAAAGAAAAAAAACAGTAAAGTTAGCCCAAATTTTTTATATATATATATATATTGTGAAAGATAATGTTACGCTGAGTAAATTGATACCCAACATGTCACGCCTAAAAATTGCATCCGCTCGTGGAATGGCGACAAACTTTTACCCTTTAAATCTCCATAGGCGACGTTTAAAAAAAATTCTACAGGTTGCATGTTTTGAGTTACAGAGGAGGTCTAGGGCTAAAATTATTGCTCTCGATCTACCGATTGTGGCGATACCTCACGTGTGGTTTTACCACCTCTTTCATATGCGGGCGCTACTCATGTATGCGTTCGCTTCTGCACGCAAGCTCGGCGGTACTGTGCGCGTTCCTGGCTTCTAACTTTTTTAGCTGGCTCCTAGATTCCAAGCAAATTTGTCAAGCCCTGCTGTAAAGCATTGCACCCACAATCAGCAGATCATGGGTACTATCTCAGGGTCCTGCAGACTCAGTGTAGCTGAGTGTCTGCCCATACGTACATATACATACATACATACATACATACATGCATGCATGCAGTTACTGAATGACAGGGAGAATCAATGAACTACTGGAGTGCTCACCAGCTCCTTGGTAGTTCATTGAGAACTACAGGCTGTCAGCTGCAAAGGCTGTTGGTACTCGTAGTTCATTCTCAGAACTCTGTTACTGAATGGCACGGCCGTATGATCATTCTTTTCAAATTGTGACAGCAGGCGCAAGGAGCAGATCCCTGGCCCCCTGTCACAATTAGAAGGGGGAGAGACTGCAGGGGCAAGAACGTGTTACATGCTCCACCTTAAAAATGGATGGAATGTCTAACACGTTCCAAAGGTGAACTTAACCTTTTAATGTCAATGTGGAACCAGCAGCACTGCTGATTACACACTATTGATGATTAAGTGTTGGCCATGAATGAGTCATTTTGTGCAGCAGTGCATGGCCTTCAGTCATTTAGAATTGGCCGAAGTCATTCTGCGCTGTCTCCACCACCAAGTGAATGACTCACAATATTGTGTCCTAACCGGCGGCGGTGCTGTCTACACATTGCATGTCGACCGCAGCGACTGTCAATAGGGTCCAAATATGCTATACATATGTAAAAGTAGTACAAATCTGACATCCGCACAGCAAGAGGATCACATTTTTATTTTTAAATGCTCTTGCTGGCAGCAAACATTTGTATGGCCTGTGTGCATGAAGCTTTAAGACCCCTTTCACACTGAGGCGATTTTCAGGCGCTAAAGGGCTAAAAATAGTGCCTGAAAAACGCCTCCCCTGCCACCCCAATGTGAAAGCCTGAGTGCTTTTACAATGGGGCGCTGCGCTGACAGGACGTGAAAACAAAACAAAAAAGTCGTACAAGCAGCATCTTTGGGGCGGTGTTGCACTACTCCTAAACCGCCCCTGCCCATTGAAATGAATGAGCACTGCTGCTAAAGTGCTTCGGCAGCGGCGCTACACATTTAACCCTTTCTTTCGCCGCTAGTGGGGGTTAAATGCATCCCGCTAGAGGTCAAATGGCGGCACTTTCATTTTGTGGGGGGGGGGGGGGGACTAGCGGCGCTTTACTGCCAACAACTGACCACGGCTCAGTGTGAAAGGGCTCTAAATGAACCTGTGGCTGGAAAGGGAATACAAATATAGAAACAAAAAAAAAACACAACTGATCTTTCCAATACTAGGGATCCCTGAATAAGTGTGACTTTCTCTGGTACACAGTGAATGATTTTTATTTTTAAAACCTTTCATGTTTTTGCTTAAAACTGCAATGAAGCATATACGACATAAAGCCAATAATCTAACAATTTATATATATATATATATAAGTATTCAGACCCCCTTAAATTTTTCACTCTGTTATATTGCAGCCATTTGCTAAAATCATTTAAGTTCATTATTTTCCTCAATGTACACACAGCACCCCATATTGACCGAAAAACACAGAATTGCTGACATTTATGCAGATTTATTAAAAAAGAAAAACTGAAATATCACATGGTCCTAAGTATTCAGACCCTTTGCTCAGTATTTAGTATTTTCACCCTTTTGATCTAATACAGCCATGAGTCTTTTTGGGAAAGATGCAACAAGTTTTTCACACCTGGATTTGGGGATCCTCTGCCATTCCTCCTTGCAGATCCTCTCTAGTTCTGTCAGGTTGGATGGTGGACGGCCATTTTTAGGTCTCTCCAGAGATGCTCAATTGGGTTTAAGTCAGGGCTCTGGCTGGGCCATTCAAGAACAGTCACGGAGTTGTTGTGAAGCCACTCCTTCATTATTTTAGCTGTGTGTATTAGGGTCATTGTCTTGTTGGAAGGTAAACCTTCGGCCCAGTCTGAGGTCCTGAGCACTCTGGAGAAGGTTTTCGTAAAGGATATCCCTGTACTTGGCCACATTCATCTTTCCCTCGATTGCAACCAGTCGTCCTGTCCCTGCAGCTGAAAAACACCCCCAGAGCATGATGCTGCCACCACCATGCTTCACTGTTGGGACTGTATTGGACAGATGATGAGCAGTGCCTGGTTTACTCCACACATACCGCTTAGAATTAAGGCCAGAAAGTTCTATCTTGGTCTCATCAGACCAGAGAATCTTATTTCTCATCTTGGAGTCCTTCAGGTGTTTGTTTTTTTTTTTACGCAAACTCCATGCGGGCTTTCATGTGTCTTGCACTGAGGCAAGGCTTCCGTCGGGCCACTCTGCCATAAAGCCCCGACTGGTGGAGGGCTGCAGTGATGGTTGACTTTCTACAACTTTCTCCCGACTCTCTGGAGCTCAGCCACAGTGATCATTGGGTTCTTCTTTACCTCTCTCACAAAGGCTGTTCTCCCCCGATGGCTGTTTGGCCCAAGGAAGGGTTCTGGTCGTCCCAAACATCTTCCATTTAAGGATTATGGAGGCCATTGTGCTCTTAGGAACCTTAAGTGCGGCAGAAATTTTTGTAACCTTGGCCAGATCTGTGCCTTGCCACAATTCTGTCTGAGCTCTTCAGGCAGTTCCTTTGACCTCATGATTCTCATTTGCTCTGACATGCACTGTGAGCTGTAAGGTCTTATATAGACAGGTGTGTGGCTTTCCTAATCAAGTCCAATCAGTATAATCAAACACAGCTGGACTCAAATGAAGGTGTAAAACCATATCAAGGATGATCAAAAGAAATGGACAGCACCTGAGTTAAATACACCTGAAATACACAGCGGGTATTTCCGTACCCACTGTGTGTGTGTGTGTGTATATATATATATATATATATATATATATATATATATATATATATATATATATATATATATATATGTATATGTGTGTCTCCTTTCTTTCTCCCATTCATTAGGGATGTCCCCTTGTCAGACCTGGCTTAGCAGTGTGCTTTCCAAGAGATTACACTATTCATTATTCTCCTCCTCCAAATACCACTGCACCCCCCCAATCCCAGTGTAGCAGTCAGGGTGAATTTGATTTAAATCATCCATTTTTAAAGAGCAACTGTCATCTCTGTCCCGCAGTGGCTCCTCCTCTGACCCGCTGTTGTCTCACTGACAGTCCTATTCACTTTAATGGGAAGGCTGGTGATGCGGCAGTGGCATATCAAGGTGAGGGACCTGGCGACAGCAGGTGAGTGGATGCCCGCTAACAGGCGCTGCCATGATGGATCTGAGATGACCGGGGTGCTCTTTAAATGTAAGGACTTATTTTTGCTGGTAGATAGAATCTTTATTTGCAGTTTTTAGTGTACATAGATTTGCAAAACAATGGGATAAAGGAATATTCCTGAACTTTGTTTTTATCTCATGGTTACTGTGAAATTGTGTGAATGCATCAATGCAGTGCATGTTATCTCAGCTTGCAGAGCTTGGATTCATTAAATGAGTTTACCAAAAATGTAAATATTGCAGAATATACAGCCTTATGCTACATAACTAAGCTCCATTTTCATGCAGAATAAACTACATTTATTAACATATCTTAAATAGAAAACTATTTAGATAGATTTTTTACTTGAAAAGTATTTTATTAAAACAGGGCTTGACAAATTTGCTTGGAATCTAGGAGCCAGCTAAAAAAGTTAGGAGCCAGGAACGCGCACCGTACCGCCGAGCTTGCGCGCAGAAGCGAACGCATACATGAGTAGCGCCCGCATATGAAAGCGGTGTTAAAACCACACATGAGGTATTGCCGCGATTGATAGATCGAGAGCAATATTTCTAGCCCTAGATCTCCTCTGTAACTCAAAACATGCAACCTGTAGAATTTTTTAAACGTCGCCTATGGAGATTTAAAGGGTAAAAGTTTGTCGGCATTCCACGAGCGGATGCAATTTTTAAGCGTGACATGTTGGGTATCAATTTACTCAGCGTAACATTATCTTTCACAATACAAAACAAAAAATTAGGCTAACTTTACTGTTGTCTTATTTTTTAATAAAAAAAAAAGTGTATTTTTTCCCAAAAAAGTGCGCTTGTAAGACCGCTGCGCAAATACGGTGTGACAAAGTATTGCAATGACCGCCATTTTATTCTCTAGGGTGTTAGAATAAAAAATATATATAATGTTTGGTGGTTGTAATTAGAGGGAAGGAGATGGGGCAGTGGAAACACAGGGGAAGCTTCATTAGCATTGCTGGTTGTATGTCATACCAACGGCCACCACAAGATGGCGCCTGATCACAGAAGGAAGCATAGGCCTGCAGAAGGCCGCAAAGCCGCAGCCTCAATTGCCGGCCTGACGCGATCGCGCGGGGGGGGGGGGGGGGGGTGTTCACGGAGACACAGGATACCCCAGCTGTGCTGCCCCTGGCGCCAGGTCGCTAATTCTAGTCGCAATGGAGACCTGGCGCCCGGGGATTGTCGAGCCCTGTATTAAAATACATTAAAAAAAAATCAGATTTTTAAAGAGTTCCACCCAAAAATGGAACTTCCGCTTTAAGTGCAGGTGACCCCCTGACATGCCACATTTGGCATGTTGTTTTTGTTGGGAGGGAGGAGCGGCTACTCTTTAGAGGGTTCCAGCTCCCACTTCATCCCTTGGCGCCGGAAGGAAGTTTACACCCCCCCCCCCCCTGCGCTTCGGCAATCATCTGGGACACGTCACAGGTCCCAGATGATTGCTCGGCCAGTCACTGTGCGCGGCTCGCGCAGTGCGTGCCCGGCTGTGAAGCCACAGCCTGGCGTCCCCCGAGACAATGCCGGGAGGAGGGGAAGACTAGCAGGGCTTCGTACACCCGCATCGCTGGACATGGGACAGGTGAGTGTCCGATTAATAGGTCAGCAGCTACACTTTTTTTTTTTTTTTTTTGTAGCTGCTGACTTTTATATGGGTGGAACTCCGCTTTTAATTAAAAAAAAAATATATATATATATATATATATATATTATCCACCTTGGTAGCAGTACAAAGTACCTGTATCTGCCCATGCCTGAGTTATGTCCCTAGAGGTGCCAAATATAAAAAAAAAACCTGCAAAACAGAATCCTTTTTCTAAATGAAAGCCCAACTCTGGGCATACAAGGACATCTTGCAGTGGGGCTGTGCCCACACATCAAAGGTTAATTGCTCTTTTTGTCTAGGAGAAACCATTTTGCTCACCCGATTCTGCTCTCCCCAATCCATGGGTGGACTGTCCATGTCCAGGGTAGGGCTATGGACCCTGGTCTTGTCTTGATGACATCTAGACCCTATTACCTGCAAGGGATCTCTTTTGGCAAAATAAAAGTTGGGCTTGAACGCTTAAAGCGTAAGGTTTCATTCAATTATTCAGAGATCATACTCTTCTTTTGTGTCCTACTTCAGAAATATATTCATTGCATAATGGTGCAGCGCTAGTGACAAATGGATGTTTTAGTGTCCCAGATTTAGAGTGATCTGCCTTCTACTAATGTATAAGTTGGTTTTTGTACCAGTTTGCTTAAAGCGAAACTTCACCCAAAGTGTGATGCTCCCGTTCCCCTGAAACATGGATTTCTTACCTGTTGTTTTTCCAGTGCCTGTAACAGGCCCAGCTGTCCAGCAATAAGTGTCAGATAGGGCCTGTGTCGTCAGGCTTTTGTTTACTGCTAACGCATTTTGCGTCCTCGTACAAATCTATGGGAACGAGAATGCAATAACCTACTTGAAGCAGACCAAATGCAAGTCAGTAGGACATCAACTTTAGGTCAAGGTAATGAATTCTGAATGGTCTCAGAATTCTCTCAAACTGATGCCATCCACACATGCACAAAGCCTGTCTACACAGACCTTTAGGGAGGTTGGGAGAAAACATATAGCACTGGTGGGGATGCTTACACCAGTTAGTGCCATTCTTTTCCCAAAAGAGCAGGAGATAAAAACCTGTTGCAGTAAGGGCCCGTGCACATGGGCAGGTTTGCCTCTATAGCATAAAAACTGGGAGTATCTCAGTACCTGGGAGGTGGAGGTATAGTATACAGCCTGCTGCCAGCAACCCTGTCAGAATCTGTGACCAGCTGAAATATGTGACCTCTGTATGCGGCTGTTCTGAGTAGTACTTGTGTTCAGGGATGTATGCCTTTTTGAAGGCAGAAATTCTATTTTCTGGGCATACGTCCGGAGTGCGAGTACCACTAGGAACAGTGTATCGCTGTATACTGCTGGTGCATATTTCAAGGTTAGTTTTTGTTCTTTTTACCAAACATGTCATACTTGTCTGCTCTGTGTAAAAAACCATTGCACAGAACAGCCCCAATCCTCTTTCTCGGGTCCCTGTTGGTGCTTCTGGCTCCTCCCCCTTGACCAGTGCCCCCAATAGCAAGCCACTTGCTGTGTGTGTGTGTGTGTGTGTGTGTGTGTGTGTGTGTGTGTGTGTGTGTGTGATCTCTCCTGAGCCCCGCTCTGTCCATAAGATGCATAGAGCTGCAACTCAGCCCTGCTCTCTCCTCATTGGCTCACTGACCATGGCTGACAGCAGTGGGAACCAATGACTCCCGCTGCTGTCTTGGCCAATGTGGAGAGACCTGGGACAGCCGAGCCTTCTGCGCACATCGCTGGATCAAGATGGGGCTCAGGTGAGTGAGGTGAGCACACACAGGTTTTTTACCTTCATGCATAGAATGCATGAAGGTAAAAAAAAAACTTTAGCCTTTACAATCTCTTTGTTTGTCATAGAATTTGACAAGGCTTCTGGCTGTGGGCTTGTGTGCTGCCTTCTAGGGCGCTGAATTTTAAGTTTTTTTTTTTTTTTTTGTATGCCACAGGCAAAAGCACCTGTGTGCGCCCCTAACTGCTGACACCCTAACTGCTTAAAGATAGTCTTTGCCATGTTTGATAAAAAATTTAGTCATCAGCTACAAATACTATAGCTGCTGACTTTTAGGCCTGGTTCACACCTATGCATTTTTTAGTGCATTTTCAGTTTTGCAGAAACACACTAACATGGTTTCCTATGGGTCGTTCACATCTGTGCATTTATGGTTTTTGGTTGCATTGACTTCAATGGATAAAAAACGTGCATTAAAAAATGCACCTGGAATATGAAAACTACAACCTGCATATGTGTGAACCAGGCCTTTAATGAAGGAACACTCGGGGATCCAGTGCCGTCCTTACCCTAACCTGGTCTTCGGGTCCCCGGTGCCATCATGTGTGCTGTGGGAAGCCAGCAGAGAGTCCTTCAGGTTTTTACACTGCGTATGTGCGTGCCACACTGCTTTGTGAATGGTCCCGCAGCCTTCTGGGACATATGCCGTGTCCCAAAAGGTTGGGGGCATAGGGAAAAACATCCCGTAAAATTGCTGCGTTGGTCCAACTGGAAAGTGGAACGGGTACTCGCTCCACCCCCCCCCCCCCCCCTTTCCTTCCATAAAAAGTACCAAAAGTAGAGAAGGGGGGGGGGCATAAGGCAGAACTTCCCCTTTTAGGGTGAAGTTCCACTTTAAAAAGCTAGCTAGGGTGCCAACACTGCTGTGAGATTTTATTGCAGAACAGTTTTGTCACCATATATCAAAGTGGGGTGAAAAAAAGAACATCTACTGGCAGGATCAGTAGGTTTTATCAAACTGTTATGGGGGGAAAACAAACTGCTTAATGGTAGTGACAGACTGACTGCAACATAGATATAACTTTTTTTCCCTATAGTCCCTACAGCGCAGCCATTGGCTCCCGCTGCTGTCTTTAAAATCAATGATGCGGCGTGCCAGGAGGCGGGGCCGAGTCATAAACTTGGCGGCTATGGCCGCCGAGTGTATCACACGGGAGCGTGCCAGCAAGGTAACCCCCTTGGGAGAGAGCTTCCCAGAGGAGGGGTTAGCTCTTGGGAGGAGCCGTGAGAGCCGCTGTGGGACCCCAGAAGAGGACAATCGGGCCACTCTGTGCAAAACAAACTGCACAGTGGAGGTAAGTATAACATTTTTGTTTGGTTTTTGTTTTTTTAAACTGAGCCCATACAACCCCTTTAAGAACGCCTACAAATTGGGGTTCTATCAGGGAAGGAGCTAAAAAGCTGGAAATCATGAATGTATCGTGAGTTTTTTTTTTTTTTTTTTTTTTTTACTCCTAATTGCTGTTTTGTGACTACTTTTTCTGAAAAGCAGTTTTTTTAAATCCCATGTATAGGTTTTTGGCTGAGATGCAACAATTAAGAAGTAAGGATGAGCTCCGGCGTGTTCGCACACCCCACGTGCAGAGCCCGCCAGGAAGTCTGCGCTAATCACAGGCAATGATACATTTCCCGATGCGCATCTGCAGAGATTGGGAAATGTCTCCCTGCCTGTGATTAGTGCAGTGCCGACTTCCTGGTGGGCTCTGCACGTGGACTTTGCGAACACGCCTGAGCTCATCCTTATTAAGAACTTGTGTGTTCCTTGACCTCTTCTTCTGACCATTTAAGATATGGCAGTCAGCTGCATGGACACATCAGGATTGCTACGGTCTGCTTTCTAGGAGAATGCATTTCTAATTTTGTTAACTGCTTGGTCACTAGTTATGGACTGGTCATCGCTGAGGTTCTACAGTTATGGCACAGGCAGTGTTTTCTAAACAGTGAGGGGTGATGCAGGCTCCCATATACACAAAGACATCCACATGCTCCTCAGGTTCTCTATGGCAGTTGGGCAGTAATAAACTGTGATTTAAAGCAGTAGTAAACTATAAAAAAACATCTCCCTGCAAGGTAATATCATAACGTCCATCACATACTAGGGCTGCAACTAACGATTATTTTCATAATCGATTAGTTGGCCGATTTATTGTTTCGATTAATCGGTTAATAACCGTGAAAAAAAAGGGTAATTTTGCTGCGATTTGCATTTTTTCATATTTTTTTTACGGTAACTTTTGGATTTGATGCATTAAAAGCATGCAATTGTGTCGGTAAAGTTAAAAAATCGAGTGGTGTGGAATTCTAATCTGGCACAGGCCACAGTGCCTGGAAACTGTTGATAGTGCTTTTATTGCATTCCCCTGATAACATTTGGAAGTTTTAACTAAAATGTAATAATTTACAGTGTGTATAAAAAAAGCTCTGGCAACTGAGGGGTTAAAGGTTTTGCATTACTATTGTTTTGTTTTATTTTTATTTTTGGCGCACACGAAAAATTTATTTAGCCAGTAATAAATAAAATTAAATCCTGGTTTTATATATTTTATATATTTTTCAAGAAAAGCAGACAAAAATGCACAGGGGCGCTCACACCCATTTTGTTTTCATCCTCTCTGTCCCACCAGAACACAGCTACAGTGTTGGCAGTGGAAGGGTTGATCCTGCCCACGATCCGGTATTGATCGGTATTATCTGTGTGATCTCCAGACCTGCTGCAAACACAGAATTTTAATGACCTGCTAACATGGAACTTGCTATCATTAGAGGTATTAACCCTATACAGTTATAAGAATACAATATAGTTTGCTATACTGGGCCTTTTACAGTGAATTCAGACTAACTTCTGTGCCACTGTCAGTGCCTTGGTTCTTCATGTACTGCTTTAGGACTATACAATGTGATTGGACAGACTTGATACCAGTTGAACAGATTGCTTAGGTTTGTCTTTCTATTACATTATTATCCCTTTCATGACTAAGCCCATTTCTGACATTTGGTGTTTACAAGTTAAAATGCGTATTTTTTGCTAGAAAATTACTTAGAAACCCCAAACATTGTATATATTTTTTTTAGCAGAGAATCTAGAGAATAAAATGGCGATCGTTGCAATATTTTATGTCACACAGTATTTGTGCAGCTGTTTTAAACACAACTTTTTTGGAAAAATTAACTTTCATGAATTTAAAAAAAAAGTAAAGTTAGTCCAATTTTTTTTTTTTGTATAATGTGAAAGATGTTACGCCGAGTAAATAGATACCAAACATGTCATGCTTTATAATTGCCCGCACTCGTGGAATGGCGACAAACTACGGTACCTTAAAATCTCCATAGGCGACGCTTTAATTTTTTTTTTTTACGGCTACTAGGTTAGAGTTACAGAGAAGGTCTACGGCTATAATTATTGCTCTCGCTCTGTCGATCGCGGCAATACCTTACATGTGTGATTTGAACACCGTTTTCATATGCAGGAGCGACTTCCGTATGCGTTTTCTTTGCTGCGCGAGCTCGCGGGGACAGGGGCGCTTTAAAAAAAAATGTTCTCATTTATTTTTATAATAAAAAATAGATTTAAAAAAAAAGATGTTTTGATCACTTTTATTGCTGTCACAAGGAATGTAAACATCCCTTGTGACAGTAAGGCCTCATGCCCACGGACGTTTTTACAGCTTAAAAACGCCTGTCCATGTTAGTCTATAGCTTCATGCCCACCTAGACGTTTTTGAGCTGCAAATAGCATAGACGTTTTTAAGCTGTAAAAAAAACCCGGGACCAGTGCGTTCCTCAGCGTCGGAGTTTAGCTCTGATGTTTTTTTTTTCTCAAAATTTACAATAACATGGACAGGCGTTTTTAAGCTGTAAAAAATGCAGCTGTAAAAACGTCAGTGGGCATGAAGCCTAATAAGTGGTGACAGGTACTCTTTATGGAGAGATCGGAGGTCTAAAAGACCCGCAATCCCTCCTTTGCACTTCAAAGTATTCAGATCGCTGAAACCGGCGATTCTGAATACTGTGTACTTTTTTAAATCCGGCGCCATTGGCAGCCGAGTAACCCGGACGTGACGTCATGTCGCTTCCGTGGTTACAGTGAAGAGACTGAATCAAAGCCGTTCGCGGCTTTGTTTTTAGTCTGTCTCTAGGCGCCCGAGGTGGCGGATCGTGGATCGGGTCTCCCGGTGGGACGGGAGGCCCTGTAAGAGCGGCGGGAGGGGGGGTGTCCCCTCCCGCTCTTCCGGTTTAACAACCGAGCGGCTTTTTAGCCGCATCGGTTGTTATACCTGGAAAACCAATCGCTGGCTCTAAACAACGGTACCGGGATGATGCCTGCAGCTGCAGGCATCATCCTGGTATAACCCCCGAAAGCCGAGTACGCATATGTGCGTACCCTTGGCGGTAAAGGGTTATAGTGCATGGCCAGCCTAGATTTACCAAGACCAGGCTTTTTTCTGACACTTTTTGTTTACAAGTAAAAATCTGTATTTTTAGCAGACGCCCTAAAGAATAAAATGGGTTTTGCAATCTTCTTTTTTTTTTTCTTGTCCCACGGTGTTTGCGCGACGGTTTTTCGAACGCAAATTTCTGGGGTAAAAAATACTTTAATGCAGGGCTTGACACATTTGCTAGGAGCCATCTAAAGTTAGGAGCTAGTTATTTTTTTTTAACTAATAAAGCTTACGGGTAGATTATGTGACATGTTCCCAAATGTGAACTTATCCTTTAACCCTTTCACAGCCAGAGACTTTTTTTGCGCACGTTTGGAAAATGATTTTAGGCCTGAGGCCTCATGCCCACTGGCGTTTTTACAGCTGCGTTTTTGAGCGTTTTTTACAGCTTAAAAACGCCTGTCCATGTTATTGTAAATATTTTTTAATTTTTTATTTATTTTTTGAAAAAAAAAAACGTCGGAGCTAAAAACGCGACCGCGCGTTAGTGCGCGGTTTTTGCGCGTTTTTTGACGCTCGCGTTTTTTCCTGCCTAGTTCTGACGCTGAGGAACGCACTGGCCCTGGGTTTTTTTTACAGCTTACAAACGCCTATGCTCTTTACAGCTCAAAAACGCCTAGGTGGGCATGAAGCTATAGACTAACATGGACAGGCGTTTTTAAGCTGTAAAAAACGCTCAAAAACGCGGCTGAAAAAACGCCCGTGGGCATGAGGCCTAAAGATTAAAAAAAAAAATCAAAACATATATTTTCTGAAAGCAGGCACCCCGGAGAATAAAATGGTGTCAGTCCTAACTTTTAGGCCTCATGCCCACGGACGTTTTTACAGCCGCGTTTTTGAGCGTTTTTTTTACAGCTTAAAAACGCCTGTCCATGTTACTGTATAAATTTTTCGACCGCATTTTTTTCGGGGGGGGGGAGCGCCGAAGCTCAAACGCAATTACGCCGTGTTTTTGTTTTTTTTTACGCTTCACTTTTTTTATGCCTGACGCCGCGGAACGCACTGGTCCTGTTTTTTTTTTTACAGCTTAAAAACGCCTATGCTATTTGCAGCTCAAAAACGCCTAGGTGGGCATGACGCTATAGACATTTTTAAGCTGTAAAAAACGCTCAAACGCGGCTGTAAACACGTCCGTGGGCATGAGGCCTTAATGTCACGATATTACCGCAAAGGTAAAAATCACATCTAAAATGTAATTTTAGGGGGCACAAAAAATGATCCAATTTTTTGGTAAAATATGAAAGCTGAGGTTGCAAGCAGTAAATGAAAACCAACATGTCAAATCTTAAATTTTGCGTGCACCCGTGAAATGGCGACGCACTTCAATACCCTTTCTTTTCCATAGGCGATGTTTTAAAGGTCATCAGTTTAGCATTACGAAGGGTATCTGGTGCTAGAATTATTGCGTTTTTGTACATGCGTTTGTGCGTATATGTGGGGGGAATAATTAATAACTAATGTTACACTTTAAAATTGCACACTGATGGAATGGCAACAAATTACATTGCTATTGGGGATGCTTTAAGAGCTACCAGTTTAGAGTTACAAAACAGATTTGGTGCTACAATTATTGTTCTCGCTCTGATATTCGCTGCAATTTCTCACGTGGTGCAATTGCTTTTTACGTATGCTTGTGGGACCAACACGTGTTCTCTGTTGCACAGGATGAGGGGGGCACTTTTTAAACTTTATTTTTATTAATTTATTTTTACACTTTATTTGGAAAACATATTTTTTTTTTTCTTTAAACATCCCTTGTGGCAGCAACAGGCAGTGACAGATACTCTTTATGGAGAGATCTGGGGGCTAATAGACCCCAGATGTCTCCTCTGCCCTTACAAGCATCAGATCACACCAAGATCGATTTTTGTTCAGATGCTCTGCCAATTAAAAAAAGGCGCTATTTACATCTGGGAAACTGTATTTCGGTCCCTGGCAAGCTCTTGTGGCTTTTATTCCAGGCTCCCCATTGGGATGGTAGAGCCTGTAGGGGCGGCCCCCTCCCGCTGCCTATAATTTGCCGCTAGGATGGCTTTTACATAAAAGCCAACGATCCAAAAAATTATTAAAAAAAATACCAAGATGATGCCTGTCACTACTGACATAACCACTTTAAAGTCAAATGATGTACATGTGCGTGATTTGGTGTTAGAGGGTGGCCTCCTATTTTAACCACTTATCTATCCAATCAGTCTGTATCCAGTCTCGGAGGTCCTGGCACTACATAGTAAATGGTAGATCTAAAAAGCCTAGTAAACCCAATCAGAAAAATCAGATGAATACCGCTTTTGAAGCGATCGCACAATAATCTGATTGTTACAGAATTCTCTGAGGGGACAAATATGAAAGTTTTTCTCTTACGATACCAGGAAGTTCGTGGGTTTTTTTTTTTTTTTTTCTCCTCCCATTTAATCAATACATTTTTCATTTGAAAATATAATACAAATACAAAAATTCTCCTTCAGAAGTGATGTAAGTTTTCTTATATTAAAGAATTAAGACTAGCATGCAAAAAAAAAATAAAAAAAATGGATGCTCATTCGTCTGAAATTCTCATGTATACGAGGCTTTAAAGAAAAAAAATCATACAATCGGATTGTATGGGATATGGCCACCTTAAAGATGCCCATACACGATACTATCTGATCATACAAGCGCTGTAAAAATCTATTAGGACTAACCTTAACTATGTGTAATAGGACAAACCCAAACAATTCATTGCATTTGTATCCAATCAAGCAGGCCATCGCACAACTGTACATAGTTGATGGCAGAGCGAATTAAATTGTACAATCAGATTTAGTGTATGTTTAGCCATTACAGTCTGTACAATCCCTGTTAGAGCTACCAACAAGTATGTAGTGCAAAGGCCTGCCTGATTGTATATTAAGTCCACATAATAAATAGATTTACTAAAACTGGAGAGTACAGAATCTGGTGCAGCTCTGCATAGAAACCAATCGGCTTCCAGGCCATATTGAACAAGCTTAAATTAGTAACTGATTGGCTACCAGGCACAGCGGCCCCAGATTTTGCGCACTCCAGTTTTAGTAAATCAACCCCATAGTTTTATTGAATCTAAAATTGATTGTTTGATACACTACACAGTATTCTGATTGTACAATCTCTGAACAAATTCATCACAACTATATGTAATATGGGGTCATGCCTAGGGCTGCAACCAACGATTATTTTCATAATCGATTAGTTGGCCGATTATTGTTTTGAATAATCTGTTAATAACCGTTAAAAAAAAGGTAATTTTGCTGCATTTTTACATTTATTTATTTTTGGCCAATTTGTTGTTGGGCAGACTAAAAAACACAAATTGCCGCAAAAACACATTATTGCATGCTTTTCTGCAGCTTCTCTATTGAAGTATATTGAACCAAAAAAAAAAAAAAAATAGCACCGTTTTGCGTTTAAAAAAAAAAGTCCTTGCCCTTTCCAAATACGCAGCAGCTGAAAAAATCATGGATGTGAACGTGTCCCATAGAAACCATGTAAATGACCTGTGGTGTTTCAGCAAAAAACACGGAGGTGTGACCCAGGCCTGAGAGGTTTAGTAACATAATGGGGTTAAAAAAACTAAAATTAGTACAAAAAGAGCCAATAATCGCTACTGTAAGGGGTTCAATTTTTACTGTGGGCCAGTGAAAGTAATATTTACAGTAGCGATTTTCTCTTTTTGTACTATAAAGGGCTCATTTTAGTTTTTTTTAACCCCATTATGTTACTGATGGATTATGAAAATAGTAATCGATTAATTTCATAATCGATTAGTTGTCGATTAATCGATTAGTTTTTTCGGCCCTAGTCATGCCTAAGCAATCTATTCAATTAGTATCAAATCAGACTTGCACTACATACTTTATTTGATGGAAGATCTAAAGGAGATTGTACAATCGCATTGTTCAGTCCGCCTTGAAGCACATATTTGTGCTCGGCGTCTTTTAGAATAATTCCAGCTGCACCGATGCATTCCATTTTCCAAACACAGAACGTTGCAGTCCTGAAGGACTAACAGACTTTAATAAAAAAAATTTTTTTTTAAATGGTCTGTTTTAGGACCTCGTTGGCACCACCTAGAGGACACAAACGATAAAGTCCAGGAGCCAAGAAATATTAAAGTGGCTCTAAAAGCAGAAGGTATTTTTTTTTACTTTTTTTTTTTCTTTTTAATTAAGGTAAATCTTCTGTGTGCAGCTTCACAAATCTGGACCAAAGTAGTGCACGGAATACTTTGACGTTGCACAGATATGATCGTTACTCATTGGAAATCATGGGGTATGACTTGTCCTGCGATTTTGCAGTCCCAAGTCTCCCAAGTGTGAAAGGGGCTTTACGATCACTTAACCAAAATAATAAATTTCCAAACGATGTTGCAAATATTTCTCTACATGTACAATGTTTGTGTGTTTTTTGGGGGGGAGAGAACAGGTCGTGTGATCTCTGTAACAAGCTATGCCTGGAAAGTTTCTGTATTTTGTGCGGTTACTATTAGACAGGTCTCTCGGTTTCGGTACTGATATGAATTTTTTTTCTCTCAATTTTGGCTCAAAGTATTCTAGCCTGATGTTACTCTTCTGTTTTCTTCTAGTAATTTTTTAATGGTGTCGTAGCTTTGTCATCAATTTTAAATCATACCCTGCCAAGTCCTATTACACCAGGCCCCATTCTGTAGGATTTTATATGTGTATAATACCACACCAATAGGAAAAGAACAGGAATTTGCATAATTTAGTCACCACGTTGTCAAATCTAACCAAGGAACACATTTTCCTCTGTACTATGCAATGAAATGGCAAATAAAGCCGGCCATACACTGAGAGAGTTCATTCTGGCCAATTCATCAGGAACACCTGTCAGGTTTTTATCATTGTCTGTACCCCATTAGTCAGATTTACCTTTTTTGTCCAATTTACTGTTATTACTGAACTGATTTTGCCTTTTTAGTTTTCGGTGTTCTCTGCAATTATGGAAATGGGAGTACTGTTTACATTTGAGAGCCCTTGCTTTCCCAATAGCATTTTAATGTGGGATTATTTTTAACTCTTACACTCCACTCCCTTCCTGTACATTAACCACTTGCCCTCTGAAAGATTTACCTCCCCTTCATGACCAGGCCATTTTTTGCTTTTTGGCACTGCCTTAATTTATACCGACAATTGCGCGGTCATTTAATGCTTTATATAATTGAAGTTTTTTATATCCTTCGCCTCCCCCCCCCCCACAAATAGAGCTTTCTTTTGGTGGTATTTAAAGCGGAGTTCCGCCCCTTAAATTAAGTCAACAGCTACAAATACTATAGCTGCTGACTTTAACTATTAGGACACTTACCTGTCAAGGAATCCAGCAATGTCTGCGCCCCAGCTGATGTTTCAATCAGCTCTCAGGTGCTGCCGCCACCATTGCCTGTAAGGGAAACCAGCCGGTCCCCTACTGCGCATGCGTGAAGAGTGCTGCAGTTTCGGATTGGCCCGGAGGTGGGGGAAGGAGGAGGGGGGCTGAATTTCAGAGTGATTTTGCCACGTTTTTTTTTCCCCTTTACCCCTATATTTTTGTAGGAAAGGGGTGTGCATTCCCTCCACTCAGCTCCCAGATTACACTTGGCTCCCTATTCTATGCTGTGCAGTGTTTGACATCAGATACCTGCCTTCTGGAGCCCAGCGTTGCTGTGTAAAATGTGTGTTTAAGGAGTTTGTGCAGTAGAGATGGCTGCGAATAAACGGCTACAGTTTATGTAGATGAATTTGTTTAATCTCTGTGTATTACCTGAGGCTAGTCGCTTCACTGGCTTTATAACCACTTTTAATAGTTTAATCTTTTATCCTGGAATTTATCACCTCTTATTTGTGTGTTTTCAGTATAAATCTGTTAAAGATTTTGCAAACTCAAATGCAAAATCTTTATCTTGTATGGCTGCCCAGGATTGTATGCACATGGGTAGCAAATATTTTGATAAATTTGGAATGGATGTGTTGCTTACTGGGTTCTCTCTATTCCTTTCTGGGGCCTAGTATAAACTCTGGTTGCAGCCCTTGTTGGACATTGTATCCATGGAAAAAATCAGCTGGCTTACAAATAAGTGTAGTAGAGGAGACCCCCCAAAAAAAAGTCCTCCCCCCACCCCCCTAATTTTGTTTATTTTTTTTAACATTCAGCTGTCAGAGGAGAACCCTGCTGACAGCTGATGACTTATCGGTTAAGGATGCAGTGGCCATCTTCTCAGCCCACTCCTTAACCAGCTATTCACGGTTTGTTAAAAGAAAAGAAAATCACACGAAAACTGCATTCAAAAACGCAGGTTTTAAAATGCTCTGCAAAATGTGCCACAAAGAAGCATAAATGTGAACCTAGGGTGAGAGTTAATTCTCTTTCCACTACTGATTACTCACACCTAGCTTACCTCTTCTATATCCTACCTTCTTTCTCCTGTTAATCTTTACATTTTATTATCCTAGAAGATAATTGGCTCAGTGATTAACTGGTGCTGAAAGGTCTTTAAACAGTATATAAAAAAAAATCTGATTTACAAGGCATTTTCATTTGGACACACAACGCTCCCCCCCCCCCCCCATTTTAAAGGAGAAGTACAGCCAAAGCTTGTTTGGCTGTATTTCTCCTGTGGATCACAGGAGAGCAGTTCGTTTTGCACTCCTGTGACCTGTTTTCAGCAGGCTGGAGCATGCTATCTGCTGACATCAGAGGCAGACCATATGGTCGGGATCTGCCCACATACCTGGACCGGCACCCTGGCTCAACCTCTCAGCGAGCCGCTGAGAGCCTGATCTGGCCGCTCCCACCCCCTCCACAGCCCAGTGCTCTCGTGAGCGAGGGGGGGGTGGCAGAGGACTGAAGGGCCCTCTGCCCACGGAACCCTGAGAACCGAGCCATCAGTCCTGTTTTGATCGCTTGGTTATCAGTGTTGGAGCCGGCGGGGGACAGATGTGGCATCGGAAGTATGAATCTGCAAATAAAAACTGATTCCCATACAATTTTTTTTATTTTTATTTTTTTATGCCTCATACACGCCACTCGTTTTTCGTTCAACCTGCTGGCACCCTGCCAATGGACTCTCATACGCATGCCTACGTCAATAGGACCTGAGCTCCCAGCACCCACAAGCTTTATGATATTGTCCCAGGAAGTAATGAAAGACATTTCTCACTACATAAATTAGGTTAAAAAAATAAAAAGAATGCTGGAACATGCGGTTGGAGGGTTAATTAAGGTCCCGGGTCACTTTGGGTAATATCTTGGCATAACCTCTAAGAGCCTTTATTTATAAAGATTGTCACATTACTAATCCAATTAATCATCTGTGGACCTATATACTCTAATGTTGAAAGTAATTCGCGGTTCAGTTTTTATTTCAGATTTCATGTTTTAAAACCTTGTTGTCCATTTCACAGTTTATTTTTAAATTGTAATTCAAGGTACACCCCTGACATGTGATTCTTTAATACAGAATATAAAAAAAAAATCTCATCAGATTGGAGAATACAGAGTCAGGGGGACAGGTCTTTGCTCTGACACTTTTGTGCATCTGGAGCTACTGTAAAAAAAGAAGAAAAAAAAAAATTATAATGTGCATCTCATAAAATTATAATATCAGTTTATTTATTTCAGTAATTCAATTAAAGTGAAACTCATATATTTATATAGATGTGTTACACAGAGTGATATGTTTCAAGCATTTCTTTTAATTTTGATGATTATGGCTTACAGCTAGTGAAAACCCAAAATTCAGTATTTTAGAAAATGTGAAATATTCCATAAGACTAATAAAAAATAAATACAAATTTAATACAGAAATGTTGGCTTGGGGTCCATGCACACTGGAGCTGATAAACTGCAGTTTATTGGAGTTTGGGCGTTTTAAAAAAAAAAAAAAAACATAAACTCCACTCTGTTAGCCTGTGTGTTCATGCACACGTGGACGTTCTTCAGCTTTAATGAGCAGTGGAGTTTATGGGCTTTTTTCTGAACGCCTAAAAATTGCGTTCAAAGTGCCGTTTTTTTGCCTCAAACACTAAACGCTCAAACGTGGCTCGCCAGCATTTTTTTGGCGTTTTTGATCCATTTAAAAAAATAAAACTTTGAAAGACTCCCTGCAAAGCTACTGGCGTTTTTATAACATTATTTTAGCGTCCAGTGTGCCTGGAGCCTTACTAAAAAGTATCTCCAATGTATAGTATAGAGGTCGACCGATATGGGTTTTTCTCTGGCCGATGCCGATATTTATAAATTGGGGCGGCCGATTTATGATGCCGACTTTTTGTGGCCGATATTTTAGGCAGATTTTAAAAAGGGGGGGGAGACAAACGTCACCCACTCCACTCCTTCCTGCTTACTCCTGTCACTCTAGCACACACTTGATGTCCTCAGTACAGATGGCACTGATTGGCAGCAGGTGGCACTGATTGGCGGTGGCACTGATTGGTGGTGGCACTGGATGGCAGTGGTTGGCACTGGCTGGGGGCACTGACAGATGGGATATGAGCAGTCCGTCCGTCCTCCCATATCCGCTGATGAAGTCCCGCCCATAGGGACGTAACGTTCGGATGGGAAGGACGTGAAGCCACCCGCAGCCATCACCATCCATTGATTGTTTTGTGTTTTATCACGCTGTTAGATCCTGGCACTGGAGTTGGTGCCTTGACCATGTAAGTGTGCATTTTATTGATTTAATAAATCATTGTATTCCGCGGAGACACGCTATGGTCTGCTTTTTATTGCATGTTTGATGCCATGTTGGAGCCCACCTGTGTACCTGTTTGAGCTTATCCATCTACTAGCTGGTGTCAGCAACCGTATGTCCTGGAATTTGTACCCGTAAGGGAAAGTTGTTGTGACCCTTCATAATCAAAGGGTCCAATCTGGGAGGTGAGCGGCCAATCTTACTTTCAGTGGAGGTCTCTCACTGTGTGTCATCACTCATCTGCATGCTTAGAACCTGTTTTACCATCACTGAAGATCACTGGGATCATTCATTCATTGTTTTATTTATAGGACTTGTATACTGACGCCTTAAGCAGGGCTTGACAAATTTGCTCGGAATCTAGGAGCCAGCTAAAAAAGTTAGGAGCCAGGAACGCGCCCCCGTTCCGCTGAGCTCGCATGCAGAAGTGACCGCATACGTGAGTAGTGCCCGCATATGAAAGCGGTGTTCAAACCACACATGTGAGATATCGCCGTGATTGGTAGAGCGAGAGCAATAATTCTAGACCTCTGTAACTCAAAACATGCAACCTGTAGAATTATTTTAAACGTCACCTATGGAGATTTTAAAGGGTAAAAGTTTGTAGCCATTCCACGAGCGGACGCAATTTTGAAGCGTGACATGTTGAGTATCAATTTACTCGGTGTAACATCTTTCACAATATAAAAAAAAAAAAAATTGGGCTAACTTTACTGTTGTCTTAATTTTTAATTTAAAAGTGTATTTTTTCCCAAAAAAGTGCTCTTGTAAGACCGCTGCGCAAATACGGTGTGACAAAGTATTGCAACGACCACCATTTTATTCTCTAGGGTGTTGGAATAAAAAAATATATATAATGTTTTGGGTTTCTAAGTAATTTATTAGCAAAACTTGTTTTTAGCTTGTAAACACCAAATCTTGAGGCTTGGTCTTTAAGTGGTAAAGTGATATTTTAATAGAAAAAAGCTGAGAATTTACAAACTACCGTAATACTTGCCTACCCTGTGCTCCATTAGCATTGCTGGTTGTCTTGTCATACCAATGGCCACCACAAGAGGGTGCCAGATTCCAGAAGGAAACATAGGACTGCAGAAGGCCTCAAAGGCGCGGCCCAACGCGATCGCCGGGGGGGTGCGCACGGAGATGGGATACCCCATCTGTGCCGCGCCACGTCGCTAATTCTAGTCGCAAATGCGACCTGGCGCCCAGGGGTTTGTCGAACCCTGGCCTTAAGACATGCTTATGCACTTTTCAGCCCTTGGGGAAAAAAAACCCACACCATAATCCCCCTCCCACCAAATGATTTGGACCAGTGCCCAAAGCAAGGTCCATAAAGACATTACTGAGCAAGTTTGGGGTGGAGGAACTTTACTGACTGGTCCTGACCTCAACCCGATAGAACACCTTTGGGATAAATTGGAGCACAGACTGTGAGTCAGGCCTTCTCGTCCACATCAGTGCCTGACTTCACAAATGTGCTTCTGGAAGAATGGTCAAATATTCCTATAGTCACTCCTAAACCTTGTGGACAGCCTTCCTGGAAGAGTTGAAGCTGTTATAGCTGCAAAGGGTGGGCCAACTCAGTATTGAACCCTACGGACTAAGACTGGGATGCCATTAAAGTTCATGTGCGTGTAAAGCGGGTGTCCCAATACTTTTGGAGAGAGATGTTATACTGATACTAGTATCGGTACTTGTGCAAATGCTCCGATACCTGTTGTATCGGACCAGGCGTCCTCAAGCTCAGCAGGGGGGGCCGGGCGGCCTCACAGGTGATTGGTGTGGGGGAGTTACAAGCACCGATCTCCCTGTATAGCTTTTCTGACAGCCTCTTCTCCTTCTCCTCCCTCCTGCGGCTGTCAGCTGCTTTTATTGAAAGCTATACAGGCAGATCGGTGCTTTTAACTGCCCCCACCACCGCACCGAACACCCTGACTGTCTCTCCACCCTCTGTCTCTCCGGCGTCCCCCCCCCCCCCCCCCCCCAATATCACCCCAGACCTCTCAGGATGGAGAGCGGAGGAAGGAGTCGGTGATCACTGACTGTCCCTGTCCATTCATAACTGAGCTTTGTAATCTGCGTTTACGATGTCACAGTTTATGAATGGAGAGGAGCCTCTGTCTCCTGTCCATTTTCAGTGCAGCTGAGGCTGCAGAGTAAAGGAATGGGGAATCTGTGTCCTCAGTCCCGTTCCCTGACTCAAAGGGGAGATGGCAGGGGTCTGTTTTAGACCCCTGATATCTCACCAAAGCCCCCCAACAGAGCTGATAAAACAAAAATAAAAGAATTGTAATTAACTAAAGGTTAAATTGTAAAAAAAAGATAGCTAGATAAGGCGTTGACTGTCAGAAGGTGTGTGTGTGTGTGTGTGTGTGTGTGTGTGTGTGTGTGTGTGTGTGTGTGTGTGTGTGTGTGATGTAGGGCTGGGCGATTTTCCCCCCAAAAAAATCTGCTTTTTTTTTTTTTTTTAATATATAAAAAACTCGATATTCGATTTTTTATTTTTTTTTATTATATTAATTAAAGTGCATCAACAAACAAAATTGCAAAGGCAAACCCTTTCTCTAACTGTAAAGTCAGTGTGCAACAAACACACAATATATTCCAGCGCTCATGGAACATACATTATTAACTATTGAAAACTCTTGAAACTCTGTGTGTGATTCCTTCTGTCCCAGCCTTGCTGCGATCCTGGCTCTGCATCCTTTTGTGTTGGAGGGCCCTCCACACACTGGTCTGCCTGTTGTCCATCATTCAAGGTACTGTGCTCACACGGAGATCATGCCACAGGCTTTGCTTTGACTTTTTTAACCCCTCCTTGCTCCACGGATGTCACTGCAAGTTTAACAAGTTTGTCACCACTGGCAACTGGAGAGTTAAGATTCATTTGCCCTCTGCACATTTGGGATTGGATCCCTCTCTTTATTGTGATAAATGGACTAAGCTTTTTTATCAATTCAAGAGTTTTCAATAGTTAATAATGTATGTTCCATGAGCGCTGGATTATATTGTGTGCATGTTGTGTATTTTGTACTTCTGGGTATGGATTTTTTTCTTGCTGCGCTGGATCCTGTTTTTTCCCCCTTTTGGATACTTTGTACTTCCCAAAATATTTGGGATTTTTTTCTTATTATTATCATCCATTATATTATTTTTTTCTTTATCCACCAATTTAGCGCTTGTGACCTTTTTGTTGTTTTTTGCAGTGTGCAACAAAGATTGTTAAACATCCAAATTATTAATACTGTATTTGGATTTAGCTAATAAAACAACAAAAAATCCTGAGGTTACTCTTAGGCCCCTTTCACACGGGCGGACCGTATGTCCGTTTTTCACCCATCCGTTTTCGGATGAAAAAATGGACATGCATGTATCCCTATGGGACAGCGGATGTCAGCGGATGAACATCCGCTGACACCCGATCTCACCCGTGTCCGCTACGCTCTGTTTTTCAGGATAGAAAAATTTCTATTTTTTCTATCCGTCTGCAGAGCGGATCGGATGAACACGGACAGACGGTCCGTGTTCATCCGATCCCCCATAGGGGAGAGCGGAGATCTGACAGGGCGGTCCCTGCACAGTGTGCGGGGACCGCCCAGTCATCAGCCGGCTCAGCGGGGATCAACAGAGCGATCCCCGCTGAGCAAGCGGAGGTTCACGGGGCGGATCATGACTGATCCGTCCCGTGTGAAAGAAGCCTTAGTTGAATTGAACTGTCCATGCCTCACTGTGCCCGTACCTGATGCAGATTTTCATGGTATACGGATTTTACTGCTACACCGGTGGCCATTCCAGTATTCAAACGCCGCGCCTCCTCCTCGTCTGTGATAGGCGGAACACTCAATTTCCCAGCATTCAGTGTTCCGCCTATCATGGTCATCCTCATAACACAGACGAGGATGAGAGGATGTCCGTGATAGGCTGAATACTGCCTGCTGTGAAATTGAGTGTTCCGCCTATCACAGACGACGAGGACTCAGGAGGTGCGGCTTTTGAACACTGCAATGGCCGCCGTCTGTCTGCATGACACGCTGATCAGGTAGGCAGACGGCGGCTGCAGCGAGTAGATGTAATTGGGGTAACGCTGCCCAGTGCCATTCCGGATACGCCCCCTGCAGTCCTGCTACGGAAACTTTGAAGGAAAAAAAAAATCTAAAAACTATTTTCTTCAAAACTGAATCGATTTGAGCTCAAAACTCGATTCAAGATTAAAATCGATTTTTTTTCCCAGCCCTAGTGTGATGTATGTGTATATATATTTTAGGCACAGTTTACCCTCTATTTTCAGGGTAAAAAAGTGAGTGTTATATGCCAATAAATACAGTGTGTGTGTGTGTGTGTGTGTGTGTGTGTGTGTGTGTGTGTGTATATAATATATATATATAATTAAACTTCTGACAGTCAACGCCTTATCAGTGCTGCATGTTGGTGCCACTGTCACACAACATAGTGAATTGATTTTTTTTTTTTTTTTTTTTTTCTCTCCTCCAGTGTTTTGGAGCTTCAAGCTACAACACGCTGAGGTGTGAATGGGGACCTAAAAGTGGTATCGGATGTATGAATGACTTATATATTTTTTTATATTTTTTGGGGATACACATGAGAGATCAGCTAATTGACTTAATGTGGTGGTGTTTTAAATACTTTATCAGAGGCTAGGCTGATGTACTATACATGCGTATCCTTGTAAAGTGCTAATCCTAATAGGTTAGATTTTATTTTAATCCTGACAGACCTGGGATAGATGAGTATTTGGATGAACTTGGCAATGACATCTATGCTATGTAGTAGTAGCGTATAAGAATTTGGAATTTAGGTTGGGTCTTTTTTTGTTTTTAATTTATACAGATTAAACGGTTTTCTATAGCCAAAGGAAACCAGTGCTCAAATACCTACAGAAGCCACCATTGCAAACCTCTGCTTCAGGCTGGTAATACAGATCTAATGGCTTCCATACTGAGATAAGTAGGCAGATGAGGATTTCATTGGCTACATATGTATTCTAGGTCAGTGACTTTGACGAGTTTTGATAGGTAGCCAGATACCAGCAGATGGGAAGTTCAAATTTCCTTTTAACGGTTCTAACCTGACATTATCTGCTACCAATCCAACCAGCAGACTAAACAACCCTAGTACTTGTCTGATTTCTTAGTTATAGAATCACAGCACTGGTCTAACTGATCTTTTTCATTTTAAATGGCACATATATGATCTTTTTCTGTGCGTTTTAATATAGCTAGCTACTTGGGTCGCTGAGACCCTTGCAGTATGGTTGGTTGTCCGTGTTCTTCTGCAAAGTATAGCAGGTTATATCAGCTGTCAGTGCGATGATCTGACTATAGAGACTTTTTTTTATTTTTTTTGGGCAATTGAGAAATTGCTGTTACATAATCCTGAGGTTTCCTGAAGGCGCTTAAACTCTTGCCTAATCTCTGTTGCTCTACAACTTCAAAGTTGTCTTTATTTTCCCAGCATCTCTAATGGAAGCTATGTCAGTGTTGGTTTACATCTATAGACTTAACCCCCTGTTGAGTTGGATCAGAACAGTGACATCTGTGTCCGTTCTGTTGTGATGGAGTTAAAAGGGACCCATGTAATATTTTTAAGCAGTCAGATGTGAACAGAAGTGCCTTCACCTGTATCCACCCACACCTGAAAAAGCAGACCTGGGCACAAACATGGTGTTTGGTTAGATGAACCTCATTGGACCTAGATGTAAAAGGATGCACTGCATCGTTCATCTGCCTTCCCATAGATTTTGAACAGTCATGCTCAAATTACAGAAAATGTTGATTCTGGTTCCCATAGAAAGGTGTTCGGACACAGTGTTTTGCAGTTTGTTGATATGGGGCTGCAGACTGGTCAAGGTGCCCATGCTGTAGCCAGAAGTGCCTACAATGGGCATGTGAGCATCAGAACTGGACCACTGAGCAATCGAAAGGTGTTTTTTAAGGTATTGACTTGACCTCCAAATTTCACCCGATCTCAATCCAATTGAGCATCTATGGGATGTGTCTGATCCATGGACTTGGAGTACTTCCACTTTTGATAAGAAAAAGACATTTCCCTCTGGGTGATGTACATTGAAGGGATTTTAACAAACTGTTACAGCCAGATTCTTACTTTTTGTGTTTTTGTTCTGAAGAAAAAGTGTTGTGTCCATACCGAGTGAACCTGTAGGGGAGTGATTTTATAATTAATCAGCTGCTACACCTGCAGAGCTCTAATGAGGAACCTTGTAAGGTCTGCATCCCTTTTTATACAGGATTTCCCTTTGGGAGTATCTCACCAAATATGACATTTTATTTGCAGGGGATGCTCAGAATCTGACTTGTATCTTAGTGTAGACTTCTGGGAAAATCAGTGAGCCAATCGCACAAGCAGGATATGACATATCTGGGGGGTGTTCTGTTCACCATCTGTGTACAGAACGCCTCCAGGTAGCCATATTGCATTTTACGGAAATATGCAGATTGAAAAAGGTAATTTTTAATGACATTCAATTACAATATGACTTGTGTCGCAATTATAAACGCTATATTTTTATTTATTTACTAATTACCCTTTAAAAGATCTGCTACTGATGGCTGACACCACAGCATACCTTCGGATATCTAATGAAGTCCATGCCTTGACAAGTCGAGGACGTTTTGGTGGCAAAAGCGAGGCCTACTCAATATTGGGTGGGTGGTCTTAATGTTATGGCTGATTTGGTTTTTCTCTTACACACTTATAATCTATTGACTTTGTTAAGAATTGGGATGAATTTGACAGACTGGCGAAGGGGGTAGAGGGATATACTGGGCAATCCTTTGGGAAGGAGTGCAATTGTAAAAAGGTTGAAGATCCCTTGTTTAGCATATGTTGATGAACAGATGATTTTTCTTGCAAGTATTAAACATACCATTGCTGGCCAGAGGTCCCCACAAAGACTGGCCTTCTCAGAGACTTCCTCTGGCTCTATTTTGTCTCATGTTAACATGCAATAGCATTCTTGGTAGGTTTGAATACCTGGAGCCATTGTATTTGTATATGGGCTTTTGGAAATGGGCAGTTTTTCAATGTGTGGAAAGGTTCTTAAGAACAGTAATTTGAATAATGTGGATGTAAACCCGATTCATAAAATTTGAGCTGGGCACATATATTCGTAGTGTTTTCTTATGCATCTCCAAAGCACTGAGTCCCGTGTGTTTCTTCTGTCCCGTAGCTCTGTTATCGGCCTGATGACTTCTGACAAGTTCTCAGACACAGGAGATAGAAGCAGCCCGAAATTTGTCCTGGGAGGTTTCTAATAGATTAGCACAGAGCTTGACTTGTCAGAGCAGAGCTCTCCACATTACTTCTTTCCTTTGCCAATGAGGAGAGAGGGTGTGTGCCTTTCCTCCAATCAGCTGTCTTGGCTGTATGCCAATAATCCACTGCCAGTGCTGAATAGGAAGAGAAAATCTGTACCACAATGTGCACTTTCTAAAGGATATATGCAGATGAAGATAGCAGATATACATGTAAAACACATGTAGGGAGTTTTGTTTAATCTCTGTGTATCATCTGAGGCTGTTCACTTCACTGGGTATATGTGAGGGTTTACATCCACTTTTAATTTGCTATTAAATCTTCTCAAGCAATTTTAACTTTCATTTATGGTGGTCCAGCAATTTTGTTTTATGCCACAGCGTGTCCTATTCTGCTGAGGTTTCGTTGCTTTTTTATCATATTGCGACTGACAGTTTATTTACCCACTTTACAAATATGCTGTAAATATATTCTTGGATGCACTTGTGTGTGTGTGTGTGTGTGTGTGTTAAATTGACTATTATATCTTTAACTTTTTGTCTTTCTTTTTTTGTAGGAGCAGTCTCCCAGATTCCTGTGGAAAGGTAATAATGTCTTCCTTCAGCATTTAGTGTAAATTTTTAGCTGTCCTTATCGGTGAGTATGTGTCAATTACCATAGAGAAGCTGACCTGTCACACGATTACTTCTGTCCAAAAAATTATTGCTTGTCATACCCAACTACTAGATTTTCAGTAGTATGCAGTCCTTAACCACTTCAGCCCCAGAAGAATTTACCCCCTTCCTGACCAGGCCATTTTTTGCAATACGGCACTGCGACACTTTGACAATTGGACAAAAGCGCGGTTGTGCGATGCTGTACCCAAACAAAACGTTTTTGTTTTTTGTTTTTTTGCATGATAAACAAAAAGACAGACCAATTTAGAGAAAAACTAAATCCTTTAACTTTTTGCTGTAATGAATATCGTCAATTTTTTTTTTAAAACAAATTTCTTCCTCAGTTTAGGCCGATATATATTCTTATACATATTTTTGGTAACCAAAATTGCAATAAGCGTATATTGAGATTTGGTTTGCGCAAAAGTTATAGCGTCTACAAAGTAGGGGATAGATTTATGGCAAGCGGCGCTTACGTGACCGTCCGTCTGTTTCTCTCCTCTCCTTCTGGCTGACGTCAGCGGGGGATTCTCAGCCCCTCCCACTGTAGCAGTCAGACCCAGAGAGGAGAGCGGCGGCGGTCATGTGAGCGCCGCTATAAAAAAGGGTGTACCGTGGGTTATTTAAAAAAAAAACTCATACACTGGCCACATTTTATTTTTTAACAGAAGAGATTGTAGGCATAAGACACAGTTTTTTAAATGATGGCAATCACTGGCTGTTGTAAACTTGACTTGGTTTAAAACCTATTTCCATAGAAACCGATATAAAGGGCAGTGTTTCAGTTGATCCCTTTAATTGCTTCTACCAAAGTTCAGATTTAAGCCCCATACACACCATCAGATTTTCTGCAGATTTGTCTTCAGATTTAACAAAACCATATAATATGAGGTCAAACCTTAAGCCCTGGTTCACACTGGTGTGATTTGACATGTCAAATCGGCTAAATTTGCCGCAAATTGCGGGCAATGGCACCGATTACAAAAAGTCGTTTCTGTACTACTTTTTTTGCGATTTCAGCCGCGATTTACATTGACATCTGTTTCAGATGTCTTTGAAATCGGGACTGCCAGCGGGAGTGAAATTGTGCGAGTTCAGCTGAACTCGCAGGCTTCACTCCCGCAGCCCCAGTGTGAACGTGGGCCAAGAGTTTCAATTTGTATGCAATCAGGCAGGCCCTTACACTACATAGTTTTGGTAAATCTGCAGAAAAACTGATGGTGTGTATGGGGCTTTAGCCCTGCCATTCAGGTCAGCAAATGTCAGAATCTTTCAGCCTCTGGAATTTTACAGTTCAAAATGTTTTTTCTTAAAGTGGATGTAAACCCTCACATATACCCAGTGAACACAACAGCCTCAGATGATACACAGAGATGAAACAAATCTCCCTATATAAGTTTTACATGTATATCTGCTGTCTTCAGCTTTATATACGGTTTAGAAAGTGCACTTCCTGTTAGAATTTTCTCTTCTTGATTCACCTGTGTGGATTCTTGCCATACACTGTAAGACAGCTGATTGGAGGAAAGGCACACACCCCCTTTCCACATAGGCAGAAAAAGGAAGAAACAATGCAGAACTGTGCTGTGAATAGACCAGCTCTCTGCTAATCTATAGCACCCACCTGACACAAAATTCAGCCTAGTTTTATTACAGTTGATGGGAGAACTTGTCAGACATTATCCTGCTGATAACAGAACAGAGCAGGAGAAAGACACAGGACTTGGTGCTTTGAAGAGAGATAAGAAAACACTGCAGATGGATGTGACCAGCTCAAATTTCATGACTAGGGTTTACATCCACTTTAAGAGACGGGGGTCTGAGCATGCACATCTAGAAGAATGTTTTCTTTGCTAGGGGTTGAGTTCTGTGTTTTCAGGTAGGGAAAAATATGTAGCAGGATACATATTGGCCTAAACAAATGAAGAAATTTTGAGGTCTTCAATTTTTTTTTATTGGATATGTTTCTATAGCAGAAAGTAAAAACATATTGTTTGTGTTTTCAAAATTGTCGTTTTTTTTTTTTTTTTTGGTTATACTGGAAAGAAGAACCCACATAAGATAAAATACCACCAGAGAGAGCTCCTATTAGTGTGTGTGGGGGGGGGGGGGACATTTTATTTGGGTGCAGCACCGCACGACGGCACAATTTGTCAGTTGAAGTAACGCAGTGCCATATTGCAAAAAATGGCCTGGTCATGAAGGGGGGTAAATCTTCTGGAAGGCAAGTGGGTTAACACGCTTATCTGAGATTTGTATTAATCAGTTTTACATATACTTTAGTTTGTAGTATGGTGGTACTAAGCCCCCTGTTGTACAATACAGGGCTCTTTAAAGCGGAACGTAAAGTCTTGTTCCTTATTTTTAAATATGGTACCCCGTGCAGGTCATAATGTACTAGTGTGCACTGCATACCAGTACATTATGACAGACTTGCCTGCAGACGGAGCCCTCCAGCGCTGCGCTGTCACGGCTCTCAATGGTCTCCGGCGGCTTCCATCTTCGCCCAGGTTCCCGATCTTCATTCTCTTGAATGGCCAAGCTGCAGGTGATGTCACTCCATGCATGCGTACGGGAATCGCATTGCTGCGGTTGGGGGCGGCGGACCATACAAAACAAATTTGTCGTCCTTTTTTCTCCACAAATAGTTTTCTTTTGGTGGTATTTGATCACCTATGCGGTTATTTTTTGCGCTATAAGCAAAAAAGGAGTGACAGTTTTGAATAAAAAGCTAAATTTTTTGCTATAATAAATATCCCCAAAAAATATATATAAAAAAAAAAAAATGTCCTCAGTTTAGGCCGATACGTATTTTTCTACATATTTTTTGGGGGGAAAATCGCAATAATTGTTGTTTGGTATGCGCAAAAGTTATAGCATCTACAAAATAGGGGATAGACTTATGGCATTTTTTTAAATTCTTTTTTTACTAGTAATGGCGGCGATCTGCGATTTTTATCGGGACTGCGACATTATAGCAGACACCTTTGACACTATTTTGGGACCATTGTCATTTATACAGCGATCAGTGCTATAAATAGCCACTGATTACTGTACAAATGACACTGGCAGGGAAGGGGTTAAACACTAGGGGGCAATCAAGGGTTTAAGTGTGTCCTAGGGAGTGTTTCTAACTGTGGGGAGATGGGCTACTACTGACACGACAGTGATCACTGCTCCCGAACACTGGTAGCAGTAGATCCCGGATATGTCACTAGGCAGAACAGGAAAATGCCTTGTTTACATAGGCATCTCCCCGTTCTGCCTCTCCTCACCGCAATCGCGGGCTGCCGGCGAACATCGAGTTTGCGGGACCCGCAAGCTCACTCCCGAGGCACGGGATGTACAGGTACGCCCATTTTCCCGCCCCTGCCATTCTGCCGACGTATATCGGCGTGCGGCGGTCAGGAAGCGGTTAAAATCCTAGTGGAGTTTTGTGACCACATAAAGCCACCTTGTGAAATATACACAATTTCCTGAACTAGACGATGCATTTTCTGATCTCGCTTTCCTTCGCATCCAGACACGTGCAGTATTACAAATCCCAAACACCACCACCCTCTATTTTACTGCTTTCTTGTGGTTTATTATAGTATGTATGAATAGAGACTTTAAAGTGAGTATAAATGTTTAATGAGAATATCCTGGCAAAACCATTCAATTATTAGGTGCAAACATACTTGGATCCTTTTTATTTGGTTTTCAAGAAGTGGAGTGTTTAGAATGGCTGTCTAAACAAGAATTATTCTACAGATTCTAATAGCAGGGATTTTTAGGTCTCTAAATCTAACCAATTAATTTGGTCTGTCTATGAAACAAGAAGGGCTGTATGCAAATGTACTGGTTTGATTTCAGAGTTAGATTATGGGGGTTGGGATTCCCTTTTCTTTGGACATGGCCATATATAAAATCTACACTCTTATAACATACCTAGGCTAAATACCAACTATTGCAATCTTTTAAAAAAAGAATTTACTTTACCTAAACTGACCACATAACACAATATGGGCAATATAAAGAGAAACCTTTCTAAAGCTGGCCATACCATGAAAATAGTCGTGGAGAAAGTTTTGTCAGAACATTCTTTCTTGCCTTCTTAGAATACATAAATTTCGCTCAAAAGCCCTTAAAATTTTGTCTAGGCCTGCTATTTGAATGGAATCCCATTAATATTAAACAACTTGTGTTAGAATATGTATGACTTTCCTGAATGAAAACCACATTCTTAGAAATATTTTTTCCAAAACGACAATTTTGAAAAAATAAATCTTCAATTTAGGCCAATTTGCATTCTGCTACATATTTTTGATTAAAAAAATTGTAATTGGCAAATATTGGTTTGCGCAAAAGTTTTTCTGTCTACAAAGTAGGATAGGTTTATGGCATTTTTATTTTTACTAGTAATAGCGGCCATCTTCTTCTTTTTTTTTTTTTTGGTAGGATTGCGGCAGACAAATCTGGAACTTTTTGGGGGTTAATGACACCAATACAGTGATCAGTGCTAAAAAAAAAAGCACTTTCGCTGTACTGATGAGGCTGGGAAGGGGTTAACATCAGGGGCAATCAAAGGGTTAAGTGTGTTCCCCGGGTGTGCTTTCTTACTGTGTGGGGGATGGACTTGACTGCAGGAAGAGACAACTGTGCTCCTGATTAGCACTGTACAGGTATTTTTCTGTAGCTGCTGACTTTTAAAAATCAGGTACTTGTCGGTGTCTGGGTTCCTGCAGTCTTCCTGCAGCACTTTGTGAATAGTCCTGCAGCCTTCTGGGACATGTGATGGGGGTGGGGCAAGGGACATCATCCTCGCCTAAGCGAGATTTGAGGAAGTGGGAGCAGGTACCAATAAAAATAACCCCCCCCATCCCCAAAAAACAAACTACCAGAACTTCTAGTTCTATATTTTGAGCTTAAAGCCAGCCATAAATGGATTGAATGCCGGCCAAGATTTGATTAATCTATGGGCAGGCTGGTTGTACGGAAGTCGATCTATCGATTTGACTTTGCATAACCAGGCAGTTGGATTTTGTGCATGCGATCACTGTCGGCGACTATGGCTGCTAGCAGTGTTCTGCCAGCAAGGAAGGCTCCCTGCTGGCAGAACACAACACCGCTGCAGGAGGGATTCCCCCATCAACACCAACTGTTGATGGGGGAATCAAACTATTTTCTTTTCTTCCACCCGTGGTGGAAGGAAAGAATTAGAATTGAATAATCCTATGGTTTCTTTCAGTTGGAGGCATATATCAAAATTATAGCACATCCAAAGGTAGGATAGCTAATGTTGTTTGTTAATCTGAGTTCTTCCTTATATCTCCATTGATTAATGAAGCTGTTCCTGCTTTCATAGTTACATAGTTACATAGTTAGTCAGGTTGAAAAAAGACACAAGTCCATCCAGTTCAACCGTAAAAAAAATAAATAAAGTAAACATATATCGTACAATCCCATATACCCAATTCTATACCCACAGTTGATCCAGAGGAAGGCAAAAAAAAACCAGAAGAGCATGATCCAATTTGCTACAGCAGGGGAAAAAATTCCTTCCTGATCCCCCGAGAGGCAATCGGATATTCCCTGGATCAACTTTACCTATAAATGTCAGTACCCAGTTATATTATGTACATTTAAGAAAGAATCCAGGCCCTTCTTAAAGCAATCTACTGAGCTGGCCAGAACCACCTCTGCAGGGAGTCTATTCCACATTTTCACAGCTCTTACTGTGAAAAAACCTTTCCGTATTTGGAGGTGAAATCTCTTTTCCTCTAGACGCAAAGAGTGCCCCCTTGTCCTTTGTGTTGACCGTAAAGTGAATAACTGAACACCAAGTTCACTATATGGACCCCTTATGTATTTGTACATGTTGATCATATCCCCCCTTAATCTCCTCTTCTCAAGAGAGAATAAATTCAGTTCCTCTAATCTCTCCTCATAGCTGAGCTCCTCCATGCCTCTTATCAGTTTGGTTGCCCTTCTCTGCACTTTCTCCAGTTCCCCAATATCCTTTTTGAGAACTGGGGCCCAAAACTGAACTGCATATTCCAGATGAGGTCTTACTAATGATTTGAACAGGGGCAAAATGATATCTCTCTCTCTCTGGAGACCATACCTCTCAATACAAGAAAGGACTTTGCTCGCTTTGGAAACCGCAGCTTGGCATTGCATGCCATTATTGAGCTTATGATCTACCAAAACCCCCAGATCCTTCTCCACTACGGATCCCCCCAGTTGTACTCCCCCTAATATGTATGATGCATTCATATTCTTAGCCCCCAAGTGCATAACTTTACATTTATCAACATTAAACCTCATCTGCCACATAGTCGCCCAATTAGACAGAGCATTGAGGTCGGCTTGTAAATTGGCGACATCCTGTAAGGACGTTATTCCACTGCATAGCTTGGTGTCATCTGCAAAGACAGAAATGTTACTTTTGATCTCAGACCCAATATCATTTATAAACATATTAAAAAGTAAGGGTCCCAGCACTGAACCTTGGGGTACAGCACTGATAACCTTGGACCATTCAGAGTAAGAATCATTAACCACTACTCTCTGAATTCTGTCTTTTAGCCAGTTTTCTATCCATTTACAAACTGATATTTCCAATCCTGTAGACTTTACCTTGCACATGAGCCGTTGTGGGGAACTGTATCAAACGCTTTTGCAAAATCCAAGTATACCACGTCCACAGCCACGCCTCTGTCCAAGGTCTTACTTACCTCTTCATAAAAAGAAATCAGGTTTGTTTGACAACTTCTGTCTTTCATGAATCCATGCTGTTTGTTGCTTAAATAGTTTTTTTCCAGCAAGAACTCATCTATGTGGTCTTTTATTAATCTCTCCAGTATTTTCCCAACTATAGAAGTTAAACTAACAGGTCTATAGTTACTTGGTAAAGACTTAATTCCCTCTTTAAATATAGGCACCACATTGGCCCTGCGCCAATCCAGTGGTACTATTCCTGTCATTGAGTCCCTAAAAATTAAATACAATGGCTTTGAAATTACAGATCTCAATTCTTTTAGGATCCGTGGGTGTATGCCATCTGGTCCAGGTGCTTTATCCACCTTTATTCCATCTAAATATTTCTGGACCATATCACTTTTGAGCCATTGTGGATTTGGGGCTGTGTCACTACCACCCCCATTTTGGACATGAACTCCCCCATGCTCCTTTGTATACACAGAACTGAAGAAAGTATTTAATAAATTAGCCTTCTCTTTGTCCCCAGTCACCCACTCTAGATTATTTTGTAAAGGGCCTACATGCTCAGACTTGACCTTTTTACTATTAATATATTTGAAGAATTTTTTGGGGTTTGTCCTACTATCTTTTGCAATCTGTCGTTCATTTTGAATTTTTGCATCCTTGATTTCCTTTTTACATATCCTGTTATATTCTTTGTTACATTTAAATGACACTAGTGTTCCCTCATTTTTATATTTTTTAAAAGCTCTTTTCTTATAGTTTATAGCTTTTTTAACTTTGTCAGTGAGCCACATAGGTTTTATTTTTAGCCTTTTAAACTTATTGCCCATGGGAATATACTTTGCAGTGAGTTCACAAACAGTCTTTTTGAAGAATTCCCATTTCTGTTCTGTGCCCATTGATGCCAATATTCCTTCCCAGTCTAAGTCCTGGAGAGCAGCACTCATCCTTGGAAAATTTGCTCTCTTGAAATTAAGTGTTTTTATCTTTCCTGTATGTGATTTTTGCTTACAACTAACATCAAATGAAATCATGTTATGGTCACTGCTACCCAGGTGTTCCTTTATCTGAACATTAGTAATACGCTCTGCATGGTTTGAGATTACCAGGTCCAACAGAGCATCATTCCTAGTTGGGGCCTCAATAAACTGGACCATAAAATTGTCCTGCAATAGGTTTATAAATTTTTGCCCTTTAACTGTCCCAGCAGTTCCATTACTCCAGTCAATTTCTGGGTAGTTAAAATCCCCCATTATTATCACCGTCCCAGCCCTTGCAGCCCTTTCCATCTGTGCAAGGAGCTGAGTCTCTAACTCCTCATTAACATTGGGTGGTCTATAACAAACTCCAATGATTAGCTTTGAACTACGCACATCTGTATGCAGTTCCACCCATAATGCTTCAGACTCATCACACTCTCCATCCACCAGGTCCTCTTTCACACTCGCTTTGAGATCACTTCTCACATAGAGACAGACCCCTCCACCCTTCCTTTTTACCCCGTCTTTCCCTTTACTGGAGGTGGGGGCAGAGCCAAGCATGCCTTCCAGCAAAAGTTAACATTTGTATAGAACTTGATTTACCAATATCTGAGTCTTATGCAGTGTATACTGATGGTAACACCTTCTGTAATTTTTTTTTTTTTTTCATTTTGTCCCCTGAGTTTACTTTAAATGCTCATAGCAACAAAGAAATGGGAGGTCTGAGCAGACAAAATGTCTTAATTTTTTTTTTTTTTCCTTCTTTTTAAGGTTCCATGAAGACACGGGTGTCCTCTCCCTTGCAGTACAGTAGCAGCACATAATGGTTTGTGGAATACACAGAGATGCAGGCCATATTGTGCTGCCGCCAAAACTCAAGGCCGCCTTCTTTACAGCTCATCGTCGTCGCCCTTTGCCTGAGAAAATGTTAGCGGTGCTTTAGCAGCACGTAAATATTGGAGTTCACACTTCCTTCCAATATTAGCAGTGCTGCTAGAGTAACGCTTATGAATACCTTCTCTTGAAGACCTTGGATCAGCATCAGGAGTGTGGTTCTGCCATTCAGATAAGTGCACTTTATATATGTGCGCCACTAACTATTTCATCTGTTATATTGTCTGTTTCTGAAGCTGTTCAGGGTGTATTACGCTGAGCTTTTAAAACTCTAACACAGATTCATTGGTTATCTTGGCCCACCCTGCTGTAATATCATTGGGAAGTGTCCATGTTCATCTGCACCATTGACCACTGTGACCAGCTGTAGATGCTGTCACCTGTAGTAAGGGTATCAATAAACAAACTTGGTGAGCAACAGGCATCCAAAGGAGCTTATGGCTCTATTTTAAAGAGACACTGGGGTTTATTTACTAAAGCTAGAGTGCAAAATCTGGTGCACTTCTGCATAGAGACCAATTGGCTTCCAGGTTATATTGGAAAAGCTTAATTGAACAAGCTGAAGTTAGAAGCTGGCTACCATGCACAGCTGCACCAGATTCTGAGTGCACCAGTTGTAATAAAATCTACCCCACTGTGATCAGGAAACACTCTCTATGGCTACTAATTAAAATGTGTAGAATTTACTGTGAATAGCTGAGATGAAATGCCAAAACAGCAGAATATTCTGGCTGTTCACATGGGTGTATCAATGCATACACCTATGACTAGACATATGGTCCTCCTCAGCATGCTCCGTCCATCTTCCCTCAGGCTTGTTCTCCATTCACCTGCCTTGTTTGGCTCCTGACATTTTAGCTATTACCCCATTGTCCTTTCTGCCTATAATGCACGTACTCTCCATGGGCCTATTTTATCCATTATTTTATGTATGGCCGTGGGCTTTGTACTCTGTATTGGACACTGTTGTCGCCCAGTCCCGGGTCATTCTTTAAAGTGCAAGTTCACCTTTACAGAAAATCTGTAAGGTGAACTTACACTGGACCCCCTCCCCATCGCACCTGGTCCTGCTAACCTTGAGTCCGGCGATCACCCGTTCTGACAGATCGTATAGTTGCTTTACCAGTCCAGGGATTTGAAATCCCAGCGGCTTTCCCTCCTCGTCGTCTGTGGTGACAGGACAGGCTATGGGTTCTGATGGATCAGCACCGACCAATTAGAAAACTCCTATACGTACCTTCTTACGAGGTACGTTTAGGGAATTTCTAAACCTCAGACTGGTGAGGCGGCTATTCGAGGTCTCCTAGCGGGTGATCGCCGTGATCCAGACTGTGGGATTTAAGGAGGGGGACCAGTGTAAGTTCAGCGTACAGATTTTTCTGTAACGGTAAACTTACCCTTTAATGTTTGATTTGTTTATTATTGCAATTCCTCCTTTGTTTTTTTGTGTGTTCCTATTTAACACCCCCAACCCAAGCTTGTACTCTTTTTTTACTTTACTCAGATTTTTTTTGTTGTCCTTTACTGGATGTTTTTTTTTTTTTTCTCTTTTTGTATATTGTGTAACACCTTAATAAACTCAGAATGGACATAAGTGTTTTGTAAAGTGAATTTTTGTAAAATAACAAACCTGTTTTACTTATTTGCTCTGTGCTATGGTATTGCACAGAGCAGCCCCAATCCTCCTCTTCTGGGGTCCCCTGCTGGCACGCCTCCTCTTCTCTGTATGTCACCAAAGAAAGCCAGTTCCTATCGTGGCACATCTGCGGGCTCGCTCCCTAGCTATGCTATAGACAGGCAGCAAGGCTCAGACCAGCTCCATCCCTCCCTAGCAAAGCCTGTGGGGGGGGGGGGGGCATTGCAGATGGGCACAGCTCTGGATTGAGAGATCGTGCTCGGGTAAGTAAAAGGGGGGCGCAGGGAGCACGCGATACACATGCTGAAGCACTTTTTACCTTAATGCAAGAAATGCATTAGGCAAAAAATCTTTAGGCTTTACAACCGCTTTAAACTGTTAGCCTTATCTGTTGTTTTCAGTGAAATGTTGACAGATGAGCAGAACCCGTAATATGTAATGAGCAACTATGGATACCCCTATGTACATATAGAGATGCAGACTAAAGCTTTAAAAAAAAAAATCATCCTCTTGAACACATTTTTTGTATCAGGTTAGTCTTTATATAAATACTAATAACAAGAACTCTGTGTACCTTTTTTAAAGTGTATATAGTCTTGTACTTCTGACATTCATTTTTTATTTGCTCCCTTCTTACCTATTATTAAATATGCATTGAAAGCATTTTATAATATCTGTGCAAAAAAAGTTCATCCAGCCAGAACTTTCAGGAACTTATCAGTTAGCATTGTTGTATCCTGCTATCTCCGTGGCCTACAAAGCACCTCCCTCTGTTATGTAGAAGAGATATGTAGTCCTAACGCATTCTGTTTTATGTTGACAATGCTGCTGGGACAGAAAATGTGTTAATAGCAGGGTTATTGGGTTAAAAAATGTTGTTTCTCTTATCATCCATGGACTGACACGGTGTCTCTTTACACTTTACACGTGGGTTATGTCCCTGCTTGCAGGAGAAGACCTAGGCAGAATGTGAGATGTTATACATACATTCTAAAAGCCAGAGCTGAACAGCCCCACCCAGGGGGCGGTCCTCCGGGCATAACCCTCCCACTACAGTCAGAAGACTTCAGTTTTTTTCTGCCTAGCAGAAGGAGAAGACGTGGCTCTCTCAGGAGCCAGTCTCCTGACCTATTTTATTCCTTTTTGGAATTCTTTTTTATTTTATTTTTGAGAATCTTCTATCAACTGTCGGCTGGGCAACAGGTTGGGTACAAGATATCCTCGTAGTCTTCCCTGTCCGACCATCGAGCGTGCTGATCCTCGCCTTCTGTGCGTGAGACTCAGTTCACGACAGGCCCCATGACTCCAGGGGTGGCCGGGTTTGCTTTCATGCTCCCACGGTCCTCTCAAGACTGAACAGCTCCTGACTGACTGTATCTTTCGCGGTGGACCGGGCCGACAGCTACTCAGTACTGCACTGTGATAGTCCTGTCAGAAACACCAGTGTGTCCCTCAGGGGACGGGTAAGTAGTCTCTCCTGCCTGCAGGTGAGTACAAAGGGCTGTGTGTTTCTCTGTGGGGGATTTTCCCTGTCTCCCCCTGTATTTTATTGTCGCTCTCTGTCACCATTACTGGCGCTGACTGTGTGGGGTGCTTGGGGGTCACACTGTTCTTGGGGGGCTCATGCTGGTCTGCAATGTATGCCTTGGGGCTTTTTTGTGTGTTTTTTTTTTTTTTTTTTTTTTTGGGGCCTGAGTGGCGCTGTGCGTGTGTGCTGTTTCATTTTAACTGCGTCATGGCGGCCATCTTGCCGCGGATCGCCTCAGTGAAGTGCGGCGGCCATTTTCTTGTAGCCCGCGCGCTTTTCAGCACTAGTTTGGCCTCTAGCGCTGCTATAGCAGCGCGAATCTCCTCACAAGTCTCCTCACAGCTTACCAGCGCTGACACAGCGCGGTACAGACAGCGGAACTAAGCGGTCCCTGGTCCGGTTTGGTGAGTCCCCTGGGCGCCCCCTCCTCAGTCAGCACAGCCTGTGGGTGGACTTTTTATCTGAGAGAGTCTCAGAGAGGGACAATATGGAGTCTGTGTCACCAGCTTCCCCTAAAAATGTCAGTGGCAACAGGCAGTGCTTCAGCACTGCGGTCCCTATGGACCTGTTGTGGGCAGCCCTGGAATCAATTTCTGACCAGGATAGGAGCTGTGTGCAAGCGCAAGGTGCAAAAAGGCGCCCTCTCCCCACTTTATCTACTCGAGGGCAGTGCGCTGATTCAGATATGGGCCTAGCCACTATCGCTCAGGACCCTAGTTCTGAATGTATGGATGGTTTTGAACAGGACATTCCTTATGAGGGAAACTCCAGTTCTGAGTCTGTAAATGACAGGGCGCTTGTTAGTGTGCTCATGACTGCGGTGAGGGACACTCTCAAGCTCAAATGCTGCGGATGCAGAACCTCAGGCAGATACTGTCTCCTTTGGTTCTTTTAAGGCCAGGCCTTCTAAAGGGGTTTTTTCCATTGTACTTTCTTTCACCAGCTCATTGATAAGGTCTGGGAAAAGCCGCAGAAGAATTTTTTTATGGTCCCGCGGCGTTTGTCTATCAGATACCCCTTGAAGATGCCCTACTTAAAAAGTGGGCTTCTCCCCCAGTGGTCGACCCTCCAGTCGCCCGGTTGAACAAGGCCATCACTCTCCCGATGGAGGGGACGCCTGCATTTGAGGACCCCACTGACAGGAGGTCAGAAGTGGTGAGCAGAACCATGTTTGCCTTGTTGGGATCCGCCCTACGACCTGGGGTAGCGGCGACCCTTGTGTCTAAAACACTTACTTACAGGTTGGGCAAAAATATTGCACCTAGCTGTACAGGAGCATATTCTTCCTCCAGACACAGTTGCTCTGGCCCACCAACTGGTTCAGGGCCTGGTTTCTGTGTGCGACGCCACGCTGAACGCGGCCCCTTTAATATCCAGGGCCTCTCTCGGCGGTGGTATTGCGTCGTCTTATCTGGTTGAAATGCTGGTCTGCTGACCTAGCCTTAGGAAGCTCCTGACGGATCTACTATTTTAAAGGCGGTAGACCTTTCGGTGCTGCTCTGGATGACATCGTCATGGATGTCACGGGAGGTAAACGCACTCTTCTTTCTTAGACTAGCAAGGGTGAGGAGGCCCGCCGCAAACGGGGGCCTTCCTTTCCAGCAAAACGGGTTTTTTTTTCGTCAGTCAGAGTCCACAGGTAGGCCCTCTCAGACTGACGGCAGTGCGGCTGGTGGGCACTAGTGCCCCTGGGTGCGTAAGCCAAACAAGCGTCTCCCAAGCCCGCCTCCGCGTGAAGTCTTGCCTCCGCCCGACTCTGGGGTGGGGGGACGACTTCGCAGGTTCACGGATCGGTGGACCTCCCGAATCTCCGACTGGTGGGTGTGCGAGGTGGTCACCTTAGGTTATAGGATAGTATTCCGATCCTGGCCCCCACACAGATTCTTTCCCTTGAATCTTCCTCTCCTTCCTACCTGTCGGGCAGCCCTCTTGGGGGCTGTACAGGATTTGATCAGGTCCGGAGTGATTGTGCCGGTTCCGTCACAGGAGAGTTTTCAGGGATTCTGCTCGAATCTGTTTGTCGTCCCAAAAATAGGACGTGGTTCGACCTATCCTGGACCTCAAGGCCCTGAATGCCTTCGAGAAGGTGCAGAAATTCCGCATGGGATCCATTCGCACGGTGATCGCTACACTCCACCAAAGGGATTTTCTTCTGGCGTCCTTGGACTTCAAGGACGCCTACTTGCATGTTCCGATCTGCGCAAGTCACCAGAAGTTTCTGCGCCTTGCGATTAACGAAGTCCACTATCGATTGTGGCTCTTCCTTTCGGCCTTGCCTCGGCACCAAGGGTGTTCACCAAGGTGCTTGCTCCGGTTCTAGCCTTCTGTTACAGCGAGGTATTGCTGTCGTGGGCTATCTGGACGGTCTTCTGCTATGAGCAGAAGGTGGCTCAGACTTAGAGGAAAGGTGACTATCGTCAATTAGACCCTCAGGGACTTCGGGTGGTTCCTGAACATTCGGGAGTCAGTCCTGGTCCCGACTCAGTGTCTGGAGTCTCTAGTTCTGGACTCCTTGGAGGCAAAGGTATCCTACCTCTGGAGAAGTTGCTGACACTTCAGTCTGTGGTGCGGGTGCTGACATCCCGAAAATGGTTGTCAATCCGTTGTTTGCATGAGAGTCCCGGGACTCCTGGTGGCCTCCTTCGCGGCCATTCCGTATGCCCAATCACACACCAGGGCATTGCAGAAGGAGATCTTGTCCACCTGGGACAAATCCCCGTTGTCCTTGGATCTTCGGATCCAGGTGATTCACCTGGTCAGGGCGTCCCTGACAGGGTGGTTGGGACCCTCTGCTCTTCGGTCCGGAAAGTCGTTCCCCTCCCATCCAATGGACGGTACTCACGACGGACACCAGCCTGACGGGCTGGGGTGGAGTCTGGGGAGTCCTGTCGGCTCAAGGCCTTGGACTCCGGACGAGCCCGTTTACCAATCACTGTTCTGGAAATACGGGCCATCAGACTGTGTCTCTCCTCAGGTCGGAGAGTGTACGGGGTCACTCCATCAGGAGCCAGTCGGACAACGCCACGGCGGTGGCGTATGTAAACCATCACGGGGGGACTCGGAGCTCAGCTGCGGCTTCCGAGGTAATCCGTATCCTGAAGTGGGCCGGAAGAAACGTGCCGGCTCTGTAGGGGCGGACTATCTGAGTCGCCAGACGCCGGACCAGGAAGAGTGGTCCTTGCATATTTCAACTCCTTTGCCGACGGTAGGGCACGTCGGATGTGGACCTGATGGCCTCTCGACTCAGTCGCAAGGGTCGAGGTTGTGGCCAGATCCAGGGATCCTTGGGCGATGACTCGGATGCGTTGGTGGCCCCATAGGGTCTTTATCGCCCGATATAAACTCCGGTGATCCTAATTGTTCCGGATTGGCCTCAGCGTCACTGGTACGCTGATCTGGTACGTCTCGTTGCGGACGTTCCCTGGCGGTTGCCGATGAGGGAGGACCTTCAGTCTCAAGGTCCTATGTTTCATCCGGCTTACAGTCTCTGGCTTTAACGGCAGAGCTGTTAAAAGCCAGGTGTTGAGGGACCGAGGTCTCTCGGAATCTGTCATTTTGACCATGTTAAGGACACGGAAGTCTTCCTCCAGGCAGATCTATCACCGTGCCTGGAAAGCTTATATCGCCATATGCAAAGCGCTGGACTGGCGTCCTCGGACGTGTTCCGTCCCCAGAATCCTGCGTCCTCTACAGTGTGTAGTGACCCAAAAGCTTTCTTTGAGTACCATCAAGGATCAGATTTCGGCCTTGGCCGTCTTCTTTCAGCGACCTCTAGCGGGTCATTTCTTGGTTAGCACCTTGTGTTGGGGGTTCGCCATGTGCTCCCTCCTGTCAAGCCTTCTCTCCCACCGTGGGATCTGAATTTGGTGCTCTCGGTCCTCCAGGAACCGCCTTTTTGGGAATATCCGGGATATTCCTCTCTTGTCTTGTCTCAGAAGGTGGCCTTTTAGTGGCAATCACTTCTGTTTGACGAGTGTCTGAGTTGGCGGCTTTGTCCTGCAAGTCGCCATATTTGGTCATCTATAAGGATAAGGCGGTGTTGCATCCGCGACCTTCCCTTTTGCCAAAGGTGGTGTCTACCTTTCACCTACATGAGGACATTGTCCTCCCGTCCTTGTGTCCTCACCCATCGCATCCCAGAGTTTGCGCTGCACATATTGGATGTGGTACGAGCCTTACGGGTGTACCTGTCTGCTACTGCTTCTATTCGGAAGTCCGACTCACTGTTTGTGACTGCCCCTGGTCCATAACAGGGCCAAGCGGTTTCGTCTGCCATCATTTTTAGGGGAATCAGACAAACCGTCATTCAAGCCTATGCTCTCAAAGGGCGGGCGCCTCCCTTTCCGGTTACGGCGCATTCCACCAGAGCAATTGGTGCTTCCTGGGTTTTCCGACATCAAGCGTCGGTTGCACAAGTGTGCAAGGCGGCGACCTGGTCGTCTGTTCATACCTTTTAAGTTTTTTATAAGGTTGATGTGGCTGCATCTTCGGATGCTTCCTTCGGCCGCAGGGTGCTGCAGGCCGCTGTTTAAAGTTGCGACTCCTCCGTTGAGGAGATCTGCCTTCTTGGAGTGAAAGTTTTTGGTTTTTCCATTTATACTGCTCCCATCCCTCTTGACACTGCTTTGGGACATCCCACGTGTAAAGTGTAAAGAGACACCGTGTCAGTCCATGGATGATAAGAGAAAATAGGATTTTTTGTACTCACCGTAAAATCCTTTTCTCTGACATCCATGGACTGACACGGCACCCACCCTTCCTTTTTAAGTTTGTACTGCTTTGTTACGAACTGAAGTCTTCTGACTGTAGTGGGAGGGTTATGCCCGGAGGGACCGCCCCCTGGGTGGGGCTGTTCAGCTCTGGCTTTTAGAATGTATGTATAACATCTCACATTCTGCCTAGGTCTTCTCCTGCAAGCAGGGACATAACCCACGTGTAAAGAGACACTGTGTCAGTCCATGGATGTCAGAGAAAAGGATTTTACGGTGAGTACAAAAAATCCTATTTTTTTTTTTTGCATCTATAGAGCCATCATGGTCTTTTTACTTTTTTATTTCCTTTTTTCTTTTTTTTTCTCTTTTATGGGTTGATTAGAAGATGACGAGGATTCCCAAGATATCATGTAATATGGGTTATCACTCTTATTCATGATAATTAGAAGTACATGTAATTGTACGGTTTGGTCATGCAGTGCTTATTTTTACACAGCTGAATCACCGACAGCTGTTGAACCATGCTGTGATTCGTAGGACATTTTGATATAAATTGGGTATTGTTACTTGGGCACCAGCTACAGCAAAAAGAAAATATATTAAAATTGGAACCTTTAACCACTTCAGACCCCAAAGAATTTACCCCCTTCCAGACCAGAGCACTTTTTGCAATTCGGCACTGCGTTGCTTTAAACTGACAATTGCGGCGTTGCAGAAAAACAGAAATTGAAATTTTTTTTTTTCTTCCCACAAATAGAGCTTTCTTTTGGTGGTATTTGATCACCTCTGCTGTCTTTATTTTTTGTGCTATAAACCAAAAAAGCATCAATTTTGGGGAAAAAAGCAATTTTGTTTTACTTTTTGCTATAATAAATATCCCCAAAAAATATATGAAAAAACAAATTTCTTTCTCGGTTTAGGCCGATATGTATTCTTCTTCATATATTTGGTAAAAAAAAAAAAACGCAATAAGCGTATATTGATTGGTTTGTGCAGAAGTTATAGGGGGTAGTTTTTATGGCATTTTTTCTATTTATTTTTTTATTAGAAATGGCGGCAAACTGCATTTGTTTTTTTATTATCGTGACTGCGACATTATGGCGGACACTTTTGACGCCATTTTGCGGCCATTGACATTTATACAGTGATCGGTGCTATAAAAATTACTGTGTAAATGACACTGGCAGGGAAGGGGTCAACCACCAAGGGGTGATCAAGGGGTTAAGTGTCCTAGGGAGTAATTCTAACTGTAGGGGGGATGGGCTACATAGGACATGACAGAGATCACTGCTCCCGATCACTGGTAGCAGTGGATCCCTGTCATGTTACTAGGCAGAACAGGGAAATGCCTTGTTTACATCATGGGCATCTCCCCGTTCTGCCTCTCCGTGACAAGATCGCAGGACACCGGCGGACATCATGTCCGCGGTCAAATAGTATGCGGCGGGCGTGCCCACTAAGCCGCGATTTAAAGGGGACATACCTGTACGTCCATTTGCATAGCAGTGCCGATGTACATCGTCGTGCACTGGTCGGCAAGCTGTTAAGGACACTATATTACCAAAAGTATTGGGACGCCTGCCTTTACATGCACATGAACTTTAATAGCATCCCAGTCTTTGTCTGGCGAGTTCAATATTGAAGGTCCATAAAAGCATGGATGAGTGAGTTTGAGTGCGGGTCCCTAATCTCCATGCGGGGCGCCAGATGCATAGATTTCTATGAGGCGTTTTTGTGGGGGTGTTTTTTTTTTTTTTGAAGCATGTGATTAGAGCCTGAGACTCTAATTGGCTTTAAAAAGGTTGGGCTCGCCCACCTGTAATGTTAGCGAATGAACATTTTCTATTGTCTTCTGCTTCCTGTCCCGATTGGCCGGGAGGAGAAGCAGGGTCTTGCGACCTGGATGTGGTAAGTGCGGGGCTAACAGGTGGGTTTGTTTGCCGCTCCCCCCCCCCCCCCAAAAAAAATGAAGCACCCGCCACCACTGCTTTGGATCCTTTACATCAGATGGTATCCCTGAAGAGTAGTAAGTGGGATGTAAGGGGCTCTTGGGGCCTGGGTCGATTTAACTTGCTGCTTTTGATATCCAAGTGGGTTTTGCATTCTTGTAGACTTTTTTTTTTTTAGGATGTTGGACACATTAGGCCTGTCAACAGACTTTTAGGGTAATCGCATTAAATGGTCTTAAATGACAATGTTTATTTAAAAAATAAAAAAGATTTGGTGTTTCAGTGAAGGAATGAAGCAAGACATTAGTACAGGATACTAGCATGGAGCACTGCTCAGAAAAAGTGGGCATCTCTATGTGCACTTCAGTGTTTCTCAACCTTTATTTCAGTAAGGAACCCTCTAAAACTGCACAATCTCAAGGCATCCCATTCTAAAATGTACAAAATGAAACTAAAAGTATTACCACAGCAGCACCCACATATGTAGGACACCCACCATTTGGAGGTGATTATATTTTTACAAAGCAATATACCTTTGCCCACCAGTACTGACAACATTGCAGCGTTTCTTCTCCCTTGTTTTCTCTCCCCCACGCAGCTAACGTGACCCCAGTGCTGACAGAGGGGCGGGGAAGTCGAGCTAGGAAGTTGTGCGACCTCATTATCAGCTGAAGATGTCCATGGTTGTTGGTACACTGGTGGCTGGCCTGCATAGCGCCCAAGGTTGTAAAGTTGAACAATGAAAACCGGTGGCTTTGCACCTGCTGCCTTGTACACAATTCTTGGCCAATTTTAAGGCATTTTGCCAAGGCACCTCTGATCCCAGAAGGCACCCTGGTTGTAAAATGCTGCTATAGAGTATGCATGTCTTCAGATCAGAACGCATTAGGGATGCCTCTAGAGGTGAATTCTGCTTTTATTTCATTCTTTCTATAATCGCATTAAAATAAAAGGTTGGACTTGGCTATACATAGGCAGGGCCTTCCAGCTTTGAGCAATTGGTGATCCTCTGTGACTTCATGAGAGCAGTGCAGCATAAAATTCATGTGTTAGTTCAAAACAGATGCCTTTTATTCTCAGTCCAGAACTACTTACAGAACAGATGTAGACAGATTGAAATGAAACATGGTGATATTTACACCGGGTTGAGTCTGATTTTAAAGCGGAGTTCCCGCCACAAACATTTTTTTTTTTTAAGTCAGCAGCTACAAACACTAGCTGCTGACTTCTAAGGACACTTACCTGTCCAGGGAGCCTGCAATTTTGCCCCCCCCAGGCCGATCCATCCATCAGATTAGGTGCAGGCGCCGCCATTTTAACTAAGGGAAACCAGGAGTGGAGCCTTGCAGCTTCACTCCCAGTTTCCTACTGCGCATGCAAAAATCACGCATCGCTTTGTAAATGGCCAGCTTGTCTTCTGGGACACACACAAATCCCAGAAGACAGCGGGGGGTGGCACAAGAGGACATGACATCCTGTGCCGCGGCCTAGGTGGAACGGAAGTACACTTAGTACTTCCAAAAAGGTACTTTAGAAAAAAAATTGAATATCCAAAAACGAGGGGCGGTCTTTAGTTTATGATCACCTCTCAAAAGTGGGTGGAACTCAACTTTAAGCTCAGGGGCAAAAGTTTATATTTGCAATATTGTATGGTATTCTTGCATAAGTACAGTTCATAGGTGTTCAACACAAATAAATATGTATGTGTGTGTAATTTAAACCTCAAGTGACAGAGTTGAGATTGACTCAGTCCTGTGCCCCAGATGCTGTAGTCTGTTGTTCTAAAGCCCTACCACTGCCATTTCTGCTTCTTGCCTTTCTTACGGCTGCTTTCTGAACATTTATGAACACAAAACAGGGGTAGGCAAACTTTGGCTCTCCAGCTGTGGTGAAACTAAAAAACCCATCAAGCCTCTCCCTCTGAGAGTCATGCATGTGAGTCTTGAATCATGGGACTTGGGAGTGCCAAGATTGTCACTTAATTAAAATCTAGGGTTAATATCCAGTGTTCACACCTGAATGCTGCAGGTAGAACTGCTATTTTTTTCATTTGATAACATCAGCATTGTAATAATACAAACAATAGTTATGGTTAACAATTCAATATAAGTTTACTTGGGGGGGGGGGGGGGCGGAGAATATGCATCTCCTTTCATGTTGTGAGTTCTGCCTGCTGGTCATCTCTTTTCACAACTTCCTGGATTCCCTGCCTGTTTTGCAGCTCCTCCACTGCTATTTATGTTCCACTTTGCAGGACTACATATCCCATGGTATCTTGCGTCCTGAAATCAGTGAGTCCTGTAATGACACCACCTTCTGAAAGCCTTCTGGCTGTTCATCTATTGTTCAGAAGGCTTGTGTTCCATCAGATTAGGTGACCCGTCAGATTTCGCAACTGAAGTGACGTTCTGTTGTGGCCATCTTGGTACAGTCTGAAGTCGCCAAGCGGACATCTTTTTACACCCACCAAAGTCTTGTATTTCGCACTTATTTTTACCACTAAACTGAGCTTATATTGTTAAATACAGTATTTATAAGTCCGTGACACTGTTTTGTTGAATTTTTAAAAGCAGCGGTCTTCTGTCAGATTAGCAAACGTGTGAGATACAAGCTCGGTTTAGTGGTAAAAATAAGTGTGAAATGCAAGTTTTCGGTGGGTGTAAAAAGATGTCTAGTGACTTTAGACTCTCTGCTTACTGTGGCTGAGTGCAGGGTGTACCAAGATGGCACGTCGCTTCTGTTACGAAATCTGACGGGTTGCCTAATCTGACAGAACACAGGCTCTGTGAAATGTGTGACACAGCAGTCCTTAGTCACAGGGCAGACAGAATAAGCGTCAGAGAATTTAAGGAAGTAAATATGTGAGGAATCTTCACAAATCAGTTTACAAACAAGATTGTTCAGATTAATAGAAATAATTGAAATGTATTGTGAAAATAAACATAATTTACATTTTAACCATAGATATGATTTGCTTTATTAGATTTTCGGGTCATGGCTCAAAGGGCCACACGCACAGAAATGAACAATGGCAATTTATTTCAACAGGTCAATATATCATTTCTCAAACTCCTGTTTGATATGTCAAAAAAAAAATTAATTTTAGTTTTTTTTTTTTTGTCTGTCCGTACCTTTCACAGGTATGTGCAGGCTCTAATGATATCCAGTGGTAACTGGGCATGTATTGGGATTAGTATGTATTTCCATGAGTGCATTCTATGATAGGTAGGGGAGGATTACTCAGATGCCAGCTAACCTACCACTATGATTTTCGGATTGTGGAGGATCCAACGCAAAAGTGGTAAGAAATCTACAGGTATGTCTGTGGTACAAACCGAAGCCAGGACTTACAAAGTAAACACGCTGAGCACCCAATTACCATAAATGGTGCAAGGCTGACGGCACACTGTATAATGCTCGGTGAGGACTGGGGCTGTTTAGAGCTAACCAAGAGGTTGTAACCATTTCTTAAACATCTGGACATGTTTACGGTTGCATTCGGGTAGCCCAACTTGTTTTTGAAATGGTGCAATATATTTGACAGGCCAGTATTACTGGTGGTCAGGTAATGGTCCACACAAGTGATGTTTCTCCTGATGGAATGAACAGGGCCGTCATCTCTTTTTAGTTGGCTTGCTTGGTTTTACTTGGACATTGACCATCTTTTCCTGTTTGTAGTCTTCAGAGATGGTAAGGATTTCAGGTCTTTTCTTCCTCTGGAATGTGTAACACTCTACCTTCTCCTCTGCTGACACCGCTCTTGTGCTCACCAAGCTAAAGCCCTCTCGCAGCAAGATGTCCAGCAAAAGTCCCAGCACGTTGGTCCCGTTCAGTAGTTTTCTCTGGTCAGGCTTTATAGACACATACCTGCAGCAACGAGTTAGACTGAACAAAGTCAATTTACAACTTCTAAATATGCTGGTTTCCTTACAGTACAGAATACAGTAGATTCTTCCTAAAGAGAAGGTTGCTGCATATCTCATCACAGATCCTCTTCCACATGCAGCTACTCTGCTCAGCTCTCGGTTTCTTTTTAAATTTGGAGTCTTTCCTCACTGTGGACATTTTCCCATCACTTATTGACCCAGGTCAGCAGGCCAGGAAGTGAGGGGAAAACTTGAGTGATGACACATATAAAAAAAAAATTGAAAATGATCAGTGTGTGTGTCTGTATGTGTATAAAAAAAATATATATAGATATATTTTTTTTTTTTTGCGTAAAGTTATGCTTTATGGGATTTCCCCACTGTGGCTTAAGCTGCATCCAATTATGGCCCAGTCAATTCTGTATAATGTTCTAACCCATTTACACAAATTATTGATAGCTCTGCAGTCATTAATACATCCTTAGAAATTATATATACCAGCCCTCAAATTTCCACTCGCCTGCGTGCATTAGGCGAGTGGAAATAAACTGAGGATGAGTGTGGAGCTACATTGGGGGGGGGGGGGGGTTTGAACTGGAGTCGATTCCCTTTACAACCCAAGCCCCGCCCTCCTGTCATTCTCTTAGCAGGACCTGGCATACAGCAGGAGTCTGCAAAGAACTAGATGGGGAGGAGCTGCCAAAGTTTACTTTTCTATTAACAAGCTGGTGATTGGTTGCTTGGACTGCCTAGCAACCAATATCCAGCTTCCTTTAACCACTTCAGCCCCGGAAGAATTTACCGCCTTCCTGACCAGAGCACTTTTTGCGATTCGGCACTGCGTCTCTTTAACTGACAATTGCGCGGTCGTGCGATGTTGCACCCAAACAAAATCTACATCTGTTTTTTTTTTTGCCACAACTAGAGCTTTCTTTTGGTGGTATTTGATCACTTCTGCCATTTTTATTTTTTGCGATTTAAACAAAAGAGCGACAATTTTTTTTACTTTTTGCTATAATGAATATCCCCCAAAAAATAAGAAACACATTTTTTTTTTCCTCAGTTTAGGCCGATAACCCCTTCCTTGCCCCCTAGTGGTTAACCCCTTCCTTGCCCCCTAGTGGTTAACCCCCTTCCTTGCCCCCTCCCTAGTGGTTAACCCCTTCCTCGCCCCCTCCCTAGTGGTTAACCCCTTCCTCGCCCCCTCCCTAGTGGTTAACCCCTTCCTCGCCTCCCCCCTAGTGGTTAACCCCTTCCTCGGGAGTGATTCTAACTGTGAAGGGGCTGGGCTACGAGTGACACGACAGTGATCACTGCTCCCGATGACAGGGAGCAGTAGATCAGTCATGTTGCTAGACAGAACAGGGAAATGCCTTGTTTACATAGGCATCTTCCCGTTCTGCAGCTCCGTGACACGTTTGCAGGCACCCGGCTTCACGGGCCCCCGTGGAGCTCGCAGCAAGGGCAGGTACATTCCTTTGCGCAGCCGTGCCATTCTGCCGACTTAAATCTACAGGCGGCGGTCAGCAAGTGGTTAATAGGAAAAGTTATCTTTGGCAGCTCCCTCTCCACTGTCCAGTGCTGTGCTCCACTGTAATGCTGGCCATACATGGATGGAAAATCGTTCGTCAGAAATATAAAATAATCTATTGAATGTGCATGCAACGACACCATCATTGTATCCATAGCTGTTGCCCAATTATCGGCATATTATTATTACTTAACAAGGCAATAATGTGTACAGTGCCTATAGTAGCCAATCATATTTCATCCTTATTTTATTTATCACAGTCAGATCAATGAAATCTGCTTTATGTTAAAGTTGTTCTTAATTATTTTTGTAACTTAATTCTGCAATAAAACACTTAACTGTGTGTATGTGTTCTAGCAACAATAAAAAAAAGATTTTCACATGGAAACAGTGCCAGAAAATGCCGGTCTTCAATTGATTAAAGTATAACTCAAGGCAAAACCTTCTTCCTTTTTTATTATTAGATTTGGATAGAGTGGAGAGGCATTAAAAACCCCCAGTCAGTTTTTAATTCCTGTCTCTGTCGTTAGGCAGATTCATCTTCTCACCTGGTCCTGTTTACTACTATTATTGTTGAAAGTAAAAGAAAAGCCCAAATTTTGGTTTGTCCCTAGGAAAGTAATAGAGGGGAAATCTTCCAATAGGGACACTAGTTCTGGTGACCTGGGGGTCCCCAAGGCATTCCCTTCATTTGCAGGGATTTATGCTCACTTCCATTTTGACTATGGGACAGAAAGTGAAGCGAAATCTCTGCAAGGAGGACGCATGGTGGGGGGAAACACACACACACACACACACACCCCCCCCCCTACACACACACCCCCCTACACACACCGCCCCCCCCCTACACACACCGCCCCCCCCCCTACACACACACCGCCCCCCCCCTACACACACCGCCCCCCCCCTACACACACCGCCCCCCCCCCTACACACACCGCCCCCCCCCTACACACACCGCCCCCCCCCTACACACTACACACCGTCCCCCCCTACACACACCGCCCCCCCTACACACACACCCCCCCTACACACACCACCCCCCCTACACACACACACCACCCCCCCCCTACACACACACCACCCCCCCCCCCTACACACACACCACCCCCCTACACACACACACCCCCCCTACACACACCCCCCCCTACACACACCCCCCCCTACACACACACCCCCCTACACACACACACCCCCCCTACACACACACCACCCCCCTACACACACACACACCCCCCCTACACACACCCCCCCCCTACACACACCCCCCCCTACACACACACCCCCCTACACACACACACCCCCCCTACACACACACACACCACCCCCCCCTACACACACACCACACCCCCCCCCCCTACACACACACCACCCCCCTACACACACACACCCCCCCTACACACACCCCCCCCTACACACACCCCCCCCTACACACACACCCCCCTACACACACACACCCCCCCTACACACACACCACCCCCCTACACACACACACCCCCCCCTACACACACCCCCCCCTACACACACCCCCCCCTACACACACCCCCCCCTACACACACACCCCCTACACACACACACCCCCCCTACACACACACACACCCCCCCTCACACACACACGCCCCCCCCCTACACATACACGCCCCCCCTACACACACACACACACCCCTATACTAAAAAAAATTGCCTATAGTTCTACTTTTATGGACAGAAATGCAAATCCTTTAGAAGACAAAACAGCCACATATACAGTATTTAATTAATCTGTGTGTTTTTTGCTGTTTGCCTGGGGTTCCACTTTAAATCATTGGAGGACACACTGCCGTTGTCAGGTTTTTTAGCATAAATAATGATGAATTATAACCTTGTTAAATATGTCCTTTGTATATCTGTAGAAGTTGGACCTTTGGAATTGATTAACACGCTAGGAAATACATTTACCTGGCTCCAAATTGATCACCAGTTGCAAAGTCTGTTCCACACTGGAAGACGAGGTCATGATGTGAGGGTCTTTGCAGAGGCACAGGAGCCAGAGGTTTCTGGTTGGAAAAGGGAAAGCTCATTCCTTGACCTCCAATGGGCTGTTCTACATACATTACAATGCGGTCAGCAAGGGCCCTCAACTGTACTGCTGCACGAGCAAAAGATGCGGAAGAAAGCATGTGTCTCTTGTAGGAGGAACCTTACTTCTAAGATCTCCTGCCTGGGCTGGTAAATGTTCCCCTGGCCTAGCTGCTCAGCCAGAGCATGAAGTTGGTAGAATTCAGCTTCCCTCTGAAGTCTTTCATATTCGGAGAAATCAGATGGTATAGTCAGTTGCGAAGTTCTCAGATAGTCCAATATGTAGCTGAACAAGGAGCCATCCCTGTCTACAAAAAACTGACTGTTTACAAGCCTGAAATCCCGGTCGCTGCCATCCAGCATGTGTGCCAATCTGGAATCTGGGAACCTCTGCAGTGTTGAAGCAAAAGTGGTGAACTTCGCACCCCCAACATTTAGGGTTATCACGTCTGGATTGCTCATTGCTCACCAACTCTTTAGTCCCGTAGATTCTGGCACCAACTGACTGTACTAATCAGGAGAAAAGAAAAGACCTTTACTTGGCAACAATAACTCAAACACATAGCTGATGTATGTGAATGTGTGTGGCTTTAGTTGCTTGGGAACGCCCAGGACTCTTCCATGCTGAAAAGAACTTTGTTGACTGATCTAGTGATAACAAACAAAACTAGAAGAGTGTGATTGGAAGAATATCTATTAACTATGAACATGTTATTGTATTTAGACTTTCACTGACTAAAGCTGGGTACACACTATTAGCAAATTGGAAGAAAAATTCCATATGAGACACGATTGTTCAATTTCTGTATAGTGTGTACACAACTTTCGACAACCCAATTCAGATTTTCCAAAGGGACAAACTCCCAAAAATGTTCTCATCCTTTAACAAAACAAACATATTTAGCTTAATGTGTACTGTTTTCCTACAAGAAAAATCAGGTACAAAAGACTGTGCATGATCAGAAACCATAAAGAACTATAACCCCTTAGCGCCGACCGTACGCACATATGCGGCCTCGGCTTTAAGGGGTTATAACGGGATGATGCCTGCGGCTGCAGGCATCATCCCGGTACCGTTTTCTAGAGCAGGCGGTCGGCTCTTTAGGGATAAATACTGATCTCTTCCCCCCCCCCCCTTCCACGGCTCTTCCCTGGCCTCCCGTCTCACCGGGAGACCCGATCTGCAATCCGGCACTTCCGCCAGCTAGAGTGAGACTGGAAGGAAGCCTGAAACCGCTGCTTTTCCTATCTCCTATGTGTAAATACGGAAGTGATGACTCTTTCAATTTGCTCGGCTGCCAATGGCGGCGATTTAAAAAAAAAAAATACAGTATTTAGAATCCCCATTTTTGGAGATCTGAATACTCCGATCTCTCCATAAAGAGTACCTGTCATCACCTGTTACTGTCACAACACAAGGGATGTTAACATTCCTTGTGACAGCAATAAAAGTAATCAATTTTTATTTTTTTAAAGGGACAATGTAAAAAAAACACAGTTTACATATGCGGGTGCAACTCACGTGTGCGTTTTCTTTAATGCGCAAGCTCGCCGGGACCCTTTACATTTTTTATTTTTTTTTACATTGTCTCTTTGAAAAAATAAATAAAAATGTTGGTCAATTTTATTGCTGTCACAAGGAATGTGAACATCCCTTGTGACAGCAATAGTGATCAACTTTGTCTCTTTAAAAGAAAAAAAAATGTAAAGCGTCCCTGTGAGCTCGCGCATCAAAGAAAACGCTCACGTAAGTTGCGCCCGCATATGTAAGTGTTCAAATCACTCGTGAGATATCGCTGCGATCGTCAGAGCGAGAGCAATAATTCAAACACTAGACCTCCTCTGTAACTCTAATCTGGTAACTGTTAATTTTTTTTTAAAGTGTCTTCTATGGAGATTTTTAGGTAAAGAGAAAGGTCCAATGTCAACTCACAGTCCCAGGGTGAGATTCTTGTTTTTTTCTTTTTGGGATTTTTAGGTACCGTAGTTTGTCGCCATTCTATGAGTGTGGGCAGTTTCAAAGCCTGACTTGTTAGGTATCTATTTACTTGGCGTAACATCAGCTTTCACATTATACAAACAAATTGGGCTGACTTTACTGTTTGTTTTTAATTCACGTAAGTGTATTTTTTCCCAAAAAATTGCGTTTGGAAGACCGCTACGCAATTACAGTGCGACACTAAGTATTGCAAAGATCGTCATTTTATTCTCTAGATCCTCTGCTAAAAATAAAAAAAATTATATAATGTTTGGAGGTTCTAAGTAATTTTCTAGCAAAAAAAAATGGATTTTATGTTATGAGCAACAAAATTTAGAAATAGGCTTAGGTATGAAAGGGATAATGTACGCTATGTTTATACATCAAACAAAAATAGCCCTTGTTCAAGAATTTTTCATACTATTAGTACCATCTTCTGGTTTAACTTGATGTGAAACATTGAGGAAAACCGGACGATCGTTCCATTCTGCTCCTTACAATTCTCTCGACACTGCGCTCAAAAAATTAATGTTGATTTGACCCCAGAAACCATTTAGAAAATCAAATGAAGACTTTTAAATCACAAAATGTCAAACAAAATTTGGCCAGCTTTAGGGGTTAAAGGATCTCTAAACCCAGGGGTAAAAAAAAAAAATGTATAGGTTGCAGTTTTCCAGTCATTGAATGCGCTTGATTATTTTTTCAGGCAAATACAGAAAATGCCTGTTCTTGCCAGGCGTGTGGCGGTGTCCTTGTCACTTTGTGAGCTGAACTGAAAGCACCAGCATTGTTACAGTACTTCTGTATACTACTAATTCCTCCACTTCCTGTGCAAGGGAAAACCCATTTGAAGTCCAGCCTGGGTGACCGCTATGGCTCCTTTCACAGATACAATAGAGGAGTAGCCACCTTAGGAAGGAAGACTGTTTATTCTCATAATCAAAAAAGCTTGGGAAAAAACAAACAAAACAATGCAGCCACCACATCTAAAGACTTGTAAGTTGTACATTTTTGTTTCTAGGTTAAGATACACTTTAAGTGATAACTAAACCAATGTGATTGTCTGTTTTAATAAGACAGGATTCCAACCAAGTTTAACCAGTACTCATCCTGCCTAAAGTCAATGACGGCCAAGCAGGACCGCTCTAGTTCCCACGGGAAGTGCTGCTGCGTAATCTGTCACCTGCTGTGTCCACTGGACACAGCAGATGACATATCGGTGTACCGGCCTTGCTGTGTCAATCATAACAGATCATGTGACAATTGTACACAATGGATGGTTTCCATTCATGCCATTTATTGTGTACTATTGTGTTGATCTCTGTGGTTTTTCACTGTGATCACATGGTACAGATGGGGACAATCACAGCCACACCAGTTATATGATGACGCTGTACTGTAATTCAATTTTTTTTTACAAAATATTACAACCTCAAAAAAACTTGCCATGCCTCTTACTTAAATACCTTGGACTGTCTACTTTCTAAAATGGGGTTATTGGGAGGATATTTGTACTGTCCTGGTATTTTGGGGCCTCCAGAAATGAGATAGGCCATCAGTACATCCGGATAAATACACTTTCAAATACATATACCAGTTTGTTAACTCTATTTTATAACGTAAACAAAGAAAACCTGTTTTGTTTTCCAAATTTTTTTCTCTTTTAAGCACTCAGTGGTGCTTAAATGCTACCAAAAAAGCTCTGTGTAAAAAAAAAATATATATATATATATTATATATATACACAATATGGGTACAGTGTTGTATGACCGTGCAAATGTCATTCAAATTGGGAAAGCGCTGAAAATTGCCCTGGGCAGGAAGGGGGTAAAAGTACCCAGTATTGAAGTGGTTAAGGAGTTCTCTGGCCAGGAGGAGAGGCTAGCAGATAATGCCATAATCTCCACCCTGGCTAATCAGAAAAATGCCTTCAATTAATTTGAATAAGTACAAGCCTGATCTTGAATGGCAGAGATGCAGTACGAGTGACTCTTTCTGGCAGTTGAGGGGAAGTTGCTCATATCCATACATGAGGACTACAGCGCTTACTGTATGTAGTACAAGCTAATACAGTCTGTTACAGTATCTCCAGCGGACAGATCGTTCTTCCATGCAAGGAATTCTTTTGAACCAACTGGCCCAAACAAACTAAAGTGAAAAGAAACCTGGTGTTCTGGTTTAAGGAAGAATTTTGCCTTCTCAATTAAAAATGTTATATCCCCCCCACTTACTTTTGGTGGTGTTCATATATTGTCATAATATAACAAGCATCCTTTACTCCAAAATTCCATCCTGCTCTGCCATCTTCATTTTTTACATAGCAAGGAATCGGCTGTCTTTTTGTGGTTCCTTCCGCTGGTCCTCCCCCAGTGACGCGAAGCAAGATCTGGCATCTGTTTACGTGAATGAAAGATAATGCCTTCTGAGGTATCTGACACCAGTATCCAGGAGGCAACAAAAAGACAATGAACGCTCTGCTCTCCACTCTTCCATATACTTTTGTTCAAGCATCCAGAAAATTTCTGCAATGTCTCCACCCAAAAGAAATCGCCACCTCCTTGCGATAAATTTATATTTGGTGAAACACATTTAGAAGGTGGTGGTTTCTTCTAGGTGGAGACATGTTTTTAAGCTATTCTGTTGATGCTTTAATAAAAGTATTTGGAACAATGAAGATCGGCGTGCAATCCTTATTTACAGTCGTGGCCGAAATTGTTGGCACCCCAGAAATTTTTCCAGAAAATCAAGTATTTCTCACAGAAAAGTATAGCAGTAACACATGTTTTGCTATACACATGTTTATTCCCTTTGTGTGTATTGGAACAAAACAAAAAAAGGGAGGAAGAAAAGCAAATTGGACATAATGTCACACAAAACTCCAAAAATGGGCTGGTCAAAATTCTTGGCACCCTTTCAAAATTGTGGATAAATAAGATGGTTTCAAGCATGTGATGCTCCTTTAAACTCACCTGGGGCAAGTAACAGGTGTGGGCAATATAAAAATCACACCTGAAAGCAGATAAAAAGGAGAGAAGTGCACTTAGTCCTTGCATTGTGTGTCTGTGTGTGCCACACTAAGCATGGACAACAGAAAGAGGAGAAGAGAACTGTCTGAGGACTTGAGAACCAAAATTGTGGAAAAATATCAACAATCTCAAGGTTACAAGTCCATCTCCAGAGATCTAAATTTGCCTTTGTCCACAGTGCGCAACTTTATCAAGAAGTTTGCAACCCATGGCACTGTAGCTAATCTCTCTGGATGTGGACGGAAGAGAAGAATTGATGAAAAGTTGCCATGCAGGATAATCCAGATGGTGGATAAGCAGCCCCAAACAAGTTTCAAAGAAATTCACGCTGTCCTGCAGGCTCAGGGAGCATCAGTGTCAGTGCAAACTATCCGTCGACATTTAAATGAAATGAAACGCTATGGCAGGAGACCCAGGAGGACCCCACTGCTGACGCAGAGACATAAAAAAGCAAGACTGGGGGGCGTGGCCTGACCTGACTAGAAGATGGATGCTTAATCTCAGAGCTCCCGCCACCTCAGCCCTTCTTAACCAGATATTGGAGGTACACCCGATCCCCACAAGCCATTAAACCAGCTCACATCATGGGGACAGCATCCAGAAACTCATCGGCATCCAGATCGCGCTCCCCCCGTGAGCTACCCGGAGGCGCAAGCCAAAATATCCCGGAGATGTTCCGGACGAACAGGGGGAACATGGGGCCTTCCCGCCAAGGACTTACACAGACCCGCTCTCAGGCACACTCAGCGCCCCTCCCGGGGATTACCCTGACGGAAACACCAGCAGCTCCCTCACCATCGGGAGCGGCGGAGAGTGGAGGCATGAATGCCCCCCTCCTTCTCCTCAGCTCAGCATTCACGATCTGCGGACGATAGCCGCAGATATTAAAGACACCTTGTCGGCGGCCATCTCTGAACTCCGCCTAGACATTCGGGCACTAGCGGATATAGTGCATATAGTGGAAAAAGTGGCTGAGAAGCATGAAACAGTTATCCAACATGCTACCTAGCAGATTGACACCCACACCCTACAGCTCAGGGACATGCAGAGACCTATGGAGGACCTGGACAACAGGGGGCGCCGCCATAACCTAAGAGTAAGAGGAATACCGGAATCAGTGGACGGAGAGCACATCTCTCAGGTAGTGACTGGACTTTTCAACGACCTGCTCAACAGGCCGCCCCAGACCCCAATTGAGATGGAACGTATCCACCGTGTCCTGAGACCCCGGGGTAGGGACACTGACCCTCCCCGGGACATAGTGTGTTGTATTGTGGACTACAAAATTAAGGAAGATGTGCTGAGATCAGCAAGGGGCCAGCGCCTATCACATGAGGAGGCACCAGTTCAAATATTCCAGGATCTATCAGGTATCACCCTTCAACATCGCAGGGATCTGAGACCGTTGCTGGATGCCCTACGTGCCAAGGACATTCGCTATAAATGGAAATTCCCCTTTTGTCTCTCCGCCGTAGTGGATGGCCGCACAGCATTACTCAAGGTGCCAGAGGACTTGCCACACTTCTGTGACACGCTCGGCATTCCCCGAGTAGCTGTTCCGGATTGGTATGCTGCTTTCAGGAAGGCAGTACACAGACCGGGCACACGCGCTGAAGAGCCCATGGAAACACAAGCTGCTGGCGCCCGCAGGAGATGTTCCTCAGCGGGTTCAAAGCGATACACTTCATCCCGCACCAGGAGCACAGCCCTTCCAACCCGCCGGGTCCTCGGAGAGCCCGCCGGGATTATTGATCGCGGCAGCCACTGCCTCAGCCGTACGGTAACACTCTCTACTTGCCCCCCCCTCCCATTTTTTTTACGTGTTCTTTATTTCTGTTTTTGTTGCACTTTTTTTTTTTGTGGTGCTGGCCATGTTTGGGTCGGGCTGCCTGGACATACGGTCTGGACTATCCACACTTCTATATCCCCTGTTTAGCGGTTAGCGATGCTGTTTGCCAGTCACGAGACAGTTGCGCACCTATCGTGACACGTTACACAGGTTTGGCCGGAAATACTACATCCCCCAGAACTCCCTGCGAGGCGCTGAAGGAACTTGGGATACCACTTCCGCTGGCAGTGACGGACATCCGGATGCGACATTGACAACCAACACACAGACATCGCTCCGTACAGCTCAGTCACATATCCTGCCTTCCGGGCCGCCCATACCTGCCTCCTGCATGGAGACAGGACAGGCAAAGACTACCAAGCACAGACAGGCAAGCCATGGCACGGGGACCCTCCTAGCCGGCCGAACTTCCATTACCTCCCGCAGAACTTGCCCTTGGGAGCATTGGCTAGAGATATTCCCTTTCTGGCCATCAGGAGACAGGTAAGATCTATGCCTAGGCATACGGGACAATGTTTCCTTAGCCTGTCCCAGAGACTCTGGCTTATTATTACCTGGACATGCTCATATTTGTAGATTGCCCCATTTAAGACACCAGACATGACTGCTATACATTCACTCTCCGTGGCCATAACTGTGTGAAAATGGTCTACATCCACCTACAAATGAGGATCATATGTATTACGCTAATTGATCTCCCCACCCTTTTCAGGTTATATGTAGATAGCGATGCAATGTTTGCTGGCAGCTAGAATGCATGCGACGCCACGGATAGATACTCCACGGATAGATACTCCACATGCGGATATGGCGGCCGCATATACTCTGAATGGCATTCCCTTGCAACACTAAAAGTGAGCTTACAGAGGTCATATTGCCGCTGACATACATAGGACCCGGGTTGGGAGCTGAATTCTCCATATGCGATATTCTACATTGTAGCATGCTGAAGGCCCTGCGATCCTTGCACGCTGGTTTGACTCAACATGATACACTCTACTCGAGGAATGTCTGAGGAATGTCTATTACTGTTTAATTGTTTTGGTTTATATAGATGCTACTTACTTAGCTTACTCTGATTGCTGTAAGCCTATCACACCCCCCCTGCAGGGTCTCTCGCACCATTTATTGCGAGGACACTCCGGCGGAAGAGTATGAGGCTATGGTTCTGTTTAGTTACGTAGTTATACCTCTGTTTCCACTGAGCTGAGCGGTATGCCTACTGCTGCACAGGCACTAACGAACGTTATGCTTCCCTTAGTGTGTTTATATTGGCTCAGCAATACGTGCCATCATCCCTCCCCCCCCCCGTAGATATCTTACAGGGGAAGTACCTCCTCACATCACATTAGTCTACATATACTCTGAGGTGGCGGACCTCTCCGTACATCTGTGGTGGTTTACATACTTCTGGTTTGGTTTGGACCAACCCCCACACAGTAGCGTGTAGTGGGGTCAGCACCCTACTGGCTGTGCTGTCGTCATATGCGCTCTGTAGTTCTCCGACAAGTTTGTCCTCCCCCATAGAGGAGGTTGGCGAAGTCCATCCTCCTCTTCGGTTATTCTCCTGCAAGTGATATACGCCCCTAATTTGTACTAACTAGTACATATCCGCTACCCCCCCTCTCCCTATCGTTACCCGACACCGCCCCGATCCTCCCTCCCTGCCTCCCCCTCAATATGACGGAAGCCTCCGACTCTGCTACTACAAACCCGTGTGGCCAGGGATCCCCAATGCAACTTAAACTCTATTCCCTGAATATTCGTGGGTTGAATACCCCCGAAAAACGATCACAACTACTTTACACTCTCCAGAAAGCCAAAACGCACATTGCACTTCTCCAAGAAACTCACTTCAGATCAGATAGTATCCCCAAACTCCATAACCATTTTTTTCCAACAGTATACCATGCTGCTAATGAGGAGGCAAAATCAAAAGGCGTCTCTATCCTAATTTCTAAACATTGCCCCATTAAGATCACAGAAACCCAAAGTGACGATAAAGGTCGGTTCCTCTTTCTCAAAGGTTCACTGCATGGAAGACCCCTGACCATCGCAAACATCTATGCCCCGAATTCGCTTCAGGTTTCCTTCTTCCACACCACACTCCATCAACTTACCGCATTCCAATCAGGCACTCTCATCCTAGGCGGTGACTTCAATGTCCCACTGACTCCGACCCTAGATACCTCCAATGGGTCCTCGTGTATGACGTATAGGGCCCTCCGCGCGATCAAATCACAACTGCAGATCCTCTCCCTTCATGATACTTGGCGTACGCTGAACCCAAACGTCAAAGACTTTACCTTCTTTTCCCCTCCGCACAATAAATATTCTAGACTTGACCATTTCTTTCTCTCGCAGAATGACCTACCCCTGCTTACTGAGGCCACGATTGAACCAGGGCTCCTTTCGGACCACAACCCTATTACCATGACATTGACATTTCCACTATGGCGCCCTAGATCTGAGATCTGGCGCATGGATGATTCCTTGCTATCAGATCTGAATTATACCCACTTAATATCGGAAGGTCTATCCCATTATTTTGCAGACAATGTTACAGACGATGTTTCCCCTATCACAGTCTGGGCCGCACACAAATGTGTCATTCGGGGCAAGATTATCTCCCTGATGGCCGAGAGACACAAGCTCAGGAAAGCACGCATCGAGGAACTGTCTAACCGTGTTAAAACCTTAGAACGAGCACACAAACTCTCCTTGGCGACCAAATGCCTTGCTGACCTCCTTACGGCCAGAGAGGAATTGTTATCGGAGCTCCAGGCGACGTTGAAACGCAAATTTGTACTGACACATAAACTCTTTTATGAGTTCGGTAACAAGTCCGGGAATTTTTTAGCGAGAGCTCTACAAAAGAAAAAGTCTGCAAACACCATACACTCCATCAGAACCCCCTCAGGGACCAACATAGCCAACACAGAAGCTATGGCGAAACAGTTCGTTAATTATTTCACAAAATTATATAACCTACCCAAACCCTGTCTACAGACCGACTCCATTGACCGATCGAAAGCCATAACAGACTTCTTAACTCAGTATAGTCCATCCCCACTCAGCCCCGAAGACCTAGGGGACATTGACCTCCCCATCTCCGTAGAAGAAACTCTCTCAGCACTAAAACAACTGAAAGCAGGCAAGAGCCCTGGACCGGACGGACTTTCGACTAATTACTACAAATCCTTTGCGGACCTACTGATTCCCCACTTTCTCAAAGCTTTCAATACTCTTCCCACCTCCTCCCTCCCTCATACTGACATCCTTGAAGCACACATTACCCTGATACCGAAGCCAGACAGAGACACCACGTTAGTGACTAATTACCGCCCAATCTCACTACTTAACGTAGATGTTAAGCTCTACGCCAAAATCCTAGCGAACCGAATCCTCCCTTTAATCCCCAATTATATTTCACTGGATCAAGTGGGCTTTGTCCCTGGCAGGGAAGCCAGGGACAACACAACGAAGGCCATCAATATACACCACTGGTTGACTTCCACTAACAACAAAGGTTTCTTCCTTTCCCTTGACGCGGAGAAGGCGTTCGACAGAGTGGCCTGGGACTACATGTCTGCTACACTATTGGCGATGGGGCTACCCCCTCGCCTCCATCAAATGATTATGGCATTATATGCATCCCCTACGGCTAGACTCAGGGTCAATGGCCGGCTGTCGGACGCCTTCTCCATAACCAATGGCACACGGCAGGGCTGCCCTCTTTCCCCCCTTATTTTCATTCTCACCATGGAACCCCTCCTCCGCAGACTGCGGGAAAACCCTGATATTAAGGGGATCGAGATTGGTCATAGGCCATACAAGATAGCAGCCTATGCTGATGACATCCTACTATTTCTTACAGATCCCCTAACCACTCTCCCTAATCTCCTCAAAGACTTCGAACTCTTTCGACAACTCTCCAATCTGCAAATTAACTTCGATAAATCAAAAGCGATTAGCATAACACTACCGACGGCATTGGTAGCTCTCTGTCAGTCCAACTTCCCTTTCAGCTGGGAAACCAACGATATCACATACTTAGGCATTAAACTACCCACTAAACTCTCCGACTTATATGCCAGAAACTTTACACCCGCACTACGTAAAATTCAGGGAGACCTCACGGCATGGACTAAGGGCCCTTTTTCATGGTTCGGCAGAGCGGCAATTTTAAAAATGAACGTCCTCCCCAGATTGCTCTATCTGATGCAAGCTGTCCCAATAGAGTTACCTCCGTCATTCTTCACATCCTTCAAACGGATGTGCAGACACCTCCTATGGTCATCCCGTCCTCCCAGGCTAAGCTGGGAAAAACTCATCCTACCCAAACGTAGGGGAGGGTTGGGATTGCCGGATCTACGCACGTACTACAGGGCATGCCAGCTCACAAGAATTGTGGATTGCAATACCCATGAGAACACCAAGGCATGGATCCATTTAGAAAATGCTTTCGCTAACATACCGATCTCCCACCTCCCTTGGATCAACCCGAGATCGGTCCCTACTGAATGCACAGCCCACCCCCTTATAGGCACCACATTGCATAATTTTAGAGCTACGGGTCGTATTCTCAACATGACCCCTTACCCGGGCCCCATGACACCACTTGACAATAACCCAGAATTTACTCCTGGTATATACGCTAATACCCAATCCGAGCAGGCCACCCCCCCAACCGACGAGGGCCTCACAATTTTTTAAGGGTGGCGTACTCCTCTCTCAACCTGCCATGGCCTCTAAATTTTTCCATCTATCCATTCCCTTTTTCAAATTCCTCCAAATCAGACACTTCCTACATAGCGTTCAACCACTGTCTCAATGGTCAAGGGACCATACGCCCTTTGAGGATCTCTGCAGTAGGTCAGAACCTCAGACCCACTTGATCTCAACAATCACTGCTCTCTTGCTCGACAATCCCCCTTCTCACGACAGAATTCATGGCAGGTGGGAAAATGACTTAGCCATGGAATTATCTGCTGAAGACTGGGCACGCGTACATGAGCACACACATAAGGGGTCCATAAATGTCTCGACACAAGAGAACAGGTACAAACTATACTCTAGGTGGTACCGTACGCCTGACAAAATTCATAAATTCTGTCCGAGGGTGTCTCAGGACTGCTGGAGATGTAATTCCGCTTTAGGATCTCTTATCCACATTTGGTGGGAGTGTCCTTTAATCCAGGAATTCTGGAGAGAAGTACATGTCCTGATTACTCAAATTACTACCTATTCACCGGACTTTAGTCCAGCCCAATACCTACTCCACCACACGACCCTCCCAAGGGCAGTCTACAGGAAATCCCTCACCCTACATCTTATCAACGCTGCTACCCAATGCATCCCGGTCCACTGGAGGAGTACCACCCCACCCAGCATTTCTGAATGGCACACCCGGGTAGACAGAATAGCAGACATGGAGAGGCTTATTCACCAAGCTAATGATGGCTCGACCAAGTTTGGAACTACGTGGGCATGCTGGCTCCACTATAGAGACTCCACGCGGTCAGGGAACCCCTCTACCGTACCTACAACTAGTACAGGGGAACGCGAGAACAAGCCGGCCATGGAAGCATGAGACCTCCGTCTCCCCACCTCACCCCCCATCATCTCAGAAATATATAGATTACCTACCCTCACAATGTGGGAATATACGTACGCCGTTTTGCACTTATATTCACCCATGAACGATGTGTCATGCTATGTATTCAGTCTGATAGCACCCCTCAAGCCTACAGGGAACAGTTTCCGTTTAGATGGTGCAGTTGCGATCAGACTCTTTGTGACCTATTAAGTATCCCCGCCCGCTCACAGCAAGCACCCTATCTGGGGTGAGCGGGTGGGAATAAACCCACTGGAGATGAACCATCCAACCACTTTGCCATGCCTTGGTCATCCTTCCTAAAAAAAGGACCGGGTACCCCCTAAACCCTCAAGAATGGAGCACACATGGTTAGTAATACTACTGTAGGGTATCGGAAACCACCACCCTCCACATGGTAAGACAAGGTTGTGGAAACATTTGTTTAAGCTATTTTGCTCAATGGCACTAAGGTATTTTATGTGTGTATACAGTACTTTTAATCTCTGCACGAAATTGTACTTGGAAATCTCGTGGAATTTTCTGTAACTGTTACTATACGTGTATGTGTTAATCTTTAATAAAAAATTATTCGAAAAAAAAAAAAGCAAGACTACAGTTTGCCAAAATGTACTTAAGTAAGCCAAAATCCTTCTGGGAAAATGTCTTGTGGACAGATGAGACCAAGATAGAGCTTTTTGGTAAAGCACATCATTCTACTGTTTACCGAAAACGGAATGAGGCCTACAAAGAAAAGAACACAGTACCTACAGTGAAATATGGTGGAGGTTCAATGATGTTTTGCTGCATCTGGCACTGGGTGCCTTGAATGTGTGCAAGGCATCATGAAATCTGAGGATTACCAAAGGTTTTTGGGTCGCACTGTAGAGCCCAGTGTCAGAAAGCTGGGTTTGCGTCCGAGACCTTGGGTCTTCCAGCAGGACAATGACCCCAAACATACGTCAAAAAGCACCCAGAAATGGATGGCAACAAAGCGCTGGAGAGCTCCAAAGTGGCCAGAAATGAATTCAGATCTAAATCCCATTGAACACCTGTGGAGAGATCTTAAAATTGCTGTTGGGAAAAGGTGCCCTTCCAATAAGAGAGACCTGGAGCAGTTTGCAAAGGAAGAGTGGTCCAAAATTCTGGGTGAGAAGTGTAAGAAGCTTATTGATGGTTATAGGAGGCGACTGATTTCAGTTATTTTTTTCCAATGGGTGTGCAACCAAATATTATGTTAAGGGTGCCAAGAATTTTGACCAGCCCATTTTTGGAGTTTTGTGTGACATTATGTCTAATTAGCTTTTTTTCCCCCTCCCTTTTTTTGTTTTATTCCAATACACACAAAGGGAATAAACGTGTATACCAAAACATGTGTTACTGCAATACTTTTCTGTGAGAAATGCTTGATCTTCTGGAAAAAAAATTGGGGTGCCAACAATTTCGGCCATGACTGTATCTATTCTCTTTGATGGTGAGCCAGAATGGGCTTCTCTAAGCCAGCACCCTGTTTATCCGTGGTGAGGAGAAGCTCTGGAGTGGCGCTTTGGGTTGGGATGTTTCTACTAGATTAGTCTAGCCTAGAGGAGAATGGTGGCGCGGTCCAGATAAAAATGCTTAAAAGAAAATAGAGACCAACCTTTTTTTTTTTTTAAAGTAGAAGGTGGAGGATAGGATTACAGCAAACTTACATTTCTGAATGCAGGTCCAGTATGATAAAGCTCTTGCAATGTTCTGCTCTCTTGTAAGCAAGCACGGCAACACATTACTTGTTATCCCACGTGTTTTATTGTGCTCCCGTTTACAGGTCCAGGTCTTAATGCCAGGAATATGAAGGAATGGTAGATGATCTTGAAGGCCATCTATATAGGAATCGTAAGAGACAATGGGCTGTGAATAGCCATTTAATATTCATCACAGACCCAAGTTTCTTATCAGCCTGGAAGTATTTGGCACAGACACTGCACAGAAATGGCGTTAGCTGCATTTAGTGGATTAGGAAATGCTGGCGTAGGAGCATCAGTTCAGGTCACAAGATATTATTTACATGTCAAACGCTGTCTCAAGGAAGCTCATGTCTGGCTAACAAGCAACCAGGGTCAGGGAAAATGGCAAAGAATAATACGTAGATCAACATATGTAAGTATCATTTTACATGAATATCTTTCACACACTCTCATTTACTTTACAGATCCTACGCCTCCAGACGGTCTCTACTTTAGTCACAGGAAGAATACTAAGAGTAGCCCTATAGTGAAATGCTCTGAGGGCCTGTATAGAGTAATGTGTGTACCTATGTGCATTCATTACACAAAGGGGTTTATGTACTAAAGGCAAATGCTCTTGAAAGTTCACTTGTAAGTGCAGTCGCTGTAGATCTGAGGGGAAGCTCTGCTGATTTTATCATCCAATGATGTGCAAGCAAAAATGCTGTTTTTTATTTTTCTTGCATGTCCCCCTCAGATCTACAGCGACTGCACTTGTAGTTCAAAGTGTATTTGCCTTTAGTAAATTACAGAAAAAGTATGGGAAAAATATGGAGATCTTCCATAGTGCAGATGTTTAAATGCCACACACCTGCATGACACATTAATGTTTGTGTTTTTACTATTCATTTCACGGCTCATCTAAATCTTCTGTCAAGGGGACATGATGGACATTTTAATCTCATTCAACAGCTGCAGCCAAGACAGACGCTCTTCAGTGTATTCTGACAGCAACGAGTGCTGCTTCAGAATACAATGTCCCAGCAGGGGGATTCCTCCATCCATCTCATTTCTATTACTTCCATTACTGGACCCCCCCCCCCCCCCCTTGAACAAAGGCGCTGGGTTGACCCACACTATCCAAGATTGATCCCCTTGCTGTACATTTCACTTCTGGCAAGCCCTACACTACATCAACATGACTATATGAACATGTGGGCAACGGACCTTGATAATACTATAGAACCGGAACAATGGACCCAAATTTGGTACCCTACCAAATTAAGCTCTTAGAATGTCCTTGCATTACAAACTGATTTTAACATTTTATACTGTTGGTACTTCATACCAACCTGTTTAGGACATTTTATCCTGGGCCAAACGGGATGTTGTTTCCTTGGATATGACATTCCGGGAACCTACGAGCACACATGGTGGTATAAATATATAATATACTAGCCACAATGTTCAATATTGCTATCCCAATGCTGCTAGGAGAGGGACTAATTAATCTCAAACTAAATGGCCTAACGAACCATCAGTTCAAATTAATGACTGCTTTAACTGTTAACCAGTCTCTTGCTATCGTTTGTTATCAAACTCACTCTCATTGGCTGTTGTGAAAAATAGGATCCATCAGACTTTCTCTAATGAGAAACTGACAGCGAATCTGTCTGACATGATGCATAATTTTAAATAAATGTACTTGTTTTAAAAATTCCTATTTTTTTTTTTTTTCTTTTTCATTCCTTTAGTAACTTTCTGGTTTTCAGGCCTAGGCAAATTATGTCATTTATCCCAGGAGTCTTCACGAAGGGAGGGAGGGGTTTTCTCAGCTAAGCACACCCTCCTGCATGCATGCCTGAGTTAATGGCAGATGTATTCCAGAGCATAAATGCTACATGAATTGCTACATGCCCTTACTCAAGATGACCGCAGCAAGAAATGCTAGGGGGGTGTTTTTCAAAGTGATTTCTCACAAAATAAAGCATGGACACATGAATGAATGGGGGTGTTTGCTTTGAATATTAAAAATGAATTCAATAGCGTTTTATGGTTTGTGGTGCTCAGATGCAGTGCAGTTCTACTTTGAAGTGGATGTAAACCCTCACATATACCCAGTGAAGTGAACAGCCTCAGATGATACACAGAGATGAAACAAATCTCCCTACATAAGTTTTACATGTATATCTGCTGTCTTCAGCTTCATATATTCTTTAGAAAGTGCACATTGTGTTATAGATTTTTTTCTTCCTGTTCCAGCACTGGGTGTGGATTCTTGGCATACACTGTAACAGCTGATTGGAGGAAAGGCACACCCCCCGCCACATAAGCAGAGGAAGGAATGTGCAGAGCTGTGCTTTGAATAGACCAGCTCTCTGCTAATCTATTTATAGCACCCAGCCCAACACAAATTTCAGGCTGGTTTTATCTCGGTTGTTGGAGAACTTGTCAGAAGTTATCATGCTGATAACCGAAGAATGGAGCAGCAGAGGCACCCAGGCCTTTGAAGAGAGATAGGAAAACACTAAAGATATATGTGCTTGGGTCAAATTTCATGAATCAGGTTTACTTCCACTTTAAGTTCAGCTCCCTAGGACTTACATTTAGGCCCCTTTCACACGGGGGCGGTTTGCAGGCGCTATTTTGCTAAAAATAGCGCCTGCAAACCGAGCCTAAACAGCGGCTCCTTTCTCTCCAATGTGAAAGCCCCGAGGGCTTTCACACTGGAGCGGTGCGCTAACAGGACTTAAAAAAAAGTCCTGCTAGCCGCATCTTTGGAGCGGTGAGAGGAGCGGTGTGTTTACCGCTCCTCCACTGCTCCTTCCCATTGAAATGAATGGGATACCGTGGTAATACCGCCCGCAAACCGTGGCTGTAGCTGCGGTTTGCGGGTGGTATTAACCCTTTTTCGGCCGCTAGCAGAGGTTAAAACCGCACCGCTAGCGGCCGAATACCTCTGCAATCCCGACGGTATAGCGCCGCTAAAAATAGCGGCGCTATACCGCCCCAGTGTGAAAATGGCCTAACCTTCTTAAACTCCAAGGTACTCAACCCCTTCTCCACTTTCTTCCTACCTATCCTTCTCCCCCACTGTTCTTTGTTACCCTCCTCCATTTGCTTAACATTCTTCATTTATGTTAAAGCGGAAGTAAACCCATATATAAAAAAAAGTTGCATTTCCGGCAGGTGCCGGAAATGTAACACTCCCATTGGTTGTGCTCAGTGGCGTAACTAGAAACTTCAGGGCCCCGGTGCAAGAAATCATGAAGGACCCCCCCCCCCCCCCCCCCCCCCGAAAAGCATGATTTTGATACTTTATTTTTTTTTACACTGTACAACAAAGTAAAACATTTATTGGTCATTGGAGGAGAGCACACGGAGTTACCAGCCTAACTAGAGTACTGACCATGCTGTGCGCTCCTGCCTAGTGTGGTAAGTTTTTAATAGGAAAGCAGAGGGACTGGCCATATCACCAGGGATTTCACATAAATGAAGCAATACATTGGTTGCGGATCCTATGAAGCAATCATAGGATCAATTAAATCTGACCTGGGGAATGGGATCAGTAACAGTACTGGTGGGGAGGAGGGATGGGATCAGTGGAAGTGCTGGTGTTGAGGAGGGGGGGGGGGTGGCAGCGGTAGTACTTGAGGGGGAGGTGGCTGCGGTAGCAGTGGTGGTGCCATCCTCTCCCACCACCACCTGTGCCTCTTACTGATCCCATCCCCTACCACTGATCTCATCCCTATCCCCCCCCCCCAAAAAAAAAATCACGCCCACCAAAATGCCCCCATATTCATTATTTTATATCATGATAACTAGAGTGGACCTGTCATGGCTCTATACATGTATATAGAGGACCTGTCATGGCACTATACATGTATATAGGAGTATAAAGAGGACCTGTCATGGCTCTATACATGTATGTAGGAGTATAAAGAGGACCTGTCATGGCTCTATACATGTATGTAGGAGTATAAAGAGGACCTGTCATGGCACTATACATGTATATAGGAGTATAAAGAGGACCTGTCATGGCTCTATACATGTATGTAGGAGTATAAAGAGGACCTGTCATGGCACTATACATGTATATAGGAGTATAAAGAGGACCTGTCATGGCACTATACATGTATATAGGAGTATAAAGAGGACCTGTCATGGCTCTATACATGTATGTAGGAGTATAAAGAGGACCTGTCATGGCACTATACATGTATATAGGAGTATAAAGAGGACCTGTCATGGCTCTATACATGTATGTAGGAGTATAAAGAGGACCTGTCATGGCACTATACATGTATATAGGAGTATAAAGAGGACCTGTCATGGCACTATACATGTATATAGGAGTATAAAGAGGACCTGTCATGGCTCTATACATGTATGTAGGAGTATAAAGATGACCTGTCATGGCTCTATACATGTATGTAGGAGTAAAAAAGGGGACCTGTCATGGCTCTATAAATGTATATAGGAGTATAAAGAGGACCTGTCATGGCTCTATACATGTATATAGGAGTATAAAAGGACCTGTGCGTGACCGTTGGCCGCGATGTCAGCCGGCCACCCGCGATCACTCCACAGAGCCAGAACGGGGATCTGTCAATGTAAACAGACAGATCCCCATTCTGACAGGGGAGGAAAGACAGATCTGCTGTTCCTAGTGATTAGGAACAGAGATCTCTCTCCTCCTCCAGTCAGTCCCATCCCCCCAGTTAGAAACACCTCCCAGGGAACACATTTAACCCCTTTCCTGACAGTGACATTTACACAGTAATCAGTGCATTTTTATAGCACAAATCGCTGTATAAATGTTACTGGTCCCAAAAAAGTGTCCGATCTGTCCACCGCAATGTCACAGTTTCGCTAAAAATCGCAGATCACCGCCATTACTAGTAAAAAAAATATAATAATAAAAATGCCATAAATCTATCCTCTATTTGGTAGATGCAATAACTTTTGCGCAAACTAATCAATATACACTTATTGCATTTTTGGCTGATAGAGAGGAAGGGGGGCAGCTGATGGAGAGGAGGGGGGGGGCTGTGGGCAGCTGACAGGGCAGATGAGAGAGACGGACCTCAGGAGGGGGGGGGGGCTGATAGAGAGGAGGGGGGCCGTGGGCAGCTGACAGGGCAGATGAAAGAGACAGACCTCAGGAGGGGGGGTCGTGGGCAGCTGACAGGGCAGATGAAAGAGACGGACCTCAGGAGGGGGGGGGGCGGCTGATAGAGAGGAGGGGGGCAGTGGGCAGCTGACAGGGCAGATGAGAGAGACGGACCTCAGGAGGGGGGGCGGCTGATAGAGAGGAGGGGGGGCCGTGGGCAGCTGACAGGGCAGATGAGAGAGACGGACCTCAGGAGGGGGGGCGGCTGATAGAGAGGAGAATGGGGGGCCGCGGGCAGCTGACAGGGCAGATGAGAGAGAGGACCTCAGGAGGGGGGGCGGCTAATAGAGAGGAGAAGGGGGGGCCGCAGGCGGCTGACAGGGCAGATGAGAGAGAGGACCTCAGGAGGGGGGGGGCGGCTGATAGAGAGGAGGAGGGGGGGCGGCTGACAGGGCAGACAAGAGAGGACCTCAGGTTTCCTGTGACACATAGCGCTAGTTAGGACGGGGAGCATGCAGGGCTGGCGCGATTACCCACAGTCCATCTCCTCCGCTCCTCCAGGCAAATCACAATCCTCATGTCTGCCGTCCGTCCCGCCCTCATGACCTGCTCGGCCAATCACAGGACACCCGCCGCTGCCCATTTCTGAGCTTGGTTCAAACACACAGTGCGGCAGTTTGAACATTGATTTGCCGCCCCCTGAAAGGTACCATCGGGTCCCATGGTAGGGCCGGCCCTGCGCGGCGGTCGGGCTCCTCTCACGGACGGGTGGCGGGCCCCTGGGACTTGGCGGAATTACAGGGCCCAGTCGCAACTGCGACTGCTGCGACCCTGAAAATTCCGCCACTGGTTGTGCTCTCAACCAAACTGTCAAACCATCCAATGGCTGGTGTCTAAACTGATCACATGTGCAGCATCATGGCAGTGGTAGATTAAACAGAGGCAAAGATGGCGGCTTCCTTGGCTGAAAATGATAGGAGGGTTTACTTCCACTTTAATAGGTTGATATATGGGCAATGTCCAAACTGATGTTCCACTTACCCACTAACAATACATAGGTGGTGCTTATACAATGTATATTTTTCAGCTCAACCTAATGTATCAGGATGTTTCCTTTTCTCTAAACGTACATGAAGCAATGTTATGAATGTGTTCATATTTATATGTATGTCATATGACCCATGAAATCAATAAAAATGATTGAACAAGGAGTACCTTATTGTTGCATTCATCAGAACCATCCACTATTATGCCGCGTACACACGATCGGACATTCCGACAACAAAACCGTGTTTTTTTTCCGACGGATTTTCGCTCAAACTTGTCTTGCATACACACGGTCACACAAATGTTGCTCGGAAATTCCGATCGTCAAGAACGCGGAGACGTACAACACTACAATGAGCCGAGAAAAATTAAGTACAATGATTCCGAGCATGCGTCAAATTGATTCCGAGCAAGCGTAGGGATACGCACGGTCGGAATTTCCGACAAGAACTTTTGTTGTCGGAAAAATTGAGAACCAGCTCTCAATCATTTGTTGGCAATTCCGACAGCAAATGTCCGATGGAGCCTACACACGGTCGGAATATCCGACCAAAAGCTCACATCGAACATTTGTTGTCGGAAATTCCGATCGTGTGTACGCGGCATTACAAGGCTTTCACAAATTAGGTGTAGCCCATTCTAATGCAAGCATACTGCCAGAAAAGTGTTTTGCAAATACTTTACTGAATCACGACCATGGAATCTGCCATTTACTGATTCCTAGACTGCATCCAAGAAATTAGATTCAGTGATGCTCAGCCTAATTATGAGTGACTACTCCGGAACTAGCAGGGTTCAGCATAGCAGATTGCTATTCTCATTCAGGTGTTTTGTTTAATGATAGATCCCTTTTAATATTGCTATTATTAAAACTTTTTTACCATTCACAATAGCTACAAGCATTGAAGTTTAACCAGTCTAACTGGCTCACCCACTATGTGTTGTCTGCCTGTCTCTAGTTTGCCCATGGTTTCCATTCAGCCTGACTTCTAAAACACTATAAGAAACTGCAAGTTCCCGCAGTGAAGAGCAGTGCTTATCCTAGGCTCCCTCTGTTCCTCACTTCAGGCCCTGTTTGCAGTTTAACATGTGCTTTGCTATTGTTTTTAATGATGCTAGTTCTGTGCAATGCCTTGACAAGAATTGGCCATGAAAGTGTAGATCGGTTTTGTAAGCCCTACTGATGGCAATGGCAGGGCATGGTATGAAATTGAGGTTGCTATGGGAGAAGCTGGTTACATACAGTTTTTATTGGCTGATGGAACCCAACAAGTAATGCAGAAGCATAAAAATGCACACAGAAAGGTGGGAAGCCAACTTAAGAGTAGACAAATGGGATCAATTATTGCTTGTTATAACCTCTGTATGTTAACATGCAGGTCAATAATAGGCACTTCTGGTTAGTAACCAAACTTTGTCCTCCACAAAGGACTGGCAATTGCACAGGAGCATCCTGGTTTCTTCTCCTCCTGTGGCTCTCAGCTGCTGACTCTGCACCTCATCCCTGGCCTCAGTCACTCCTAATTAGGTATGGGAGATACAGGAACCATACAAAGTACTTTTCTAGCCCAGTCCCTCTTTGGTGCAATCCTTAAAATAGTTAATAAAAAACACAAATAAAGACAGTAGTGTAAAAATAGCTTCCATGGCTCTGCCCTACACATTTTGTCTCTTTTGGGTCAAACAATAAATTTGCATTTGGCATCGGTTCAAGACACTTCTGAGATCATTCTGAGATGCATTCGACCTACAATTGACCTTCTTCCAAACTGCTTTTGACTTCCTTCTAAGCTGCATCAACCTGCATTTAGGTTCCAACTGACTTGTACAGGAAGATAAGCAGTGAACCAATGCCGGTCAAGTGCAAGCTATTGGATCTTATTAGGGGCTAAGCAGTAGTGACTCTGATTTATTTCATGTCCCTTGTTATGAATAATATGAAACTGGGGCCCAGAGCAGAGACAAGGTCCTGTGGAACCCAAGGCGAAGATGCCAAAATGCAATCTGCCGTCCTCATGGAGCTGAGGCAGATGAAGCTTGTACTCAAGCGTATATTGGCTGGGCCAGCACAGAAATAAAAGCCCTTGGTTTACATTGTTTCACTCCATGGAAAACCAAACAGGATAGGGGAGGTTAAGCAATATGGTTAGATTATTGCAATTGTAGCGATACCCCCAGCTAAGAGAGCCGCTGGTTTGATTTGTTTCGGGCCCTGTAACACTCACTGTCAACCCCCGGAAATTGGCTCTACCCTCCCCTGGCACAGTCAGTAGGGGATGATGGGATTGTGTAACCTGTGATTCTTGGCAGCACAATCCCACAATAAAGGCACACAACAGTATGGGGTAGCTATCACTAACTGTTTCGCCTGTACAGTAAATGACACCAACAACTGATATACTTAACCCTGGTACTTTACTGAAAATAATGGTTAAGCAGGCAAACAGTATACATAGACATGTGCAGAGCCCTGCAATGAAAGAAATGTTTGATCACACAGACAGATATACAGTTCTATAATAAGAAGCTAACGAACCCCGCTGCAGCTCTTCTCCCTTGTGGGCAAGATGGTGCCCAGCAATGTCACTACTACTAAGTCAGGCCTGACTGTACTATGTGAAAGTTCTGCAGAGAAAGATCTTCGCTAGCAAACGGTGGTGCACTTCGGGAACATTTTGTGTCAAAAGAGAAAGTTCTCAGGCCCGCCCTCTGGTTAAATACCCTTGTAAGCAGTCCTTGCGCGGGGAAATGCATCTTGGGTATGGTAGTCTCTGGGCCTAAAGCAAACACCCGCTACACAATCTAGACAGAACAATTTAGTTTAGGCCACAGCGCAAATGCAGCGCAGTGTTACCCATGGTTTACCATAGAGTTTCTATTATGTACTATGTTTTTGCTGCATGTTCTGAAAGCCCATCAAAAGTCCTGCATGCTGCATCTTTGGTGCGCTTTCAGAAAACTTGTAGGTCAGGGGTGCCCAACCTTTTGAAGAGCGAGGACCACTTATGTGACTTGGTAACCTGTCGCGGGCCACAATGAGCGGAGTGGGTGGATCGCAGCCCACTCGGCTCTATAGAGCCCACTCTACTCTCAGCACCTGTGGATCAGTTTGAAAGCAGCCCAGTAATCACTGCAGAACAGATATGCCCATATATGTCCATATATACACTGTGATTTTAGTAATAAACCTACCTTTAATAACAGTATTCTATTCTATTTTATTCCATCCCAGAGCAGGAGGTCGCGGGCCACATCAGAGGGCTCCGCGGGCCATATGTGGCCCCCGGGCAACTGGTTGGGCACCCCTGTTGTAGGTATATATATTCAGTAGGTTTACAGCTCAGAGAATGCCAATTCATGTTTACTAGCTACAGCTGTAGCATTCATCCTAAATTAATGAAGAGCAGGACTGTATTGACAACTCAGGACTGCAGATCGGCTCTCCCAATGTAACCAATGGGGCCTTGCTTTCTGTATGTCCACTGCACTCTGTTAAAGTGATAGAGTGCAAGGAGAGCCATCACACAGACAGTGGAACCCCAATGATTATACTGGGAGAGCCAATCTCCCACAGCAGGGTTCATCTGTATTTTGACATCTTATCTATTTGGACTATATTGACTTCTATTCTCTGTTAATAGGGCCTTTATTTAAGTTTGGGATGCTCCAAGTACAGCATTCACTTATTACTGACCATCTGTCCTTGGAGTTGCCTCTTGTTCACAGCACATTTCTGCATCTTTTGAAAGAAAAAAAAAAAAAAAGGTAAATGGGCGCTGCTGGCCAATTTAAATCGGAGGTCCCCCCCCCCCACGAAAAATGAACGATGTCGGCACCCCAGCCGATCTTCGGATCAGCTGTTGGGTGTAGCTGCCACTATTCCTGGTAAAGGAACCCAGCAGGGAAGCCTTTTGGCTTCACAGCCGGCTCCCTCCTGCGCATGCACCAATTGGCCCAGAGGAAGGAGGAGGGGGGCCAAACTTCCGAGAGATGGCGCTGTGGCACTGTCTCCGAAAGTGGTGCCAAATGTGGCACTGAAGTGGGGGGGGGGGGAGACAAATAAGTGGAAGTTCTACTTTTGGGTGGATCTTAGCTTTAAAAAAGCTGTATCCTCTGCAGTATTTGAATTATTGTAGTAAAACCGAAACCTGTGCTTTTTGTTTCTAGTAAATTTGGGCCTAACCTTGCTCAATAAAATTGGCCTGCTGCTATCCAAGTTTACACTATTGTATCATCTGCGGTCTCTTACTTCTTACAGTAAAACACCTGCCTGTACTTTTTTTTTTCTTTATTTCATTTTTGCCTATAATTTCTGATTAAAGCTGGCCATACATTATACAATGTTCTTATTCAATTTCCTTTATATTTAACTTCAACTATGTAGTGCAAGGGCCTTGTCTTCAGCTAAAGGTTTGAGGATAAATGCACCACATCCCAACATTACTAACAATTTTGGAAAAGGCATACAGTGGGATTTTCAGGGGCGTATACATTTTATTCTTTGAAAAAATCTAAGTCAATTATTTGTATCTAAACCATCAGCAATGTTTTATGCGGTCATAATGTAAGTACTGTAAGTACAGTGGTACATCTGTGTGGGTTCATGCACAGATGTCTATTCAAAATCGCCCCCTGAAGTCGCCAAAAGTAATACAGGAACTACTTTTGGGAATTCGGACAGTGCCACTGCTGGCAATAGCTGCCGATTTGGCATGCGATTTGACATATCAAATCGCATGCCAAATCGGCCCAATGTGAACATGGGCTAAATCTGTTATTTTATCCCACAAAACTGTCACACAAATTGTCTAGGTGTGCCTTCATTTTTCACATGAAATCACTTTTTTTTTTTTTTTTTTATGTTTTGTTGTTAATAAAGTATATTTAAAACATAGGAAACAAATATTTTGTATTTTCATTTCCAAACAAGAGTCTGTTTTCCACATTTGCCTGACCAGTCTAATTTGCTTTCCTAATTAAAGCGGTTTTAAACCTTGCTTGGTGATTTTTACAGGTAAGCCTATAATAAGTAAAATAAATATCTCCTAAACGTGCAAGGTTTAGGAGATATTGACCCTGCATGCAGCCACTGACGGCAGCGGCGCATGCGCTCTGCAGGTCAGACGTATCTTGCCGGAACAAAGGGCGTCGTCATCACTGCAGACGCTTCGTTCTAAGGTAAGTATTTCATAATGTGCTAGTATGCAATGCATACTAGCACATTATGCTATTGTCTTGCAGGTTGTTTTTTTTTTGTGGTTTGCTAGAGCTTTAAGTGTTTGCAGAGAACATAACCTGAAATTTAGGTCCACTTTTACAAAAAAATATAATAATCATATTTTTGCAGGAAAAAAATGTACATTATTTATTTATTTTTGAAGCCTGCAAAGCATTGCACCCATAATCAGTGGAACATAGTTGCAGTGCTAGACTCCTAGTTACTAACCGCAACCAATCAGATTACCCCTGTAGGTTAGAACATTGGGGTTGATTTACTAAAGGCAAAAAGACTGCACAATTTGCAAAGTGCAGTTACACTCTGCAAGAGCAGTTGCTCTAGAGTTTAGTAAATTAGCAGAAGCTCTGCTGACTTCCACCATGCAATCATGTGCAAGTAAAAATGCTATTTTTTTTTTTTATTTACCTTGCACATGATTGGGTATTCTTTGCAAAGTGAAGTTTTAACTTCTAGCTCTGGAGCCTAGTAAATCAATGCCTTTAGTAAATCAACACCATTATTTTTAATTTTTTAAAGTACTAGGTTGTTGTGTGTTTTTTTTTATCTATTAGTTTTAGTCCTCTTCATAAGGAGTTCTTTGGGTTGGTTAAGGTCAAATCACATCACCATGATTACTCATTTGCTCACTTTCAGACCTAATCGCGAGAAATCACATCAGTACATAATGTGCTGTGGTATCCTCAGTATAGGTTTCACTCTGACGGCACTCTGAAGCAAGTATAGACATTGGAGTTGATTTATTAAAACCAGTGCACTCAGAATCTGGTGAAGCTGTGCATGGTAGTGAAGATGGCCAAGTTAGAGGGGTTTTTAAACAAGGCGATGGGGGGGTTCAGGGGTAGGGATAGTCAGCAATGAACAAATTCCAGAGGGTAATATAGTCCTATTTGCAATCTTGTAACACACAATAAGAGGATAGTATGCGCCTGGTCTAAACTTTGTGGCATGTTCACCAATGCCAGGAGTAGGGTTGCCACCTTTTCTTCAAGCCAAACCCGAACACTTTCGCGGTGCACGGCAATTTTTTTGTACTACGCGCTATAGAATTGTAAAATACCTGGGACACCTTTGGGGTTACCCAAAGAGAGTAGTAACGAGGTGTGCTACAATGAACAGTGGCTGTGGCCAAATTGCATTAACAGTGGGGGGGGGGGTACTTAAAGGGACATGGTTATATAAAACAAAAGCATTAGTGTACCCATAAAATATGATTCAATTAATAAAAGAAATGTCAGTTAAAATATGAAACTAGCCTACCTTAAAAGTGGACACTGTCAGCCAGTAGAGAAGTAGACGGTGTCAGTAGAGCAGTGGACGGTGTCAGTAGGGCAGTTGATGGTGTCACCCGGTGAAAACTGTATATATGGATGGTGTATGGGGGGGAACTGTATATATGGATGATGTATGGGGGGGGAAGAACTGTATATATGGGGGGGAACTGTATATATGGATGATGTATGGGGGGGGAGAACTGTATATATGGGGGGGACTGTATATATGGATGGTGTATGGGGGAGAGAACTGTATATATGTACAGTGTATGGGGGGGACTGTATATATGTATGGGGGGGAGAACTGTATACATGTATGGTGTATGGGGGCTGTATACGTGTATGGTGTATGGGGGGGCTGTATACATGTATGGTGTATGGGGGGAGAACTGTATACATGTATGGTGTAAGGGGGAGAACTGTATATATGTATGGTGTATGGGGGGGCTGTATATATATATATATATATATATATATATATATATATATGGTGTATGGGGGGTGAGCTGTATATATGTATGGTGTATGGGGGGGGAGAACTGTATATATGTATGGTGGGGGCTGTATATATGTATGGTGTATGGGGGGAGAACTGTATATATGTATGGTGAGAGAACTGTATATATGTATGGTGTATGGGGGGGGCTGTATATATGTATGGTGTATGGGGGGAGAACTGTATATATGTATGGTGTATGGGGGGGGACTGTATATACAGTCATGCTCGAAATTGTTGGCACCCCAGAAATTTTTCCAGAAAATCAAGTATTTCTCACAGAAAAGTATTGCAGTAACACATGTTTTGCTATACACATGTTTATTCCCTTTGTGTGTATTGGAACAAATCAAAAAAAGGAGGAAAAAAAGCAAATTGCACATAATGTCACACAAAACTTCAAAAATGGGCTGCTCAAAATTCTTGGCACCCTTAACTTAATATTTGGTTGCAAATCCTTTGGAAAAAATAACTGAAATCAGTCGCTTCCTATAACCATCAATAAGCTTCTTACACCTCTCACCCGGAATTTTGGACCACTCTTCCTTTGCAAACTGCTCCAGGTCTCTCTTATTGGAAGGGCACCTTTTCCCAACAGCAATTTTAAGATCTATCCACAGGTGTTCAATGGGATTTAGATCTGGACTCATTGCTGGCCACTTTAGAGCTCTCCAGCGCTTTGTTGCCATCCATTTCTGGGTGCTTTTTGACATATGTTTGGGGTCATTGCCCTCCTGGAAGACCCAAGATCTCGGAAGCAAACCCTGCTTTCTGACACTGGGCTCTACAGTGCGACCCAAAAACCTTTGGTAATCCTCAGATTTCATGATGCCTTGCACACATTCAAGGCACCCAGTGCCAGAGTCCGCAAAACAACCCCAAAACATCATTGAACCTCCACCATATTTCACTGTAGGTACTGTGTTCTTTTCTTTGTAGGCCTCATTCCGTTTTCGGTAAATAGTAGAATGATGAGCTTTACCAAAAAGCTCTATCTTGGTCTCATCTGTCCACAAGACGTTTTCCCAGAAGGATTTTGGCTTACTCAAGTACATTTTGGCAAACTGTAGTCTTGCTTTTTTATGTCTCTGTGTCAGCAGTGGGGTCCTCCTGGGTCTCCTGCCATAGCGTTTCATTTCATTTAAATGTTGGATAGTTTGCGCTGACACTGATGCTCCCTGAGCCTGCAGGACAGCTTGAATTTCTTTGGAACTTGTTTGGGGCTGCTTATCCACCATCCAGACTATCCTGCGTTGCAACTTTTCATAAATTTTTCTCTTCCGTCCACGCCCAGAGAGATTAGCTACAGTGCCATGGGTTGCAAACTTCTTGATAAAGTTGCGCACTGTGGACAAAGGCAAATCTAGATCTCTGGAGATGGACTTGTAACCTTGAGATTGTTGATATTTTTTCACAATTTTGGTTCTCAAGTCCTCAGACAGCTCTCTTCCCCTCTTTCTGTTGTCCATGCTTAGTGTGGCACACACAGACACACAATGCAAAGACTAAGTGAACTTCTATCCTTTTTTATCTGCTTTCAGGTGTGATTTTTATATTGCCCACACCTGTTACTTGCCCCAGGTGAGTTTAAAGGAGCATCACATGCTTGAAACAATCTTATTTATCCCCAATTTTGAAAGGGTGCCAAGAATTTTGACCAGACCATTTTTGAAGTTTTGTGTGACATTATGTCCAATTTGCTTTTTTTCCCTCCCTTTTTTGATCTGTTCCAATACACACAAAGGGAAAACCCGTACTAACCGGGTGATTTGGGGGGGGGGGCAATTACAGAGGAGAGGGGTGCAAGTACAGAGGAGGGGGAACAATTACAGAGGAGGGGGTACAAATTACAGAGATTGGGGGGCAATTACAGAGGAGGGGGGTGAAAATACAGAGGAGTTGGGTAATAACAGAGGAGGGGGGGTAATAACAGAGGATGGGGGGCAATTACAGAGGATGGGGGCAATTACAGAGGATGGGGAGCAATTACAGAGGAGGGGGGCAAATACAGAGGAGGGGGGCAAATACAGAGTAGGGGGTGCAAATACAGAGTAGGGGGGTGCAAATACAGAGGGGGGGGCAAACACAGAGGAGTCAAAACATAAGAGAGAGAGAGGTAACAGGCCTGGTGCAGACGTTTTTACCTACTTCAGGCCCACAGGCCGTCATATGATGTCCTCGGGTTTGTGCGGGTATATCTGAATGATGCCTGCAGCTACAGGCATCATTCAGATATTGCCGGTGTTAGCTGGCGATTCCCTACACCATGAGAATGATCATAGCGGCTGTTCCGCCGCTTGATCGTTCTTACGGGCAGCGGAAGGGGACGTCCCCCCCTCCCGCCGCCCTCTAGTGCTTCTACCGACTCACCTACTCACCTGTGCGATCGGTGAGTCGGTGACAGGATCCGCCGGTCCTGGATGTAGATAACAGAGATTTCCAGGGGACCAGATGGTCGCCGGAGTCTCTATGATCATCGGAGGCCGGGCGCGATGTTATGACGTCACGCCCGGACTCTGCATTCAAAAAAACGGCGCCGCTTCGGCTTTGAAGCGGTGATCTTCTTTTTTTTTTTTTTTAGGCTTCCAAGCCTAGAGGTGAGATGTGGGGTCTTATTGACCCCATATCTCACTGTAAAGAGGACATGTCATGTTATATTCCTATTACAAGGGATGTTTACATTCCTTGTAATAGGAATAAAAGTGATCAAAATTGTTTTTTTTTTAAAGTGTCAAAATAAAAAACAATAAGTAAAATTAACAATAAAACATTTTTTTTTTACAGTGCCCCTGTCCCCGTGTGCTCACATGCAGAAGCGAATGCATACGCAAGTCCCGCCCACATATGAAAAAGGTGTTCAAACCACACATGTGAGGTGTCGCCGCGAACGTTAGAGCAAGAGCAATAATTCTAGCCCTAGACCTCCTCTGTAACTCAAAAAATGTAACCAGTAAAAAAAATGTAAACGTCGCCTATGGGGATTTTTAAGTACCGAAGTTTGGCGCCATTCCACGAGCGTGTGCAAATTTGAAGCGTGACATGTTAGGTATCTATTTACTCGGCGTAACTTCATCTTTCACATTATGCAAAAAAATTGGGCTAACTTTACTGGGTTTTTTTTGTTTTTTTTAAAGCATGAAACATATTTTTTTTCCCCCAAAAAAACGCATTTGAAAAATTGCTGCACAAATACCATGCGAGATAAAAAGTTGCAATGACCACCATTGTATTCTCTAGGGTCTTTGCTAAAAAAACATATATATATATTGTTTGGGGGTTCTAAGTAATTTTCTAGCAAAGAAATTATGATTTTTACATGTAGGAGCGAAGTGTCAGAATTGGCCCTGGCCTGAAGTGGTTAATAAAATAAATGCTTAAAAACAATCCACTCACTCTTCATGTCAGAGCTGTAGGCATGTCAGTCTGTGAAGTCAGCTGTCCCATTCTCCCCTACGATCCACGCTGCTGTTATCACTGAAAGCAACAGAGAGCCGCGGGAAACTCATGTGAACTGTCAGCCTCTGATGATGGAGGCGTGGTTAAGCCTCCGTAACTCTCTGATTGGTCAAAGCGTCCCAGGCTGACAGCTCACTGCAGATTTCCCACGGCTTTGTGTCCTTGGCTTCCTCCAGCGATTCAGTGAAACAGCAGTGTGGATTGGAGGGGGAGAATGGGACAGCGGAGTTACAGACCGACATACCTACAGCTACAGCTCTGACATGTGTGAGTGAGTGGATTGTTTTTAAACATTTATTTCAATAAAGCTTCCGCACCAGCAACTGCCTGTCGCCTCTCTCTATCCCTTTGTTTTGATTGCTCTGTAATTGTTCTCCCGCCCGCCGCTCCGATCCCCCTGCTGTCCAGGTCCCGCTGTGTGTCGGGGCTCGTAAAAGGAGGCCCCATGGTACCCCCTGTCAGCTGGAAATGGTGTCCGGGTGAGAGGCAGAGGGAAAGCCGGGCACAGCCTCCTAAACCTGTACTGTCCGGGTCAAAACCGGACAGGTGGCAACCCTAGCCAGGAGCCTGGTGGATAAGATGAGTAAACTAGAGATACTGTTGAACGAGGAGGATTTAGATTTTGTGGGAATTTCAGAGACTTGTAAAGGAAGAATTTGTGGGACTTTGGACTTTGTAGGCACAGATAGACAATCGTTTTAGAAAAAAATAACAAATTTATTAAATTAAGTACAAAATTGCAATTTTTAAAAGACCTCTAAAAGCAATGGAAAATATGCACATAGACATCAATAAACAATGCAAAAAGCTGTTGGATGGCCACACTAGTAGCGGAACCTTAGGAAGAGTAACTCTTCATAGTATCAAAGTTCCAGAGGTGGCTGGACACCAGCGGCAAGGAGTGTTCAAGTTGCATTGGTCAGAGTCATAGGCTTAACATGTTTCACGTGAGGACACGCTTCTTCAAAAAGCAGAGCATATTTAAGCTGACAGAGGAGAGGGAAAAATTAGAATAATCATATTCCAGAACTACATATATATGATATCAAGAAAAAAGTATTGCATGGCACTAGGTCAACAGAAATAGGCTGGTGTCACAGGAGGGAAGAGGGGGAAGGAAAGAAGGAAAGGGAAAAGGGGGGAGGAGTGATGGAGCAGCAAATGTAATTAATTTAATAAATTTGTTATATTTTTCTAAAACGATTGTCTATCTGTGCCTACAAAGTCCAAAGTCCCACAAATTCTTCCTTTACATATCTCTTGCTAGGACGCGGCACATGTTCTCTTTTTATGTATCCACATTACCACTATATGCGATGATACATTAATCAATCTATCAATTTCAGAGACTTGGTTCAACAGCTCTCATGATTGGCTGGCAACTATTTAAGGGTATTCCCTTTATCACAGGGATAGAGAGGGTAAAAAAGGGGGAGGGGTATGCCTATATATCAAGAATAATGTACAAGTGAATGTGAGAGATGACATCACTAAGGGAGCTAGGGAGGAGGTGGAATCCTTATGGGTAGAGCTCCAAAGGGATGAAGCTAAGGGGAAAATAATACTGGGAGTTTGCTATAGGCCCCCTAACCGGAGGGAGGAGGGGAGACAAATCTCCTATCACAATTTGGATTAGCAGTAAGGATGGGAAGTGTTATCATAATGGGGGATTTAAATTATCCAGACATAGACTGGGCGGAGGGAACCACGCATTCGTCTAAGGCTCGTCAGTTCCTAAATGTCTTGCAGGACAATTTTATGGGTCAGATGGTAGATGCACCAACTAGAAACAAGGCGTTACTAGATCTACTGATTACCAACAATACAGACCTGATCACGGATGTGAAAATACGGTGCAATTTAGGAAACAGCGATCGCAGGTCAATTGGCTTCAGTATAAATCACACAAATGGGAAACACTGGGGAACACAAAGGCAGTGAATTTCAAAAGAGCCAACTTCCCTAAACTACGAACCTTGCTAGAAGATATAAATTGGGATAAAATCTTAGAAACAAACAACACAGAAGAGAGATGGGTTTGCTTTAAGAGCATATTAAATAAGGGCATTAGCCAATGCATCCCATTGGGATTATTTTTTAAAAGAGCGAACAAGTCCTGGATGGCTTAACTATGTAAAAATGCATATAAAAGCATAGGAGAAGGCCTTCAAAAAATACAAAGGCTGAGGGATTATCATCAGCATTCAGACTTTACAAAGAATGCAACAAGATATGTAAGGGTGCAATTAGGGCGGCTAAGAAAGAACACGAAAGACACATAGCGGAGGAGAGCAAAAAAAAATCCCCAAAAATTCTTAAGTGTATAAACAGTAAAAAAAGGGGAGGACAGACCATATTGGCCCCTTAAAGAATGAGGAAGGGCATCCAAAGGATGGGGAGATGGCGAATGTATTGAATTTATTCTTCTCCTCAGACTTCACGAGGGAATTGGGGGGCTTCAGTAACCAAAACTGCAGTGTTTTTCCTCATGACACATCACAGGAAGCACCCTCATGCCTAACAGAGGACAGAATTAGAATTAGACCTGGGAAACTTAACATTAACCGCTTCAGCCCCGGAAGATTTGGGTGCCCAATGACCGGGCCATTTTTTTGCGATACGGCACTGCGTCGCTTTAACTGACAATTGCGCGGTCATACGACGTTGTACCCAAACAAAATTTACATCCTTTTTTCCCCACAAATAGAGCTTTCTTTTGGTGGTATTTGATCACCTCTGCCGTTTTTAATTTTTTGTGCTATAAACAAAAAAAGAGCGACAATTTTGAAAAAAACACAATATCTTTTACTTTTTGCTATAGTAAATATCCCAATTTAAAACAAACAAACAAAAAAAAAAAACTCAGTTTAGGCCGATATGTATTCTTCTACATATTTTTGGTAAAATAGCAATAAGCTTATGTTGATTGGTTTGCGCAAAAGCGTCTACAAACCATGGGAAAGATTTATGGCATTTATATGGCTTTTTTTTCACACATTTTTAGGACCATTGACATTTACAGAGTGATCAGTGCTATAAATATGCACTGATTACTATGTAAATGTCACTGGCAGGGAAGGGGTTAACACTAGGGGGCGATCAAGGGGTTAACTGTGCTCTCTATTTTGTGTTCTAACTGTGGGGGGATGGGGACTGACTATAGGAGATGACAGATCGTGTTTTCTACTTTACACACACAAACCCCTGTACTCCCGCTCGTGCTCCCTGTTGTGCAGGGGGCACGCGCGCTCCCTCTTGTGGCTCTTCTGGGCGAAGCCATATATATGGGATTTCGCCCAGGAGAGCCATTCTGCCGCAGTATATCGGCGTGAGTGGGTCGGGAACCGAGTTAATAAATCACCGGGACCAGATGGCTTACACCCGGGGGTACTTAGAGAACTCAGTCAAGTAATTGCCATACCATTGTTCCTCATTTTTACTGACAGTCTACTGACTGGACTGGTACCAGCTGATTGGAGGAAAGCCAATGTAGCACCAATATTTAAAAAAGGGCCAAAATACATCCCTGGGAATTACAGACCAGTTAGCCTAGCATCAATTGTATGTAAGCTCTTGGAGGGGATGATAAGGGACTATATACATGATTTTAGTAATGAAAACGGTATCATTAGCATTATTCAGCATGGATTCATGAAGAATCGTTCTGGTCAAACTAATCTATTAGCCTTCTATGAGGAGGTGAGTTGCCATCCAGATAAATGAAGCCCGTAGACGTGGTGCATCTGGATTTTGCAAAAGCATTTGACACAGTTCCCCATAAACGTTTACTGTACAAAGTAAGGTCTGTTGGCATGGACCATAGGGTGGGTACATGGATTGAAAACTGGCTACAAGGGTGAGTTTAGAGGGTGGTGATAAATGGGGAGTACTCGGATTGGTCAGGGGTGGGAAGTGGGGTCTCCCAGGGTTTTGTGCTGGGACCGATCATGTTTAATTTGTTCATAAACGACCTGGAGGATGGGGTAAACGGCTCAATCTCTGTATTTGCGGACGACACTAAGTTAAGCAGGGCAGTAACTTCTCTGCAGGATGTGGAAACTTTGCAAGAAGATCTGAACAAATTAATCGGGTGGGCAACTACATGGCAAATGAGGTTTAATGTAGAAAAATGTAAAATAATGCATTTGGGTGGCAATAATATGAATGCAATCTATACACTGGGGGGAGAACCTCTGGGAGAATCTAGGATGGAAAAGGACTGGGGGTCCTAGTAGATGATAGCAGCAGCTCGGCATTGCATGCCATTGCTGAGCCTAACAAAGCAAACAGAATATTGACATGCATTAAAAAGGGGATTAACTCCAGGTCCTAAAGCGATAATTCTCCCGCTCTACAAGACTCTGGTCCGGCCGCACCTGGAGTATGCTATCCAGGGTTGCCAACTTTCAGTAAATTTACGAACAGTTTGTAAAATCCATAATTGTTGCATCTGTCCATGAATGTCATATACGGACACGCAGCCTACATGTCCGTAATGGACATTCAAGGACAGATCCAAAAAGTACAGATTTTATAAACTGTTCGTAAATTTACTGAAAGTTGGCAACCCTGATGCTGTCCAGTTCTGGGCACCAGTCCTCTGGAAGGATGTACAGGAAGTGGATCGAGCACAAAGAAGGGCAACAAAGCTAATAAATGGTCTGGAGGATATTAGTTATGAAGAAAGTTGCGAGCACTGAACTTATTCTCTCTGGAGAAGAGACGCTTGAGAGGGGATATGATTTAAATTTACAAATACCGTACTGGTGACCCCACAATAGGGATAAAACTTTTTTGCGGAAGGGAGTTTAACCAGACACGTGGCCACTCACTAAAATTAGAAGAAAAGAGGTTTAACCTTAAACTGTGTAGAGGGTTCTTTACTGTAAGAGCGGTAAGGATGTGGAATTCCCTTCCACAGGCGGTGGTTTAAGCGGGGAGCATCGATAGTTTCACAAAACTATTAGATAAGCACCTGAACGACCACAACATACAGGGATATACAAGGTAATACTGACATATAATCACACACATAGGTTGGACTTGATGGACTTGTGTCTTTTTTCAACCTCACCTACTATGTAACCATATGTAACTATGGTAGCCAATTAGCTTCTAACTTCAGCTTGTTTAATTAAGCTTTGACAAAAAAAACCTGGAAGCTGATTGGATACCATGCACAGCTGCACCAGTTTTAGTAAATCCACCCCATTGTGTGCACACACAGCACAGTTACATCCATAAGGGCTCGTTCACACAGGCAGACAGATGGGGCATTAAAAACAAGCAGCTGAGTCATGGTTTTACGATCCCCATCCACATACTGTAATTCTGACATTACAGCCTGATGTACACAAGCTGCAGCTGCAATGCTTTGCTTTATGGCTGCAGCATTTTAAACTTAGGCTGCAGAGTTTGAGAGATGGCGCTACCTGTCAAACTTGCCCATTGAAATTGGCTTGCGGTGGTCCAGCAATGTAAAATTGCAGTTTGGGAATAAAAAAAAAAAAGAAAAAACATATGGCAATAGTCTCTTAAACACTTGTCAGCCTGTCCATGGCGGATCCTTTTTGCAGGGCAATAAGCTTTACTGCCTGTCTGAAAGAATCCTAAGATACAGTTATGTCAGTACATATTGATCGTTTGTTAATTATATTACTGCTTCTGTACCCATCGCATATTCTTCTGGAAACTCATGTGAGCTGTGACTGCTGTAATGTGATATTACCATGATTGTACTCATACCATGTGTTGTACAAACTGTTTCTCTGTTTTCAATAAAAACTTTATGAGAAAAAAAAAGATGCAGTTATGTCACACAGACCTAGTGTAATGCCCCATACACACGATCATTTTTCATGCCGTTAAAAATGCCATTAAAAAAAATGGCCATTAAAAATGATCGTGTGTATGCTCCAGAGCATTTTTAACGACGTGAAAAACGGGCATTAAGAATTTCGAACATGCTCTCTTTTTTCACGTCGTTTTTCATGTCGGTTTTTTTAACGACGTGAAAAACGATAGTGTGTATGCTTTAACGACGTGAAAAAAAATGCGCATGCTCAGAATCAAGTATGAGACGGGAGCGCTCGTTCTGGTAAAACTAGCGTTCGTAATGGAGATAGCACATTCGTCACGCTGTAACGGACTGAAAAGCACTAGACTGAAAAGAGCGAATCGTCGCTCAACAAACTTTACTAACATGAAGGGTGGCGCCATTCGAACGGAACTTCCCCTTTATAGTGCCGTCGTACGTGGTGTACGTCACTGCGCTTTTCTTGAACATTTTTTAAAATGATGGTGTGTACGCAAGACAGGCTTGAGAGGAAACAAGAAAAAAAATTACGAGAAAAACGTCAGTTTTAAAAATGACATTAAAAATGATCGTGTGTATGGGGCATAAGTTTACACGTGCGCCAAGAACAGGCATTTTATCTGCATTTTTAAACCCTCACGAATGCCTGTCAGTACTCTATACTAGAGGTGCGCATCTTCACTGGTCTCACGATTCGATTACGATTATCTGGTCAATGATTCGATTCAATTCCATGATGCTTCACGATTACTGACGAGCTCCCACTTCCGCTTGGGCTGCCAAGGCGGCCCTTCCCTCCTGCAATCTTCTGGGACACATCACAGGTCCCAGAAGATTGCCAGGCTATGCAGAACAGCGCAGTGAGACATGCGCACCCGGCTGTGAAGCTGCAAGCTGTCACAGCCGGATGCCCACAGTAGTATTGCCAGCACCGTGGACAGGCGGGGGGGAGAATGGAGGGTTCGGGTGGCCACGTCGCTGGATTGTGGGACAGGTGAGTGTCTTTTTGCGCACACTCGTGGAATGGCCACAAACTACGGTACCTAAAAATCTCCATAGGCGACGCTTTAAAAAAAATTAACGGTTACCGGGTTAGAGTTACAGAGGAGGTCTAGTGCTAGAATTATTTCTCTCGCTCTGACGATCGCGGCGATACCTCACATGTGTGATTTGAACACCGTTTACATATGCGTATGTGTTTTATTCGCTGCGCAAGATCGCGGGGACAGGGGCGTTTTAAAAAATAATATGTATATTTTTTAAATATTTTAATTATTTAAATTTTATTTAAATTGTGTTTTTAAAAAAAACAAACATTTTTGATCACTTTTATTGCTGTCACAAGGAATGTAAACATCCCTTGTGACAGTAATAGGTGGTTACAGGTACTCTTTATGGAGGGATTGGAGATCTAAAAGACCCCAAATCCCTCCTTTGCACTTCAAAGTATTCAGATCGCTAAAAACGGCGATTCTGAATACTGTACTTTTTTTTTAAAACCGGCGCCATTGGCTGCTGAGTAAACGGAAGGGACGTTATGACGTCGCTTCCGTGTTTATATACAGGAGACAGGAACGAAGCCGTTTCCGGCTTCGTGCCAGTCTGTCTACAGCCCCGGGAAGTGGCGGATCGTGGATCCGGTTGACGGGAGGCTCAGTAAGAGCGGCGGAAGGTGGCGGGAGGGGGATGTCCCCTCCCTCTCCTCCAGGATAACAACCGAGCGACTTTTAGCCGCATTGGTTGTTATCCCCAGAAAGCCGACCGCCCGCTCTAAAAAACGGTACCCGGATGATGCAGCTGCGGGCATCATCCCGGTATAACCCCCTAAATCCGAGGCCGCATACACTTGGCGCGCTCTCCCTGGAGGGGCGGGGCAAGTCGGGATAATGTCACCCGGAAATCCCAAAATCGCGTTGGATCAATGCAGCGATTAATTTCAGCACCCCTACTCTATACCCATAAAAGCCGCTCGGCTGTTATATACCGGAGGAGCGGGAGGGGACATCCACCCCTCCCGCCGCCTTCCGCCACTCTTATCGGGCCTCCCATCCCACCGGGAGACCCGATTTGCGAGCCGCCACTTCCGGCATCTAGAGACAGACTGGCACGAAGCCGGAAAGGGCTTTGTTCCAGTCTCCTGTATGTAAACACGGAAGCGACGTCACAACGTCACTTCTGGGTTACTCGGCTGCCAATGGCGCCAGTTTTAAAAAAAATACAGTATTCAGAATCACCGTTTTTGGCAATCTGAATAATTTGAAGTGCAAAGGAGGGATTTGGGGTCACGCAGCAAAGAAAACACATACGCAAGTCACGCCCGCATATGTAAACGGTGTTCAAATCACACATGTGAGGTATCGCCGCGATCGTCAGAGCGAGAGCAATAATTCTAGCACTAGACCTCCTCTGTAACTGTAACCTGGTAACCGTTATTTTTTTTTAAAGCGTCGCCTTTGGAGATTTTTAGGTACCGTAGTTTGTCGCCATTCCACAAGTGTGCGCAAAAAGACACTCACCTGTCCCACAATCCAGCGATGTGGCCACCCGAACCCTCCATTCTCTCCCCCGCCTGTCCACGGTGCTGGCAATATTACTGTGGGCATCCGGCTGTGACACCTTGCACCTTCACAGCCGGGTGCGCATGTCTCACTGCGCTGTTCTGCATAGCCGGGCAATCTTCTGGGACCTGTGATGTGTCCCAGAAGATTGCAGGAAGGAAGGGCCGCCTAGGTGGCCCAAGCAGAATTGGGAGCTCATCAGTAATCGTGATGCATCACGGAATCGAATCGAATCGTTGACCAGATAATCATAATCGAATCGAATTGTGAGACCAGTGAAGATATGGGTGAGAGAGTTTCCTATTTACATCCCTACTCCTCATTCACACCTGAGACTAACAAGACACATGACACCAGGGCGGGAAAATGGCTAATTGGTCCCAATTTGGACATTTTAACTTAGGGGTGTACTCACTTTTGTTGCCAGTGGTTTAGACATTAATGGCGTGTGTTGATTTATTTTGAGGGGACAGCAAATGTACACTGTTATACAAGCTGTACACTCATTACTTTACATTGTAGCAAAGTGTAATTTCTTCAGTGTTATCACATGAAAAGATATAATAAAATATTTAAAAAATGTGAGGGGTGTACTCACTTTTGTTAGATGCTGTATATGGCAGTAGGGCAATGGACAGTGTCAGTCGAGCAGAGGTTGGTGTCAGTAGTTTATTTTTATTATTTTTTTATTTTTATTTTTACAATTTTATTTTATTATTTGTTTAGGTTTTTTTGCTTGTTATTTAAAAAAAAAAATGTAGGAGCCCCGTGGTGAAATATTAGGGGTCTAAACAAACTCCCGATGTCTCTTTTGAGACAGAGAAAGAGACTGAAGCCTCGTACACACGACCGAGTTTCTCGTCGTAAAAAACACGTCGTTTTTTTCGACGAGATTTTTGTTAAGCTTGTCGATTTTCTCGTCAAGCTTTTTATGCGTACACACTGACATTTCCCAATTTCCTCGTTGTTCTCCGCGCTCACGTCCAGCACGTACGACGGCACTATAAAGGGAGAAAAAGAAACCCTGGACTGCCGCACTCTGTATAGACAGTTATTTATTCCAAAATTTCAGGTAAAAAATCCAAATTCAAAATAAATCCATAAATCCAAAACAACAAATGCAGATGGTGTGCATGCAGGGAAGGGTGGCTAACGCGTTTCACGTCACGAATTGACGCTTACTCATAGCTAAGTATGAGTAAGCGTCAATTCGTGACGTGAAACGCGTTAGCCACCCTTCCCTGCATGCACACCATCTGCATTTGTTGTTTTGGATTTATGGATTTATTTTGAATTTTGATTTTTTACCTGAAATTTTGGAATAAATAACTGTCTATACAGAGTGCGGCAGTCCAGGGTTTCTTTTTCTCCCATGCATCAGTGCAGAGCCAGCACCTGTGTGAGTGACCGGGCGGAAGCAGCTATTTGGTGAATTCTCAAGCTTTTGAGCGGTACGTTTTTCCTTTCCTCGGCACTATAAAGGGGAAGATCTTTTTTTCTTGGCGCCACCCCTTGGGCTGCTTTTGCTGATCTCGTGTTACCGCGTGTGAAGTAAAAGTTTGGGAAGAGACGATTCGCGCTTTTCAGTCTTCGTACTTTTCAGATCGTTTTCTGCGGTTCAGTTTGTGCTTGTGGGTTCGTATCTTGACTTTCAGGGCGTCTAGGCAGGTCGTATCTGTTTTACAGTGCGTTCTTGCCGGTTTGTTTCTGATTTTCAGTTCGTTATTCATAGGCCTTGCTGTTCTAAAGTGCGTTCTGTTCTGTACGTTCTGATAAGACGACCGTTTCTTATTAGCCATGTCGCCTGGACGTTCTCGTCGTCGAGTTCGTGCTGTGCGTGCGCTTGGTGTTGGTCTGCTTGTTTTGGACCAAGACCAGTCCATGAATGGTGTGAGGAGGAGTTCATGGACCAAGAATTGGTTGCTCCAGCGGGACCAATTCTGCCACATGCCTCTGCTGCGGGAGATCGTCGAGAATAATCCTGAGGACTACAGGAATTTTCTGCGGATGTCTGACCCCGTTTTTCAGGAACTGTTGGCTTTGGTGTCCCCCTATATTACCAGGCAGGACACCGTTATGCAGGAAGCCATCAGTGCTGAGCAGAGGCTCATCGCCACGTTACGTTACCTGGCGACAGGGAGAAGTCTTCAGGACTTGAAGTTCACCACAGGCATCTCCCCCCAGGCTCTGGGCCTCATAATCCCAGACACCTGTTCTGCCATTATACAAGTCCTGCAGGAGGACTATATTAGGGTAAGTTTTCTCCATTAACATCACATTTTATGTATTACATGTATGCTAATGTATTGTATTTCTTTCATCCTTCCCTAATTACCATGATTGTAATATGCTGAGAATGTCCCCTTTGTCCCCATGCATGCTGGAAGCTTTAGATTGCCCCTTTTTTCTCCTCCATAAATATTTCCCTTCACTAACTTTTCCAGCAGGGGCGCCTGTTGCTCCAAATGTTTGGGGGTCCCACCCCAATTTATGAACTAAACTTCCTCCTTTTTTGCTCAGGTGCCTATTAAACGCCCCCAGTTGTCCCCTCTAATGCAGCCATTTGGTTCCCTCCAATGCAGCCATTTTCCCCCCAGCCCTGCACTTACCTTCTTGTGGTCAGCGCCATCCTTCTTCTGTCCTTGATGTCTTCTCCTTCCCTTGATGTTGCATCAGCCAATCATGTTACCATTAAACAGACTTGGTGAACATGATTGGCAGAGCAGCCTGCCAGTGTTTCCCCAAGGAATGCCCCCCCCCCCCCCCTGCGTCCCCTATTTTACTTTTCGGAAGCCAATTACATCCCTCAGGTTGTAATGTGCAAGACTATTTTACTACCTGTTTCTGCTATGCAATTTGAACCCCCTAAATGCCGCAATTATTCATATGTCGGTCGCTAAACAAGAGGCTATCCGCCTGAATAGTGGGCGGCATAGACAATACATAGGTTAATGCAACGCATGAACCTATGTATTGTTCTGAGTGATGGGCACAGGAGAGAGGGGGCAGTGCTCCAGCGCCCACTCTGGACGCACCGCCACTGCAATGCTATCCTGTGGCCAAACACATTCCCCCCCCCCAAAATAATTTAGTAATGGCCCATCAGAGGGGGTGATGAATCTGATAAATGAGTCTTCCCTTATACTTATTTTAAACACCTTAATAAACGTAGAATTTGATTGATGTTGGCCTTGATTTTTTTTTAATCAAATTTCCTTGTAATGTCTGACTTTGGTATTTTAATATTATTTCATCTTGTTTCACTCCACAGCTTCCTTCCACGCCACAGGAATGGCAGACTGTGGCATCGGAGTTTGCCACGCGGTGGGACTTCCCCAACTGCGGTGGTGCCATAGACGGGAAGCACGTCCGCATCGTGCCGCCACCCCGTTCTGGGTCCTACTACTACAATTACAAGGGGTTTCATAGCATTGTGCTGATGGCGGTGGTGTCAGCACGGTATGAATTCCTCTATGTTGATGTAGGGAAGAATGGCCGGATGTCCGATGGGGGATCCTTCATCCAGACGGAGTTTGCCCTCCGTCTCCAGAGTGACAACCTTGCATTGCCACCGGATGCAGGGAATATTGAAGGACTCCCCTTTGTTTTCTTGGCTGATGAAGCCTTCGGACTCGGACGGCATCTTATGAGGCCATTTCCACAGAGGACCCTGACCCCAGAGAAGAGGGTGTTCAATTACCGGCTGGCCAGGGGCCGAAGAGTTGTCGAAAATGCCTTTGGCATAATGGCCAGCCGGTTCCGCCTTTTTATGACTTCAATACACTTGGCGGACTACAAAATAAACTATGTCGTATTATGCTGCTGTGTGCTACACAACTTTCTGAGCCAAAAATCAAATTCCTATATGGCCTCAGTTTTGCCAGAGGCTGGACTTTCCCCTGCAAATCCCCTGCCGGGCCTGGAATCTACCCGTCCTGGCTTGCCCTCCCAAAATGCCCGTGAGGTTCGGGACAAATACATGGAGTATTTCACGGGTAGGGGGGCAATTCCTATGCCAGCCTATGTCTAAGGATCCCAATAAAAAGCTTGTTTAAACCTTTAATTATTTGTTCTTTCCTGTCTCCTAGTTTGTCTTTGTGCATTTGTAGTGCCAAGTGTATTTTACTTTAGTAAATAACAACCATTTCACTATGTAACCTTACAAAATAACCAAATAAGCTTAGAGGGTATTATAAAAAGAAGCTACACGTTGTTTGTGGTCAAATATTTTACTCTGTGCACATTCTCACCATTTTTAGTTTTTTCTGTTTTTCTGGGTTGGCCTGGCCCCAACCCAGCAATTTTTTGCTTATGAAAATACAAAAATAACAGTTGCATTCCAAAAATTACAACATTGGATACCTCTGAGCAATCTGAGACATTCACTTACACAAATTATGTCTCTATGTGCCCGTCCTAATATGGGGTCCTGCCACCCCTTGCCCAGGCAAAAATTGAATATGCACACATTTGGGATTTTTTACATCTATGAAGTTTACAATCCTGATCCCTATTGTCAACATGTGCTATCTGCCATCAGGGGTGATCAATGGACGTGTTTTGGGGGTGCAACCCCTTCCTCAGTTCACCGACTTTAGATACGAGGAAGGGGTTGCACCCACAAAAGACGTACATGGATATCCCCTGATGGCAAATAGCACATGTTGACACACTGTGTGCAGATTCAATTTTTGGCTGGTTTGATTGTCAAAAAAATTCGAATAGTTGCAAAAACAAACATGTAAAAACAAATGTGTTTGGATGGCTTATTGAATTCTCCCCAAAACATCGAGAATGTCTTTAAATGTTTGATCCATCACATGAATTATTTGTTTTATTCTGTCCAGTTCCGTGCTACATTCCATCACTTGCTGTATTATTCGGAGGGCACTGTCAGCAGAGAAACGTGTACTATCCTTCACCACAACATTTACATCCCCTAAAAACAAAACTAAAAGGTATTATAACTCTGCAGGCCTACATCTCTTACCTGAAGCTGTGGTGACAGATACTGACCTGTTGTGGTGACCAGATCCACAACGTCATCCACCTCTCCTTCCTGCACTTCTCCTTCCTCCACCTCAACTTCCTGCACATCTTTCGGTTGGGGGTCTTTGGGAGTTTGGGGTTGCTTGGAAGTTGTGGGGTGCATGTGCTCCCTGGAGTGTCCTCCTCCCAGTCTTCTCTCCCCTATGAGAAGCAAACAAAAGGTCAATTTATCACACTGTAAATCTCAAAGTTAAAATAAAAACAGGCTAAATTGATTGGAAGTGTGGTACAAGTGTGTGTTTGGGCGGAATTTAAAGAAGAATGCATTATTTATGACCAAGAATATGCTTAGTATTCACCTTTGGATGTAATTTATTTGACATGGAAGCACCACAAAAATTCTCGTATGCACCTGTGTGGGACACCCAAAAAAGGCGGGTCTGGTGGCCCACACTATAGTGCTCCAAAGTACAGATGTGGAAGCAGCTGCTGAGTGTCCTCTCCTTTACACTGATAAAAGTTTGCATTTCATTCTCTTTACAAACACATCATCTAGACGAAAAAATACGCCACAATTTTGGAGCAAAAATGGCAGATGTATAATTACTTTTGTGGCTCTAAAATAAGCCAAAACCGCGGATAGTGGCCGAACGAAGTGTCGGTAACGTAACGAACGATTACTGTGCCCAACCAAGTTCAAAATATTACATTTTGGAAGCGAGTCCAATATGAGAAACCAAAATAAAGAGCAACATGTCAGTTTAGAAAAAGATTAATATCAGAAAAGTCTACATTTTACTTACTTTTAGCGATCATTCTCTTTATGCTCCTCAACTGCTCTGGCTCCCTCAGTTTGAGGTCTGACCACCTCTTTCTGAGCTGCTCATTTGAGCGTTTCACCCCGAAATTCGCCTTCAGACTCTTCACGACTTTAGTGAGGATTTTGGCCTTCCTTCTATTTGGTTTGCTATACGGCCCATGCTTGGCATCATAATCAGCCTTGAGCAAGATGTCCACCATCTCCGCCAAAGACATATTCGATGCCTTGAATCTCCTCCTTGATCGTGACGTTTCCTCGGTCTCCGGGCTTGTCTCCTCCTCGTTAGTTGCAGAATTATCAGACACCTGCTGTAACTCCGCCATATCTGTCTGCGCGCCGAAAGAGAAGGGGCGGGGAAAAGATGTTAGTTAGGACGTCATGGGCGGGCGACGTGTGCGGAGCGATGTGTTCGTATTTTGACGCATGCGTGGTGTGTATATAGCAAACACACATGTGACTATAGTACGTTCGGTGTGCGGAGAGAGGAGTTCAAGTGACGGACGTGCGAACGAAGGTATGTGATTTTGTGACTTGTACAAATTGTTGGCCTATACTGTCTTGAGAATGTTGGAGGATATATATGGTGACTAGCATGTTAAGGAGGTTAGACTGTTTGCCTCACATTAGTTATATATAATTTATTTAACTTGCAGATACAATATGAATGTCTTTATAAGCGACAAGGATTTCCTGGCGGAATTTATTGACTGGGTAAGGGAGCTGCCCGCTCTGTGGGAGACGAAAAACCCCATCCACAAAAAAAGAGGGGTGAGAAAAGCAGCGCTGGAGAAGCTGCTCCCATTTGTGCAGACCAAGGTGCCCACAGCCACAGCAAAACAAGTGGACACTAAAATTGGGAGCTTGAGAGGTACCTACAGGACTGAACGCTCTAAGGTGCTGGCTTCTCAGAGGTCAGGAGCAGCAGCAGGTGATGTTTATGTCCCGATTTTGTGGTACTACAGCAGGATGTCCTTCCTGGATGACCACATTGAGCCAAGGCCATCACTCTCCACTCTTCCCCCCAGACTTCCCTGCAGCCAACCTGAGCCTTCTCTGGAGCAAGAGGAGGCAGCCATCCTGGATGATCCTGATTTGGCCATCTGGAGCCAGGTATAGTATTTTTCGAAAATGTATTGGGATAAACTTAATGTTTGACAAATATGTCAAGATGACAAACATAAACTATTTTGGATTGCACAAGTGAAATCAAGATCTGTAGACATTATTCTGCACTTAATTGGGTGCTAAATAGTCAATCTGATGTAGTGGTAAATTTAAAGCAAGGATTTATGGATTTACATTCTAATTGCTTCAATCAGGATTACAAAGTTTGATGCAAAGATTAAACGAACATATTAAACTATGTCCCTTTTTCATACACAGGATGAAATCAGCCAGGAGGAGGGTCTGGAAACTGTCAGGCAGGAGGAGGAAGGGCCCAGTGGCAGCCAGGAGGTGGCAGGGCCCAGTGGCAGCCAGGAGGTGGCAGGGCCCAGTGGCAGACAGGAGGTGGCAGGGCCCAGTGGCAGACAGGAGGTGGCAGGGCCCAGTGGCAGACAGGAGGTGGCAGGGCAAAGGAGAAGCACCAGATCCCAGGTGCCTCCCATCCGGCTTCACAAAAGAGGCAGGAGGGACAGGAGCACGAGTGAGGCAGCAATGGCCCTTATTCGTGAGGCCCATGCCACCCTCCAGGAGCCCACATCCCCTGAAGAGGCCATTGCCGGCCTAGTGGAGGCTAAGTTCAAGGTGATGAGCATGGAGCAACGCCTCCTATGCGAGCCCCTGCTCATCACCTTGCTCAACAAGGGGGTGGTGGAGAAAATTACCCCCAATACCGCCATATGTGAGGTGGCACAACTGACCCAACCTCAACCTCCACCTCCCCCTTCTTCTTCTGCCCCACCCCCTTCTGCTACACCTCCCCCTTCTTCTTCTGCCCCACCCCCTTCTGCTACACCTCCCCCTTCTTCTTCTGCCCCACCCCCTTCTGCTACACCTCCACCTTCTTCTTCTGCCCCACCCCCTTCTGCTACATCTCCTCCTCCTCCTCCTGACAGGAGTACCCCTCCAGTGGGCCAGCCTCCAGCCAAACGAAGAAGGAAGGCTGCAGGGAAGGCTTCAGGGAAGATTGCAGGGAAGGTTGCCAGGAAGAAGAGGAAGTGATGGCCTTGCTTCATTGTGGTCGGACAGAAGGCAGCCTGTTGTAGTACCACACACTTGGGACATATATATCACCTGCTGCTGTTCCTGACCTCTGGGAGGCCAGCATCAGATTGTGTTCAGAAATGTTGGCCTTCTCAAGCTCCCAATTTTAGTGTCCACACAGGGTTGCTGTGTGCTCTGGGGTCCCTGGGATGCACAAATGGCAGCAGGTTCTCCAGCGCTGCCTTCTCTTTATTTTATTTTTAAACATGAATACATGTGATTTTTGTTTACGTTCATACTTGACTATGTGTATTTGTAAAAATTAAAAATCTAGCTTTGGAGTAAGCAGATACATTTGACTGTCAAAAAAAGGGACAGATAACAACCCCCCAAAAGAATAACTAAATCTGATTATCAAAAAAACATGGTTGGAAATTTAACTAATATAGAGTCCAAAATTAAATGGGAGATCACTACCAAAACATTGCGAAATTATAATTAACATCATTTTTAAAAATATTACCATTTAAATTATTCCTAAAAACTTGCACGATATAATACACATAAATCTTCTTAAGAGCAGCATGAAAAAGGTTAAAAAATAAGTCATAACTCTGTGTGAATATCAGCAGCAAAAGAAGGTCACTCGTTTTGATTAATGTAACATTCTAACGAAGATTTCAATGCAGAACATTTAAACGATGCAATATTTTTGAGCGTGACGAATGTGCTCTCTCCATTACGAAGGCTTGTTTTACCAGAAGATGCGCTCCCGTCTCATAGTTGCTTGTGAGCATGCGCGCTTTTGGAAGAGTCGTAAAAGCATACACACGAACCATTTTCTCGTCACAAAACAGCCCGACGAGAAACACGACGAGGAAATCTGGAATCCTGACGAGAAAATAGAGAGCAGGTTCTCTATTTTCTCGTCGAGATTCTCAGCAAATTTCTCGTCGTAAAACCATACACACGAACGTTTTTCTCGACAAAAAAGCTCTCGCGGCACATTTCTTGCCGGTTTTGGACGAGAAACTCGGTCGTGTGTACGAGGCCTGACTACAGAGATTCCCCAGTCCCTTTTCTCTGTAGCCAACTTTGCAAAGTGCACAGTCTATTTGCCTTTAGTAAATCACCCCCAGTACTGTACTATGTTGTGTGTTTTTTTTGTTATCTATTCGTTTTAATAACTGCTGTCCTCTTCATAAGGAGTTCTTGGGGTTGGTTAAAGCGGAGGTTCGCCTAAAAAAAAAAAAAAAAAAATTAAAAGCCAGCAGCTACAAATACTGCAGCAGCTGACTTTTAATAAATGGACACTTACCTGTCCAGGGTGTCCGCGATGTCGGCAGCCAAAGCCGATCAATCGCTCAGCTCTCGGCTGCCCCTGCCGCCATCCTCGTGAGGGAATCAGGAAGTGAAGCGTTGCGGCTTCAGTTCCCGGTTCCCTACTGCGCATGCGCGAGTCGTGCTGCACGTCCTCACTGGTCCCCGCTATCTTCTGGGACATGTGTGTTTCCCAGAAGACAGCGGGGGGGGGGCAGGAAGGGTCATGACTCCCACGGGAGTCTATGCCCGGAAGTGGGTGCAAATACCTGTATTATACAGGTATCTGCACCACTCTCCCCCCTGAAAGGAGCCAAATGTGACATCGGAGGGGGGGGGGAGTTCTGAAAAGTGGAGGTTCCATTTTTGTGTGGACCTCCGCTTTAAGGTCAAATCACATCGCCATGATTACTCATTTGCTCACTTTCAGACCTAATCGCGAGAGACCACATCAGTACATAATGTGCTGTGGTATCCTCTGTATAGGTTTCACTCTGACGGCACTGAAAGCAGGAGTGGCCGGCCTACAAAAATTACTCCAAGAGAATGACAACGACTCATCCAAAAGGTCATAAAAGAACCCAGAACATTATCTAAAGAACTGCAAGCCTCACTTGCCTCAGGGAAGATCAGTGTTCATGATTCAACAATAAGAAAGAGACTGGGCAAAAATGGCATCCATGGGATAGTTCCAAGGCCCAAAAAGAACACAAAGGCTCATCTCACATTTACCAAAAAACATCTTGATTATCTCAGAGACTTTTAGGCAAATATTCTGTGGACTGATGAGACAAAAATGTAACTTTTTGGAAGGTGTGCGTCCCGTTACATCTGGCATAAAACTAATACAGCATTTCATAACAAGAACATCGTACCAACAGTCAGACATGGTGGTGGTAGCGTGATGGTCTGGGGCGGCTTTGCAGTTTCAGGACCTGGATGACTTACCATAATTGATGGAACCATGAATTCTGAGCTCTACCAGAAAATCCTAAAGGAGAATTTCCGGCCATCAGTTCATGATCTCAAGCTGAAGTGCACTTGGGTTATGCAGCAGGACAATGATCCGAAGCACAACAGCAAGTCCACCTCCAAATGGTTCAAACAAAGCAAAATTTAGGTTTTGGAGTGGCCTAGTCAAAGCCCGGACTTAAATCCAATTGAGATGCTGTATCATGACCTTACACAGGCCAATCATGCTGGAAAACCCTCCAATGTGGCTGAATTAAAACAATTCTGCAAAGAAGTGTAGGCCAAAATTCCTCCACAGCAATGTGAAAGACTCATTGCCAGTTATCGCAAACGCTTGATTGCAGTTGTTGCCGCCAAGGGTGGCACAACCAGTTATTAGGTTTAGGGGGCAATTACTTTTTTTTACATAAAGCCAGGCAGGTTTGGACAGCTCTTTTGCCTTAATAAATGAAACCATAATTTAAAAACTGCATTTTGTAATTACTCGGGTTATCTTTGTGTAATAACAAAATTTGTTTGATGATCTGAGTCATTTAAGTGTGACAAATATGCAAAAAAAATATTTAAAAATCAGAAAGGGGGCAAATACTTTTTCACAGCATTGTATACCATATATACTCGAGTATAAGCCGACCCGAATATAAGCCGAGGCACCTAGTTTTACAACAAAAAAATAGGAAAATGTATTGACTCGAGTATAAGCCTAGGGTGTCCATCTGCATGCCTCACTGTGGCTCACTTTGCCTCACTGTGCCCATGCCTCACTGTCACTGTGTCCATGCCTCACTGTGTCCATGCCTCACTGTCACTGTGTCCATGCCTCACTGTGCCCATGCCTCACTGTCACTGTGCCCATGCCTCACTGTGCCTCACTGTGCCAATCTCCCTACCTGAACTCCGGCGCTGTGTGACTAGACTGACGTTTAACATGAGTCTATGGAAGGGGTGCCCGGCTTTGAAAACTTGGTGCTCCCTGGCCGTAGGTCTCCTGAACTAAAAACTTTGCATACTTGTAGATGAAGGCAGGGGCTACATTTGTGCCAAGTTTGGGGTCCAGGGGACCTAGGGCCGGCCGGTACCGGGTCCCCAAAATCACTGGAAAAATTATCGTTTAACATTGGAGTCTATGGAAGTAATTTCCAGTGTGAAAAATCGGTGCTCCCTGGCTTTAGGTCCCCCGGACAACAAACTTTGCACACTTGTAGACGAAGAGTGGGGCTACATGTGTGCCAATTTTGGGGTCCAGGGGACCTACGGCTGGCCGGGATCGATCATGCGCACAAAGGTGAAGATGGACAGACTCGAGTATAAGCCGAGGGGGGCATTTTCAGCACAAAAAAATGTGCTGAAAAACTCGGCTTATACTCGAGTATATATGGTAATTCTAAAGGTGCTTTTGACATGGAATTTTCACTACATGTCGGTAACAACCCATTTAGTTTCTGCAGATAACTGTGTTACTTTTTACATTGTTGAAACAGCTTGACAACTTCTCTCTAAATGAAAGCACAACTAAAGGCTCCCTTATAACAGTTCAAATAAGTACCAAATCCATTTACTATTAGGTGCACAAGCCTCAAAAAATAAATAAAAAATACTTTTTTGACCTTTCCAGAGTACGTCAAACCCTCCTTGATTTGTGTCTCACACGCTCCAGCTCCCAGACACTGCAGCTCACAGTGGGAGGGTTCCAGCATCAGGAGCAATGCTGTAAATTCAGAATATAGTGGACAGGCCTAGGTGTAGCCAGGTGCTGAGAGACAAGCTACAACCTTGAATGACAATACTAATAGTCACGCCCTCTGCATTTTTTTTTTATACATTACCATAGTGCAAACAGGTACAACCTGAACCTATATGAGCATTTTACATCTGCTCTGAATTCAGAAGCAATGTAGTATTGTTGCCACATCATCACAGAAAGCTCCATTAGGTGGATTTCACTGGCAGGATCAGGGCTTTGAAAGAAAGAGAAAATGTGCAGGTTAACCTTTAATTAAAGAATATGTTGCCACAACATTTCATATTCCTGATATGTGCCTGGTGTTCCATGTACTTGTATTAAAAATTATCCTGTTCTCTTTGTATCACTTCCTTTGTGTAAAATCCCTTGTCTATCCTGACAGTTCCCCTGCTTTCTTATTTAAAACTGACCACGCTAGGCATGAGAGCACATGCAACTTAGCATGGTCAGTTTTCTGGCTGTGCTGGGAAAACAGCCTGCATGTCCTCCAATGATCAGACTTGTACTGTCACACCCCCTTGCACAGCCCTTCTCTGGGAAGATCTGTGTCCTGCTGTTTCTCCACCCCACCACTCTATGCAGCTGAGAACAGAGATTAAGTGATCACTTCTAAAAAAATTAAAAATTTAATAAAAAGGGTATTAATAATTTATTTAATATTTGTTTTGCCTTTAATTTTTTTTTTAAACTGAATGGGTTGTTTTACAGGGTACCAGTTCACATATACTTTAACCGACTCCCGTAGTATTTGATACACTGCTGATTTTGCAGGTTTTCCTACTTACAAAGCATGTAGAGGTCTGTAATTTTTATCATAGGTACTCTTCAACTGTGAGAGACGGAATCTAAAACAAAAATCCAGAAAATCACATTGTATGATTTTTAAGTAATTAATTTGCATTTTATTGCATGACATAAGTATTTGATACATCAGAAAAGCAGAACTTAATATTTGGTACAGAAACCTTTGTTTGCAATTACAGAGATCATATGTTTCCTGTAGTTCTTCACCAGGTTTGCAGACACTGCAGCAGGGATTTTGGCACACTCCTCCATACAGAGCTTCTCCAGATCCTTCAGGTTTTGGGGCTGTCGCTGGGCAATATGGACTTTCAGCTCCCTCCAAAGATTTCTATTGGGTTCAGGTCTGGAGACTGGCTAGGCCACTCCAGGACCTTGAGATACTTCTTACGGAGCCACTCCTTAGTTGCCCTGGCTGTGTGTTTTGGGTCGTTGCCATGCTGGAAGACCCAGACACGACCCATCTTCAATGCTCCTACTGAGGGAAGGAGGTTGTTGGCCAAGATCTCGCGATACATGGCCCCATCCACCCTCCCCTCAATACAGTGCAGTCATCCTGTCCCCTATGCAGAAAAGTATCCCTAAAGAATGGTGTTTCCACCTCTCATGTTTCACGGTTGGTTGGTGTTCTTGGGGTTGTACTCATCCTTCTTCTTACTCCAAACATGGCGAGTGGAGTTTAGACCAAAAAGCTAAAAAAAATTCTCATCAGACCACATAACCTTCACATTCCTCCTCTGGATCATCCAGATGGTCATTGGCAAACTTCAGATGGGCCTGGACATGCGCTGGCTTGAGCAGGGGGACGTTGCGTGCACTGACGGATTTTAATCCATGATGGCGTAGTGTGTTACTAATGGTTTTCTTTGAGACTGTGGTCCCAGCTCTCTTCAGGTCATTGACCAGGTCTTGCCGTGTAGTTCTGAGCTGATCCCTCACCTTCCTCATGATCATTGATACCCCACGAGGATAGATCTTGCATGGAGCCCCAGACCGAGGGAGATTGACCGTCATATTGAACTTCTTCCATTTTCTAATAATTGCGCCAACAGTTGTTGCTTTCTCACCAAGCTGCTTGCCTTTTGTCCTGTAGCCCATCCAAGCCTTGTGCAGGTCTACAATTTTATCCCTGATGTCCTTCCTTACACAGCTCTCTGGTCTTGGCCATTGTGGAGAGGTTGGAGTCTGTTTGATTGAGTGTGTGGACAGGTGTCTTTTATAAGGTAACAAGTTCAAACAGGTGCAGTTAATACAGGTAATGAGTGGAGAACAGGAGGGCTTCTTAGGCCTCTTTCACACGGGGCGGATCCGTGAAGATCCGCCCCGTGAAGCTCCGCTTGCTCAGCGGGGATCGCTCCGTTGATCCCCGCTGAGCCGAAGGATGACTGGGCGGTCCCCGCACACTGTGCAGGGACCGCCCTGTCAGAGCGCCGCTCTCCCCTATGGGGAATCGGATGAGGACGGACCGTAGAGTCCGTTGTCATCCGATCCGCTCCGCAGACGGAAGGAAAAATAGGATTTTCCTCCGTCACACTTTTTCGGAGCGGAGCGGATGTCAGCGGACATGTCACCGCTGACATCCGTGCTTCCATAGGGGTGCATGGAGGATCCGTTTCAGGTCCGCCTAAAAAACTGACGGGCGAACCTGAACGGACCCTCCGTGTGAAAGGGGCCTTAAAGAAAAAATAACAGGTCTGTGAGAGACGGGATTCCTACTGGTTGGTAGGTGATCAAATACTTATGTCATGCAATAAAATTCAAATTAATTATTTAAAAATCATACAATGTGATTTTCTGGGTTTTTGTTTTAGATTCCGTCTCTCACAGTTGAAGAGTACCTATGATAAAAATTACAGACCTCCTAGATGCTTTGTAAGTAGGAAAACATACAAAATTGGCAGTGTATCAAATACTTGTTCTCCCCACTGAATGGCACTGCTGGGCAAAACCCCATACGGGTACGTCTTCCCCTTTAAAAACCGCCAGAGGGCGCGCGCCCGCTGCACGGCGGGGAACCCGATGCGCGTGGCAGGTGGGCGCGATCGTGTGCACGAGAGCCGGACATGATCAGGATCTTTGCTTGCATCCAATCACCTTAGAGGTTAAAGTGTATTGCCAGCCCATTTTTTTTTTGGCTAGTTTAACCACTTGCCGACCCCTTCACGGAGATATACGTCGGCAGAATGGCACGTACAGGCACAATCACGTACCTGTACGTGGCCCTTTAACTGCCGACGTCGGGGTCGCGCGCGCGCTGCCCCTGCCTTCCCCGTGAGTGGGACCGCGGGTCCCGCGGACTCGATCGCCGCGGGGATCCCTGCGATCGTCTCACGGAGGCTCGGAGCGGGGAGATGTGTGTGTAAACACATCATCTCCCCGCTCCTCTACTGACAATGTCAGCGATCTCCGCTCTGTGTAATCAGAGCGGAGATCGGTGACGTGTCAGTCGTAGCCACGCCCCCCTCAGTTAGTAACACGCCCCTAGGCACACTTAACCCCTCCAGCGCCCCTAGTGGTTAACCCCTTCACTGCCAGTGTCATTTTCATAGTAACCAGTGCATTTTTATTGCACTGATCACTGTGAAAATGACAATGGTCCCAAAAATGTGTCAAAAGTGTCCGATGTGTCCGCCATAATGTCGCAGTCATGAAAAAAATCACTGATCGCCGCCATAATTAGTAAAAAAAAAAAAAAATTTAAAAATGCCTTAACTATCCCCTATTTTGTAAACGCTATAATTTTTGCGCAAACCAATCAATAAACGCCGATTGCGATTTTTTTTACCAAAAATATGTAGAAGAATACGTATCGGCCGAAACTGAGGAAAAAAAATGTTTTTTTATATATTTTTTGGGGATATTTATTATAGCAAAAAGTAAAAAATATGTCATTTTTTTCAAAATTTTCGCTCTATTTTTGTTTATAGCGCAAAAAGTAAAAACCGCAGAGGTGATCAAATACCACCAAAAGAGAGCTCTATTTGTGGGAAAAAAATGACACCAATTTTGTTTGGGAGCCACATCGCATGACCGCGCAATTGTCAGTTAAAGCGACGCAGTGCCGAATCACAAAAAGGGGCCTGGTCATAATGGCCCGTATTGGTCAGGGGCTTAAGTGGTTAAAAAGGGTTCAATCTTCTACAGGGTTTTGTATTGCTGTCTGTGCCCAGCATGGAGATTTTCCATCAGTTCCTGTCCTAATCACAGCTATATATATTATAGTTTCTCTTTTTGAGGGGTGAACCTTTACATTAATAATTATCAATGTAAATAAGAGGAGCTCTTATCACAGAAAATATGTCTTCAAGCCAGGTAGCCTGTAGCATTCAAATCAATTGTACAGTAAATAGTCCGGTACAGGGGCGTCCGTATGGTATGTCCACATTAGTGTACTCCACGTTTACTGTTGTATAAAACCATTGGGGGAGAGGGGGGAGAAGGGAGAGTGTTTATATGAAAGATATGTGCCTTATTACATTTTTCTTTTTTGTTATATGTGTGTTGATTGAAAGTCTATTTCGTGGATACATACACCAAATCTCTTTTCTACAAACTGGGAGCGATGTCTTGAGTATATGTACTATACATAGTTACATAGTTACATAGTTACATAGTTAGTCAGGTTGAAAAAAGACAAAGTCCATCCAGTTCAACCATAAAAATAAAAAAAATATCGTGCAATCCCATATACCCAATTCTATACCCACAGTTGATCCAGAGGAAGGCAAAAAACCCCAGCAGAGCATGATCCAATTTGCTACAGCAGGGGAAAAAATTCCTTCCTGATCCCCCGAGAGGCAATCGCATTTACCCTGGATCAACTTTACCTAGAACTGTTAGTACTCAGTTATTATGTACATTTAGGAAAGTATCCAGGCCTTTCTTAACCACTTGACCACTGGGCACTTAAACCCCCTTCCTAACCAGACGAATTTTCAGCTTTCGGTGCTCTCACATTTTGAATGACAATTACTCAGTCATACAACACTGTACCCATATGAAATTTTTGTCCTTTTTTTCACACAAATAGAGCTTTCTTTTGGTGGTATTTAATCACTGTTGGGTTTTTTATTTTTTGCGCTATAAGAGAAAAAAGACTGAAAATTTTGTAAAAAAATGATTTTTTTTTCGTTTCTGTTATAAAATTTTGCAAATTACTATTTTTTCTTCATAAATTTTGGCCAAAATTTATACTGCTACATATCTTTGGTAAAAATAAGTACAAATTGGTGCATATTATTTGGTCTTTGTGAAAGTTATAGAGTCCACAAGCTATGGTGCCAATATCTGAAAATTGATCACACCTGAAGTACTGACGGCCGATCTCATTTCTTGAGACCCTAACATGCCAGAAAAGTACAAATACCTCCCAAATGACCCCTTTTTGGAAAGAAGACATTCCAAGGTATTCAGAAAGAGGAATTGTGAGTTTTTTGAAGTTGTCATTTTTTCCCACAATTCTTTGCAAAATCAAGATTTTTTTTTTCTCTTTTTTTTTTTTCACAAAATTGTCATATTAGCAGGTTATTTCTCACACACAGCATATGCATTCCACAAATTACACCCCAAAACACATTCTGCTATTACTCCCGAGTATGGCGATACCACATGTGTGAGACTTTTACACAGCGTGGCCACATACAGAGGCCCAACATGCAGGGAGCACCTTCAGGCGTTCTGGAGCACCAAGGCCAATTCTGACATTTCTCTCCTACATGTAAAAATCATCATTTATTTGCTAGAAAATTACATAGAACCCCAAAACATTATATATGTTTTTTTAGCAAAGACCTTAGAGAATATAATGGTGGTTGTTGCAACTTTTTATCTCGCACGATATTTGTGCAGCAATTTTTTTAACGCGTTTTTTACGGAAAAAAAATGTTTTGTGCTTAAAAAAAAAAAAAAAACAGTAAAGTTAGCCCAATGTTTTTGCATAATGTGAAAGATGAAGTTACGCCGAGTAAATAGATACCTAACATGTCGCCCTTAAAAATTGCACACACTCGTGGAATGGCGCCAAACTTCGCTACTTAAAAAATCCCCATAGGCGACGCTTTAAATATTTTTACTGGTTACATGTTTTGAGTTACAGAGGAGGTCTAGGGCCAAAATGATTGCTCTCGCTCTAACGTTCGCAGAGATACCTCACATGTGTGGTTTGAAAACCGTTTTCATATGTGGGGGGGACTTACGTATGCGTTCGCTTCTGTATGCGAGCTCACGGGGACAGGGGCGCTTTAAAAAAAAAATGTATTCTTCATTTTACTTTATTTATTTTAGTTTGACATGTTTTTCCGCCCTAAACATTTTTTTGATCACTTTTATACCTATTACAAGGAACGTAAACATCCCTTGTAATAGGAATATGGCATGACAGGTCCTCTTTACAGTGAGATATGGGGGGGGGGGGTGTCAATAAGACCCCACATCTCACCTCTAGGCTGGGAAGCCTGAAAAAAATACAAAAAAAAAAACAACAATCCTGGCTTTGATCGTAGCGGTGAGTCGGTAGAAGCACCGGAGGGCGGCGGGGGGGGGGGGGGGACATCCCCTCTCGCCTCCCGTAAGAATGATCAAGCGGCGGAACAGCCGCTATGATCGTTCTTATGGTGCAGGGAATCGCCGGCTGAAAAAGCTAATATCTGAATGATGCCTGTAGCTGCTCCCATCATTCAGATATCCCCGCACAAAGTCAAGGACGTCATATGACGGCCGGAGGGCGGGAAGTGGTTATTGCAGAGTATTGCCGGGCATTGCGGAGTATTGCTGGGCATTGCGGAGTATTGCCAGGCATTGCGGAGTATTGCCGGGCATTGCAGAGTATTGCAGGGCATTGCGGAGTATTGCGGACTATGGCAGGGTATTGCGGTGTATGGCAGGGTATTGCGGTGTATGGCAGGGTATTGCACGGGTATTGCACAGGGTATTGTGGAGGGTATTGCAGAGTATTGTGGAGGGTATTGCAGAGTATTGTGGCGGGTATTGCAGAGTATTGTGGCGGGTATTGCAGAGTATTGTGCAGGGTATTGCAGAGTATTGTGCAGGGTATTGCAGAGTATTGTGCAGGGTATTGCAGAGTATTGTGCAGGGTATTGCAGAGTATTGTGCAGAGTATTGCGCAGGGTATTGCAGAGTATTTTGCAGGGTATTGCAGAGTATTTTGCAGGGTATTGCAGAGTATTGTGCAGGGTATTGCAGAGTATTGTGCAGGGTATTGCAGAGTATTGTGCAGGGTATTGCAGAGTATTGCACCAGGGTATTGCAGAGTATTGCACCAGGGTATTGCAGAGTATTGCACCAGGGTATTGCAGAGTATTGCACAGGGTATTGCAGAGTATTTCGCAGGGTATTGCAGAGTATTTCGCAGGGTATTGCAGAGTATTTCGCAGGGTATTGCAGAGTATTTCGCAGGGTATTGCAGAGTATTGCACCAGGGTATTGCAGAGTATTGCACCAGGGTATTGCAGAGTATTGCACCAGGGTATTTTGCAGAGTATTGGCAGGGTGTATTGCAGAGTATTGGCAGGGTATAGCACAGGGATGGCTGAGCAGGGATGGATGGATGGCTGGATCTGTGACTGCAATTGTCACAGATCCAGCTCACAGTGCTGCTGCTGCCATCCGCTCCCTCCCCCTCCCCTCTCACACTGTACCGATCGGTACAGAGAGGGGAGGGAGGAACCGGCGTCATCAAATGACGCCGGTCTGTTTACAAGTGATTGCTCCGTCATTTGACGGAGCGATCACGTGGTAAACGGCCGCTATCAGCGGCGATTTACCGCGATTCGTGATCCGCCGGGTCCTCTGGACCCGGCGGTCACGGAGTTTCCCGTGTGCGCGCCCCAGGGGGCGCGGCGGGAGCGCGATTCTGGGAGGACGTTATATAACGTCCTCCCAGAGTTAAGCAACCACCTTGTCGACGTTATTTGTCGGCAGGTGGTTGTTAAGTGGTTAAAGCAATCTACTGAGCTGGCCAGAACCACCTCTGCAGGGAGTCTGTTCCACATTTTCACAGCTCTTACTGTGAAGAAACCTTTCCGCATTTGGAGATGAAATCTTTTTTCTTCTAGACGTAAAGAGTGCCCCCTTGTTCTCTGTGTTGACCGTAAAGTGAATAACTCATCACCAAGATCAATATATGGACCCCTTATATATTTGTACATGTTAATCATATCCCCCCTTATTCTCCTCTTCTCAAGAGTGAATAAATTCAGCTCCTCTAATCTTTCTTCATAGCTGAGCTCCTCCATGCCTCTTATCAGTTTGGTTGCCCTTCTCTGCACTTTCTCCAGTTCCCCGATATGCTTTTTGAGAACTGGTGCCCAAAACTGAACTGCGTATTCCAGATGAGGCCTTACTAATGATTTGTACAGGGGCAAAATGATATCTCTCTCTCTGGAGACCATACCTCTCTTAATACAAGAAAGGACTTTGCTCGCTTTGGAAACCACAGCTTGGCATTGCATTGCATTGCATGCCAATATCTTTGTTTTATTCAAGGACCTTCCTCTTTGTGGTTCATGTACATTGTGTATGGTATGTTTGGTAACGTTCAATAAAAAACGTTTTTCTTGATTAAAAAAAAAATAGTCCGGTACAGCTGATAGAAACACCAACACATTTCGACCAGCAGGCCTTAATCATGGCCATAATTGAACATGATTAGGCCTAACAGCCGAAACACGTTGGAATTTCTATCAGCTGTACCACATTATTTTTAAATAAAGAATGACTATTTTTTGCTGACTTATCAGAGACGGCTTTTCTTGTGTATTGTACACTGCTGGAGGTTATCAGAAACCATCTTTGCCTGTACACCTGACATCCAGAGCTGTGCATGGAAGAGGTGGTTGCAGGGCTGTTTCACCTGTCTATGTAGCATTCCAAAGCCTTGAATACCAGCTGGCCTGTGGGTTTGTTCCCTTCACCTTTGCCTACCTCCTTGCATACAGTTGGGATATAGGGAATCTGAGGTCTACATGAAGCTGAATATTTTTCAATGTAAAAAAACACAAAGTCTCTCCCTGAATAAGTGTAAATATAACTGGGGGTTGTGCCGAATGGCTTGTTTTGGGGGGAAAGATAAAATCAGTGGGTGGGTGGGGGGGGGCGGTTATCCCCTCCTGACTGCCCACCTGAACAAGGAGATGCAGCTGTTCAGGGTTGTACACACGCCCAAGCTGAGATGCTTCATTTTGAATTTGGCAGGTGGTACTACCAGGTGGCACAATCTCGTTGGGTGTACGGGGGCTCAGTCTTTTAAGGGTTAAAAACAGACAGCTGTCAAATACCCTCCGTAAAGCGGTTCACCACGGATCACATTTCAGTGGGGTGGCAAGGGCTGATGCACACGAGAACGAACCCTTACTCAAACATTTGTAAAGTATTCAACAGAACTAAGCTCTTCACGAACAGGTGCTCTTTATGCATATTTGTATGAAAGAAAGCTTAGCTTATCACCCCATTCACTGATACTGCAGCATGATATGTGTCTGTGGTTCCAGCAAGCTCAGGGCCTCCTATTCATCATTAGGCAACAGTCAGAAATATTCCATTACACCATATGTTATACTTGGCTCACAAAATGAAGCAAATCTTCCGCCGGGCCCAGCAACTTGGAAACCGCCTGCAAGAATTGTTCAGGTAAATGGGAATGCACGGGACTCCTGAACTTATCCATATTCATTGCCCTGATTGTTGTTTGGTGTTGATTTTTTTTAGCCACATACATTTTTCCACACTCCCTTACTTGCCAGAAGTTCCAGATTTCCTGGCTGTGTTCCAGAGGTCAGAGGTCAGGGGTGGGGGGCTTCACCTAGAGATGGGCAGGTATATGGACAGATGCGTGTATGGCTTTTTATATTGAAGGTTGGACAGATACGAGGTGGAGCCGGTTCCACGTTGATTTTCATACTGTAAGGCTGGCTGGTGTGTAATCTGTATGTGTTAAAGCCGAATTTTGCTTATTCATGTTTCTGGATCACATTGGGCTGAATGGAAAGTTGGACAAAGAATGGCAACAATCCTGCCAAGTTTTATTCAAATGCAGTTCTTTTATAAGATATTGTGAAAATCTGGATACAGTATAAAGTGTTAACTCTCTAGCTGCCAGGTGTGATATCTAAGCAAAAAAAAAAAAGAAAACTTAACATGTCCATAAAAAATACGATCAATTGGCTTTGACTAGCAGTAGACCCCAACCCTCTTGACAATCCTACCTACCACTGATGTATAAAACACCAAGTGGCGACATATACAATTAAAATTTAATTTATATCTAGCCAAAAGGTTTTTCTTTTAGTTTTGGATAGGGTGACAAAGGATTAGAATGCCTGTAGGGTCGCTAGTAATAGTTAGTCACATTCATCTGGACTTGTTCTGTAATGTTGAAGCCGTTTCGTAGCTTTTCAAACACTTCTTCAGTTCCAATGAGTACCTGGAAATAGCACAGACACCAATCACTATGGAATGTATAGATGTTGACTGTCCAAGAATAGGATGGGTGGTGTGAAAGTTGTGGAAGCACCCTGTTTTGGTTGCAAGATCCCATCCTTGGTGGCAGGAAGTCTGCATAGGTGTTAATCCTTTGATTTACATGGGTAAAGGTGGGACTTGTTGCCAAATTGCCAGGGGAGTGAAGTTGAAAGAGCATTATACGTAGAGGACGATGATACTTAAAGGGGTTGTAAAGGCAATTTTTTTTTTTTTTTAATAACAAACATGTTATACTTACCTCCACTGTGCAGCTCGTTTTGCACAGAGTGGCCCCGAACCTGGTCTTCTGGGGTCCCTCGGCGCCTGTCACGGCTCCTCCCCCGGCTCCTCCCCGCAAGAACTAACTACCTTAATGCGAGCTCTCTCGCATGGTGGTTAGTTCTTGTGGGCGTGCTCCCGTGATAAAGCCGGCGGCTATAGCCGCTCACTGCATCACTCTGCCCCACCCCCGGCGTGCCGCATCATTGGATGTGATTGACAGCAGCGCAAGCCAATGGCTGCGCTGCTTTCAATCCATCCACTCAAGCCAATCAACAGCCAGGCTGAGCAGCGAAGAGGTGGTCGGGGGCGAGCGCAGCAGGTGAACGGGCTCAGGTAAGTAAAACGGGAGGGCTGGGGGGGACCGGTATTGTCGGATGTTTTTTCACCTTAATGCATAGGATGCATTAAGGTGAAAAAACGTGTACCTTTATAACCCCTTGAAAGCCTCTACGCCTGTTTAGGGATGGTTGCTCCCATTTTCCATGTTTAAATCCACTCTCTTGTACTGTATGTTACTTACTATTGTACTCTGTACACCGCACTGTACATCACCTACTGCTGTTATCTGCATGCCATCCTGTGTGTCACCTATTGCTGGTTTCTATACATTGCCTACTGCTGTAACCTACACGCTGTCCTGCATTTAAACCAAGGTAATATGAATAATAAGAATGGTCAATCTCTGCATAATTTATTTGCCAGGCAATAAATGCACTTGAGTTGACGTGCGTTGACATCCATTTTTATTGTAACATAATGCCTTAATGTGAATTTTTTTTCCAAAGCAGAAGCCAAAATACTATTTCTTGATTACCTTATTGTGCAATGTAGTGTGTTGCAGGCTGTTGCGTTGTGTTTAAATCTAGCATATTAAATTTTTGTCCAGCGTATACCAACTTTGTGCTTTTATAAGAACTGGTTTTATTGGGAACAATGGACCTCAGCTTGTCATTGCATTAGGCCTTCATTAAGAAATGCAGTCCAACAGACATGGGGGTTAATTTATTAAAACTGGAGAGTGCAAAATCTGGTGCAGCTCTGCATGGTAGCCAATCAGCTTCTAACTTCAGCTAGTTCAATTAAGCTTAGGCTGCTTTCACACTGAGGCGCTTTGCAGGCGCTATTGCGCTAAAAATTGCACCTGCAATGCGCCCTGAAAGAGCCGCTCCTTTCTATCCAGTGTGAAAGCCTGAGGGCTTTCACACTGGAGCGTTGCGCTGGCGGGATGCTAAAAAAAGTCCTGCCAGCCGCATCTTAGAGGCGCGGTAGGAGCGATAAAAATACCGCTCCTATATCGCCCCTGCCCATTGAAATCAATGGGGTAGCGCCTCCAAAACGCGCCCAAAGCAGCGTTTTTGCTGGCGGGTTTAACCCTTTTCCGGCCGCTAGCGCCAGAAAATCGAGGATAACACAACAGTAAAAATGGCAGCGCTTTACCGCCAGCGCACAAAGCGCCTCAGTGTTAATGCAGAGCTGCACCAGATTTTTCTCCAGTTTTATTACAATAGCCCCAGGTTGTCTTTCTTTCATGAATGCTGTGTAATACATTTGCAGATTTCTTATTTTTTGCTTGTTCCCTAGACCCCATTATTGTTTGAAACTGCTTTTAAAACCATGACGAGAATATTCTGTGGAGGTCACGCCCCTTAAAATAACCCACAGACCCTGCTGCTGCTAGCATTTTGCTGGAAAGGTGGAAACCCCAACAACAAAAACAAGCTGACAGCGGCTCTAACCATCCCCTACAAATATAAAGCATTTTTATTTCTGTTCCCCTGCGCATGTGCGAAGACACCACAGGTATTTTCTATGCAGTATTTCAATGGTATGGGTGTTTTATTTGTAGTGTAGTTTTAATTTTGTTATTTGAGGTTAATGGCTGTTATTGGTAATTTTGTTGTGTTTTTGCATCTTGTTCAGTTTATTGTTGTGATTTTGTGTTGTCTTTGTTAAGTGTGTCTGTGCCGCAACAATTTCCCTTTGGGATTAATAAAGTATTCTGTATAAGGCTGGGTTCACACTCACGCTCAACCAATTCGCATGACAGGAGACTGTGCCCGGCTCTCTATGGAGCCGGTTCACATATCTCTGGGGCGGCTGCGGAGCAAATTGCACAGGGTTCCTGTGTGTCTTTGGCTCCATTTCAGTCCGAATTCAGGCAAATATTTGGACCTGATTCGTCCCTGAAATGGAGAACAGGGACGCACCGGATCCCCTGCTGTTAGCCGCATTCGTATTAAGTGTAAACCCAGCCTAAAGGTCCCCGCTTCCAGGTTGTCTGTGCATGTGCAGAAAACCCCATGAATGCACCAGTGGCGGCCCATCCATAAGGGGCGCCCGGGCGCCGCCCCCCCCTCCGGTCACCAAAAAAAACAAAAAACTGGCCCTTTAAGAGTTTTTTTTTTTTTTCTAAATGTCCTTTTCTTCACACAATGAGTGGCGGTGCGTCCATAGTGGGCGCAGAAGCGCCGCCGCCGCCGCCGCTCGCTTCTGCACCCGGCCGTCACTCACAACAATACATAGATTCATGCATTGCATGAACCTATGTATTGCTGCCACCCACTATTCAGATGGCCGGCCCCTTGAGCGCCGGCCATCTGAATAACAGTGTCTGATTGGCCTTTAGAAGTGCCTATCAGAGCCAGCGGCTCTGATAGGCTTCCCGACTACAGCCTGAGGGCTGTAATCGGCTTCTAAATATCTAATGAGAGGACGCACAGGGGTGCGTTCCCTGGCCAATCAGGTTCACCGGGTCTGGTTACCGGTAACCTGATTGGCTGAAGCGACATCGAGGGCGGGAGAAGACATGAGGACGGAAGAAGGATGGCGCTGACTCGAGGAAGGTAAGTGCAGGGCTGGGGGGGACAAACTGGCTGTATTTGGGGAACAAACTTGCTGCATATTGGGGACAAACTGGCTGCATATTGGGGACAAACTGGCTGTATTATGGGGGAAAAGCTGGCTGTATATTGGGGGCAACCATAGGCGTGCGCACAGGGTGTGCCAGGTGTGCCCAGGCACACCCTAATCACCCTGTGCTGCACAGATTCCCCCTGCTGCTTGGCTGCAGAGAAAGGGACTCTGGAATCTCTGTCCTCAGCCCCTTTCTCTGTCTCAAAAGTGAGATATCAGGGGTCTGTTAGGCCCCTGATATCTCACCAAAGCCCCCCAATGGTGCTCCTAAAAAATTGTAAAAGAAAATAATAAAAAATTATTGTAAAAAAAATATTGTAAAAAAAAATAAAAATACATTTTTTAAAATGTAATAAAAAATAAATAAAAAGAAATTACTAACAACAATCCCTGCCTACTGACACCATCCACTGTTCTACTGACACTGTCCTTTGCCCTACTGCCCTATATATATATATATATATATATATATACACATATGTGTGTTTGAGCTTTGGGGTGCACACCCTAATGTAATAGGCTGCGCACACCTATGGGGGCAACTGCCTGTATATTGGGGGGAAACTGGCTGTATTATGGGGGGGAAACTGGCTGTATTATGGGGGGGAAACTGGCTGTATTATGGGGGGGAAACTGGCTGTATATTGGGGACAAACTGGCTGTATATTGGGGGGCAACTGACTGTATATTGGGGGACAAACTGGCTGCATATTGGGGACAAACTGGCTGCATATTGGGGACAAACTGGCTGCATATTGGGGACAAACTGGCTGCATATTGGGGGACAAACTGGCTGCATATTGGGGGACAAACTGGCTGCATATTGGGGGACAAACTGGCTGTATTATGGGGGACACACTGGCTGTATATGGGGACAAACTGGCTGTATATTGGGGACAAACTGGCTGCATATTGGGGACAAACTGGCTGCATATTGGGGACAAACTGGCTGCATATGGGGGACAAACTGGCTGTATATTGGGGGACAAACTGGCTGTATATTGGGGGACAAACTGGCTGTATATTGGGGGACAAACTGGCTGCATATGGGGGACAAACTGGCTGCATATGGGGGACAAACTGGCTGCATATGGGGGACAAACTGGCTGTATAATGGGGGACAAACTGGCTGTATAATGGGGGACAAACTGGCTGTATTATGGGGGACAAACTGGCTGTATTATTGGAGACAAACTGGCTGTATATGGGGGACAAACTGGCTGTATATGGGAGACAAACTGGCTGCATATGGGGGACAAACTGGCTGTATATTGGGGGACAAACTGGCTGTATATTGGGGGACAAACTGGCTGTATATTGGGGGACAAACTGGCTGCATATGGGGGACAAACTGGCTGCATATGGGGGACAAACTGGCTGCATATGGGGGACAAACTGGCTGTATAATGGGGGACAAACTGGCTGTATAATGGGGGACAAACTGGCTGTATTATGGGGGACAAACTGGCTGTATTATTGGAGACAAACTGGCTGTATATGGGGGACAAACTGGCTGTATATGGGAGACAAACTGGCTGTATATGGGGGACAAACTGGCTGTATTTTGCGGACAAACTGGCTGTATTGTGGGGACAAACTGGCTGTATATGGGGGACAAACTGGCTGTATTGTGGGGACAAACTGGCTGTATTGTGGGGACAAACTGGCTGTATATGGGGGGGGGGGGAACTAGTGGCGTTTGGGCACAGTGGCTGCGTTTAATGGGCACAGTGGCGGCAATTGATGGTGTTTTTTTTTTTTTTTAAGTTTGTTTGCGCCCCCCCAAAAAATTTGAGCACCAGCCGCCACTGGAATGCACAGATGTTCTGCAGGTCTCTGCTGGGTCCCAAAGGCCGAGCAAAGACCTTTGGCACATCTGCGCATTCAGTGGATTATCAAAGTTTGCAAAATTTGTGCTGGATTTTCAAAATTTGCTAAAAATCTCAAGGCATTCCGGTCTAAAATGAAAAAAAATATATATGTAGCACCCTCTACTTTAGGTAGGTGCTAGAAGTAGTATTTTTGCGAGAGCAGGTAAATATAATTCATGACTAAGCCTATTTCTGACATTTGGTGTTTACAAGTGTAGCGCTACCCCCAGTTAAGAGAGCCGCTGGATTTTTGTTTCGGGCCTTGTGTACAGCACCACCAACCCCGGGCAATCTACTCGACCCACTCTGGCACAGCTAGTCTAGGGATTGTTCTGGTATCACAATCTAACAGTATTGCAAGGGTAACCTCTTTGCATGAATATAACACACTAGTAGCAAGTGATAAAGTATAACATTTCTTTACTTTGAATAAAAGGGCACGAAGTTAACACATAACACACATATGTCTGCAGAGCCCTGCAGCAGAAAGTATAATACAGGCGATTGTCCGCCAAGCGCAGCTATCTCTATCTATGCGCCCTCATGGCGCAGCAACAAATTCTACCTACGGATCAGGCCTGATCCAGATTTTAAACTCAGTCTCTAGAAGAACAGTCTCTTCGCATGCAACTTGACTGGTGGTGCACAACAGGAACAGTAATTTGTAATCCAAAGGGTTGAAAAATAAAAAGGGCAGAATGAACCACTCACAGGAGACTACTCAACTCAGTTCCGCCACTAGTCTCCTGTGGGACTGTAAAATAGAACCAGGAGGGCCAAGGCAGTCTCTAGGCCTAATCAATGTATGGTCTATATGAATGAGCAGGTGCTCGCTCACCACTCCGGACGCGATCCCAGTCCGGGACTTCCACCTACTGTGTCTCCGCACACAGTGTCTGCAACGGCCGGGTCTCTGGTCCAACTGATGTCCAAACTCGACAAAGTCAGGTGCCACCCAGGCTCCGCAGTGGGGTGAAAGGCTCTCTGGAAAGTTGTGCAAGGCCCTGGCTTCAAGCCCTGCACTGCAGCAGATCCGCACAGGAAGACCTGTTGATTGCAGCGCGGTGTCCAAAGAGGCCGAGCCCAGCCTTGCCCTTTTATTATATAGCCCCTCCCATGAGTCTCTGCGGTGGCTAAATGCACCCTGGGTGCCGAACGGGGTTCTGGGTAGACCACATTATATATATATTTTTTAGCAGAGAATCTAGAGAAATGAATGGCGATTGTTGCAATATTTTATGTCTCACAATATTTGTGCAGCAGTGTTTTAAACGCAACTTTTTGGAAAAAATTTACTTTCATGAATTAAAAAAAAATTAAAAAGTAAAGTTAGCCCAATTTTTTTGTATAATGTGAAAGATGATATTAAGCCGAGTTAATAGATACCAAACATGTCATGCTTTATAATTGCACGCAGTCGTGGAATGGCAACAAACTACGGTACCTAAAAATCTCCATAGGCGACGCTTAATTTTTTTTTTACGGGTATCAGGTTAGAGTTACAGAGGAGGGCTAGAATTATTGCTCTCGCTCTGACGATCGCGGCTAGATACCTCACATATGTGATTTGAACACCGTTTACATATGCGAGCGCGACTTCCGTATGAGTTTTCTTTGCTGCGCGAGCTCGCGGGGATATGGGCGATATAAAATATAAAATTGTGTTTTAAAAACAAATAAATGTTTTGATCACTTTTATTGCTGTCACAAGGAATGTAAACATCCCTTGTGACAGTAATAGGTGGTGACAGGTACACTTTATGGAGGGATCGGGGGTCTAAAAGACCCCAAATCCCTCCTTTGCACTTAAAAGTATTCAGATCGCCGAAAACGGCAATTCTGAATACTGTATACTTTTTAAAATCCGGCGCCATTGGCAGCCGAGTAAACCGGAAGTGATGTTGTGACGTCGCTTCCGTGTTTACATTCAGGAGACTGGCAAAAAGCCAATTACAGCTTCATGCCAGTCTGTCACAAGGCCCCGGAAGCGACGGATCGCGGATCGGGTCTCCCGGTGGGGCGGGAGGCCCGGTCAGAGCAGCGGGAGGCGGTGGGAGGGGGGGATGTCCCCTCTCGCTCCTCCGGTATAACAACCGAGCGGCTTTTAGCCGCATCGGTTGTTATGCCTGGATAGCCAATCGCAGCTGCAGGCATGATGCCGGTATAACCCCCGAAAGCTGAGGCCGCATATATGCGTACGCTCGGCGGGAAAGGGTTAAGCCAGCCTAGCTGGAAACTAGGCGGCTTGTTTGTTTTGATCTGTGTGGGGCTGGGAGTGGATTAGAGTAGGCTGGTGACTCACAGATAGTGTCACTTCTTGATTACCTCCCTCTGGCTTCTAGAGGATTCTAGAAAACAGGCGGGGAAGAGAGGTGGAACTGCCTGGGGTGTTCTAAGGTGCCCTGACCAATCCCCAACCTGGAATGGCAGGGGGCAGTTCTCCCTAAATACCTAGAGTCAGCCCAGCTGGGGGGGGGGGTGTCTGGTGGAAGAACTACAGATGGAGCACTAGGTAGTAGGGGCCTTTGTGGCACTCCCCAGTCTGTGGGGGGGGGTGAACTTGGGCCTGAGGGGTTTGGGTGCAAGTCGAAGCCTTGCTGAGAAACAAAGAAGGATCTGGACAGAAGGCACAGAGAGGAACCGAGAAAGACAACAGGAGCTAGTTTTGCCAGGCAAGTTTCCAGGAGGGATACACTGGAGTGCAGCCAGGAGGGCTGGTAGGTGACAGGCACAGTTGGGATAGCTGGGGAGGCATGCCGGAGTGGACTGGGAGTGTGCAGTCTGAGGTGGATGTAGAGACAGCAGGAGAGACTGTGATGTCATGGGCAGTGGAGTTGGGCAGCTGCAGTCAGGAGGGCTGGCAGGGCCTGAAGAGGACTGACTGGGAGCAGTAGTCCACCATAGGACAGCTAGCACTAAAGGGCTTTCCTTTCACTATTTTGTTGCTACACTAAAGGGGCCAGCGGTCCCTGCCTGCAAATGGCAATTGCTAAGGCCCGACAGAGTCAGAGTTGGGCCTACCATGTGCTAGCTGTGCCTAGAACCAAGTATTATACAAGAGAGAAGTAATCAGTCTACAAATAAGCATTGTGCTGGAGGAGACTGGAGCTCTAGAAGTGTAAATAGAGGTTTCAACTGATCATCTTATTGATTCCATTTTGATTCTGGGCATCCCATAATTTTCCTTACCCTATCCAAGTTCAGAATCCCTCAATAGAAACACCAAACAAACATATGCCGGGCTGGGCAGGGTGATAGGTGGACCACAATAGCCAGCAGCCCCTTCGGGGGTACCGCTACACATAAATGTTGCTTATCAATGCAAAACCAGGGAGGATGCACACAGCTGCCTTGACGAAATTATCTTCACTTCAAAATCCCCCTTCACATTAAAGGTTCCCTCAATCTTACAGTTTGGAGTGTCTAAAAAATGTCAGCCACCAAATAGAAGAGTGGGCACTTCTGGACTACACCATAAGCACATATGGTTACCACTATATATAGTACCAGCACTACTGTATATGGATTCTGCTATCTACCAGTCAGTCCTTGATGGAACGAGACATTCTCATAGTTACATGGTTAATCTGGTTGAAAAAAGTCCATCCAGTTCAACCAAAAAAAACAAAAAACGATCACACTCAAATAGAAAACTTCCATTCAATAATTGATTATCTGCAGCTGGTCCTGGCTCAGGGGATACAAGTATGAAGATGACAAATCTAGATCTTGCACCTTCAAAAACATCATTAGTTCAGCAATGGCAACTATAAATTAATTTTAACATAACATTTTCTTAATATACATGCATAATAACATTTTGGTTGCTACAGAATAATAAGGAAAATTTAAATTGGGTCCTGAATATAGGTTAAAAGAGCAGTAAAAAAAATAAGTGTTCTTGGTTTGTGAATGAGACATACCATTTTACAAATGTTTCCAAAATTGATCCCACAACTAGCTAACAATGATGTGCTTGCCTAAGAAAGTGCTGCCCTCTAGTGTACAATAATAGCAAGAACAGCAGTCCAAAGCTTACAAGCTGATTCCTATAATCTGTCAATTTTAGAATTGTGTTCCTCCCTTAAAAAGAAAGGGCAGCCGTAGAGCACACCATGAATGGCTCTGTGCTGATCAACTGCTTATGGAGGACTTTTCAGCTTTTACAAGGCTATTTAGGCTTTGTACTCTTGGGCTTCAGCTTATACAGCAAACTTTACAGAGCTGTCAGCAGCAGTGATGTAAGTAACTGAGTTAGAATAAACGCAGTTACTTTAGAGCAGGGGTCTCAAACTGGTGGCCCTCCAGCTGTTGCGAAACTACAAGTCCCATCATGCCTCTGCCTGTGGGAGTCATGCTTGTGCCTGTCAGCCTTGCAATGCCTCATGGGATTTGTAGTTTTGCAACAGCTGGAGGGCCGCCAGTTTGAGACCCCTGCTTTAGAGGGTAACGAGTAATCTAACGGATTACTCTTCCCCTCATGGTAACTCAGTTACCATTACTTGGGCGGCGTTACCCCATTACATCTACCGCCACTAGATGGCAGTAGTGTAATTCCTCCCCTCCTCTATGACCGGGTCTCTCTCATGTCACGGCACTGACGGCAGTCACGCTGCTCCCCGCGGCCCCTCCTCTCTTCTCGTCCATCCCCATTTGCTTGTGACATCATCTGGGATGGACGAGAAGAGAGGAGGGGCCGTCGGGGAGTAGCGTGACTGCCGTCAGTGCCGTGACATGAGAGAGAACTTATTACACACGCTTCCTGCGCTACTCTGCATGGCTGGTAAACAACGTGCTATGTGCCCTGCCCTGATGTGCTATGTGTCCCGCCCTGATGTGCTATGTGCCACATGTCCTGATGTGCCCTGATGTGCTATGTGCCCCATGCCCTGATGTGCTATGTGCTATCATGTGCCCTGATGTGCTATGCGCCCTGATGTGCTGTGCGCCCTGATGTGCTGTGCGCCCTGATGTGCTATGTGCCCCATGCCCTGATGTGCTATGTGCCCCATGCCCTGATGTGCTATGTGCCCCATGCCCTGATGTGCTATGTGCCCCATGCCCTGATGTGCCCTGTGCCCTGATGTGCTATGTGCCCTGATGTGCTATGTGCCCTGATGTGCTATGTGCCCCGATTTGTGCTATGTGCCCCATGCCCTGATGTGCTCTGTGCCCCATGCCCTGATGTGCTATGTGCCCTGATGTGCTTGCTATGTGCCCTGATGTGCTATGTGCCCTGATGTGCTTGCTATGTGCCCTGATGTGCTATGTGCCCCATGCCCTGATGTGCTCTGTGCCCCATGCCCTGATGTGCTATGTGCCCTGATGTGCTTGCTATGTGCCCTGATGTGCTATGTGCCCTGATGTGCTTGCTATGTGCCCTGATGTGCTCTGTGCCCCATGCCCTGATGTGCTATGTGCCCCATGCCCTGATGTGCTTGCTATGTGCCCTGATGTGCTATGTGCCCTGATGTGCTTGCTATGTGCCCTGATGTGCTATGTGCCCTGATGTGCTATGTGCCCCGATGTGCTATGTGCCCTGATGTGCTATGTGCCCTGATGTGCTATGTGCCCCGATGTGCTATGTGCCCCATGCCCTGATGTGCTATGTGCCCCGATGTGCTATGTGCCCCATGCCCTGATGTGCTATGTGCCCTGATGTGCTATGTGCCCTCAAAAACAAGTCAGTTACTTTGCTGAGTAACTAATTACTTTTTCAATGTAGTAACTGAGTTACTAACGCAATTACTTTTTGGGAGAAGTAATTTGTAACTTAACTAATTACTTTTTTAAGATAGTAAGTAAGATGACCAACACTGGTCAGCAGGCCTCCGTCTGCTTACTGGAACCCTTTAAAGCACCCTTCAGCTACAGTTAAACACAGATCCTAAAGTCCAAATGAACTTTTGATCTAATATAGATAAACACATTCCAGGTGCATAAAAAAAAAAAAAAAGTGTGCAAAGTCCAATCCCCTGTTCACATCGGCGTCAGGTCAAATCACATGTCAAATCGAAACCTATTGCCGACAATAGGAGCGTCCCAATCGATGCAACGCCGACTTTGCGGCGCCAGAGTGATTTTCAAAAGTGGTTCCTACACTACTTTTAGCGATTTTGGGGGCGATTTCAATAGCAATCAGATGAACTTGCACAGATGTCTTTCAAGTCGCCCCCCCGACGTCGGACTAAAATCGTGCAATCGGGCTTAGGCCGCATTTACACTTGCGGTCGGAAAAATTACTCAGGTGAGCCACACTTTTACTGAACCCCCCCCCCCCCAACCACTGGCCCTTAAAGCGAAAGTCTGGCGTTAAAAAAAAAATTTAATATCAGCAGCTACAAACACTGTAGCTACTGACTTTTAATAAGGACGCTTACCTGTCCAGGGTGCCCACAATATCGGCAGCCGAAGATGAGCAATCGCTCGGGTCTCGGCTGCCCCGCCGACATCCTCGGTGAGGGAATCAGGAAGTGAAGCGTTGCGGCTTTTCTTCCCAGTACCCTACTGCGCATGCGCGAGTCGTGCAGCGCTGTGTGAATGGGCGGATGTCTCCTGGGACACACACAAGGTCCCAGAAGACACCGCTCCCCATTTCCCAGGAGGCAGCACGAGGAGGAGAAGAAAAAAGACCACCGCGGACGAGGAAGTGGCAGATTAGTAACAGCCATTTCTGGTAAGTATAAAAAAATATATATTTATATTTTTATTTTTCTAATTTTTTGTAGCCTTATTGGCTATTTTTTTAATAGCGCACCCACCCCAGACTTTACCTGCTTTTCTTAATTTGGCTCCTCCGCAGGAAAGTCTGAGGCACACTGCCAGTGGCGTAGCGTGGGTTGTCAGCGCCCGGGGCAAGGCAAGTCATTTGCGCCCCCTAACCTGTGGACTTTTCGCACTCCCCGAGTCCTGTCCCTTCCCTTCCTACAATAGTACTGAACTATTCCTAAACTGACCTACCTTATTCCTAAACTGACCTACCTGACCACTAATCTACCTGATTCCTATACTGACCACTACACTAACCTATATGACTCCTATACCAACAACTACACTGACCTACCTGATTCCTACATCGACCACTACACCCTGACCACTAAAATACACACTAACCTACCTGATTCCTATACTGACCACTACACTATACACTACACTGACCGCTACACACCACACTGACCATTCCTATACTGACCCTTACACTAACCTACCTGATTCCTACATTGACCACTACACTACACACTGACCTACCTGATTCCTATACTGACCACTACACAATCCATTACACTACACAATACACACCACACCAACCTACCTGATTCCTATACTCACCACTACACTACACACTGACCACTACACTACACGCCACACTGACCACTACGCTACACGCTACAGTGACCACTACACACTGACCACTACACTACACACCACACTGACCACTACGCTACACTGACCACTACGCTACACGCCACACTGACCACTACACACCAACCTGACCACTACGCTACAAGCCACACTGACCACTACACACCACACTGACCACTACGCTACACTGACCACTACGCTACAAGCCACACTGACCACTACACACCACACTGACCACTACACTACACGCCACACTGACCACTACACACCACACTGACCACTACGGTACACTGACCACTACGCTACAAGCCACACTGACCACTACACTACACGCCACACTGACCACTACACACCACACCGACCACTACGGTACACTGACCACTACGCTACGAGCCACACTGACCACTACACTACACGCCACACTGACCACTACGCTACACGCCACACTGACCACTAAACACCACACTGACCACTACACTACACGCCACACTGACCACTACACTACTACACAATACACTACACGCCACACTGACCACTACACTACTACACAATACACTACACTACACACCACACTGACCACTACACACCACACTGACCACTATGCTACAAGCCACACTGACCACTACGCTACACGCCACACTGACCACTACGCTACACGCCACACTGACCACTAAACACCACACTGACCACGACACTACAAGCCACACTGACCACTAAACACCACACTGACCACTACACTACAAGCCACACTGACCACTACACTACTACACAATACACTACACTACACACCACACTGACCACTACACACCACACTGACCACTACGGTACACTGACCACTACGCTACGAGCCACACTGACCACTACACTACACGCCACACTGACCACTACGCTACACGCCACACTGACCACTAAACACCACACTGACCACTACACTACACGCCACACTGACCACTACACTACTACACAATACACTACACTACACGCCACACTGACCACTACACACCACACTGACCACTACACTACACGCCACACTGACCACTACGCTACACGCCACACTGACCACTAAACACCACACTGACCACTACACTACACGCCACACTGACCACTACACTACTACACAATACACTACACTACACGCCACACTGACCACTACACTACTACACAATACACTACACTACACACCACACTGACCACTACACACCACACTGACCACTACGGTACACTGACCACTATGCTACAAGCCACACTGACCACTACACTACACGCCACACTGACCACTACGCTACACGCCACACTGACCACTAAACACCACACTGACCACTACACTACAAGCCACACTGACCACTAAACACCACACTGACCACTACACTACAAGCCACACTGACCACTACACTACTACACAATACACTACACTACACGCCACACTGACCACTACACTACTACACAATACACTACACTACACACCACACTGACCACTACACACCACACTGACCACTACGGTACACTGACCACTATGCTACAAGCCACACTGACCACTACGCTACACGCCACACTGACCACTAAACACCACACTGACCACTACACTACAAGCCACACTGACCACTAAACACCACACTGACCACTACACTACAAGCCACACTGACCACTACACTACTACACAATACACTACACTACACGCCACACTGACCACTACACTACTACACAATACACTGCACTACACGCCACACTGACCACTACACTACACGCCACACTGACCACTACACTACTACACAATACACGCCACACTGACCACTACACTACTACACAATACACTACACACCACACTGACCACTACGCTACACGCCACACTGAGCACTACACTACTACACAATACACTACACGCCACACTGACCACTACACTACTACACAATACACTACACGCCACACTGACCACTACGCTACACTGACCACTACGCTACACGCCACACTGACCACTACACTACATGCCACACTGACCACTACACTACTACACAATACACTACCCACAGACCACTACACACACACTATACACTACACACAATACACATACACATTACACTAACTTTATGGCTGCTCCCTCTCTCCCCAGACCATATCTACTCCCCCCCCTCCCCTCGGCCAGCAACAAAACTCACGAGTGATGAGTCTCTTACCTTTTTTTTCTTTCATGATCTGCTCTGCCTCTGCGCCGCCGCCTGTCACACTGCCTGCCCCGGCGGGGACATGATCGATCAGTGACCCGGAGAGGAGGAGAGTAGAAGAACGAGACATCAGTGATTGGGGCAGACTGCATGCCACGGTGCCTGGCGGGCACATGATCGGTGAGGAGGAGAGGAGGAGAACAAGACAGACATTGGTGATCGGTCGGGCACAGACTGAATGCCCCGGTGCCCGGCGGGCACATGATCCCGGAGAGGAGGAGAACAAGACATTAGGCATGCACCGAAGGGGACATGAGCGGTGCCCACGGAGAGGAGGAGGAGGAGAATACAGCGGCCACAGCACAGTGAAGGCCAGCCCCGCTCTCCCGCGATTCAGGATAGGCCAGCCCCACCTGCCGCACATGACCCCTTTCGCCCAATCACAGGGCGCCAGGGGCCGGCCTGAGACTGAAAATGTCGGCCGGAGCACGGGGTCACAGAAAAGTAAAATTAGGAGTACGGAGCGATGGTGACACATACTGTCGCAGGATTTTCGCCCCCCCAAATGTTGCGCCCGGGGCCTAGGCCCCCCTCGCACCCCCCACGCTACGCCTCTGCACACTGCACTACATGCCCGTACCCTCCTGGATGGGGAGGTTGAGCGGTGTTAGTTTCCTCGGGCCTGCCGGCGGCTGGTGTTTGAATCCTCCCGAGATGTCCTTAATTCTCCCAAGTAAAGTAACTGTCCACACCAACTGAAAGTCCAACTTCTGTATTTATTTCACATGGATAATAAATAGTCCCTTTAGGAGCAGACAGGTTGAGACGAGACACAGGTCAGATAAGGTGGGAGGGAGGTCCAGGCACAAACGTAATCTTGGTTCTCTTACTGTTCTGATATGCACGAACAGGTTTGGCGTACGACCTTTGTCACAGACCTAATGAACATGAAAGTCACTGCCACTGACTTGTTGAGGATGGTCACTGCCACTGACCGGGTGAATAGGGCCTTGCCCTATTTGGTCACTGCCACTGACCTGGTGTGCGTAGAGTCACTGCCACTATGACCTACAGAACATGCACTGCCTTCTTGGAGAACTTGGCCCATGTCAAAGAGAAAAACGTCCCTCCGGAGAGTTACCAGAGTCCCTTACTTTCACCACGACTCTGCGCTGGGTCTTCAGAAAGGGTCACCTCCCTGGCCTCCTCGATCCAAGATACGGGTCCCCTTGAAAGGCGGTACCCTGGGAGTTCTCGATCCTTAGCGGACCCCACCCGAAGGTTGCTGGGCTCCGGGCCTCCTATTTAGTACCTCACCCCAGACTGAAGGTGTCTGGGATGGAACAGCAACTCCGCCGCCGGGCCTAGGGCACCCGGACGCGACACACACACTCCCAGGCCTAAGGTGCCTGAGCGTGGACCCACGACGACTGACCAGCAGGCCTCCGGGCCTAGGGCACCCGGAGGCGACACACACACACCCAGGCCTAAGGTGCCTGAGCGTGGACCCACGACTGGAAGATGGCTGCCCCTTTTTATATTCTCTCGACAGGCACAGCAGGTTCCCCGCCCCGCCGCACTGCTGTCAAGAGGGGATAAGAAAAGGCACAACCCTGTACTGTGGTTCAACCCGGGCCCATGGCAACATCGCCACCTATAGTCCCCAGGGAACTGTACATCAATACTATCTCCCAGGGACAGAAATGGTCCATGGACCCTAATAATTTGTGTATCTGAGCCTTATTACCACTCAGATACTTCCCTTAAATATAGCACCCCGCTACATTTTGTTTTAGGGTGGACCTCCGCTTTAAAGCGATAGTAAACCCATCCATAAAACAGTTTTATTTCCGGGACGTGTCGGAAATGTAACACCCCCATTGGTTGTGCTCTCAACCAAACTGTCAAACCATCCAATGGCTGGTGTCATAACGGATCACATGTGCAGCATCATGGCTGTTGTAGATTAAACAGAGGCCAAGATGGCAGCTTCCTTGGCTGAAAACGATAGGGGGGTTTACTTACACTTTAAGCTGCAAAGACAGTGGACGGAGGTGGACAAATGCAAAGCATTGTGGCCCAGTAAAAACTTCCCCTTGTCGTTGTTCAACAGGGCAGTACTGCCTGTGACCTATGCAACTGAATGTGGCCACACCACAACTATCCTGCAACCAAGTGCAATGCACATGGTAGTGCAGGTTTTTTAGGGTTTAAACAGGTGGTGAGGTAGGGACATACCATCCACCATTGATCACTCTTTAGAGGGCAAAGTAAGTTTGCGCCTGCTCAGGATTGAGTGTGCAAATTTGTCTCCAGACACTGGGGACAGTGTCTCTTTTAAGAAAGAAGAGTGTGTAGCGGGGGTCCTAAATTTAGGGATTGCTATACTAAATTTAGGGGTGATTCGAGTGGTAGTTGGCTCGAATCTTCAAATTTACTGGATTCTGCCTTGCTGCTGTTTCACCTGGTGTGCAGTTCCCCTAAGAAGTATGGGTGGTGCTGTCACTTGTACTCGGGGTTGAACCACAGGTGATGGAGTGGCGATTAAGTGTCCTCTCTCGGCAGCCCTACAGTGGGCATGGGATACCCGCTGTGCATGCCGGGAGAGGGTACAAAAGGGGCGGACGCCATTAGAGAGGGAGCGATTCCCGAGGCTCATGCCCGGAGGGAGAACCTGCGGTCCAAGTTCAAGTGCATGGCCCTCCAGGCTATGGGGCCACATGCGCTTAAGTCCCAGGCACCTTTAGTCCTGGGACTGCAACTTCAGCCTGGGCCCAGCACCTTTAGCTGGAGCCCACTTCGGGAGGAGGAATCCCAGGGTGCCGCCTTGCGAGGTGACCCGTTTCTAGGAGAAGAGGCTGGAGGAGGACCGTTCCGAAGAACTAGTGAGAGATCACAGTGAAGGAAGGGGCCCAGTATCTCTCTGGAGGGATGTCATCCATCCAAAAAGGGATCTAAACAACGGGACCATTAGGAGCTTCGGGACACTATAGCTTCTGTGGCAGAGGATCTCCTGGACGCATCCATTAGGGAATCTGATAGACTGTTCGAGCTACATGCCGGCTGCTAGTGCCCTTGGGTGACTATCCAAGTGAGCTATACCCACTCGGGACCGAGTGGCGAAGAAGCCAGGAGTGTCTGAATCTGATCTGCCCTTTCTAACACCTTTCTCTCTTCTCAACTTTGTGGATGTTCGTGCATAAGAAAAATAAACTCTACGTTGGAGTTGATACTGGTGTGGACCTTGGAGTTACTTGGGGTATAGAGACTTTGTCCTTACATTCTAGGGACAGAAACCAGCTTTGAGGAGGAACCTTGCCGCAAGACCTATAAGTTAAAACAAGTGTGCTTAACCTCTGCAAACCAGGGGGTACGGGCATGGTGGGCATGGTGTGCCTTTTTCTCCTGTGAGCGAGCTAAGGACAGTGGAGAAAGAGGGCCGTGTGCTACATAAACAATTGCTTACATATTGTTTTTAAATCAGCCACAGCCTCAATAGGAAAGCCCATCCCTTGCAAGCAGACTGCAGAGTGGGACGCTTAGGCTTTATTCACACTAAGGGCGCTTTGCAGGCGCTATAGTGCTAAAAATAGTGCCTGCAAAGCGCCCTGAAAAAGCCTCTCCTTTCACTCCAATGTGAAAGCCCGAGAGCTTTCACACTGGAGCGGTACGCTGGCAGGACGCTCAAAAAAGTCCTGCCAGCCGCATCTTTGAGGCGATGTAGGAGCGGTGTATACACCGCTCCTACAGCGCCATTGTCTATTGAAATCAATGGGCAGCACCACCGAACCGGGGCGGGGGTTAAAAGCTAGCAGCCGAATAGCACCGCAAAAACGACGGTAAAGCGCTGCTAAAAATAGCGGCGCTTTACCGGCGACGATGCCCGCGCCCCAGTGTGACGTGTGCGTGTCACTACCAGGAAGGAACAGCCAGATACTATCAATGCAGTGAATGGCAGACGGCATTCCATACTGATTGGTGATAACACAGAGGGGTCGTCTTGAATAAACTTTTAAAACGGTATCACGCTATGTGGAGCCTATTTTTACATGACTAAACCACCCTGGGCGATGGGCTGTTTGAGATAACCGGACCAAATTGGAGACACCTGGTGTATTCAAGGCTTTTGAATTACATCTGTTTGGTGAGTGTAAACCCCTAGGGGAGTGTGTATCATGTGGTGTGGACTCTGGTGGATGGTATGTGCCTATCAATGATTAAGTAGAATCCTTCACCTATCAATTAAACTGTCTCATCACCTGTCAACATACTACTGATTTCTTGTATGTCTTTACATGTGAATGCTGGTCCTATTTCATTTATTTGATTTGATTGGAGCGCTGCTTTGAGTATAGGAACTTTGTCTATATGGACTTTTTTTTACTTACGTGTATATTTGTGTCCTGTACAGCCTGGGAAAATGCAATTTCCTGTGCCTTTGTAGCTCACACATCCCCAAAACATCAGCGATCCACCTCCGTGTTTCACAGTAGGAATGGTGGACCTTTCATCATAGGCCTTGTTGACGCCTCTCCAAATGTAGTGTTTATGGTTGTGGCCAAAAAGCTTAATTTTGGTTACATCACTCCAAATGACTTTGTGCCAGAAGATTTGAGGCTTGTCTCTGTGTTTGGCGTATTGTAAGCGGAATACTTTGTGGCATTTGCGTAGTAATGGCTTTCTTCTGGTGACTCGACCATGCAAGCCCATCTTTCTTCAAGTGCATCCTTATTGTGTATCTTGAAAAAGCCACACCACATGTTGTCAGAGAGTCCTGTATTTTACCTGAAGTCATTTGTGGGTTTTTATTTGCATCCCGAACAATTTTCCTGGCAGCTGTGGCTGAAATTTTAGTTGGTCTACCTGACCATGGTTTGGTTTCAACAGAACCACTAATTTTCCACTTCTTGATTAGAGTTTGAACACTACTGATTGGTATTCTCAATTCCTTGGATATCTTTTTATATCCCTTTCCTGTTTTATACAGTTCAACTACCTTTTCCCGCAGATCCTTTGACAATTCTTTTGCTTTCCCCATGACTCAGAATCCAGAAATGTCAGTGCAGCACTGGATGAAAGATGCCAGGGTCTGTCAGGAGTCCAGAAACTCATTGACCTTTTATATACACACACGAATTACAAGAAAACAGAACACAGGCGAGGATGCTTTCCTTTAATAGCCATTCAAATCCCTTTGTGTGAACTTGTGTACATGTTATCAGGCCAAAATCACCAGGGTATGTAAACTTTTGATCAGGGTTATTTGGGAAGTTTCTGTTGCCATTATGATTTAAAAAGAGTAAATAAATGGCTTCAGCCAAACACTAACCATGAGTGAAAGGAAAGTTTTTGTATTATCATATTCTCTGAAAAATGGCCAAGAAATCATAAATTCTGCCAGGGTATGTAAACTTTTGAGTACGACTGTACATCGAATACATGATGAGCGGTTCAGTTTGCCCATTGCTTTTTGAGTTCTTCTTCTGACTTGAAGAGGGAGGATGAATCACTTATCTAGAAAGAGTCAAGCAATACAATAAAGCTGTGCGAAAAACAACAAACACGTCTTTTATGGCAGCGTTTACTAGGTTTTATTTCCTTACTTCTTTTATGTAAACCTTTTAAAATTAATAAGTAGATTTTGGAAGAAAAAGATCCATTCAAACAGCAGAGTCAGAAATTCCCACAACATGAGACTGGAATATATACAGCCGGCTCGGTTACTGAAAGATTTATGGTGTGTAGATGTAGCTTGTGCTTTCTGATAATTCACAAATAATCACTTCCATCCTTCTTTACCAATTTTCCTCATTAAGATAACTTAGCGGAGAGCTAGCAATTACCCCAGTGCTGACTACAGCAGTTCTGCAGCCAGATCCTGCCATGCCCAATGGGCTCCTTCCCTCTCCCCCTTACTGAGTAGCAGTAATCACACTTAATAGGTTTAACCCACTGGGTACCCTGCTATTTCTCCCAAACATCTCTGACATTGAAATGATTGATTGTTATTTTTATTCTGTTGTTGGAGAAGATATGCTAACTTTGATTAGCTAAAGAAGAACTCTGCTATTCTTGGCCTGTTAAAGTAACATGAACCTGTATCAGTTTCATGCAGCGCAAGCAGCATGCTGATAGGAGTAGAGAGCAAATTTCCAGAAAGATCAGCTTACCTGGGTGCTGCTTCTTCTTTCACTGTCCAGTCACCAGGAGCTGGAGGGTAGCAGGCCATTTCACGTGGGTCAGCTTTTTAGGCAGAGCTGATTGGAAGTTCTATGTAAGTCTACGGGCAGGATGAAATGGATGTACATCTGACCACCACCAAATCTGCCCAAGTCTGGAAAAAAAAATATAGAAAAGGGTCTATGGGGTCAATTCACAAAGCTTTACAGCATGAGATTAGGTTATTGGGTCACTCATTTGCATAAATTATCGCATTCAGTAAAAAAAAAGTCCAATTCACACAAAAAAATAAAAATAACATAATGCTGTGAAAATAATAACTAATAATAAAGGGAAGGGGAAGGGGGTACTATGGACAAGTTGGGGACTTTATATGGCGCACGCAGTCAAGGGGAAAGGAAACAACCATCAATATAATTATAAATATCAATATTTTAATTAGGTACAAGTAAACAATAATTACACTGAATTAATAATAATTAGTGGTATTGTAGACCATAAATATATAAAAAGAAACAGTATTTGATGGTGTTGATATTAATAAAATTCCCATGATTTTTATATCAACGCATAGATAATTGATATTACAGTACAGACATCACACAAAACGGCAACACATTTGGACAAAGCCTCCAACCTCCCTGATCAGCAGGGTATGATTTTGAAAGAGATCCTCAGGTGATAGCATTTCAATCTAGGTGCCACAAAATTAAATTGGATATCACGTAAATTTTATCGAGAGCATATGGGTGCAAACACGGCTTAACATTGGCTCTACGCGTTTCGTGGTTTGATATTACCACTCATCAGGAGCAGGCACGTGATGCATATCTAATTTAGGATACAAAAAAACAAATAAGTAGGGGTCCATAATTAACATATGACAGAGGAATTACTGCATATAGAATGATATGAGAACCAATCCTATAGTAAACTTACAAACAGGCATGCTGTGTAACAGGACATAATGTGGCCCATGGAACCAAAGAGTCCACCAGTAGTGTCAGTTGTGGGAACTGAGGGAGCGTGTGCCGGCAACGTGTAGCCCCACATAGCCCCCCAGGTGTGTGGGGTCCTATCCATGATCGCTGGAACCCAAGAAGAGTGGAAGCAAACGTGGTATACATAAAGGACCATCTGGTAGGGGCTCCTGTAAAAAATATTAATAATAATAAAAAAATTGTATATAACTCCATAATCCACGGAATATAGTAAATTCACACTTGGGATATGGAGGTTTGAAATATGTAATATGGTATAATATAACATAACATAGAAAGGCCCCAATGATCAGATAGTGTATAAGTCCAGGTAGGGTATAATTACCTTGTGTAGGAGCATGAAAATGGGTTCCTTGGAAATGGTTGTCTAGGGACTGCGAGCCGATTGTGAGGCCAGCACAAGATGGGCTAATGTAGACAACATAATGCTGTACTTACCTGGAAAAAAAATGTGCCGGTAAATATTGCATAAAAAGCTCTTAAGTCCAATTCACAAACGGACCAAAGAGTAAGAAAGCATGCGATAATTATCACCAGGGTTTTGCTGGCAGTATTTGTCAAACAACAGCCTGGGGGTCGGGGGATCCCCACGCTGCTTTTCGACAAATATCTGGTTGCTAAGCAGCGTTTGTAACAACAGCCGCTGTGTCTATAACAATGGATGACTCATCAGCTGTCAGCAGGCTTCCCGCTAACAGCTGATTGTAAAAAAAATCCAACAATTAGGAAGAATAAAAAAATAACAATGTAGGGTGTCCCCCCGCCCCCCAGCTATACCAAGCCCTTATCCAGGCATGCAGCCTGCCAGGTCAGAAAAGGAGGGGGCTCTGCTCCTCTCTGCCCCAGAGCACCTTTTCCCCATGTTGATGCTGCCTGTTTAAGGTCCTGGCTCCCAGGCTTTGGGTGCATTTCACATGTGGGTAGTGTAGGGACAGGTCACCCATCTGGTAAGGACAGTGACAGTGACTGGCGGTAGGGAGAGGTTCCAGACAAGTAGGGAAAGTATAAGTTCACGCTATTCTTCCTGGAGACCTCCCCATTTTGGTACGGACTTGACAGGCCGCATTCCGCCTCTCAAGAAAGACGCTGTCAGCCCATCTGAAACTTGCTCGGCTACAGGGGCGGACTGACCATTCAGTGACTCGGTGGCCGCCCGAGGGCCCCGTGGTGGGGGGGCCCGGGCCGGCTCAGTCCGTCCCTGGAGGTGCCCGCAGCCCCAGCTCATCATGCAGTCCCGAATCACTGCTCCTTGCTAAGAGACTGCAGTGTAAACAGACCTCTTGTGATGCACGCCTCCCGCCGGCCCCTCCTTCCCTCCCGTCTACCCTAGAAGGAAAGTGCAGCAGCTTGTATACTGTCCTGTGTGAGATCTATGTGCCCAAGCATCCTGCTCTGTGTCCCTCTATGTGCCCCAGCATCCTGCTCTGTGCTGCCCCTCTATGTGCCCCAGCATCCTGCTCTGTGCCCCTCTATGTGCCCCAGCATCCTGCTCTGTGCTGCCCCTCTATGTGCCCCAGCATCCTGCTCTGTGCCCCTCTATGTGCCCCAGCATCCTGCTCTGTGTCCCTCTATGTGCCCCAGCATCCTGCTCTGTGCTATCCCTCTATGTGCCCCAGCATCCTGCTCTGTGCCCCTCTATGTGCCCCAGCATCCTGCTCTGTGCCCCTCTATGTGCCTCAGCATCCTGCTCTGTGCTGCCCCTCTATGTGCCCCAGCATCCTGCTCTGTGCCCCTCTATGTGCCCCAGCATCCTGCTCTGTGTCCCTCTATGTGCCCCAGCATCCTGCTCTGTGCTGTCCCTCTATGTGCCCCAGCATCCTGCTCTGTGCCCCTCTATGTGCCCCAGCATCCTGCTCTGTGCTGCCCCTCTATGTGCCCCAGCATCCTGCTCTGTGTCCCTCTATGTGCCCCAGCATCCTGGTCTGTGCTGTCCCTCTATGTGCCCCAGCATCCTGCTCTGTGCTGTCCCTCTATGTGCCCCAGCATCCTGCTCTGTGCTGCCCCTCTATGTGCCCCAGCATCCTGCTCTGTGCCCCTCTATGTGCCCCAGCATCCTGCTCTGTGCCCCAGCATCCTGCTCTGTGCTGCCCCTCTATGTGCCCGAGCATCCTGCTCTGTGCCCCTCTATGTGCCCTAGCATCCTGCTCTGTGTCCCTCTATGTGCCCCAGCATCCTGCTCTGTGCCCCTCTATGTGCCCTAGCATCCTGCTCTGTGTCCCTCTATGTGCCCCAGCATCCTGCTCTGTGTCCCTCTATGTGCCCCAGCATCCTGCTCTGTGCCCCTCTATGTGCCCTAGCATCCTGCTCTGTGTCCCTCTATGTGCTCCAGCATCCTGCTCTGTGCCCCTCTATGTGCCCAGCATCATGCTCTGTGCCCCAAAGCCCTGAACGCTGCCCCATGCCCTATAGTCTGCCCATACCCTGCTCTCTGCCCCATGCCCTGATATCTGCCCCATGCCCTATAGTCTGCCCATGCCCTGCTGTCTGCCCCCATGCCTTGCTCTTTGCCCCCATGCTCTGATGTGTGCCCCCATGCCCTGCTGAATGCCCCATGCTCTGCTCTGTGCCCCCATGCCCTGATGTCTACCCCATGCTCTGATGTCTACCCAATGCCTTGCTCTGTGCCCCCATGCCCTGCTGTCCACCCTATGCCCTGCTGTCTGCCCCCATGCTCTGATGTGTGCCCCCATGCTCTGATGTGTGCCCCCATGCCCTGCTCTGTGCCCCCATGCCCTGATGTCTGCCCCATGCTCTGATGTCTACCCCATGCCATGCTCTGTGCCCCCTTGCCCTGCTCTGTGGCCCCATGCCCTGCTGTCTACCCCATGCCCTGCTGTCTGCCCATACCCTGCTCTCTGCCCCATGCCCTGATATCTGCCCCATGCCCTGATGTCTGCCCATGCCCTGCTGTCTGCCCTCATGCTCTGATGTGTGCCCCCATGCCCTGCTCTGTGCCCCCATGCCCTGGTCTGTGCCCCATGCTCTGATGTCTACCCCATGCCCTGCTCTGTGCCCCCTTGCCCTGCTGTATGCCCCATGCCCTGCTGTCTGCCCCCATGCCCTTCTCTGTGCCCAATTCCCTGCTCTTTGCCCCCATTGCTCTGATGGGTGCCCTCATTTGTCTGATGTGTGCCCCCATGCCCTGCTCTTTGCCCTCATTTCCTGGTCTGTGCCCCCATGCCCTGGTCTGTACGCCCATGCCCCGATCCATGCCCTGCTCTGTGCCCCATGCCCAGCTGTCTGCCCCATGCCCTGCTGTGTGCCCCCATGATGTGACCTGTGATGTGTCCCATGCCCTACTGTGTGCACCATGATATGCCCTACTGTGTGCCCCATGATGTGCTCTAATGTGTGCAATTGTGGTGTGCCCCATGATGTGTCATACTGTGTGCTCCATGCCCTACTATGTGCCCCACTGTGTGCCCAATTCCCTCCTGTAGGCCTTGTGATGTGTCCTGAGCCCTACTGTATGTCCCATGATGTGCCCTGTACCCTGCTGTGTGCCATATGATGTGCCCTGCTGTGTGCCCCTTGATGCATCATTCAGTGCCCCGTAGTGTGCATCATACAGTGCCCTATATGTTCCCTCTTGCTCCATGTAATATCCCCTGCTGTACCCCATAATGTATCCTCTTGCCCCCATGTAATATGCCCTGCTATGCCTCATAATGTGCGCTGCTGTGCCCCATAATATGAGATTTTATCCCTCCTAATTTGCTCTGCTGTGCCCCTAATGTGCCCTCATGTAATATGCCCTGCTGTGTCCCATTATGTGCCCTCTTGTCCCCATGTAATATGCCCCATAATGTGCTCTGTTGTGCCCCATAATGTGCCCTCATGCCCCTATGTAATATACTCTGCTGTACCCCATAATGTGCTCTCCTGCCCCATGTAATGTTCCATGCTGTGCCCCTCTGTCTCCCCCATGTAATGTGCCCTATTATGTTCCCTGCTGCTCTCCATGTAGTGTGCCCTGCTGTCCTCCACACACACATATTGTGTCCTCCTGACCCCCTGTGCTATGACCTGCTTACTTCTATACTTTGCCATGATTCCCCCATGCTCTGCCCTGCTACCCCCTGTGCACTGTTTATCTCAGGCTCAACCTAGAATTGAGGCGTCCACGCAGTGCAAGCTGGGGGGTGGGGCTTTGTGTGGGTGTGGCTTGAGTGTGGGCGGGGACACAGGGGGCCCCATGATCTCCTGTTGCCCGGGGGCCCCATGAGTTGTCAGTCCGCCCCTGCTCGGCTACACAACACTGTTACATTCTGAGAGTGTTCCTAGTTGTGCGCCTTATCGCCGGGCTTGTTGTGCATTATTGAGCTTTAACCTGTTCTCTGCAACTGGAGTGTTTACTGCCACCGCACCACACCGCACCTCCCCACGCTCTACCAGTAGTTTCCACACCAGGCTAAAATATTGTGTCCAATTCAACAAATGTGGAAGCTGCATGAAACCCAATACTATACATTCAACTTTACTAAACTAAGCAATAACCAACAGTGTGATCTCTCAGTTCCTCCGCAGATACTGAAAGCTATATTTCTTGTGTACAATGATTCCCAATGGTGATATATAAAGCAATATTGGCACTAAAGTTGTCGCTAAAATCTCTACCCTTGCTCATATCCGGACAATAGTTGAAATACACAGTTAACAGTAGATGGCAGTATAGTACAATTATATGTATAGAAACTGAAAAAACAAAAAAAAAACTTTTTATAATGAAAATGTAGTTTTAAAGTGATGCTTTTTATTTACTTATTATACTTTTATTGCCATCTTTCTAGGTAGCTCAGGAGGGCCACTTTACCAAAGGGGGAAAAAAAGTCAACGTAATATTAAACTAAAAAAAAAAAATGTAATATTGCAGCTGCCCAATCCTTCCATGTAGTGGCTGCATTATTTTTTAGGCTCTTTTTTTTTTTCCCTTCACCTGTGGTTAGTGTTAGTAGGGCTGTTATTTTTTTTAGCTTGCTTTAACAGACCAAGCTGTCCAGCAAAAGTAGCAGTTAGAAGATTGAGAAAAAAAATTGATTTTTTTTCACAAAAAGAACATTAGAGCAAGATTACATTGTGTCAATAAACATACAGGCAAAGACCAGGCCTTCTGGGACAATGTGTTGTGGACTGATAAATAAAATATATAGTAACAGTAGACATGTAAGGAAGGGATCCAGAAGTGAAGTATGGCCAAAAAAGCTTTGGCCATACTTCTCTTTTTTTTTATTTTTTTTATTATTTTTATTGATAATTTTTGACACATAACACATACATAGCTTGGTACACCACCAAACGAAACAGTCAGCCAACATGGCCGGTAAGTCTAACAACATTAACTATGCCATCTAACCGACAGCTACAACAAGTATGACCCATTTTTTTCCATTTTAGTAGTATGGCCTTCTTTCCATAAAATAGTAATATTGTAAGTAAGGTTCTGTGTGCCCTTGATGGGACTACCTCGTCCACCAATCCCAAAAGACACACCTCAACAGTTAATGGCACCGGAACCTGCAATACCTCCGCTATACAGGAGGTGACCCCAGGCCATACTTCTCTTTTAATGAACGAATAAGAAATATAGATTTGATAAACCGCTGTGCAAATCAAACTACCTTCTCTTTATTCTACAGGGCCTCTGCTTTTAGAAAATATAAAATGTTTTAAACGTTTTTGAATTTTAAGTCCTTTTCTCTGTGCAAAAACAATGAAACAATTGATCTTGTAGTGATTTGGTTAAGCAGAATAATTCATCTCATGTAGAACATTCTTTTGTGAAATAGTTTGGTGACCACAAAGATATGCATTCATTCATGGGGTGGACAAATATAAAAGTGACCAATGGAGGCACAGAACTGAAAGATAGCTCTATTTATTGCTGACCTATGTACACACTTTTAATAATAGCATCTTTCTGTTGGACTTATAACAGGAATCAGAAAGGGTTACTAAAGGGATGACCATATGCTGGACCCGCAGAAATAATTTTTAAAAGAGTTGTACAGTGACAGTATATACTTTATTTTCATATCAGCCAGGGCTTTTTTTCTCAGACAATAGGTGCAGGAACTCCCCTTTTCCGAGTCACTTGTTTTCTCCGCCCCTACCCACCTCCGAGCAACGTCCCTTGGTTCCATCCCCTACCCACCTCCCAGTACCGCCCCTTTTAGACAATACAGAACCAAGTATCATTTTGTTGTGCTAAGTAATTTGTATGGAATTTTGTTTCCCCTTCAGCCAGCAACAATAGATCCCCCTAACAATGTACCACCCACAACAAAATCCCCCCCCCCAGCAACAATAGACTCCCGGCAGCATCAACAGATCTCCACACAGGCAGCATTAATAGACTCTCTGGCAGCCATCAACAATAGACCCCTCCCCCAACAGTAGATCTCCTTCAGCAACAATAGACCCCCCTGCAAAAATAGATCCCTTCCAGCTAGAATAGATCCGCCAGCAGTGAGCATCAATACCCTGCAGCACACCCCAGCACCCCTTGACATTACATACAGTCAGTCCAGGAGGTGCTGGAACTGCATTCCCCTGCGTTCCCGCTAAAAAAAAGCCCTGGTAATAGCAATACAAACAATAGTTATTTTTTGACAATCCAGTATAAGCTTTCTTGAAAAATCTCCTTTCATGTTGAGTTCTGCCTGTCTGCTGGCGGTCTTCTTCCACAATTATCCTGCATGCTCTGCAGCTTCTCCTCTACTGTTTACCTTAAATTTCTAAGCACTACATGTAGCACTACCCCCACAGGGGCCGCTGATTTTAACTGGTTCTCCCCAAACAAGATAGAGGCCACCAGCCACCCAAGCAACCGACCATTCACTGCTGCTCCAATAAACAGTCTAGGTGTTGTCTTTTTGTAATTTATTGCTGGTAAAACATGTAACAGGAGAGGGGTTGGGGACATGGGATACTCCAAAATGGTTCGCATTTGGTTTGAGCGAACAATCTTCTCCTTAAGCAACTGGAAATATTGGACAGTCTAAAGCCTCGTACACACGATCAGATTTTCGGACGACCGAACGTCCGTCTTGCTCTTACGATTTCTTTTGTACGAAAACCGTACTAATGAAATGAAAATCGGACGTTGGGTTCACATCCGACAAAAATGTTATAGTCTGCACATCCAGCGAAATCGTCTGTCGAAAGCGCTGTACTAATGATCCAAAAATCGTCAGACAGCTCGCCGTACTAATTTTTCTGTCCAATTTTCATATCGTGTGTATGGGCCTTTAGGCAGTGTTTCTCAACCGGGGGTCCCCAGGGGTTCCGCAGTGATCTACCTGTCAGTCACAGGCGGCTGACCACATGGACACATGCAGAGATAGGCAGGAAAGCGGCTGACATACTATTGGCTCTAGCGCGCTGTTCCCCACTAGCCCCTCCTCCCCTCCTGTCCATCCCGAGTGCTTGTATGGGACATCATCTGATATGGATGGAATAGAAGGAGGGGCTGGCGGGAAACAGTGTGCCTCTGGAGGACTGATAACTGGATGACTCTGAAGCCAGTAGAAGAAGAAGAAGAAAGCAGGTACTGTAGTGTGCCCAGCTGTGACCCCACAATGTGCCCTGTGCTCTGTCCAGTGTAATATGCCCTGTGCTTGGTCCCCTTGTCATGTGACCTGCTCTCACATATGCCCTGCTCCTACGTAATGTGCCCTGCCTCATGTCACATGTGTCCTGTGCTCTGTCCCATGTAATGTGTCCTGCCCTCACATAAGTTTACCTGCTTCCACATAATATGCCCTGCTCCCATGTAATGTGCCCCCCCCCAACGCAGTTGCCCCCTTCACATCAGCTCCCCCACTGTAGTGTCCTGTACACCAGTGGACTCACTAGGGTTGGTGTCACCTGGTTCAGTAACACATGGTGTCGCCCCACGGTGACACCATGTTTTACTGCACCGCTGTGGCTCTCCCCCCTAGCCTGCCACAGTGGTCTGTCATGCTGCTGCTGCGGAGTGACAGCAGTAGACACTTGCATGCTAGCCTGCCACAGTGCACTTAATGGTGTCACCCAGGGCTCAACCACACCCCCACCACAACACCCCCCCCATTCAGGGGGCGAGGACACTGCATGAAAGGGTAGGTGTGGCCGAATTGCACTAACAATGGGAGGGCCTTACAAAGGCATTGTTAAATACCATGAGCAGATTGTGCGCAGGGTTCAGAAATACACTACATACAGAGTGCAGGGTTCAGGAATGCGCTATGTACTGGGTGCAGGACTCAGGAATGCGCCACATACAGGGTGCAGGACTCAGAAGTTCGCCATGTACAGGGTGCAAGGCTCAGGAGTTCGCCATGTACAGGGTGCAAGGCTCAGGAGTTCGCCATGTACAGGGTGCAAGGCTCAGGAGTTCGCCATGTACAGGGTGCAAGGCTCAGGAGTTCGCCATGTACAGGGTGCAAGGCTCAGGAGTTCGCCATGTACAGGGTGCAAGGCTCAGAAAGTCGCCATGTACAGGGTGCAAGGCTCAGAAAGTCGCCATGTACAAAGGACAAGGCACAGAAGGTCGCCATGTACACGGAGCAAGGCACAGAAGGTCGCCATGTGCAAGGGGCAAGGCACAGAAGGTCGCCATGTGCAAGGGGCAAGGCCCCGAAGGTCGCCATGTACAAGGGGCAAGGCACAGAAAGTCGCCATGTACAGGGTGCAAGGCTCAGAAGTTCACAACATACAGGGTGCAAGGCTCAGAAGTTTGCAATGCTCAAGAGTTCTCTATGTACAAGGTGCAAAGTTAAGTACTGCATGCTTCACAGGCCAGAAGAAAGGACAGAGGGGCTGCTGCCGAAGAGCAGCTACAACTTACAAAGGGTGTGCAGTCTACGCATGTGGGCATTAAAAGGAGCTACCACCGGGACAGTAGAGCTGCCGTGCACATCCTCCCTCCCTCTCTCATAGAGATACTGCCTGGCAGGGAGGACTGTGTACACCACCAGGAGAGGGGGGCTGTCACCTGTACGCACAGAATCTTTGGCTTGAAGTGAAAGCAGTGAGCGTCACGTAAAGGGCTATCACTGGAGGTGGTCGCTGGCTAAAAAAAAGCTCTGGTGTCACCCCTCTTCACACCACCCCCCCACTGTAGTGTCCTCAGCCCCCTCAGTAGTGTTCTGTCCCCCCCACTGTGGTGTCCTCTGCCCCCTTCATATCACCCCCCCCCCTACACTGTAGTGTCCTCTGCCCTCTTCCTTCCCCCCGTAGTGTCCTGTACCCCCCAAAATAGTGTCGTCTGACACCTTCACATCCAGCCCCCCCCCCCGCCGCTGTGTAGGTAGCACTCACCTGCCAGCGTGTGTTCATTAGAGCAGAGATCAGGAGACAGCATAGTGCTGGAGAGCAGCAGAGGTTGGGGGAGGCAAAGCTGTGGTCACGTTCTACCCGTCGGCCCCCCCCGTGGGTGATGGCTTGCCGACTGCCGGTGTATACCATGCCTGGCTGATGCCCCTGGAAGCTGGAAATCACTGAAATGCACACCACTCCTCCAGTGATCTCCACTTCCGGGTCCCATGCTGAGCCACCTGCCTGATGCATTGTGAACACAGGAAGCCAGCTGCTCAGCACGGGTGCTATTCAGGGAATGCTTTGCATTTTCTGAATGAATGCAAAGTGTTCTCTGATTGGATGAGGGAGGAAGTGTGACTTCCCTGCCTCACCTCTCCTTTTCTATGAATAAAATCTGATCATCCTACGCACACATCAGTGTAAAATGTTTTTTCCTGACACACTTCCCATGCAGGTTAAATTGGTGCAATCTCTTTCTGATTATAGATGCATGCATTTTGATATGAACTGTTGCAGGAATTACTTGCAGATCTGGCAATGACATTTTGGCACACTTGCAGACTTTTTAGCATCAAACAGTCAGATTTTGGGCTGAATTTGCTAAGAAAGACAGTCCTGGAAAAATTACAAGCCACTTGAAATCTGTACCTGTCCCTTGCCTCATAGGCATCCCCAACCCTTTCGGAGGACCCAAGAAAACTATTTTCATTTTGGCACAATGACACCACACACAAAAAAAAAGAAGACCTTTGATAGCTGAGATTTAAAAAAGATTGGTTCCAGCAGCATACTCTCGAAGGAGGTCCTAATGACTGACACTTAATCTGGAACACTGGATTCTAATTTCATGGATTTGAAAAGGTGATAATGTTGGAGTAGAATTACTTTTTTCATGTGGCAAATCTACATTTTAGTTCATTTCAATTATGAGAATAAATACAGCAGGTCAATTGTATGTATCACTTGTTAAAGAATATCACCATCAGGTAGTACTGTCTTAGTAGTAATCCTAGCATGCACCTTCCACCAGGGAGAAACAATAATCTCAATCCACCGCGTGATGCACTCTCCCCGAGGGGGTTAAACTCACCAGAAGATTAAAAAATCAGAGCCTTAAGCAGATACACCAGCCACTTTTCCATGGACCATCACCAGCAGGCGGGGACAGCAGGCACAGGAGCTCCACACAAGGTCATAAAAACAAGGAACAGCAATATAGTGTAATCCTATTTAATATTCCCAAATAACCCATACACTGAAAGCCCCCTTAAACCTATCTACGTACATCAAATCACTAAAAATGAGCATAAAAGTGACCCCAGAGGGCGCTATCACCAGATCCAGCCGTCCATGGAGAGCAGGCGAATCCTTACAGACACCACAGCAGCTTCCTAGTAGGAGAGCAAAGTGTGTGAAGCGCACACGTCACTTCCGGGTTAGCGGGGATGTCGTGGGTCACGCTCTGACGCAGCGTTTCGACTTCAACCACTGCTGCGGTGTCTGCAAGGATTCGCCTGCTCTCCATGGATGGCTGGATCTGGTGATAGCGCCCTTTTATGCTAATTTTTTGTGATTTGATGTACGTAGATAGGTTTAAGGGGGCTTTCAGTGTATGGGCTACTTGGGAATATTAAATAGGATTACACTATATTGCTGTTCCTTGTTTTTATGACCTTGTGTGGAGCTCCTGTGCCTGCTGTCCCCGCCTGCTGGTGATGGTCCATGGAAAAGTGGCTGGTGTATCTGCTTAAGGCTCTGATTTTTTAATCTTCTGGCGAGTTTAACCCCCTTGGGGAGAGTGCATCACGCGGTGGATTGAGATTATTGTTTCTCCCTGGTGGAAGGTGCATGCTAGGATTATTACCAAGACACCATTCAGCACTTTGGATTGTTTACATCACCTTGACTACATCTAAAGCCCCGTACACACGGTCGGACTTTTGGCCAACAAACTTCATTTTGAGCAAGTTGGACCAACAATCCGTCCGTGTGTACGCTCCATCAGACAAACTTTTTTTGTTTGATTTTTTGTTTTCATCTGAGAAAAGTTCGGTCTGCAAACGGACAAACTTTTGGCCAACAAAAGTCAGATGGAGCAAAGTCCGACCGTGTGTACAGAAAACCATTGGACTTTTGTCCGATGGACAAAACAAATAATGTTAAAATCAACCAACAATAGCAGAAGTTGACCAAAGGGTGGCGGTAAAGAGCAGAAAAACCACGTGATTTTGGAAAAAGTATGGGAAAGCTTGCAGAAAAGTCCTGTGGTGTGTATGTGGGTGTGCCCGGCCAACTCCGTTCGGACAAAAATCCGGAAAAGTCTGATGGAAGTCCGACCGTGTGTACGAGGCTTTAGACTTTCTTTATTCAGTGGTTTTTCGACTAGTCTATCATTATTGATTTTTAAGCGCTGTTTTGTGTATTTTAATATCACAGAGACTGAACTGTTTTATTCTTATACCGTGGTATTATTTTTCTTTTAATTTTTAAACGGCTGCTCTGTGGTTTTATATTGGAAAATATTTTTACAATTTTTAATCTCTGTTTGTACTGCTTAGAGGTCTGTGGGTTTGATCTGGTGCTGAGTGGGTGTTCTGCAGGCCTTTTATTTACACCCCTTTATACAGGTAGTAGATACTATTGGAATGAAGAGCTAATGTTTGTCTTTTCAAATATGTTAAAAGAAAGTAAACAATTTCTGTGCTTTTTTTCCCACATGGCTGTAGAACATCAAACATACAAACTGTATACTTTTGAACACAAAACCATTATAGTTTGCCTGTAAATCTAGTTTTAGGTTGTAACAGAACTAAATGTCCTGGGATGTGAGGGGGTGTAAATACTTTAGGTAGCTCATTTATGTGCACAATATATTTGATATATGTACAGTGCTGTGCAAGTATAGTTTTAGGCAGGTGTAAAGAAGTGCTGTAAAGTAAGAAAGCTTTTTAAAAAAAAATAAAAAAATAAAAAAAGAAGAAGAAGAAGATGGTTTATTTTTATTGATTTACAAAATGCAAAGTGAGCAAACAGAAGAAAAACCTAAATCAAATCAGTATTTGGTGTGACTGCCCTTTGGCTTCAAACTAGCATCAGATCTTCTAGGTACACACAGTGCTTGTGCACATAGTTTTTGAAAGAACTTGGCAGGTAGGTTGTTCCAAATATCTTGGAGAACTAACCACAGATCTTCTGTGGATTTAGGCTTCCTCATGTAATCACAGACAGACTCCATGATGTTGAGATCATGGCTCTGTGGGGGCCATAAACTATCACTTGCAGGACTCCTTGTTCTTTACACGGAAGATAATTCTTAATGACATTGGCTGTATGTTTAGGGTCATTATCCTGCTGCAGAATAAATCTGGGGTCATCTCATGCCTCCCTAATGATATGGCATGATGGACAAGTATGTGCCTGTGTCTTAGCATTGAAGACACCACTGATCGGGCAAAGTTGAGGACTGCAGATTCAGTGATCAGTCAAGCAAACAATGCAGCTGATGAAAGACACATCATGCTTACTTCCCTTTGACATCGGAAGATGTCCAGCAGTGCCATCAGCGCAGAACTGGTGGAAACCAGTAGGACCCAGGTACACCCATCTACTGTCTGGAGAAGTCAGGCCAGAAGTGGTCTTTATGGAAGAATTGTGACAAAAAGCCATACCTCCAACACAGAAACAAGGCTAAGCTAACTCTACTATGCATGAAAGCATAGGAACTGGGGATGCAGAAAAATGGCAGCAGCTGCTCTGGACTGATGAGTCAAAATGTGAAATATTTGGCTGTAGCAGGAGGCAGTTTGTTTGTGAAGAGCTGAAGAGCGGTACAATGATTGTCTGCAGGCAACAGTGAAGCATTGTGGATGTTCCTTGCAAGTTTGGGGCAGCATTTCTGCAAATGGAGTTGGAGAATTGTTCAGGATCAATGGTGTCCTCAGTGCTAAGAAATACAGGCAGATACTTATCCATCATGCCATATCATCAGGGAGGCGTGTGATTAGATCCAAATTTATTCTGCAGCAGGACAACTACCCCAAACGTTCTGCCAATGTCATTAAGAACTAGCTTCAGAGTAAAAAAAGAATAAGGAGTCCTGAAAGTGATGGTTAAGCTTCTACAGAGCCCTGATCTCAGCATCATGGAGTCTGTCTGGGATTATATGAAGAGACAGAAGGATTTGAGGCAGCCGACATCCACAGAAGATCTGTGGTTAGTTCTCCAAGAGGTTTGGAACAACCTACCTGCTGAGTTCCTTCAAAAACGACATCCAAAGTGTATCTAGAAGAATTGATCCTGGTTTGAAGGCAAAGCGTAGTCACACCAAATATTAATTTGATTTGGATTTCTCTTCTGTTTATTTACTTTGAATGTTAGTAATTGATAAAAATAAACAATTAACACTTCTATTTCTGAAAAAATTCTTAATTTATAGCATTTTTTCACACCTGCCTGAAAATTTCACACAGTACTGTATATTATATATACTAACTAGAATGTTAGGCAGACTTAAAATCAACAATCTGTATTAACACAACCTATGCACAAAAAAACGCCATGTGTGTTTTGGGGAAAATGTATATTCTTCTGTAAGTTTCTGTTCAAATATAAATACTATATAAAATAAATCAAGTTCTAGTTTCTAAGACTGTACAGTATAAAAGAAGCAGCACACAAGTGATCAGTAACTGTGCCTTTAATATTTTGTAAATAGAATAAGTACAAACTTAAGAATGAGAATCTTAAGTACAAACAGATGATATACATTTATTTCATACACACAATAGTTTAAATAAGCAAATAATTATTGTTAGGTTTCATCCCTTTTCTAAGGCGCAGAAGGTAAATCTGTATGCAGTACAGACATCTCACATTCACTTTTGGGGTATAATTTACCAACAGTCAGAGGCGTCTATTAAAGTGCACCTGTCAGATGAAGAAGACAATTTGCTAGGTTGAATCTGTATTCCTGGCATTGAAGCCAAGGAATTTCTGGCATCATGACTTAATAAGATAAGATTTTAAAGTATTTAATAGCATAAAATATTCATTTTATGCTACTAAGTTACAACCACCTCATTAATGGAACATTAATTTTTAATGTCTATATTAAATGACATACCTCATATATAGCCGGGCCCCTACTTTTATGTAAGAATATTGTCCGCCCCAGCTAGGTGTGGGTGACCTCTATACACAGAAATGTTTACCTTGTTCTACCACAGTATAGGATTGCTAACCATCACAATATGTAACAATGCAATTGTCTTTGGCCATATACTTTTTACCAGTTCTGTTTCTGAAACTTGGTAGGATGCAATTATGCAAATTATTTGGTTTACCAAACCAAATAATTGGCCATGCTGTATCTGTGCCCACCCCCAACCTTTTCTTTTTCATGGTGGACTTCGTGAAGCCTGGTTGGAAACCTTGGATTGGTTCATAGGAGCTCAACTGACTTTTCTCTTGCAAACATTGGTCGTAATATTTTTTACCAGGAAGCGGCAACTCATTTTTCCTACTTTATATAGAGGAAAAGTCCACATTTACTAGGAATTTACACATAATTGCAACACAAGCCATTTTGTAATTTAATAAATGACCTTTTCATTAAGTTTTGATTTCCTAAATCTGCCCAAAAAATTAGTCATGGGCCATATTCAGGTCAGCAGGAAATGAAGCAAAGTTTAACAACTGCAGAAGTGGTTTATTAATGAAGATGTGTATTCTGAAACATTTGACTCAGTGCACTCTTGTAGACCCTGTAGCGACTAAGGAGCACTTGGCAAACGTCCAAGATGCCAACCAATGTCCTTTTTTGCAGCCAGCGAAGACCTAGTCAAAGTGCTGCCTTATTTCTATAATGGTATTCAATATTACAAATATTATATGGTTAGCTTAGATGTTTTGTTTTAGTCTTAAAGAGGATTGTATTTCCTGGACCTGCTAGGACTGCAGATTTACTATAGAACTTCTGAAAAAGCTTCATTATCCCGGGACACTAGTAACAGTGTTTTTGAAGAATCTCATCAGTGAATGACATTGGATCACCTTGGGAAAGAGCAGAGGTGAGAAAAAGACTCTCTAAGGGAGTCAGAAAACTGGGACACCCATTTATAAAATGTTTTAGTATTATGGGATAATGAAACAAGACATCTGGGTAGTACAGCAATTAAACTTATACTCCAGCTCCCTAAGATATTTTTTTAATAGAATCTTTTTTTTTTTTCTCATATATGTCATTTGTAAAAGGGAAGACCTGTGAGGGGGGTATAGGTTCATTTCAATAAAACAAGGTTTAAAAAAAAAAAAGGTTTGTTGTGTCTTGTGTTTGATACCAATGCACAATCCCAACGCACAGGATAATGGCTGTGTATGTAAACAGGTACTGTAGCGACCATCGGCTGGAACCGACGATAGTCAAGGCAGAAGAACGTCAATCGGCACACTGTTGATCTCCAATGTGAGTCCAAAGCTTTATTCAGCGATCACATTGTTATAGCAAAAGCATCGTGTCGGGGCCTTGCAGGACCCCTTCATCAGGCATGTGATGCCATCACATGCCTGATGAAGGGATCCTGCAAAACTCAGAAATATTGCTTTTGTTATTACAATTTGATTGCTGAATAAAGCTTTGGACCCACATCGGAGATCCACAGTGTGCTGGTGACATTCTTCTGCCTTGTCTTCATTTGACACCCAGATTTTGTGTCGAGGTCTTCAAATTTAGAAGGGTGTTTAGGGGAAATAAGATTAGGGATTAAGGGGGATATAAGTAAAGGGGAAAGGAAGGGGGTTGTAGGCAGACGAGAAGGAGGGGTAGGATAGTATTGGTAAGGTTAACAACAAAAGAAGAATTTTCCATTTAGAAGTTATCTGGGAGGCAAGGTGAAGATAATAAACGTTTTCAAGACTATCCAGATAGGTATGAGCTAAAAATATATTTTTAAGACAAATAAATGCTTGTAAACTACCTGGAATTATGGAAAACCTGAACCATTGGTGATCTCTGAGGACCAAATCAAGGAGGTATAAAATTAATGAACTGAATATGTCAGTAAAATCACTGTGATGAGCAGTAACACTAGCCATAACCCCAATCATTTCTTATCATTTCCAAGCAATCGTTTCTTATTTCCTTACTGGAGACACGTGCACACAGACATGCAGAGCACTGTGCTTTATTTAGGATCAAACTCTGGGAAATTTGAACACACAAAACCTCAGCTTACACAGGGAACTGTGGCATTTAGTAATACAGGTTTTTCCGTAAAGAGGCATTACACACAATATAGATCTTCAAAGTGCAGTAACCTATAGCAACAATTTCAGAAATGCATATTTAATCCAGGATAGAACATTTCCACTCTGTGACATTGTATACTTTTAACTTACTGGACAGTGCAGAGTTCCCATTATAGGTATTTTGTACATTACTAAAATACCCACTGCCTACTGGCAGGTGATAAATAACAAAATGTGTGTGTTCTTTAGTCAATTGACTAATGATTTCTTTTTTTTTTGCGGTATTTACCTCACATTCAATATTTTACTTTGATGAATTGACTCTTATTTCATTCAATGTTCCTGAAAAATGGGTCACGTGGCCATCATATCGCATTCAAAATCCTTTAGTTAATTGACCCCATTGCTCTCTACTTTTCTAAGTATCACAATGTTATTCCCTATTATTTGCTCAACTCCAGCCAAAACTTTTTTATGTTTAGGATAAAATGTAAAGGTTTAGAAACGTTTTCTGGATTGTGTAGCTAATTTTCCCCCCTGTCTTGTCTTGGGGACACAGGGGAGAAAGGTTAGATCCTGTGTGTTTAATGTGATCAGTGTCTTACTTTCCTAGCAATTTCCCTTAATTTTCTTGTTTTGGTATCAGATAGATAAGAAGCGGATGGTAATCTTCTTGGAGGAAAGCCAGCAATATGAAATGTTGAGAATTTGCTCAAAGGTTTGTGTAACAATCCAATGTTTCAGGAATGTGTAGGCCTCTTTATAAAGGTGACAATAACCTTTGAGTTAAGATGCAGATGACATTTAGGGAATGCAATCCTCTCTTCATTCTGACTACAGCAGTAACCGTGCACCCATTGTGTGAACGTAACTTCGGAGGTATGTGTGAGGGATGCTCATTTCTGAACATCTCCTGAGTGGATTGACACACAAGAATAAAGCTGGCCATAGATGGAGCGATTTTCTTTCCTGCAAGCAACAGGAAAGAGTTGATGGGGAATCCCTTCCATGGAGCCATTGTGTTCTCCCAGAGGGGGAAGCCACCCCCTCCGGGAGAACACAGTGATTATTTCCAACGACTATAACAGCCACTAGCAATAATCACATGTCAAATACAACAGGCTGTTTGTACCCAAGTTGATTGATGGATTATTCAGCCTACCCATACTTTGTTTGGATCCTCAGCCATTTCCTGCTGAACCGGCTGAGATTCGAACCATCTATGGCTGACTTAAGGACTTGAAAGAAGTTCTAGCGCTTCCTCAGTCTATTTAAAACATAAAAGTTTAGGCTGAAATGAGGCTTTAACTTTACAATTACAAGTTCAAACAAGCAGAGTAAATATAACCATTTCATATAGATTAGAAATTGTTCCCATTTGAGGTAACACATTGGGCCTCATTTATAAAAACTGTAACAAAAGAAAGTGCGGTGCTTTCCAGAGCAATCTACTAGGACTACTGCCATTGCAACTGGTGGAAACCAGTATCTTCTTATCCACTCTATTTTAAAGTTGAAGCCCACTGTTGTATTTTAAAGAACATGCACACAGCTGATAACCACCAAAATCTGACAATAAAGCTTGGAAAATGAATGCAGACACCAGTCTAGTTGCTATTGGCAACCCCCTTCATTTCTTTTCAGTGGAGAATAACCTTCATCAATGTACCATTGTAAAAATGCTGTCACATTCTTTTTTATATGCGCTGCCCACACCAAGGAAATTACACACACATCGTTACCCACTCAGTATTATAAAGGGACCAGGAAAAACAGGGCCTCTTTACCAATAGCAATTAACGCTGCAGTTGAAAGATAGTCAAGCACTTCAAATAAAAACAAAAATTGAAACAAAACAATATATTAAAAGTTATATTATTACAGATTAATTATTTTACAATGCTAGCTTTGTTGCCTACTTAGATATAAAAATAGAAAACAATAACTTGGTTTGCGCCTTATGCCTTGAACGCCATAATAACTTGCTCAATGAGAGGACCTCTTAGAATATGTGGTGCAGGCAGCCACCGCCAGGGCGAATGCTGTGCAGACTGACTTTTTTCGCGAAGACAAACAAGATTAGGATGCCCAGTCACAGCTGAGCAGTGTACACAGGCACCAGAGATGTCACCATCACCGGTTGCATCGCTTCTGACTGCCAGGTGACATTATACAATGCACACAACTACTCTGAAGACTTGTATAGAACACACAATTATCTGGCTACATTCATATTACACAGTACATTGCTTTTCTGCAATTCCCCATAAAGCTTATGTCAAACTTGCTGGAAAATATGGCAAAGCACTGACGTGAAATGATCAGCTTTGCAAACTACTGTACTCATTATGTTCTGTTATGTACCCAATAGGAAATGTAATTGTTTTGCTGTGTGATAACCTTAGACAAAGCTGTATTTGTGGAATGATGTGCCTGTAGGTGTTCCATAGACATAGCTGTGCCTCCAGCTACTTCAAAGCAACTGGAAATATGTTAACATTTCCCAATAGCCACAATATTTATGTCAAGGGTGTGTACAAGCTATGAACCTGAACCTGCAGACAGGCTTTGAACATTTAAATATGTATGTTTCTATCAAGCCGTAAATGAGCTTTAAAATAAGCCATCACTGACCTCTGTAGCTGCATGCACTGTGGAAAAATGCATGCTCAAATTATTGCTGTGCTTCTGCTGTAAAATGTGAGGATACATTGCTTCAGAGTGCCTGCAGCTACAGAGGTCAGTGATAGCTTACTTCAAAGATAATTTACTGCGTGTTAAGAATCTGTAAATATAATGTTCATAGCCTGACCATATGCTCACGTTAAAGGAGCAAGCTAAAAACAAATACTAGTTAAAAAAGCTTTGCCTTACTGTGCTATTTAGAGAAGTATATCCTTATTCTGAACAGTAAAAGAAGTTCTGTTGTAGTTTTCATGCTGCAAAAGTTGAGATTCTTCATACAAGAATTTAATGGGTTTTGCTACTAACTTTAATACAGCTCCCAAAGTTACCGTTAAAATATCAGTGCAAATTTCATACTGCTCTCAAGAACCTAACAGCCATAAAAGTCAGTGCTGAACACTAACACTGACTCCTCTTTCTACACTTCTTTGAATGAGAGGAAGTTGTTCTGGTCTGATGTGAAAGGATTTCTGCATTTATTGCATATATTGCTGCAGCTCACTATTATAAAAAAAAGACAAAGTAGGTATACACAGCCTGATATTAAAGTGATTGTAAAGGCCTGCTCTGTGCAATGGTATTGCACAGAGTGGCCCTGATCTTCTTCATCTGAGGTCCTCTGCCGGCACTCTAGGCTCTTCCTCTTCTTAATATGCCACTATAGGAACCTGCTTTCTATGGGGGCACACCTGAAGGCTTGCTCCCGAGCAGGAACGTGCGCGTTGATAGAAAAACACAGCGTGGCTCGGCTCTGTCCCCACTCCCTCTTCACAGGATTTGATTGACAGCAGCAGGAGCCAATGGCTCCTGCTCCTGCTCCCTGTGTAAAGAGGGAGAGAGAACAGTGCTGGCTGCAGACAGGCACAGTGCTGGATCAATATAGGACTTGGGTAAGTATATAGGGAGGTGAGTGAGCAATACACTTACTGAGACGTTTTTACCTTAATGCGGAGAATGCATTAGGGTAATAAATGTCTTGCCTTTACAGCCCCTTTTACCTGCTTGCCGACCAGCACACGACGATATACGTCAACACAATGGTTCGGCCGGACATATGGGAGTACAGGTATGTTCTCTTTAAGATGCGGCATTGTGGGCGCGCGCCCGCCGCAAGCTTAACGAGTTAGACCTCGGGTCCCGCGGACTCGATGTCCGCCGGGAGTCCCACGATCGTCTCACGGAGAGGAAGGACAAGGAAATGCTGCCTAGTGACAGGACACTGATCACAGCTCCCTGTGATCGGGAGCAGTGATCAGTGTCGTGTCACACGTAGCCCATCCCCCCAGTTAGAACACATCCCTAGGACACACTTAACACCCCTTCAGTGCCCCCTACTGGTTAACCCCTTCACTGCCAGTGTCATTTACACAGTAATCAATGCATTTTTATAGCACTGGTCTCTGTATAAATGACAATGGTCCCAAAATGGCGTCAAGTGTCCAATGTGTCCGCCATAATGTCGCAGTCACAATAAAAAATCGCTGATCGCCGCCATTACTAGTAAAAAAAAAAAACATTAATAAAAATGCCATAAAACTATCCCCTATTTTGTAGACGCTATAACTTTTGCGCAAACCAATCAATAAACGCTTATTGCGATTTTTTTTACCAAAAATATGTAGAAGAATACATATCGGCCTAAACTGAGGAAAAAAATAGTCTTTTTTTATATATTTTTCGGGGATATTTATTATAGCAAAAAGTAAAAAATATTGCTTTTTTTCAAAATTGTCGCTCTTTTTTTGTTTATAGCGCAAAAAAAAAAAAAAAAATGCAGAGGTGATCAAATACCACAAAAATAAAGCTCTATTTGTGGGAAAAAAAGGACGTCCATTTTGTTAGGGAGCCACGTCGCACGACTGCGTTATTGTCTGTTAAAGCGATGCAGTGCCGAATCGCAAATAGTGCTCTGGTCTTTGGGCAGCCAAATAGTCCGGGGCTGAAGTGGTTAAGAAAGTTTATTGATTTTAAATCTAACTTGGGTTTTGCTTTACCAGTAAGGCCTCATGCCCACTGACGTTTTTACAGCTGCGTTTTAGAGCTTAAAAACGCCTGTCCATGTTATTGTAAATATTTTTTTTTTTTTTTTAAAAACAAAACAAAAAACGTCGGAGCTAAAAACGCGACGCGCGTTGGTGCGCGTTTTTGCGCGTTTTTTTCTGCCTAATTCTGACGCTGAGGAACGCACTGGTCCTGGTTTTTTTTTTTTTACAGCTTAAAAACGTCTATGCTATTTGCAGCTCAAAAACGTCTAGCTGGGCATGAAGCTATAGACTAACATGGACAGGCGTTTTTAAGCTGTAAAAAACGCTCAACAACGCAGCTGTAAAAACGTCCGTGGGCATGAGGCCTAACTGTAAAGCTGGTTGATAGAGTGACCAAACTATTAATTAAACATTTTTGGTCAAAATTAGCAAAGCAGTCAACGACCTATAATGGTGGTTGTAATGGATAGCAGGGTGGTGAGATGGAAATTGCCAAAATCGAGCATGGTGGAAAAATCACTCCGATATGATAAAATTGCTGTAGTTTTTAATTCAGTTCCAATAAATTGCATTGAAGCCATCAAAATTATCACAGCATTTTGACTTCACAATTGCCAAAATTCTGCTCGATGAAACTCATGGTTGGTGGATTTTTTTTCTACTGGTTACTTGTAATTGCCACGGAATTAAAAGTGATTGAAATTGGCTTAAAACTGCCACATGTATGGCCATGCATGGTTCCGTTTATTTTTGTTCAGCCAGGAGGCTGAATGAAAAAACCTGAACCAATTCCCCCATCCACTGTGCTATTGTATACTGACAACCGGGAGACTCCCCTACTGTCAGAATACACAGATTAGCGCTGCAGCCATTGGCTGCAACCGCTGATTTAGTGGCTTTCATTTCAACAGGATGGTTGAACAGAAGTCAGTCAACAGATCGACTTCTGTTCAACTACAGTGACCACACATGGATCAAAATTCTGCCAGTCCCAGCTGAACTTCAATGCTTCTATAGCCACTTTTAGGGCCAGTTCACACCATAGAAACGCAATCCGGATGCGTTCCAGGTTCTTTTTTGCATGCGCGTTTTTGACGCGCTCCAGTGCGTTTTTGGTACGTTTTTAATGCAGTCCAGTGCTTTTTTTACCCCTATTTTTTAATTAACCTTAGATAAGGACAAGTGTGTTCCAGTGCGTTTTTGGTGCATTTAGGTGCATTTTTGATGCGTTTTACAGAGTTCCAGTACAGTCCAGTGCAGGTAAAATGCAGCATGTTCTACTTTTTTTCTGGAACTGGAACGCACTGGAACTGCAAGCACTGGTTTAAACTATGCCATTGAAAACCATATAACCTACTTTCCCTGTGTTTTTGATGCAGAAAAAAAACGCACTGGACTGCATGTGGTGTGAACTGGCCCTAAGATATATGTGTCCCGAAAGCAAGGGGATTCTAGAAATACAGCACAGATGCTTAATTTGTTATTGAGGGAAACTGTATGGCTTCCACCAAATCTCAATATAAGAGTATCACACACAGTGGTGCTTTGAAGAGATATCAAAATATAGAAAGTAGAGTGTACAAAAGTCTCATTACTCAGATATGCTCGTCATTACCATCAATCCTAGATATTCTACCAGCTCAGGTCAAGGATGCAATTTGAATCTTAATCTAAAAATGGATGGCAGGCTGTGCTTGGAGAGTACATGTAACCACTACACTACAAGTAATTCAATCTAAATTAGTTTAGTATATAATCAAACAGCATCAATCCATAGCCATGTTATTTATTTTACAGGCATTCCTTATTTTTGCAAATTAACAATTTTTTTTTTTTTTATTGTTGTGGTATTGTTATTTTTCCACATGGAATAAACATCTAAGTGTCGAAATACTCTATTTCTCTGGAATCAGTAATTCCTGCTCTTCAATATGGACACATCATTGATGATAAAATGCACTGTTAGCTAGAAGCTAGCCAAATTTTGAGAAAAATAAAATCCTGTGTGACTCATCTTTAATGAATGGACTTTATATACTGAATGCCACAAAAAATGATAATACAATGTGTACATGGTAAATTAATATTTATGTGATAAAAGCTGCAGGTTCAGATAACATTTATTCACTGTGCTTCTTAGAAGGTTGTCAGAAGTACACATCTAGCAGGGAAAATGTACTAAACCAAGATCCATTCTGCATAACTGCCATTTAATATCTTGCACTGTAAGATAAAGAATTCCCCATCCTTCAGCATAGGTTTCTGACTGGCTCTGAACAGACAGATGCCATAGGCTCTTGCCATGTCATTTCACAAGCAATGCAATTTTTATAGCTGATGTCCTTGTGGTATCTGAGCCAGTAACAATGTTCTATAATTCAAATTTTATATGAATGTTTTAGTCCTAATAGTTTTTTTCAAATGGCAGCCTAATAAATTTACTGCATTTTCCTCTAGCTATATCCAAGCACCACCAAACTGCTCTCACGTTGATATTAAGGGCTTGTATACATGTAAACTGCATTATTTGCAGCAATTTATGATCACTGCACCGCAGTGATGTCTTGTATAAAGATCTATTGTCTTTACATAGTCATGTACTTTACCGGTCTCCGTAAGGGCCTATTTACATCATGTGCATTGAGTTGCATTACTCAATGCAGGCCCAAGGCAATGAAAAGTTGAGATCTATTGCCACCCAGCAAACAGAAACTCAATGCATTAAAATACGTTAAAGAAAGAAATATATAAGTATTTTGGCTTCAGCTGTAAACCAAAAAAAAAAAACAACACATCAACAGATTGTGTTAAAAAAAACATATATGTCACGCAATTCAATCCAAATGCAATTGGTGCATTACTGCGCTCTAAACACAACACGTGATGTGAATCCAGCTTTAAGCACTAAAACAGAATACAGGAGAGATCAATAAATTCATGCACATAGCCTTATTTAGTTACAAAAGCTTACTGATTGGGATCTTACATTTAGAGTTCACGAAGTACAACTAGATCTCAATCGGAGGACTATATGCCAAATTGTATTCCTTCCAGTAAAGGCTCCACTGGGAATTAACAAAGTGCTATATATCTCAGTTGGTTTCTTGGTAAGAGATTGGTTGCTGTAGCATAATCCATTTCTCTGAACCAGTATGAGAGGGTTGAGAGCCGACAATGGAATGTTAACTGATAATCTCTAGAACTGTACATAGAAAAGGCTAAAGCAAAAACGACAGACTTATTGACAAGATATTGACTCCGTGTCATCGGCAACAGTGACAGCCCAGCTTTTTCCATGTTTGTGAACTCAACATGGACACCCAACTACAAATTTCACCTCCTCACAGACCTGATTAAGAAGAACATTTTTTTTTAAAGTTTTAATATAAAACTGTATACTCTTGGCAGCTAATAAACTAAATTGAAACAAAAACATAGGCACTGACGATGCCATGACAACTCCTTAAAACACTTATTCTGATGATGGCTGGTAGAAAGCTGGAGACATGTTCACGGATTGGGTTTTTTCAAGTCTCGTATCTGTTTGATCAAGTAGTTTTTTTCATCGGAGAACTGTTCATCATCCGTCCTCTCCTTCTGGAAGCTGCTCAGGAACTCAATTAGCTTTGTCTGGTTTTTCAGCAGGATATCCACAATTGGCTGTGTTTTGTTTGGATTTGCTACAAACACCTGAAGAGAAAAGCAAAAAATGTCAGGGAATATAAGAAGTAACTGTAATTTTGGTAAACAAAAACAATGCAAACAGAAAGCTGAACCCTTAAAGGGAAATGGTTAACTTGGCCATTCAGGGAAAATTGACAGTGTGCATGTAAAATCCACCCTCTGACCACTTATATTCACCTATCTACCACTGCTCCTTCCTCAGTGTATGCCACTGTCACCCACTCAGTGCTTCCGAGTATAGTTACATACTCTGGTTGAAAAAAAGACACTAGTCTATCCAGTTCAACCAACATAGAGAAAAAAAAAAAAATATGCACACACAAATAGAAAACCTCCATGTACACTATCTAATACCCTCAGTTGACCCAGAGGAAGGAAAAAATACCCCTAACAAAACATGATCCAATTTGCTCCAGTGGGGGAAAAAAATTCCTTCCTGAACCCCCAAGAAGCAATCGGATATTCTCTGGATCAACTTTATCTATAAATGTTAGTATCCAGTTATATTATGTATATTTAGGAAATAATTCAGGCCTTTCTTGAACCAGCTCTTGAGGGAGTCTATTACACATTTTCACAGCTCTTAATGTGAAGAAGCCTTTCTGTATTTGGAGATTAAATCTAATTTCCTCTAGATGAAGAGTGCCCCCTTGTCTTCTGCAATGACCTTAAGCTGCTCAACTCTACACCGAGTTCACTATATGGACCACTTATGTATTTATATAAGTTGATCAGATCCCCCCCCCCCTTAATCTCCTCTTCTCAATAGGGAATAAATTCAGTTCCTCTAATCTTTCATCAGCTAAGGAAAGGGGAGGGAGCATGTGACTTCCACCCACAATTCAGTGCTTAGGGCTATGGGGCAATCACAAGGCCCACGAACTGACACATGACAGAGAGGTCACCACTCTATCTGAGATCCAAAACCAACTTGCAGTAAGTATTTTGGTGGTGACTGCGATGGAAGGGAAAGAACCCACCATTATTTTAAATCTATGACACCTCTGGGGAGATTTGCACTCCCCATTTGCCCTCCTAACTCTTGTCACCAGGTCTAAAATTTAGGTAAAATGCAAAATTTTTAGCTTCCACTGGAACAGTATTAGAGTCAGCCAATCCCCAGACGACGTCCTGTTGCGATGAAACGTGCGTAGGTTAGGCCCTGGACTACGTTACCCAGAACCCTGTTCGGCACCCAGGGTGCATTTGGCCACCGCAGAGACTCATGGGTGGGGCTATAAAGGAAGGGGGCGAGGCTAAGCTCGGCCTCTTTGGACACCGCGCTGCTATCAACAGGGCTTCCCGTGCGGATCTGCGGGAGTACAGGGCCTGAAGCCAGGGCCTTGCACAGCTTCCAGAGAGCCTTCCACCCCACTGCGAGCCTGGGTGGCATCCGACTTCTCCAAGTTGCTGACATCAGTTGGACCCGGCCATTGCAGACGCTGTGTGCGGAGACACAGTCGGTGGAAGTCCCGGACTGGGATCGCGTCCGGAGTGGTGTGCGAGCACCTGCTCAATCCAAAAAAATACTTTACTCTGATTAGGCCTAGAGACTGCCTTGGCCCACCAAGTTTTATCTGTTGTTCCACCGGAGACTAGTAACAGAACTGGGTCGTGTAGTCTCCGGTGAAGTGTTCTTCTATTACTTATCGTGTGGATTACAAATACTGTTTCTTTCTATATGTGCACCACCGTTCAAGCTGCATGCGAAGAAATTGTTCCCCAAGAGACTAACTTATATCTGAGTCAGGCCTGACCAGGAGTTAGAACTTTTTGTTGCTGCGCCATAAGGGCGCATAGTTAGGGATAGCTGCACTTGGCGCGTAATCGCCAGCATCCTCAGTGTGTACTATATTTACCGTTGCAGGGCTCTGCAGACAATATATGTGTTATGTGTTAATCTGTGCCTTTTACACAGAAGTAAACTAGTTATACTTTAACACTTCGCCCTCAGTGTGTTATCATTGTGCATATATTGCTAGATTGTGATAAGATAACAACCCTTAGACTAACTGTGCCAGAGTGGGTCGAGTAGATTGCCGGGGGTTGGCGGTGCTGTATTCAGGGCCCGAAACAAAATTCAGCGGCTCTCTTAACTGGGGGTAGCGTTACACTTATATTTCTCATTAGAACTTTTTTCACAATTACCTACATATTTTATTATTATTTTTGGGATTTTTTCACATCATTTGATATGCTTAACCGCCTTATTCTATTATTGTTTGTCTTACATTGTTCACCATTATTCACATTTTGGTGTTCACATATGTTATAAGTGTTTTATTTATTTATTTTCACTTATTTTTTACACTCAGTATTTTTTATTATTTAGTTCATATATTTAATACTGTGTTAGTGTGTTTGGTTTATCACTATATAGCGCTGCACACCCTTTTCTTTATTCTATTTATGAGTTGTGTATTGTTAACTTTTTTGTGCTGGCAGCTTTTTTAGTATATTCAGTTGTGCCAATTTTTTCATTTACTTTTTTCAAGCGCAGCATTCAACCTAATATTTGGTTGTTTTTACATTATATATTTAAATAGAACAGGGAATACAGCAGACCAAACACTCGGGACCAACAGCCCATCAGTCGAGGGCAGGTCCACCAGGTATGCAGAAGAGCATACCCACGATGGCCACACCCCTGAAAACAGTGATCACTATAAGTTGGATTAGAATGAGCAATACGGGCCATTACCCAATACCACCGCAACACTTTATACGCTGCCTCTATGGTGGCAGTTAAATGTACTTTTTAAAGGTGAATCAAGAAGATCAAAGTTTTAACACAGATTAAAAAACTGTAGTAATCATTGTGGTATTCATTTTACTCTGTTAAGTCCTCTGCAAAGCACAAAATAGGTTAACATTAAATAACTATATAAAAAAAGGGGTTTCCACAATTATGGTTGGATCAGAACATGGTTAAAGCACATTGAACATTCTTCCATTCGTCATACTAAAAATAGATCCAAGTTATTTGCTACATTATCCGTGACGTACAAGCGAATTTGGCCACAGGACTCATGCACGTTATCTGGCTTTCCACTAAGATATCTTCCATATGTCTTCCCTGCTCTCTGACAGAAAACAGAGCGGCCCCCATTCACACAACTGCCCTAATAACTCACCTTAAAGACATGGAAAGCTTCAAACTGAATGTTGGGGCTCTTATCTCGAAGTAGGTTCATCATGAGCTTCAGATTTTCTGGTTTGCTGATGTACTTTGTCATAATGGAGAAGTTGTGTCGATCCAAGATCAGCTCACCCAGCAGCTTGTGAGATAAATAGAAAATATATTTACACACCTCTCAGTTCATTATTAATGCTGTCATATGCGATACATACAAGCAAAACCTCCGGAGAACAGCTAAATACACATTTGAAAATACATGACACAGTAAACGTAAACTAGGAAGTAGCAGGGTAATTATTCTGCTGTATTGCTAGAATGGCTTCTAAAATGACAAAATCTTTTTCAGGTAAACATATAATATATATATAGAAAGTATGGATATATGGATATAAAAAGTCTACACACCCCTGTTAAAATATCAGGTTTCTGTGATGCAAAAAAAATGAGAAAAAAGATAAATCATTTCAGAAATGTTTCCACCTCTAATGTGACCTATAAAACGTACAATTCAATTGAAAAACCAAACCAAAATCTTTTAGGGGAGGGAAGTAAAAATAATAAAAAAATAATAATATGGTTGCATAAGTGTGCAAGCCCTCTATAACTGGGGATGTAGCTGTGGCCAGAATTAAGCAATCACATTCAAACTCATGTTAAATAGAAGTCAGTATACACCTGCCATTATTTAAAGTGCCTCTGATTAACATAAAAAAAAAGTTCAGCTGTTCTAGTAGGTCTTTCCTGACATTTTCTTAGTTGCATCCTACAGCAAAAGCTATGGCATGCAAAGAGCTTCCAAAGCATCAGAGGGATCTCATTGTTAAAAGGTATCAGTCAGGAGAAGGGTGCAAAAGAATTCCAAGGCATTAGATATACCATGGAACACAGTGAAGACAGTCATCATCAAGTAGAGAAAATATGGCACAACGGTGACATTACCAAGAACTTGATGTCCCTCCAAAATTGATGAAAATAAAACTGGCCAGGGAGGCTGCCAAGAGGCCTACAGCAACATTAAAGGAGCTGCAGGAATATCTGGCAAGTACTGGCTGTGTGGCACATGTGACAACAATCTCCCGTATTCTTCATATGTCATATTTCTTATGAAGAAAAACATCCAAGTCCGGCTACATTTTTCAAAAACACATCTGAAGTCTCCCAAAAGCATGTTGGAAAATGTGTTACGGTCTGATGAAACCAAGGTTGAACTTTTTGGCCATAATTCCAAAAGATATGTTTGGTGCAAAAACAACACTGCACATCCCCAAAGGAACACCATACCCACTGTGAAGCATGGTGGTGGCAGCATCATGCTTTGGGTCTGGAAAAGGGGCCTTAGTCAAGGTAGAGGGAATTATAAAACAGTTCCAAATACCAGTCAATATTGGCACAAAACCTTCAGGCTTATGCTAGAAAGCTGAACATGAAGAGGAACTTTATCTTTCAGCATGACAACCCAAAGCATACACCTAAATCAACAAAGGAATGGCTTTACCAGAAGAAGATTAAAGTTTTGGAATGGCCCAGCCAGAGCCCAGACTTGAAATCCCATTCAAAATCTGTGGGGTGATCTCAAGAGGGCTGTGCACAGGAGATGCCCTCGCAATCTGATAGATTTGGAGTGGTTTTGCAAAGTAGAGTGGGCAAATATTGCCAAGTCAAGATGTGCCATGCTGATAGACCAGCCCTCAAAATTTGTACTCGCCTGCTCGCATTTGGCGAGTACAAAATAACTGATTGCGAGTAGCAACAGCCAGTATCCTTCTGGGGGAGGAGAAGAGGCGCCCAATCAAGTGGAACTACTGGCTTTCTCCTGTTGTCTCCCAAGTCCCGCCTGTCAAAACGATTGGTTGCTATCGTCCCAACAACCAATCAAGTGCTTGTACAAACCCGGCATTCAGAGGCGGAAGATGTAACTTCCTCCTTCCCGACTTCCAACCTGCTGACAATGGAAGGGAACAGGAGAGCACTTGCTGTCTGCACTGGGACACTGCTGAGCTGACTGGCCGGGAGTATGAGAGGACCTGTGAGGGTCCTGGGGAGAAAGTGAGCAGAGTAGTCGGCACTCAGAGCCGGGTGAGGGGTCAGGGATCACACTGAACAAGTGTAGAGGGAGGACATGCTCTCCCAGGTCCTAGAGCTGTGTACAATGAGCTTCAACATCTCCCCCTCTACAGAGATGTGGAGGGAGGGGGGAGCCATTCATCACCACACCATCCACAGTACCTGTATCATATCTGCAGTCTCTCTGACACTCTCCATACCATGTCTGCAGTCTCTCTGACACTGTCCTTACCATGTCTGCAGTCTCTCTGACCCTCTCCTTACCATGTCTGCAGTCTCTCTGACCCTCTCCTTACCATGTCTGCAGTCTCTCTGACACTCTCCTTACCATGTCTGCAGTCTCTCGGACACTCTCCTTACTATGTCTGCAGTCTCTCTGACCATCTCCTGTAGTATGTCTGCAGTTTTTCTGACCCTCTCCTGTAGTGTTTCTACAGGGGGCACGGAAATGTTTGCCAAGGGTCCAATTAACATTAGATGACCCTGCATACCATGTATGATCTGAATAAAATATGATCATTTACAAGGGGCGTGTTTAGGGGCGGGGTTGGTTGGGGCAACTTGTGGCGAGTAACTTTTAAGGCCTGGCTAGTAGCTCAGGACTTGAAATTTTGAGCCCTGTGATAGACTTATACCCAAAAACAATGCTGTAATAAAATCTAAATTGGTGCTTCAACAAAGTATTAGTTTAAGGGTGTGCGCACTTATGGAACCATATTATTTAATTTTTTTATTTTTACTTCCCTCCACCTAAAAGATTTCAGCTCGTTGTTCAATTGAGTTCTACAGTTTATAGGTCACATTAAAAGGTGGAAAAAGTTCTGAAATTATTTATCTTTGTCTCATTTTTTTTTAGATCACAGAAACCTGACATTTAAACAGGGGCGTGTAGACTTTTTATAGCCACTGTATGTCAGGGTTGCCAACTTTCAGTAAATTTACAAACAGTTTGTAAAATCTATAATTGTTGCATCTGTCCACGAATGTTAGTTACAGACATGAAGCCTACATGTCCGCAATGAACATTAAAGGAAAGATGCAAAAAGTACGGATTTTACAAACTGTTCGTAAATTTACAGAAAGTTGGCAACCCTGCTGTATGTATGCATGTTTATCATTTTCCCAGCTCCACCTCACACCATTATTTTCTCACTTCTTAGATGGGTTTAGTAGTCAGACTTCCTCAGAAAATTTTCATTCACTCCTATGGATAATAAACATACCTTGCAATTTTCTGAGATGAGAAAGAGGGATGCTTTTTAGCACAAAGTATGTAGGCAAAGGACACGCCCCTGCCGTGACACCACTTAAACGCCCAGTAACAAATTAATATCAAAAATATAATTGGTTAAACCCAAAAGTACTTCTTTCATCCCTTCTTTTCCTTTATACTGGCTTCTCACTCTTACTCTTTGATGGGACAAAAACGCATATAGACCATACTGTTATGTACGGTCATATATCCGAGGCGAGAGCACATCTGGTAGAGGGTGTACACACTGCATGAAGTACTTCTGACACTGAGTGGTGGATTATAATAAGCAGATTATCAAGGACTTCATATTATTGTGGACTATTAGCACAGTTTTGATTAGTTTGCTCTTCTAACAGTGACATAAGGGACGTTCTAACATTTATTGGTTGTTATTATATGTATGGTTTTATTCATTTAATGCTTAAGCGGCAGTACTACATTTCATGATTTGGTTAAACTGGCGAGCGTGTCACCAATTGGTTTATAAATTATAATGCACATATAGATGAGAGTGTGGTAGGTGTGGGTGATTCACATATTGATTTTCAGGCACCTATTTACATAGCAGCTCGCCTTTGATATCTTTCTATATACATCAGACCTAAAAACGAGGCAGCTGAGGAGGAAAGAGGGACAATTTTTGGGATTGGAAGTTATAAATCAACCAAAAAAGGATGCCAACTGCCCCACATGGCCAGAAATAATACTGACACAGGAAGGTGGATTCATAAACGTAGGCATGGACATCTCCCTACTAAAGTGCAAGTCAGTTATGTGCTACCTTGCACTTTTACATTCCCATCCAAAAAAAAAAAGTAGTCCCTCCCTTTCCACTATAAGCTGCCATTAGTGGCGTGGATTTAACTAAACATAAACAAGAAGCCTTTGCTTTGTACTGATTTTCTGATGAAAAGCAGATGCACATGCTCAGAGCCAAGGTAGCTGAAATTAAGTGAGAGATTTGTAACAACCAGTCCAGTACTATTTATACCCACCAAATAGAGGGACATGAATGCCAATGCAGCTATTTGCAAAGGGTTGTTTATCTCTGCAGACTTTTAAACTATTTTTTATGGGGTCAATGATTTGGGGGTGTGAGCTAGTTTACGGAAGACTGCAAGTGGTCAAAGTAATGGTCATGGTAAGAGGATTATGTTAGATCAGGTAAGGCCCCTTTCACACTTGTACGTCTTATCTTACGATTTGGGACTGCAAAGTAGCATGACAAGTCGTTCCCCATGATTTCCAATGACAACCATTCATATTAGTACGACCTCAAGTCGTGCCGACTTCAAATTAGTCCCTGCACTACTTTGGTCCGACTTTGACGCAAGTTCAGATTCATAGACCTCAAGTCTCCCTGAAATCGCTGCAAAATCGCACGACTTTAAAGTCGTGGTAGTGTGAAAGGGGCCTAAGCCAAAAAATAGGATTTTTATAACAGCTTACCTGTAAAATCCTTTTCTTGGAGTACATCACGGGACACAGAGCGACATAGTCATTACTAATGGGTTATATAGATACCGTCAGGTGCTGGCACTGGCAACTTCCAAAACCGGAAGTACCCTCCCCTATATAAGCCCCTCCCATCCGGGAGCACCTCAGTTTTGTAGCAAAGCAATAAGTGTCCCCAAAGAGGGGCGGGAGCTCTGTGTCCCGTGATGTACTCCAAGAAAAGGATTTTACAGGTAAGCTGTTATAAAAATCCTATTTTCTTTCTCGTACATCACGGGACACAGAGCGACATAGTCATTACTAATGGGATGTCCTAAAGCAATGCCAAATGAGGGGGGGGATACACCATATATAACTGAGCGCTATCAGACATGAGGATCTTTTGCGGCCTGCAACACACTGCGCCCAAAGGGGACATCCTCCTGACTTCTAACGTCCACCTGGTAGAACCTAGTAAACGTGTGAACTGAAGACCATGTTGCGGCCTTACAGATTTGAGCCAGGGAGGCCTGGTGATGCACTGCCCATGAAGTTCCAACTGCTCTCGTGGAGTGCGCTCTAACTTTGAACGGAGGCGGTCTCCTTCTCAAGCCATAAGCTTGCATAATGACCTGTCGAATCCACTTGGCTAAAGTAGATTTTGACGCTGCCTGACCCTTTCTGGGGCCTTCCGGCAGAATAAACAAAGTATCCGTTCTGCGAATCTGAGCAGTGGCTTTTAGATAAGCTTTAACTGCTCTTACTACATCCAAAGAATGCAATAACTTTTCCTCTACCGAAGTAGGTTTGGGGAAAAAAGAAGGAAGAACCACATCTTGGTTCAAATGAAACCTCGATACCACCTTAGGAAGAAAGGCTGGATGAGGACGTAACACTACTCTGTCCTTATGGATAACCAGATATGGCTCCTTACAGGACATAGCTGCTAATTCCGATACTCTTTTAGCCGAACAAATGGCTACTAGAAAAATCAATTTCCTGGTGAGAAGCACCAAGGAAATATGCTGTAATGGTTCAAATGGTTGTTTCTGTAGAACCGACAGAACCAAGTTTAGATCCCATGGACATATGGGAATATTAACCGGAGGACTAATACGCATCACTCCTTGTATAAAGGCTTTGACTAGTGAATGCGAAGCCAAGGGCCTTTGAAAAAATATTGACAAGGCCGAAATCTGACCCTTGATAGTACTCAAGGCAAGCTTCCTATCTACAGCCCACTGTAGGAAGTCCAGAATCCTACCTATTACGTACTTATGTGGATGCCATTTCTTGGCCTCACACCACGCGATGTACGCCTTCCAGATTCTATAGTAGATCTGCCTGGATACCGGCTTCCTGGCATTGATCATGGTAGATACCACAGCATTAGAGAGCCCTCTCTTTTTTAGAATGTGGGCTTCAATAGCCAGGCCGTCAAACCTAGGGCTGGTAAGGAAGGGTGGTATATCGGTCCTTGCGAAAGCAGGTCCGGACGACGTGGGAGAGTCCAAGGACTCCCCACTGAAATTTTACAATCTCCGCGTACCACGCTCTTCGGGGCCACGCTGGAGCCACCGGAATCACTGGTTTCTTTTCTACCCTGATTCTGCGGAGTAATCGAGGTAACCATTGTGGCGGTGTGAATGCATATATCAGCTTGAACTGATCCCAAGGGAACACTAGGGCATCCGAGCCGCAAGCTAGGGGATCCCTTGTCCGAGAGACAAACCTGTCCCCCTTTGCGTTGAATCTGGATGCTAGAAGATCTACATCCGATGTTCCCCACCGCTGACATATTGTCCAGAAAACCTCGGGGTGAAGGGACCCTTCCTCTGGGCCTAATTGCTGGCGACTTAGAAAGTCCGCCTTCCAATTCTCCACTCCTGGAATGAATACCGCAGATATGGCTGGGACATATTTTTCTGCCCATTTCAGGATGTAATTTACTTCCCTCTGGGCTGCACGACTCCTGGTGCCCCCCTGATGATTGATATATGCCACTGCTGTGGCATTGTCTGATTGAATTCTGACAGGGGACCCTTGGAGTTTGGATGTCCATGCTACTAGGGCATACCGGGCTGCTCGTATCTCTAAGAGATTGATGGGCAGGGCCTTTTCTGCATCCGACCATCTGCCCTGGAGAGACTATTGCTCCAGTACTGCTCCCCAGCCTATAAGGCTGGCATCTGTAGTGACCACCTTCCAAGAAATCGGACTGAAGGATTTCCTTTTTTCTAGATTCTGGGGAACCAACCACCAACGGAGGCTCTTGCGAACGGAAGGGGACAAGGACATTGTAAGTCTAGGGCCTGAACTTTTTTGTTCCAGGCTGACAGTATGGCCCCTTGCAAATTCCTTGAATGGAATTGACCGTAGGGTACTGCTTCGAATGATGCCACCATTTTTCCCAGCAGCCTCATATACAGGCGTATGGACAGCTGTCTTTTTTGTACCCACTAAGTGGATCAAATCTTTCAAAGACAACACCTTCCCTCGAGGCAAGAATATTTTTCTCTGGCCTGAATCCAACCCTAGCCCCAAGTATTCCAGACTTTTGACTGGTTTTTAGGGCTGACTTGTCTCGGTTGATAATCCAACCGTGAGATTCCAGATACTTGATTGTCTTGTGAACGACCACGTCTAGTTTTTTCACTGAGTGGTCTATCAGCAACAAGTCATCCAGATATGCCATTATCATTACACCTTGTGTTCTTAGATTGGCCAATAAAGGGCCAGAATTTTTGTAAACACTCGTGGTGCTGTGGCCAAACCGAAGGGTAAGGCTCTGAACTGAAAATGGCGCCCTTCTACTGCAAAGCGTAGAAATTTTTGGTGGACTGGAAAGATGGGAATGTGCAAATAAGCATCTTTGATGTCGATCGCGGCTAACCAATCCTCCCCTTGTAGGGCAGTGGCCACCGATCGGATCGACTCCATCGGAAAGTCCTGATATACAGGAATTTGTATAGCCCTTTTAGAATTAATATGGGCCTCCCGTCCGCGTTTGCTTCGGGACTGTAAAGAGGTTTGAGTAAAACCCGAACCCTCATTCTTCCAGGGGAACCTCCATAATTACTCCTTGGAGCAATAGTTGTTCTAGTGCCAACAGGAGGGACTCTCTCTTCCGGGGATCCCTTGGCACGTTTGACCTTAAAAATGGGAAGGAGGAGAGTCTTTTAACTCCAAACTGTATCCCAAACCTACTGCGGAGAGCACCTATCTGTCTTGATCGTGTCCCGCCAGGTCTCTTGCGAACAACTGGAGTCCTCCCCCCACCCGACTGAGTGGGGGCTTCAATGAATTTAACTTTGGGGGAGGTTTTGTACCTCCCCTGACCCAGGGTTTCTCATTACCCTGCTACTGTCCCTGTTTTTTACCCCCGGGATTTGACCGAGGAGGCCGTCGGAACTGTTACACAGCCGATGCCCCAGGGACTGGAGAAGCAGGCCTCTTAAAGAGGGACCTCTAACTCTGTTTTTAACCGGCAAGAGCGTATTTTTACCGCTGGAAATTTTCTGGATATATTTGTCCAGGTTTTCCCTGAATAAGCGTTCACCATGAAATGGGACGCTAACCAGCCATTCTTTACAGGGAGCTTCAGCAGACCAGTTTTTGAGCCATAGGAGCCTACGCATATGTACTATAGACAGCGTAAGGCGGGAGGCCTGATGGACTGAATCCTTTATGGCGTCAACCGCAAAGCCTAAGGCTCTAGGTAGATCAGCTAGGGCAAAGCCTGCTGATCTGTCAAGTCCCTCAAGACCTGTTTCAACTGATCCTTCACTGCTTAGCAGACCCCAATAGCTGCTACTGCTGGTTGTATCACCAAGCAGATTTTCATAAGGACTCCAATCTTTTATCTATTGGGTTCTTGAACATTTGGACATTATCCACTGGACATGTCAGTGATTTATACATACAAGAGATGGCTGCGTCCACTGTAGGGACCTTCCATTTTTTTTTTTTTTTTTTTTGATGAACTTATCCTCCATGGGATAGACCACCGGAAATCTCTTGGGGGAATAAATATTTTCTCAGGACGTTCCCAATCCTGGTAAATGAGCCCTTTCAGTAAAGGGTGAAGTGGAAAAGAACAAACAGTCTGGGGGCTTCTAGCGACCCCAACGAGGATACAGTAGTGGTTGATGGTTCCGCAAGGTGCATTTTTAAATGCTGATCGGACCATGTTAGTCAGAGACTGAACCCATAATCTTTCAGCCTGAGATGCTGAGAAAAGGTTCCCCCACTGTTGATTCCTCTATAACAGAATCAACCTCATCCTGATCCCCTTCAGGCAGGTCGATCCCTGTATGGGACTGTTGCTCTGCTAACAGGCACTCTGAAGGAGGAGACGGAGATCGGGCGTGCTTTCCCTGACAGGGAGGCAGCGATAAATGTTGACAATCTCTCTCTAATCCTCCCAGAGCTGAGGAAAAAACCTCCTCTGTTACATACACAGGAGCAGGTGAACTGAGGACAGCCACAGTACCAAGTACCCCTGCGGGGTCTCTACGGTCACTTACCTCTGAACTTCAGGGGAGACTGGTGCAGCAGAAGTATGCCCAAGATCCTCCGAGCCCGATGAGACCCCCTTTGCTTCCTGGAAGATTCAGTTCCGGAGCTTCTGGACGGCATATTCCTAGCCTAAAGCTGAGGTATTCCAGCCGTAATACACCACTTTTACTGAGAATAGTCTAGCACAATTGCTGCTATATCACAGTTGGTGTCTACTAATGTGCCTTTCTAGGGGATGCCTGTATCAACCGCTTGCTGTATGCCCTTTTTTTAAATGTTGCCAGCTCTGTCTCTGTACTTCATAGCCAGCTCACCACACAAAACTGTGGTTTTTACATGCTGGGACGCCCGCACATGCGCAGAAGCGCTGCGGCGCACACAGAGCGTCATCCCCCAGGCTCCGCCCCCTTTCCTGGCTCACCTCTATATATAGAGGCGCGTGCACGCGCACGCGCGCGGCCACGTGCGCCTTCGGCGCTAATTTTGAAAAATGGAGACTAGGGACAAGAGCCAGGGCCCCTCTTTGCCGCAGGCCGGGGGATGGACGAGCATTGCAACATGGCAGAGGAAGCAGTTTCCCATAAGAGAACTCACCATCTGCCTGGACTTGCTCTGCTAAGAAACTAGTCCACATGACAAGAAACATTCCACAGCGGCCTCTAGTGGACAAACACAGGTACCGCAGTCTAATATCTTAAATATATATAAAAAAAAATGTTTTTTTTTTTTTCTTGACCACCATTAAAAATTATTACATTTTTTTAGTAGTTACAGGCATGCACAGAATTTTGCGGGAATACCATTAGGTAACAGACAGAAAGACAAATTAGGCTTGGGGGTCCCCCAATAGAACCAAGTTCCTGGGGGCCCCCACTTACCTGTTCCCCGCCGCAGGACTTTGTTTGGTCCACAAAAGCCCAAACTTCACCTATCACGGCAGGCATTGTAATCAAACCTTCAGGGACCGGGTTCCCAAGGATTCCACTCCCCTGGACCTGTATAGCACCCTGCACAGAAAACATCTTGGTCGTGGGTATGACCAGAGCTCTGGATCCCAGGGTCCAGCTCTCCTAAGAGAAGCATTACAGGCAAAACCTTGCTCTTCTCTGCAAGGCCCGGGTACTGACCGTTTAGCTATGAAGCTTTTTTGGTCGGATCCGGAATAGCTTACTGAGGCCCAAAAGAACCTGTACGCAAGCTCAGTGAAAAACACATGTTTCTTCTTGGCCAACACCTTAGACACTGGCAAAAAACTGAGGTGCTCCCGGATGGGAGGGGCTTATATAGGGGAGGGTACTTCCGGTTTTGGAAGTTGCCAGTGCCAGCACCTGACGGTATCTATATAACCCATTAGTAATGACTATGTCGCTCTGTGTCCCGTGATGTACGAGAAAGAAAAATGGCCATTTCAAAACATTTGCATGTTTACGGTTACCTTCAATGACTGTCTTTTTGTCACATAGTTCTCGGAGTGTAGAAGCTTTTCATAGTCATTAAATATCTAGAAAAAAAAAGAAAGTATAAGTTTGTAGTACATAGATTGGTCTAGGTATGAAAGTGATCAATGCATTTGTTTGTGTTCTGTATATAAATGGGGTACACATTGTGAATAAAGAGCTTTGGGTTATTGCAAATGGTATTTGAGAACAGTCAGGGATCCTCAAACAGGAATGAGATTTCAGGCCCAAAATATTTTTATTCACAAACACTCAGGAAACATTTCACAATACACATTCCATATCTGTGTACTCTCCAAAATTGTAGCAAATAGGTCAAAGGCAGGGGTGGATCCAGGGGGGCAACTCCCCCCCCCACAAAATTAGTTGCGGGCGGCTGAGAGAGCGTGCGGCTCCGTGGGCGGGCTGCTCGATGTGTGAGCGGGCGGGCGGGTGAGAGAGCAGGCGGCTCGATGTGCAAGCGGGCGGGTGAGAGAGGGCAAACCGGGCTGCCGGTTGGCAAGTGACAATCTGCATCTGGTGGCAGGCGACGTGGCAAGTGACAATCCGCAACATGTGGCAGGTGACGTGTCAAGTGACAATCCACAACATGTGGCAGGATACGGTGGAGAGTGACACACTCAGGGCTCCCACTTATTCTGCATTATGGTGAGTTGAACCGTTTCATTTTATGTTACAATGTAATAATAGAAATAATGTGTTTCAATAATCCTACATAGTTAGTCAGGTTGAAAAAAGACACAAGTCCATCCAGTTCAACCATAAAAAAATAAAATAATAATATTAAAAAATAAAATATCAAAAACTAAAATAAAAATATGCCATGGTGCCAGGAAGATTGAAGCGCCAACACCAGTAATTTCCCCGATAAATTGCCTGCAAAAAAGCATTTTCTGGTAGTGCCCCTCCTGAGACTAGACTCTGGATTCGCCCTTGGTCAAAGGCAGCATGGCTCTCTGTCTTTTCTCAACCTTAACTGCACTTAACCTTCTAGTCATTTACCCTCCACAGGAAAACCTCTGTGGGCAAAGAGAGTGAGGCCAAACACCCACCCCCAGGTACCTAAAACGTGTATAGTAAAAAGGTACAGGACCATTCAATTCAACAAAAATCGTGCCGTAATATTATACATGTATTTAAGGTATTTGATAGGTGTTATTTACCCGCAAAAGCCTCCCCTGTGTTGTCACTTAATGGACACTCTATAGTATTCTCCTTTGCTCCACCCCCGGCAGCAACATAAAAGGTTATGTATAAAGCAGAGAGGAGGGGCAGAGGAGCTGGCTCAGTGCAGAGAGTAATTAAACACTCCCATTTGAGGAGAGGACTATGATGTGCAAGAAGGGAGGAGTTGTGGTAGGGAATTGACTCTCCTGGAGAAGTATTTTTTTTTAGCAAGTTCAAAAGCACATTGTATGTGAACAAAATAAAAAAAATATCGGACAGGAAAAACACTGAAGTAAGCATTTTAAATAATTAATTTCTCTATTCTTATACCTGAATTTTTTTCAAGTTGGTGACAGGATTTTTTAAAACATCAGAAAAATTTCAACAACATATTACAAACATAATATGAAATTATTTGAAAAAAAAAATCATGTTCTGTGACAACAGACGTTTTGAGACTGGTAAGAGTCCAAAAACAAATCCAAAATGACATGATTCAGGTCCCAAAACACTGACATTTATAGCTTCAGCACAGAAGACAATGAATGGGGTTGATTTACTAAAGCTGCAGAGTGCAGAATCTGGTGCAGCTCTGCATAGAAACCAATCCGTTTCCAGGTTTTAGCCCCGATTCGCATTAGCGCGATTTGACGCGTCAACGCATGCCAAATCGCAGCCAACGGCATTGTCCCAGTCGGTGCGATGCCAACTTAGTGACACTGCACTGATTTTCAAAATGAGTTCCTGCACTACTTTTAGTGACTTCCGGGGCAATTTCAATAGACATTGTCTTTCAAATCGCCCCCGAACTCGCACCGAAATGCGGGTTTGAAATCATGCAAGGTCAGCTGACCTTGCACGATTTCAAACCTGCGTTCAGTGTGAACAAGGGCTTTTTGTCAAAGCTTAAATAAACAAGCTGAAGTTAGAAGCTGATTTGCTACCATGCACAGCTGCACAAGATTCTGAGTGCGCCAGTTTTAGTAAATTTCCCTATCCTCTTGATCAGTGTCTTAATTATTAACTTCACAAATCTATAATAATAAATAACTAATTAACAAGTGTGCACAAGCAAACCCAATTGAACACAGACTAAAAAAATCTGAATCTTAAAGGGGTTGTAAACCTTTGTGTTTTTTCACCTTAATGCATCCTATGCATTAAGGTGAAAAAACACCTTGCATTGTCAGGCCCCCCAGCCCCCCGTTTTACTTACCTGTGACCCGAATTTCTGTGGGCGTGATCCCGCATCGCTCTCTCCGCGGCTTTTTGGCCCTTCATTGGATAGATTTATAGCAGCACAGCCATTGGCTCCCGCTGCTGTCAATCAAATCCAATGACAAGGGTACCGGGGCCAAGTCATACACTCGGCGGCTATAGACGCTGAGTGTATGACACAGGAGCGCACCAGCAAGGTAACCCCCTCGGGAGATGTGCTTCCCAGAGGGGGTTATCTATTGCGGGAGGAGCCACGAGAGCCAACGTGGGACCCCAGAACAGGAGGATTGGTTGGGGCTACTCTATGCAAAACAAACTGCACAGTGGAGGCAAGTATGACATGTTTCTTATTTAAAAAAAATTAAAAATAACTGAACCTTTAAACTTCCCTAGTTTTCGGTCTACATTTATTTTTTTGGACAACTGAGGCAGAAAGACCACGCAAGGACAGCTCAAAGCACTTTCTAGGTGTGCTTCTAAGACTGCTTAAAAGCTGGCTATATACTAGTAGATATTCTTTGTACAAAAATTCCACTGGACAATAAAGATTTTGTTTCCTGAACAGTTTTTGGTGTATCTTACAGATTTTTGATTAATCATGAAAATAACCTGTAAGTTAACCAAGTATCGTTTTATAGTAATCTTCTGATCTGGAAATTTGCAATACCTGTAGGCTATACTGAACATATGAAAAAAAATAATAATAAATTAAACGGAACAGTTGTTAAAGCCCATCCAGTACACCAAGTATAACTAAATATCTGTGGAAATCTAAAAGTAGTGGCTCTGCTGCTTGAAATGCAGCTTGTATATATCAAATACTGTATAATATATGCGATTGTGACAGCGATGCATTACATTAAAAAGAAAGGGTCATTCCAAAAGAATTTGGGTCCAGGATAGAAAAATGTGGCACATGAACCACTTGTTGACCTGGCAAAGATATTTTTGCCTCCGCTTCACATGAAACTTGAACTGATGAAAAATTCTGTGAAAGCGATGAACAAGGAAGGTGAAGGCTCTTGTTATCTGAGAAAGAGGATTAGAAGAATAACTGATGTCAAGATGAAGTAAGGCATTTTAGTTGGTCCATAGATCAGATATATCATCAATGACAAGCGCTTCGATGATCTGTTAGTGGGGTCCGAGAGAATCACCTGGAAAGCATTCAAGGATGTGGTTGAGATCTTTCTACATTCATCTGGCTGAGCAACTTCTTACAGAAGACCAACTTCTTACATAAGGCCACGAAGTGCAAAATGTTACTGAAGATTCATTTTCTGTATTCACACTTGGACTTCTTTCCCAAAAATCTAGGCGGAGTCAGTAAAGATCCCAGGACATTTTCAAAATGGAAAAATGGTATCAAGGCAACTGGAATCCATCAGTGCTGGCTGACTATTGTTGGACACTGCAGCGAGATGCACCAGACACTGAGTACAAACAAAAATCAGCACCAAAACACTTTTAACGATGTGTAACTCATGTAGCATGTCTGAAAAAATTATGCAATTAAATACATTATCATTAAAAGTTAATTATGTGTTTCCAAAGTTCCCTACCTGATGCAACAATTCTTAAATTGTATTTGTGTTCAGTTTGAAAGGATCTATTATAATCATCAAAAGTTTTTCAGGAAGCAAAACTTTAAAAAAAAATATGGTATCCAGTGTTCTCATTACATTGGATGACTTGATGAATGTCATTCAAAATGTAATTTAATTTTAACATTTGATGTTAGAATGAATAGACTTTCCCAAACAAAAGCAACATTCACTGTTAGAAATTTGTTCAAGATTTTTTTTCCATTCTGATCATTTGAATTTTCTTGTCTGGTCAAAAACAAACAGCAATATGACCCCACTAACGTGGTTCTGGATGGTATAGGGCAGGTTTTATTGCTGCTTGTGTCCTCATTGGGGAGAGGTCCGGATGACCATTTTTACCGAGAAGAAATACAAAATGTTAGAGTTGTCCCCAGCACAAAATGCAGAGGGAAATCTTCCAATGGTAATATTTCCTGTTTCGGGGAACACTATCTACAGGGGCACTCCCCTCACTTTGAAAGATTTCGTCTCAGGTCCTGTTGCACCTCTAGGAGGGGACACGATGGAAAAACTTCCAATGGCACAGCAAAGGGTGACGTCACTGGTCTAAGAAATTCATTCATTGTTGGCCCTCCACATTTCACAAAGGAGCTGTAGCTGCAATGACATGAGCGCACAGAAACATTTTGAAGAGGTGTTTAAATTACAATTTTGATATAAAATGTATGCAGAGTCATGGGGAGAGAAGAGGAGGGAACATTTAAAGTGGTTGTAAACCCCTCCTTACAACTTGCACCTACAGGTAAGCTTAGATTAAGGCTTACCTGTAGGTGCAAGAAATATCTCCTTAACCTACACGGTTAAGGAGATATTTGCTTTTAAAAACTGCGCCGATGACGTCACGCGCAGGCGCACTGCCGGTTTTCTCAATGGAGACTGCCGGTTGTCTCAATGGAGAAAGCTGGCCCCGCGCGCATGCGTGTGATGCCATCGCTGCTCCGGCCAATCACAGCGCCGGAGCAGCGATAACAGGAAGACTGTCTGAGCTGACATGGCGGCGGCGGAGGGGGACAAGGAGCTCTTCGGAGGCTTCGATCTGAGGTAAGTGCCACATAATGAGCTAGTATGCTATGCTCATTATGCCTTTTTCTTGCAGGGCGTATGTTTATCTTAAAATGTTGAGGAGGGTTTACTTCCTCTTTAAATGCTGCTTTAACCTCTTTGCGTCGAGCGCACGCAAATATGCGGCCTCACGGTGGCCAGGCCTTGGCGCGGAGCGGCCGTATATGTGCACGCAATAGCGCCGAAAGAGCTGTGCCAATCACATGACCATAAGCCCCGCCCAACCTCCTGGAATTCTAAAGGCCTTAAAGGCCTGGCAGGCGCCAGCTCTAAGGTCTTATATATTGGTCTAGTCTTTCACTAAAGAAGTAGAGGCTGTTCACCTAACAAAGTAAAGGTTAGTAAAAAAGGTAATGATAGGTTCATTTTGAATACCCAATCATGTGCAGGGGAATGAAAAAAAAAAAAATGTTTTCTAGCACAGGATCAAAAAGCGGCGCAAGAAAAAAAAAAGCGGTCCATCGAGTCTGCCCATAGTTTATATTATATATATATATTTAAATATATACACACATACACAAATACATACACACATATACAGTACACACACACACACACACACACAGTTGTGCTCATAAGTTTACATACCCTGGCAGAATTTATGATTTCTTGGCCATTTTTCAGAGAATACGAATAACACCAAAAATGTTCTCACTCATGGTTAGTGTCTGGTTGAAGCGATTTATTATCAATTAACTGTGTTTACTCTTTTTAAATCATAATGACAACAGAAACTACCCAAATTACCCTGATCAAACGTTTACATACCCTGGTGATTTCGGCCTGATAGCCATTCAAACACCTTTGTGTGCATGTTATTAAAAAGGTAACGTCCTCATCTGTGATCTGTTTGCTTGTAATTAGTGTGTGTGTGTATAAAAGGTCAATGAGTTTCTGGACTCCTGACAGACCCTTGCATCTTTCATCCAGTGCTGCACTGACGTTTCTGGATTCTGAGTCATGGGGAAAGCAAAAGAATTGTCAAAGGATCTGCTGGAAAAGGTAGTTGAACTGTATAAAACGGGAAAGGGATATAAAAAGATATCCAAGGAATTGAGAATGCCAATCAGCAGTGTTCAAACTCTAATCAAGAAATGGAAAATTAGGGGTTCTGTTGAAACCAAACCATGGTCAGGTAGACCAACTAAAATTTCAGCCACAACTGCCAGGAAAATTGTTCGGGATGCAAAGAAAAACCCACAAATAACTTCAGGTGAAATACAGGACTCTCTGAAAACATGTGGCGTGGCTGTTTCAAGATGTACAATAAGGTGGCAATTGAAGAAAGATGGGCTGCATGGTCGAGTCACCAGAAGAAAGCCATTACTACGCAAATGACACAAAGTATCCCGCATACAAAACGCCAAACAGCACAGAGACAATCTTCAAACCTTCTGGCACAAAGTCACCTGGACTGATAAGATATGAGCTTTTTGGCCATAAACACTAGATTTGGAGAGAAGTCAACAAGGCCTATGATGAAAGGTACACTATTCCTACTGTAAAACACGGAGGTGGATCTCTGATGTTTTGGGGTTGTGTGAGCTACAAAGGCACAGGAAATTTGGTCAAAATTTATGGCAAGATGAATGCAGTATGTTATCAAAAAATACTGGGAGGAACATTTGTATTCATCAGCCAGGAAGCTGCACATGGGACGTAATTGGACATTCCAACATGACAATCATCCAAAACACAAGACTCAGTCGACCTGTCATTGGCTACAGCAGAATAAAGTGAAGGTTCTGGAGTGGCCACCGCAGTCTCCTGACCTCAATATCATTGAGCCACTCTGGGGAGATCTGAAACGTGCAGTTCATGCAAGACAGCCCAAGAATTTACAGAAACTGGAGGCTTTTTGCCAAGAGGAATGGGCAGCTTTACCATCTGAGAAGATAAAGAGCCATATCCACAAATACCACAAAAGACTTCAAGCTGTCATTGATGTTAAAGGGGGCAATACACGGTGTTAACCACTTGACAACTGGGCACATAGCCCCCTTCCTGCCCAGGCGAAATTTCAGGTTTCAGCACTGTCACGCTTTAACTGACAATCGCGCGGTCGTGCGACGTGGCTCCCAAACAAAATTGACGTCCTTTTTTTACCACAAATAGGGCTTTCTTTTGGTGGTATTTGATCATTTCTGCGGTCTTTATTTTTTGCGCTATAAACAGAAATAGAGAGATAATTTTGAAAAAAACATAATATTTTTTACTTTTTGCTATAATAAATATTCCAATTTTTTTTTTTAAAACTATTTTTTGCCTCAGTTTAGGCCGATACGTATTCTTCTACATATTTTAGGTAAAAAAAAAAAAAAAAAAAAAAAATCGCAATAAGCGTATAGTGACTGGTTTGCGCAAAAGTTATAGCGCCTACAAAATAGGGAATAGAATTATGATTTTTTTTTTATTATTATTATTTTTTTTTTACTAGTAATGGCGGCGATCTGCGATTTTTATTGTGACTGCGATATTGCGGTGGACACATCGGACACTTTTTTTATGACCATTCACATTTATACAGCGAACAGTGCTATAAAAATGCACTGATTACTGTATAAATGTGACTGGTAGTGAAGGGGTTAACCACTAGGGGGCGGGAAGGGGTTAATATGTTCCCTCATGAGTGATTCTTACTGTGGGGGGAGGGGACCGATGGTTGTCCCTATGTACAAGAGACACACCATCCGTCTCCTCTCCCTTGCAGGACGTGGATCTCTGTGTTTACACACAGAGATCCACGTCCCTGCTCTGTGACAGCCGATTGAGGGTACCTGGCGGACATCGCGGCCGCCAGGCACGCGCATCAGCACCCGCCTGACACGGCGGGCACAGCTTTTCCCCGATGCGCACCCGTGGCGGCGCGCATCACGGAAGTAAATAGGACGTCCATGGACGTCCTCTCAGCAATTGAGAGCCGCTTTGCGGACGTACTTTGACCATGGCCCGGGCGCCAAGTGGTTAAGAACTGGGGTATGTAAACCTTTGATCAGGGTAATTTGGGTAGTTTGTGTTGTCATTGTTATTTAAAAAGAGTAAACACAGTTAATTGATAATAAATGGCTTCAACAAAACACAAACCATGAGTGAAAGAAAAAGTTTTTGTGTTATCATTAATATTCTCTGAAAAATGGCCAAGAAATCATAAATTCTGCCAGGGTATGTAAACTTATGAGCACAACTGTATATACACACACACACACACACACACACACACACACACACATCTTGTACATGTATATACATTTTTTTGTTGTAAATGTTCTATGTGCTGTTGGGGCGGGGCAGGAGGTTCAGCGTGACACTTAGGTTGATGTCGGAGGAAATACGAAGCTGATGCAGTGTCATGGAGATTGTATGATTTATGCTATGTATAGCTGGTGCACTGGAGCACCCAACAAATGTGAGTTGTTTATTATTTTTAATAAAAGTACATGGTTTTAAAGATATAAGCACCATTGGAGCTCCTTTCTTTGCATATATGGTTGGTTAACCACAAGAGATACAACAATGGCACTAGAAGTAGGAAGGAACACCCGATGTGCTAGTCCTTAGAGACTAGAAAGCTGGTTTTGACCAAGCTTAATTGTGAGGTCACACTATCCCAGGTGAGCACACACCTAACGGGGGAGGACAAGGGTGTATGTTAAACACATGCATGAAGGAATGAGAAGAAACTATTGGATGTTTAAGATTACAGCACCTTATTGAAGCACTTTACAGTTTAAAGTTTTTGGACTGCCCTTGTTTGCACATGTTGCACAATATATGGCACTGCACTTTATAATTTATTGAGCACTTATAATTCGATTTGGATTACTCGCTCAAATAATATATACACAGTATCTCACAAAAGTGAGTACACCCCTCACATTTTTGTAAATATTTTATTATATCTTTTCATGTGACAACACTGAAGAAATGACACTTTGCTACAATGTAAAGTAGTGAGTGTACAGCTTATATAACAGTGCAAATTGCTGTCCCCTTAAAATAACTCAACACACAGCCATTAATGTCTAAACCGCTGGCAACAAAAGTGAGTACACCCCTAAGTGAAAATGTTCAAATTGGGCCCAAGTATCCATTTTTCCTCCCTGGTGTCATGTGACTCGTTAGTGTTACAAGGTCTCATGTGTGAATGGGGAGCAGGTGTGTTAAATTTGGTGTCATCGCTCTCACTCTCTCATGATGGTCACTGGAAGTTCAACATGGCACCTCATGGCAAAGAACTCTCTGAGGATCTGAAAAAAAGAATTGTTGCTCTACATAAAGATGGCCTAGACTATAAGAAGATTGCCAAGACCCTGAAACTGAGCTGCAGCACGGTGGCCAAGACCATACAGCGGTTTAACAGGACAGATTTCACTCAGAACAGGCGTCGCCATGGTCAACTAAAGAAGTTGAGTGCATGTGCTCAGCGTCATATCCAGAGGTATGAGTGCTGTCAGCATTGCTGCAGAGGTTGAAGGGGTGGGGGGTCAGCCCGTCAGTGCTCAGACCATATGCCACACACTGCATCAAATTGGTCTGCATGGCTGTCGTCCCAGAAGGAAACCTCTTCTAAAGATGATGCACAAGAAAGCCCGCAGTTTGCTGAAGACAAGCAGACTAAGGACATGGATTACTGGAACCATGTCCTGTGGTCTGATGAGACCAAGATAAAAACTTTTTCTTCAGTGTTGTCACATGAAAAGATATAATAAAATATTTACAAAAATGTGAGGGGTGTACTCACTTTTGTGAGATACTGTATATCAGTTGCTTGCAAGAGTTTAATTTTATTGACATTAGCCTTGTTTTTTTTTCTGTTAACCCTTCCGTCTGAATATAGATCCATGTTTGTATCATGCATGACTGGGTATTCAAAGGAAACACAGCTTCACCGTATTCACTAACATTAACTTTGCTAAAACAATCAACAACTTCTATACTTTTTGTAAATCAACTGCAAAGTAAATAATTCTCTACAGCCTTCAGCAGTAAATCAGCACTTACAAGTCCACATTCAGCAGCTTTTATGCAGCTCAGATGCTAATCTTGGGAAATAATGGAGGGTTTATAAAAAAAGGGGTCAGAACCACTTATTTTACTTTGGATTGCCTGGAAATAGTAGGGCAGACTTAAAAAGTAAAAGTGATTTGTGCAGTTTCTAAGTAATCTTTAAAATACTTTTGCCTCACCTGTGACAGAATCAGCATTCTTTAACAGCTTGTACTAAGAATGTGCTCATAGCGTAGCACTTACCAAGAAACAGCATACCACAGAATAAACACTTCTGTATGACGCTCTTTGTCCAAAAGTACACATCTAAATATATATGTGCCCAGCTATATTCAGAGACAGAGCTACACCTTTATTTAGTCAATAGTTTTATTGAAATCACTAAAAGACACCGCAGCAGAAAAAAGCATTGCAAACATGGGATTACTGGCCAGTTATTGGTCTCCACGTGGAATAAATACCTTCACTGCATGTCTGTTCATTGAAAAACTGAACCGACAACTAAAGCCTCTCTATTAAAAAAAAATATGTGCTGCAGCACTTAAAGAAGTATGGGATTTAAAAAAATAAACCTATATACTAACCTCCAGGCTGCAGTATCTGTATGATGCTGCAGTTGTCCCATGTCAGCTCTAAGACCGAGAACTGAGCAATCACATGACCACTGATCACTCAGTTCTCACTCTGCTGAGTGCAGAGCAGTGACTGCTCCTTGTAGCGGCTGGCTCTGTCTCTCAGCCAGCTGTCAATCAGGCAGTGGAGTGGATCCTGACAATACTGCTGGGATGCTTCCCAAGCCTGGGGCGGTAATAGCCCATTGTCAGCTGACTCTGGGTCACACAAAAACAAAAGGTAATTGCACTTCTGTGACCTGCAAGAGAAGAAGCATGGCCGAAAAAGCTTTTGCCTTTTTTTTCTTCATAAAAGTGCATCTGTACGAACAGTTTTCCCTTAGACGCCCTGCAAAGTCCCACAAATACCTGCTGATCTTGCCTGTGAAGTCCAACTAATGTTGCTTCCTATATTGGTGTGGCAACCATGCTTCACTGCTCCTGAATTCAGAGCAGAGCTGCCACTCTCATGTTAGATGTGACTACTTGCAATACCAGTGAGATGAAAAAAGGTTGCAGATGCAAGACTATCAGCATCATCGGTGCTACTACACAAGCCTGTAGCTAGTCAATCAGCATCAAACTAAATATAGCCCTTCCCACTGCTTTCTAGATTTACAGCAGGCATCAGCTTGTGCCCATTTTCCTCAGCCAGCTCCCGGCAATAAAGTGAAAATGACCTGGTGGCTGTATAGCTGCTGGATCACTTTCACAGGGCGGGTGGCGCAAACTTTATTAAAACCCCATTAGCTATAAACACAAGATAATCAGAAATATATATATAGGACTTATCTCTGCAAAAATTAGATTTCCCTTGAAACAAAATTACTTCATGACAGGTCAATAATTTTTGGTGAGGGGGCACACTGGACACCTTTGCTGCTATTGTGCCATTTGCTGGGTGTCCAGTATGCCCCTGTGCCTTTAAGGAGTGGGCTTACATGGGGACACAGAAAGCCTTTGGCTCGTAGAGTGTACAGCCAGGAGTGTGTGTAACCCCCCCCCCCCCCCCACTGACACTGCTGTATGACTTTCAGCGGTGGCAGTGAAAGGGTTAAAGCTTAAATATTTAAATATATTACTCAACTGCCACAAAAGATTTACATTTTCTTTTTGTGCCCCAAATATCATTCCAAGCCCAGAAATTAAAGGGGTTGTAAACCCTCCTGTTTTTTCACCTTACTGCATCCTATGCAGTAAGGTGAAAAAACTTCTGGCAGTGACCGGCCCCCTAGCCCCCCGTTTTACTTACCAGAGCCCCGTATTTCCTTTGGCAGAGACGCGCTCTCCCTCATGCATGGGGTCCCGGCTCTTGATTGGATAGATTGATAGCAGCCATTGGCTCCCACTGCTGTCAATGAAATCCAATTAAACAGGCGCCAGGGGGCGGGGCCGAGTCCAGCATTCTTGTCTATGGATGCAAATGCTGGACTTAGGAGCGCACCCGCAAGGTAACCCCCCCGGGAGAGCGCTTCCCATAGGGGTTTATCTGATGCGTGGAGGAGCTGTGAGAGAGCAGCCGGGGGACCCCAGAAGAGGACAATCGGGGCCACTTTGTGCAAAACAAGCTGCACAGCGGAGGTAAAGTATGACATATTTGTTATTTAAAAAAAAAAAAAAAACACAAAGGTTTACAATCACTTTAACCACTTAAGCCCCGGACCATTTTGTTGCTAAAGGACCAGGCCCCTTTTTGCGATTCGGCACTGCGTTGCTTTAACTGACAATTGCGCGGTCGTGCGACGTGGTTCCCAAACAATATTTACGTCCTTTTTTCCCACAAATAGAGCTTTCTTTTGGTGGTATTTGATCACCTCTGCGGTTTTTATTTTTTGCGCTATAAACAAAAATAGAGCGACAATTTTGAAAAAAATTCAATATTTTTTACTTTTTGCTATAATAAATATCCCCAAAAAATAAATAATTCTTTTTTTCCCCCTCAGTTTAGGCCGATGCGTATTTTTCTACATATTTTTGGTAAAAAAAAAAAAAATCGCAATAAGCGTTTATTGATTGGTTTGCGGAAAAGTTATAGCGTCTACAAAATAGGGGATATTTTAATGGCATTTTTATTAATATTTTTTTTTTTACTAGTAATGGCGGCGATCAGCGATTTTTATTGTGACTGTGACATTATAGCGGACACATCGGACACTTTTGACACCATTTTGGGACCATTGCCATTTTTACAGCGATCAGTGCTATAAAAATGCACTTATTACTGCGAAAATTACACGGGCAGTGAAGGGGTTAACCTGTAGGGGGCACTGAAGGGGTTAAGTGTGACCTAATGAGAGATTCTTACTGTGTGGGGGCGTGGCTTGGCGTGTGACGTCACTGATCGTCGTTCCCTATGACAGGGAACAGAGGATCAGTGACACTCTCACTAGGAAGAACGGGGAAAGGTTTGTTTACACTTACCTCTCCCCGTTCTTCAGCTCTGTGACCCGATCGCGGGACACCGGCGGCGATCGGGTCCACGGGCGCAGTCACGGAGCTTCAGACCGGGACGCAAGTGTGCCGCTGCCGGCGCGCGTGACCCACGGCTGGGCATCTTAAAGGGGACGTACCTGTACGTGCTTATGCCCAGCCGTGCCATTCTGCCGATGTATATCGGCGTGTGGCGATCCTTAAGCAGTTAAATTGTAAAAGTAGTGATGATATCATCATTATACTGTGCATAGCCTGTGCAGAGAACAGAGCTGTGAGAAAGGCCCATCAGGTCCTCCCACTACAGGATGATTACAGAAAACGACAGGAGGGGGCGGAGACAAGACTAGTCCCCCTGCACAAAAAGAGAGCCATCAGTGACCGGTCTTTATTACAGAAAGCTCCTGCACAGTGGCAAAGTGCAGAAGTTGTTGAAAGCTGGATTACTGCACAGATCTGCCACAAGTTAATGGAAGAAACCATGGTTCAAGTAAAAAATACACATGGCCTTTGTGTTTAAACAAAATCTGTTTAGACTGGATTTTTTCAGCTTTAAAACATTACCAATTTACTATGCATTGATAAAATTACATTAAAAAAGATCTATTTCACATGTGTATCTAAAGAGCATTATAAAAGACTATAGTGCCCTTTCCACAGGAATCAATTCAGAATGTTTAATGTAATTATATCACATAACATTTGATGGGAGTCACATGTCTATGAACTGTATAATGCGGCATATGTTCCTCTGTATTTAAAAAGTTACAACCTGCTAGATGTTTGCTAGGAAGATGAAAACAATATGTGGCTTATATGCGACTTGATCAAGCTCATTCTCTCTATAAAGTACAGGTGTAGCAGGCTATCAAAGAATGCTTTTGTATCCAAGTCCAAGTATCCAGAATGACATACACATATGTAGTAAAGGCCTCCTGGCTCAACTTATTGTACAGTAAGGAACCACAGACAATTGTGCTCTGCTTGTTTTCTTCAAAGGCTTACTTGAAAATGGTCTCTAGCTATAAACAAAAATAAATAAAAAATGAAATAAGCAAAACAGGTCTGGAAAACAAATTGCCATATGTGCTTATATATGAAAGGTTCACATACAGTATTTGGTAACAAAGTATTTCTTGGCATCCAGGATGTTCTGATTTCGCAGTTTTTATTTAAATAGGTAACTTCTGGCCCACAGTTGGATAAATAAGTCTTAAAAAAAAAAAAAAAAATAGGATTTTTGTACTCACCCTAGAAACCTTTTCTCTGACGTCCATGGACTGACACAGCTCTAATACTGAAACACGTGGGTATATGTCCCTGCTCGCAGGAGAAGATCTAGGCAGAATGTTAGAAACATACATTCTAGAAAAAACCAGAGCTGAACAGCCCCGCCCAGGGGGGCGGTCCCTCCAGACATAACCCTCCTACCTGCAGCTAGCAGCCTCAGTTCGTAACAAAGCAGTACAAACCTTAACCACTTCAATACCATGCACTTATACAGCTTCCTGCCCAAGCCAATTTTGAGCTTTCAGCGCTGTCGCAATTTGAATGACAATTGCGCGGTCATGCTACACTGTACCCAAACAAATTTTTTATCATTTTGTTCCCACAAATAGAGCTTTCTTTCGGTGGTATTTGATCGCCTCTGCGATTTTTATTTTTTGCGCAACAAATAAAAAAAGAGCGATTTTTTTAAAAAAAACTATGTTTTTCTTTGTTTCTGTAATTTTTTTTGTAAATAAGTACCTTTTCTACTTCAATGACGGGCACTGATAAGGCGGCACCGAAGGGCACTGATAAGGCGACACTGATGGGCACCGATGAGGTGGCACCAATGAGGTGGCACTGATAGGCGGCACTGATATGCGGCACTGATGGGCACTCATAGGTGGCACTGATGGGCACTCATAGGCGGCACTGTTGGGCACTCATAGGCGGCACTGATGGGCACTCATAGGCGGCACTGATGGGCACTCATAGGCGGCACTGATGGGCACTCATAGGCGGCACTGATGGGCACTCATAGGTGGGCACTTATGGGCATGGATGGGCACTGATAGGTGGCACTGATGGACACTAGTAGGTGGCACTGGTGACACTGCTGCCTAGCAATGCCAGCCACCACACATTATTTTCTTGGCATGATAGTGCCAGTCAGTGCCCATTTGTGGGCACTGATTGGCATATTTTTTTATGGTTTTTTTTATATATTTTTTTTTTTACTACATGTGGATGGCCATGGGGGCCATCCACATGCTTAGGGCTTCCCTGGTGGTCCTTGGGGGCTTCCCTGGTGGTCCAGTGTGGGTATCCGAGGGGGGGCCTGCGCTGATAAACAATCAGCGCGAACCCCCCCTGTCAGGAGAGCCGCCGATCGGCTCTCCTCTACTCGCGTCTGTCAGACGCGAGTGAGGAAGAGCCGATCAACGGCTCTTCCTGTTTACTTCCTGATCAGCCGTGATTCGACACGGCTGATAACATGGTAAAAAGCCTCCGACGGAGGCTTTTTACCGAGATCAGTGTAGTGGTGGGTCAGACTGACCCACCGCTCGCCGCAATGCGCGCCCCCCTGGGCGCGCGGCGGCTGTTATCCTGCAGGACGTCATATGACGTCCAGTGTGGATAACAGAACCACTTCCCGGACGTCAATTTGCTATTGACTGGGCGGGAAGTGGTTAAAGAAGGGTGGGTGCTGCGTCAGTCCATGCACGTCAGAGAAAAGGATTTTACGGTGAGTACAAAAATCCTATTTTCTCTTATCATCCATGGACTGACACAGCTCTAATACTGAAACACGTGGGATGTCCCAAAGCAGTATCAGAAAAGGGTGGGAGCAGTAGTAAAGGAAAAACCAAACTCCACTCCAAACAAGCAGAACTCCTCAACGGAGGAGTTGCAACTTTAAACAGCGGCCTGCAACCCTTGCGGCCGAAGGAAGCATCCGAAGATGCAGCCCCATCAACCTTATAGAACTTAGAAAGGTATAAACAGACGACCAGGTCGCCGCCTTGCACACATGTGCAACCAACGCTTGATGTCGGAAAGCCCAGGAAGCACCAATTGCCCTGGTGGAATGCGCCGTAACCGGAAAGGGAGGCGCCCGCCCCTTAAGGGCATAGGCCTGTATAACGGTCTGTCTGATCCACCTAGAAAAGGTGGCAGACGACATCGCTTGGCCCTGTTTTGAACCAGAGACAGACACAAGCAGTGAGTCAGCCTTCCGAATGGAAACAGTAGCAGACAGGTACACCCGTAAGGCTCGTACCACATCCAATGTATGAAGCGCAAACTCTCAGGGATGCGATGGGTGAGGACACAAGGATGGAAGAACAATGTCCTCATTAAGGTGAAAGGCCGAGACAACCTTTGAAAGGAAAGACGGTCGTGGGCGCAACACAGCCTTATCCTTATGAAGGACCAAGTAAGGCGACTTGCGGGACAAAGCCGCCAACTCAGACACCCATCGAACAGAAGTAATGGCCACTAAGAAAGCCACCTTCTGGGACAAGGTCAAGAGAGGAATCTCCCTGATATTTTCAAAGGGATGTTCTTGGAGAACCGAGAGCACCAAATTCAGATCCCAAGGAGGGGGAAGAGGCTTGACAGGGGGATCACATGGCGAACCCCCTGCACAAAGGTGCTAATCAAGGAGTGGCCCAATAGCGGTCGTTGAAAAAGACAGCTCGGGCTGAAATCTGACCCTCGATGGTACGTAAGGCCAGCTTTTGGGTCACACCAAGCTGTAAGAACAGCAAAATCTTGGCAACGGAATACGTCCGTGGACGCTATCAAGCTCCTCGCACATAGCGATGTAAGCCTTCCAGGTACGGTGATAGATCTTTCTGGAGGAAGATTTCCGTGCCCACAACATAGATGAGATGACCGAATCCGAGAGACCTCGGTCCCTCAGCACCTGGCTTAAACAGCCGTGCCAAAGCCAAGGACTGTAAAGCAGGATGAAGTATGGGACCATGAGACAGAAGGTCCACCCAAATAGGCAGTCACCAAGGAACGTCTGCGACTAGCCGAACTAGATCGGCGTACCAATGTCGCCGTCCCGGAGCAATGAGGATCACCGGAATGGCCTTGACCACTACTCTGCGAAGCAACAACAGTAGCGGAGGGTAAGCATACATCAGGCGATACTGCCCCCACAGGCCACCAACGCGTCTGCCCAGGGATCCCTGGACCTGGCCACGAATTTCTACAACTTGCGAGTGAGTTGAAAGGCCAAAAGGTCCACATCCGGTGCCCCATCTCCGGTAAAGGAGGTGAAAACACCTCCGGATGTAAGGACCCTTCCCCTGGAACGCACACGGCCGTCAGGACTGTCCTGCAGCGGGATGGGTATGATAAACCCAAGGAGACCCCGCAATGTATCAGAGAAGGGAGGCCCCAGCTTACGGGGAGCCTCAATTGTTGGCCAAGAAAGGCAACCTGACAGAGCTTCCCTACAAACTCGGTCAGTGGACCAGTAACTCAGCCTCTACAGGTGGCGCAGACCCACCCCGGACACAGAGACCGTAGAGGCTAAAGCAGTTGCAGTGCACCTGCTGGTCGACTGACAGATAAAGCAGAGGCTTTTGCCCAGTCATTGAGCTTCAGGAACGCCAGAGATGCAGCCACTACCGGGCGTAACACTAACCTCAGCATGGCGAACACAGTCCAAGCCAGCGCTTCTGCTCCATTTATAAGTGCTGATTGTACAAACACATAGTTAGAGCGCAATTAGAGCGTGGGAGGAAACCCCCTCAGCCACAAAGAGCATAGTACAACCACATTCGGCGTATGTAGTTTAGTATGTGTGGATAAACATAGTAAACACGTTTATACTGTGCCAGCGACGAAGGCGCGCACATCATTGGGGTGTAGGCGGAAACCAGCCACGCAGACTGCGTACACAACCGTGTAGGCATGTTAGCATGCGAATAAACAAATGCGCACACCATTGGAGCGCGGGGGACAAGCCAGAGCACCCGGATGAAACCCACGCAGACCACATACGCATACCGTGTAGGTACTATAGTATGTGTGATAAACATATTGAACATGTCTATGTGTGCATAGCGCCGAAGGCGCGCACACCGTTGGCGCGTGGGAGGAAACCGGAGTACCCTGAGGAACCCCACGCAGACCCAGAGAATACAATACATACATCTATTGTGAATGTATTTAGTGAATGTATTTAGTGTTGTGTATGGCACCGAAGGCACGCATGTCATGTAGCGTGGGCGGAAACCGGAGGACCCGGAGGAAACCCACGCAGACTGCACACACATACAGTGTAGGTATGTTAGCATGTGGATAATCAAATTGCACAAGTTTCAGACTGCATACACATACCGCGTAGGTATTATAGTATGCGTGATAAACATATGGAACATGTTTAAACTGTGCAGAGAGCCAAAGGTGCCCATATCGTCAGAGCGAGGGAGGAAACCGGAACACCCGGAAGAAAGCCACGCAGACAGCACACAGATACCGTGTAGGAATGATAGCATGTAAATAAACATATTGCACATGGTTATGCTGTGCATTACCCTTGGAGCGTGGGAGGAAACCGGAGTACCCGGAGGAAACCCACGCAGACAGGATACACATACTGTAAGTATTTATAGCATGTGCAATAAACATATTGAACATGTTTATACTGTGCAGAGAGCCGAAGCACACATACCGTGAGAGGACACCGGAGCACCTGGAGGACACTCACGCCGACCCAAAGAGTATAATACATACATATACTGTGAATGTATTTAGAGTCGTGTATAAACATATTGTATTTGTTTATATTATGTATGGCACTGAAGACACAGCATTGGAACGTGGGAGGAAACCCACGCAGACACAGAGATCAATAACGCATACATACACTGTGAATGTGTAGAGTTATAAGATACGTTTTAATTATGGCGCCAAGGCGCATAATCTTCTCTATCATTCCAACCTGCTTAAATGTGCTGCCGAAGCAGCATGCAGGTAAAAGGTAACCTCTGACACCGCAGACCGTGGTCCTGTCAGAGCTCAGAGCGTTCCCCAGGAAATGGCGGGAAACCACAGGTGCAGAGACCCTGTTGTTGCCTCAGAGACATCACACAGAAGGCTCACAGGGACTATAGAAATAAATGAATAAAGTGCCCCCCCACCATGCTGCACCGACCAGGGGGGGGGGCACTGTGTACCACTGTATCATCCATGCTGCTCTCCACGCAGCGTGTGAGGAAACAGTGAGGAAGCTGTGTAAAAGAAAAGCTTGAAAAGAACCAAAGGAGAAAGTGTCTGCCTGAGGTACCTCAGCCACAGCATCCAGCTTGAGAGTGTCCCTCACAGCATCAATGAGTTCACTTACAAGCGCCCTGTCATTTACTGACTCAGAACTTGAGTCTTCCTCACAAGGTATGTCCTGTTCAAAAACATTTACCGTAAATATTCAGAGTTAGGGACCTGAGCAGCAGCAGCTAGGCCCATATCTGAATCAGAACACTCCCCATGTGTGAGATTGTGTGGGGAGAGGGCGCTTTATAGCTCCCTTGTGCTCGCACACCGCTTCCATCCTGACAAGAAATTTTCCCAGGACTGCCGACAACTGGTCCATAAGGACCGCATGTGCTGGAGCACTGCCAGTTGCCTCTGACAAGAGTGGGGAAGCAGGTGAACCAGACTCCATATTTGCCATCCTCTGAGACCTTATACACTATAAAAGTGAATAATACAGTCCACCCACTGGCTGTGCCGAGGCTGAGGAGGGGATACCCAGAGGACCCACCAACCCTTGTAAGGACCGCTCAGCTCTGCTGTATGTCACGAGTGAAGTCTGAGGAGAGTGTGAGGAGATTCGCGCCGCAGCAGCGGCGATATAGGCCAAAACCGAAAGCGCCTTCAAGAAAATGGCCACCGGCCGCGTGTAAACAGCGCAATTGATCCGCGGCAAGATGGCCGCCGAGCGCAGCTTAAACAGTAATAGCCATGTCAGCAAGTGGCTTCACCAAACACTCACAGCCCCAGCACACAGACATGAGCGCCCCCTGCCAGGCCAGAGTGACACCCAAGTACCCCCACACAGCACAGCACAGGGTGCAGAAAGCAGCATAACCGGGGAGGAGACAGGGAGAAACCCCCCAGACAGAGAAACACAGCCAGCATGTACTCACCTGAAGCAGGAGAGACTACTTACCCATCCCCATAGGGACCCACTGGCTTGTTTCAGACAGACCTATCACAGAGTAGTACTGAGTAGTACTGAGTAGCTATCGGCCCGGTCCACCACGAAAGATACAGCAGGTACTGTTCAATCTTGTGAGGACCGCGGAAGCATAAGCCACCCAGCCACCCCTGGAGTCATGGGGCATGTCGTGAACTGAGTCTCACGCACACAAGGCGAGGATCAGCATGCTCGATGGTCGGACAGGGAAGACTACGAGGATACCAGTGTACCCAACCTGTTGCCCAGCCGACAGTTGATTGAAGGTCTCAAAAATAAAATAATAAAATTCCCAAAGGAATAAAAATAAAATCTTCCAGGAGACTGGCTCCTGAGAGAGCCACGTCTTCTCCTTCTGCTAGGCAGAAAAAAAACTGAGGCTGCTAGCTGCAGGTAGGAGGGTTATGTCTGGAGAGACAGCCCCCCTGGGCGGGGCTGTTCAGCTCTGTTTTTTTCTAGAATGTATGTTTCTAACATCTAACATTCTGCCTAGATCTTCTCCTGCGAGCAGGGACATATACCCACGTGTTTCAGTATTAGAGCTGTGTCAGTCCATGGACAATAAGATCAAATAGGATTTTTTTGTACTCACCGTAAAATCCATTTCTCTGTCGTCCATGGAAGGACACAGCTCCTTAAATCTTGACAAAGTGGGTTATGTTCCTGTTCATAGGAGAGGACTAGGCAGAACATGTTAGTTATCTTAAAACATGTAACTTTAACAGAGTTGAACAGCCCCGCTTTATCCTTATGGAGGACCATGTAAGGAGACTTGCAAGACAAGGCCGCTAATTCAGAAACCCTTCTGACCGATGTAATGGCAACTAGAAAAGCAATTTCCTGAGAAAGCGTTAAGAGAGAAATACTCCCTGGTGTCAAATGAAGGTTCCAGAAGTACCGAGAGAACCAGATTCAAGTCCCACGGAGGAAGCAGTGGTCCAATCAGGGGAATCACGTGTCGGACCCCCTGTACAAACATACTTACCAGTGAGTGAGCCGCTAGGGGTCGTTGGAAGAAGACAGCCAAGGCTGAAATCTGCCCCTTAATAGTGCTTAAGGCAAGTTTCTGATCTACTCCGTGCTGCAAGAACAGCAGGATCCGAGAAACCGAATATGCCTGTGGGCGCCAGGACATCTCTTCACACAGAGATGTATGTCTTCCAAGTGCGATGGTAGATCATCCGGGAAGAAGATTTCCAGGCCCTCAACATGGTAGAGATTACCAAATCTGACATACCACGGACCATCAGTACCTGGCTTTCAAAAGCATGCCGTTAAAGCCAGCAACTGTAAAGCAGGATGAAGTATGGAACCTTGAGACAGAAGGTCCTCCCGCATTGGCAGATGCCAGGAAGCGTCTGCTACCAGTCTCACAAGGTCGACGTACCAGGGACGCCGGGCCAGTCTGGGGCGGTTAGAATCACCGGAATCCCCTCGGCCTCCACTCCGCGGAGCAGACGAGGAATCATTTTCATTGGGAGAAAGGCATAAATTTTCCGATACTGACCCCATGGAGCCACCAACACATCTGACGCGTCTGCCCAGGGATCCCTGGACCTGGCCACAAACCTTGACACCTTGCGATTGAGTCGAGAGACCAGGAGATCCACATCTGGTGTGCCCCACATCCGACAAGGAGTTGAAAAACCTCCGGGTGTAACGACCATTCCCCTTGGTCCAGCATCTGGCGACTCAGATAGTCCGCCTGCCAGTTATTATGCCCGGAATGTAAGCAGCCGATAGAGGCGGTACGCTCCTTTTGGCCCATCTCAGGATGTGAGCGACCTCCGACGCTGCGGCCGAGCTCCTTGTTCCACCCTGATGGTTGACATAAGCCACCTCCGTGGCGTTTTCCGACTGGATCCTGACCGGATGCCCTTGAAGCCTCTGCGACCACTTGGAGAGGCACAGTCTAATCGCTCGAAGTTCTAGGACATTGATCTGTAGGAGAGATTCTTCCGGAGTCCAGCGGCCCTGGGCCGACCGAACCCCCCAAACTCCCCCCCAACCGGTCAGGCTGGCGTCCGCCGCCATTATAGCTATAGTGCTGTCGGCAAGCGGTTAACAGATTTGATTGTGATTCTCATCATTTGCTTCACCACATAAGTGTATGCAAAGCCTGCATGGCTAGGACTTGAATAGAGTAGCAGATGATTTACCTGTCAGTTTTTTTTTCAGGGAGATTTTTAATTTTACTTCCTATCCATAAGGCACAATATGAAAAAAAGGAAATCTCTCCAAAGTAAGGAAAAAATGTCCCCTCACGGCAGGGCTTGACAAGATTTGATTGAATCTAGGAGCAGGATAAATAAGTTAGGAGACATTTTTTTTTTAGCATAGCCTGGGTTGTAATTTGCGCCCCCTAACGTAACGCCGTCAGGGTTATAGGCTGGCTGGAAAGAATGACAATAAAAACCTGTTATAGGGGAAAACTCTGCTCCGTTAGGCCCCGATCACACCTGGGCATTTTGGGATTGCAGCAGAATCATTGCGATTCTGTCCACAATCTCAAAACTGGGGTTTCAATGGCACCTAAAAGGCGGTGCGGTTTTGCCTCTATTGTCATGCAATTTACTGCACAGTAAATCGCATTGTGTGAAGTTTGTCACCCAAGGAGTATGAGCTTTTTTGGGCAACAAGCTTCATGTGATGCGATTTGCTGTGATTTTCATTTGATTTACTGCGTGGAAATTTGCATCGCGTGAAGCATGTCGCCTGAAAAGAAGCAGGAGCTTCTTTTGGGGGACAGGCTTCACGAGATGTGATTTGCCACGCGACAATCACAGCAAAACTGCACCAGGTTTTGGGTGCCGTTGAAAATAATGGCACCTGAACCTGTGCTTTGCGATTGTGGCAGAAATGCAGTGATTCTGCCACAATCCCAAAATGCCCAGGTGTGAATAGAGCCGCCCTGGTTCACACATATGATTCTGGATGCATTTTCAAACTCACAGAATCGCATAACAGGCTAGATATTATGTGTTCCAATTGAGGTTGTTCATACACCCCATACACTATACTAGATTTTCTGCAGATTTTTGTCTTCAGATTTACCAAAAGCATATAATATGAGGTCAAACTTTTTTCAATTGTATCAATTTGTAAGCAATCAAGCAGGCCCTTGAACTACATGGTTTTCAGTAAATCTGAAGACAAAAATCTGCAGAAAATCGAATAGTGTGTATGGGGTCAAGTGTGTGTCCTTTGCCTGTTTATAGATTACCTGTTTACTACCAGGAAGAGGGGAACTGACCGGATCAAACTGACCACACCAGCATGGAAACTGATCCATGGTAGCATGATCAGTTTACGCCCTCTATTGTCTGGTTCAGAGAAAAGATACAAGCTATGCAAGCGCACTCAGTTTAAAGCCACACACCCCACCCATCTCTCACTCCTACTTCAGCGATTGGACTCGCAGAGAAAGGTGACAGGTCTGTGATTGCGTTTCATCACCTTTAACCACTTCCAGTCCTGACGTCCAGGACTTTCAGTGGGGATATCTGAATGATGCCTGCAGCTACAGGCATCATTCAGATATTATCTTTCCAGCCGGCAATTCTGTGCACGATAAGAACGATCATATTGGCAGTTCCGCCACTTGATCGTTCTTAGAGGCGGCGGGAGGGGATGTCCCCCCCTCCCACCATCTGGTGCTTCTCCGGGCTCTCCTGTGCCATCGGGGGCCGGAGAAAGAATCGGCCGGCGCCGGATGACAACGAAAGAGATTTCCTATGACCGTCGGAGGCCCGGGCGCGACGTTATGACGTCACGCCCGGGTTCTCGGATGTAAACAAAGCCGTGATCAGCATGAGATTGGTGAATTTTTTTTTTCTCGATCTCATGCTTTCCAGCCTGGAGGAGAGATGTGGGGTCTTATTGACCCCCGCATCTCTCCATAAAGAGGACCTGTCACGATACATTCCTATTACATGGGATGTTTACATTCCTTGTAATATGAATAAAAGTGATCAAAAAAAATAGGAGAGGTGTGCCAGAATAGGCCCGGTATGGAAGTGGTTAAATTGCGGATGCTCAGCAGTAAACATCACTAACTATAATGGCTTGAAGCCCTGATGTGGACACGTCCTTCTGCAGGTCGTGATTCACTCAGGAATGAAAAGTGATTACGTCTTCAAGCTGCCAAAAGGGTATCTAGGTAAGTTATTTTACAAATACAAAGGCGGATCTGTGAAATGTTCACGTTTATCTATTCAGCATTGTATAATGTTTTACATAACTTTACAACCAGTTAAAACTCCAAATCAGGCAGAAGTCAGTAAGTCCAACAATATGGTACTGAAACAATATGTCAAATGTATCTAGGTATTGTTACTTACTCTATCGTAATTCTGTTCTAGAAATTCAGCTACAATCAACTTGTGCCTTGTAAGCAAATCCTGAAAAAAAACAAAAGGCAATACAAACATGAATGTCCGAGTACAAAATGACCAAAGAACATTTCTGCTGTTTTCCGGTAAAAATATTGCCCCCTGTTCACAATTATAATTTTCTACAAAAACATTTCTAATTATCTACAAAATAAGAGGAGAATATAAAGTATGAAGTGGATGATGGTCATTTTTTTTATCTACACCTGCCTAGATTTGTGTATTGTATTTCTTGTAAAGGTTTTAGAGAGCTTGTCACAACACTGAAAACTTTTAAATTAAAGAACACCCAAAACCCAAGAACAAACATTTAATATATTGCAGCTTACAGGACCTTAGATGCGGTGGCTGCATTAACTTTTTTATTTCTCGGGCTAAGAACATTTTCAGCAAGTACAGAAAATACCTGTTGGTCTTGCCAAAAATGCCATGTCCTTGTCACTTCTTGATCTGACCTGGAAGCCTAGTAAACACTGCTACTTTTTTTTTTCATTCAACTTAGCGGTTAAACGAAAAAAAACCCTCACAGTTCAGGTCGGTGCCGCTATACTAACAATCCGATGTTAGTATAGTGATCTCCCCTCCTGTTCTAATTGTGGGCCCCCCCCCCCCCCCCAAGAACACCCTGGTCAGAACTCTCAGCCATTGACTGAAAGTGCTGATCAGGAGCTGGTTGGCACACCCTTTTCGGTCACGGCCACTTCACAATTATGTGCCACTTTGTGTTGGTCTTTTACATAAAATCCCAATGAATTACATTGACGTTTTTGGTTGTAACTTGACAAAATGTGGAAAATTTCAAGGCACTGCATGTTTCTAAGCTTTTCTGCAGTAAAATGTACGTTTCTTAATAGTTGTCCCTTTTGTGCAACTGCATATGTAGATTACAATCCAATTCTACACACAGAGTGCCAGCACAGGGTGATGACAGGGCGGGCTTACCAAATGAAAATAAAAGAAAAACACTTAAAAAAAATTATAAAAATGTCATTACATCTACAGACTGGTAAGGCCTCATTCACAAGGGTGCTGGGGCCCATACAGCATGACGAGATGCAAGCAGGCAGCCTATGGGGATATAATGGCTGTGCAGACAGCTGGGCTGACCACCCACCCCTGCATAGGTATTTCTGAGTTTAGATTGTAATATACTTGTATACTTACCATGAGCACAATCTTTAGCATCCAACAGTTTCCTTTAGCCCTGTACACACGATCGGATTTCCTATGGATTCTAATCCAATGGATTTTTCCATCGGAATTACGATGAAGCTGACTTCCATCAGTCTTGCCTACACACCATCAGTCAAAAATCTGACCGTCACAAACGCCGTGACGTAAAACACTCCGACAAGCCGAGAAAAATGAAGTCCAATGCTTCTGAGCATGTGTCGACTTGATTCTGAGCATGCGTGGGTTTTTTGTCCTATGGAGTTCCACACAGACGATCGGAATTTGCTATCGTTTTTTTTCCCCATCGGATAAATTTAAAACATGTTCGATTTTTTCTCACCGATGGAAAAAGGATCAGTTTGTCCGATGAGAAAATTCCATCGGACTGTTTTCATCGGTAAAACCGATCATGTGTACACGGCATTAGGCCCGATTCACACCTACGCATTTTTTTGCGTGTTTTCAGTTTTGCAGAAACACACTACAGTCCATTTAACATGGTTTCCTACGAATGTAGTGCACATCTGTGCATTTTATGGAAAGAGCCAGGGACTTTTTTCTGGTTTTTGGTTCCATAGACTTCAATGGATGAAAAAAGTGAAAAAATGCACATGGAATATGCAAACTGCAACTTGCATAGGTGTGAACCAGGCCTTAATCACTCCATTGCCCATTAAGGCTTTCTTCCTTTCAGCCAATATTTTGCCAGTGTGCTCCTTTGGCTCTGAAGGGACACATAGGTCACTTAGAGGCCTGAGAGAGGTGCTTGATGTAATTGGGAGCCACAGCTGACAGTGGAGAGATGTAGGCTTCCTTAACATCCAAAAATGTTGGATTGTGAACACATGTGAGAACACTGCCTCTAGCTCTGCCAGTGAGAAAAAAAATTGTAGTCAAAGGAAGCACTAATGGAAAATATACAGTACAAGTATTTACAAAGCTGTTAAAGTGTAAAATCGGTGTCCCTTAACAACCAAATAAAGAAGGACTTGAGAGCAGCCTGCCCTGTCCTCACCCTAGGCTGGCACTCTGTGAGTAGAGTTGGGTTGTAATCTACATATGCAGTTGCACAAATTAGGAAACATAGATTTTACTGCAGAAAAGCTTAGAAAACATACAGTGCCTTGAAATTTTACACATTTTGTCATGTTACAACCAAAAAACTGTAAATGTATTTTATTGGGATTTTTATGTAATAGACCAACACAAAGTTGCACATATTTGTGAAATGGAAGGAAAACAATAAATGGTTTTCAATTTTTTTGCAAATAAATATCTGAAAAGTGTGGCGTGCATTTGTATTCAGCCCCCTTTACTCTGATACTCCTAACTAATATCTAGTGGAACCAACTGCCTTCAGAAGTCACCTAACTAGTAAATAGAGTCCACCTGTGTGTAATTTAATCTCAGTATAAATACAGCTGTTCTGTGAAGCCCTCAGAGGTTTGCTAGAGAACCTTAGTGAACAAACAGCATCATGAGGGCCAAAGAACACACCAGACAGGTCAGGGATAAAGTTGTGGAGAAGTTTAAAGCAGGGTTAGGTTATAAAAAAAAAAATATCCCAAGCTTTGAACATCTCACGGAGCACTGTTCAATTCATCATCTGAAAATAGAAAGGGTATGGCACAACTGCAAACCTACCAAGACCTGGCCATCCACCTAAATTGACAGGCCGGGCAAGGAGAGCATTAATCAGAGAAGCAGCAAAGAGGCCCATGGTAACTCTGGAGGAGCTGCAGAGATCCACAGCTCAGGTGGGAGAATCTGTCCACAGGACAATTCTTAGTCGAGCACTCCACAAATCTGCCCTTTATGGAAGAGTGGCAAGAAGAGAGCCATTGTTAAAAGAAAGCCATGTTTGCAGTTTGCAAGAAGCCACGTGGAGGACACAGCAAACATGTGGAAGAAGGTGCTCTGGTCAGATGAGACCAAAATTAAACGTTTTGGCCTAAAAGCAAAACGCTGTGTGGCAGAAAACTAACACTGCACGTCACCCTTAACACACCATCCCCACTGTGAAACATGATGGTGGTGGCAGCATCATGTTGTGGGGATGCTTTTCTTCAGCAGGGACAGGGAAGTTAGTCAGAGTTAATGTGAAGATGAATGGAGCCAAATACAGGGCAATCTTAGAAGAAAACCTGTTAGTGTCTGAAAAACTTGAGAGTGGGGCAGAGATTCACCTTCCAGCAGGACAACAACCCTAAACATACAGCCAGAGCTACAATGGAATAGTTTAGATCAGGGATCTTCAAACTACAGCCCTCCAGGTGTTGCAGAACTACACGTCCCATGAGGCATTGCAAAACGCTGACATTCAAAGACATGACTAGGCATGATGGGAGTTGTAGTTCCTGAACAACTGGAGGGCCATAGTTTGGAGACCCCTGGTTTAGATCAAAGCATTTTCATGTGTTAGAATGGTGCAGTCAAAGTCCAGACCTAAATCCAATTGAGAATATGTGGCAAGACTCTAAAATTGCTGTTCACAGACGCTCTCCATCCAATCTGACAGAGCTGGAGTTATTTTGCAAAGAAGAATGGGCAAAAATGTCACTCTCTAGATGTGGAAAGCTGGTAGACACAACCCCAAAAAGACTTGCAAAAGGTGGTTCTACAAAGTTTTGACTCAGGAGGGGGGGGGGGGGGGCTGAATACAAACCATTTATAATTTTCCTTTCACTTTACAATTATGTGCCACTTTGTGTTGGTTTATCACATAAAATACATTGAAATTTTCGGTTGTAACAAAACAAAATGTGGAAAACTTCAAGGGGTATGAATACTTTTTCAACGCACTGTAGCTGTCAGCACCTCATTCTCTGGTGTATCGGGCAGAACAGTAAGCATGGTTCTACACATTCCATGGAGTAATTACTTTAATAACATAATGCAATTTTAATGACTCGAGGTAGAATGGCAGCCTTTCATTGCATTGAATATGTCAGCTAATCAACATACAGAGCTCAATGTTCAATCAGATAACAGTCAATGCTACCCAAATATTGATGTTTTCTTGGGTACAACTCTAATGCCATGTACACACGACCGTTTTTCCCGTCGAGAAAAATGACATTTTTCCTTTGGACGAGAAAAACGATCGTCTGTGGGCTTTTTGTCGTTTTTCTCAACGGGAAAAACGGCATTAATCACGACGAGAAAAATTAGAACATGCTCTAATTTTTCTCGTCGTGATTCCCGTCGTTTTTTTCCGCGGCAGTTTTCCCATAGGGAAACACTGCCGCGGAGCCCACACATGGTCGTTTTTTTCGACCAAAAAAAAAATGTAATTTAAAATGGCCGTGTGTGGGGGGAACAAGCTGTTCCTCGTTCTTCACGTCGATTTTCTCGACGGTGTTTTCACCGTCGAAAAAATCGATCGTGTGTACGCGGCATTATATGTAATTCTTAAATGAACAATAGTTATCTGTCAATCCTTTTTCTGAGAAAGCTCTATATACAGTAATACCCCTTCAATGGCACCCAAACTATCTCAATGAGCACCTGTTTCTATTTCTAGAGAACAGTGAATACGTTTATGGTCTTCATAGGCTGTCGACAGAAGAAAATGCAAGCGTTTCCAAATACAAATCCTTGGAATTCACAAACAATAAAACACATTTCACAATATAATTGAGTATATAAATTCTAAATACAATTCAATAAGTGAAAACAAAACCTGTTAATTCTGGCAGAAAACTTTCCAGCTGATAACTTCCTGTACAAGCTGCCTGCGTTTGATTAATTAGCATTGTTCCCAGCTATCTGAGTACTACAGAACACCTGCCTAAAAGGTTAGTTCTTGGGTTTGGATAGGATTTACATCCAAGCCACTGTGTACCTACTGTTCACATTTACAACTACATAAAAAGCAACGTAATGGAAATATAAAGTAGTTTTTATTATTTCTTTAGATTTATGTGTAAGAGATGAGCTGCATATAAATAATGTATTGAGTGTGTGTTAATGATTTAGAAAGCCCTTTGTTTGTGAATATTTTGGAATTATATATGTTCATAGGGGGCAGCCACATTTGAACATTTCTTATTTTGCAGCGCTGCAGAATATTTGTGCTTTACTAGCTCTTATGCCGCGTACACACGACTGTTTTTCATGACGAGAAAAATGCAATTTTTTAACTTGGTCTTGAAAAACGATCGTGTGTAGGCTCCAGAGCATTTTTCTCGATGAGAAAAATGGGCATTAAAAATTTAGAACCTGCTCTATTTTTTCTCATTGTTTTTCACGTTGTGTGTACGCTTTAAACTACGGGGAAAAAAACGCACAGGCTCAGAAGCAAGTTATGAGACAGGAGTGCTCGTTCTGGTAAAACTAGCGTTCGTAATGGAGATAGCACATTCGTCACGCTGTAACGGACTGAAAAGCACAGAGACTGAAAAGCGCGAATTGGCTAACACCAAACTTTTACTAACACGCAATCAGCAGAAGCAGCCCAAAGGGTGGCGCCATCCGAATGGAACTTCCCCTTTATAGTGTTGTCGTACGCGTTGTACATCACCGTGCTTTGCTCAAGCATTTTTTTCACGATAGTGTGTATGCAAGGCAGGCTTGAGAAGAATCACGTCGAGAAAAAATAGGATTTTTGTACTCACCGTAAAATCCATTTCTCTGACGTCCATGGACTGACACAGCTGGATACTGTAAACGTGTGCTCGCATGAGAAGATCTAGGCAAAATGTTAGATTGTTAGAAACATACATTCTAGAACAAACCAAAGCTAAACAGCCCTGCCCAGGGGGGCGGTCCCTCCGGACATTACCCTCCCACCTGCAGCTAGCAGCTTCAGTTCGTAACAAAGCAGTACAAACCTTAAAAAGGAAGGGTGGGTGCTGTGTCAGTCCATGGACGTCAGAGAAATGGATTTTACGGTGAGTACAAAAAATAGGATTTTTATAACAGCTTACCTGTAAAATCCTTTTCTTGGAGTACATCACGGGACACAAAGCGGCATAGTCATTACTATGTGGGTTATATAGTTTACCTTCAGGTGCTGGCACTGGCAACTTCCAAACCGGAAGTACCCTCCCCTATATAAGCCCCTCCCATCCGGGAGCACCTCAGTTTTGTAGCAAAGCAATAAGTGTCCCCAAAAGAGGGGTGGGAGCTCTGTGTCCCGTGATGTACTCCAAGAAAAGGATTTTACAGGTAAGCTGTTATAAAAATCCTATTTTCTTTCTCGTACATCACGGGACACAGAGCGGCATAGTCATTACTATGTGGGACGTCCCAAAGCAATGCCCAATGAGGGGGGGGATACACCATACATAAGCTAGGCGCTATTAGACATGAGGATCTTTTGCGGCCTGCAACACACTGCGCCCAAAGGCGACATCCTCTTGACTTCTAACGTCCACCTGGTAGAACCTAGTAAACGTGTGTACTGAAGACCATGTTGCGGCCTTACAGATTTGAGCCAGGGAGGCCTGGTGATGCACTGCCCATGAAGTTCCAACTGCTCTCGTGGAGTGCGCCCTAACTTTGAACGGAGGCGGTCTCCTTCTCAAGCCATAGGCTTGCATAATGACCTGTCGAATCCACTTGGCTAAAGTAGATTTTGACGCTGCCTGACCCTTTCTGGGGCCTTCCGGCAGAATAAACAAAGTATCCGTTCTGCGAATCTGAGCAGTGGCTTTTAGATAAGCTTTAACTGCTCTTACTACATCCAAAGAATGTAATAACTTTTCCTCTACCGAACTAGGTTTGGGGAAAAAGGAAGGAAGAACCACATCTTGGTTCAAATGAAACCTCGATACCACCTTAGGAAGAAAGGCTGGATGAGGACGTAACACTACTCTGTCCTTATGGATAACCAGATATGGCTCTTTACAGGACATAGCGGCTAATTCCGACACTCTTTTAGCCGAACAAATGGCTACTAGAAAAATCAATTTCCTGGTGAGAAGAACCAAGGAAATGTGCTGTAATGGTTCAAATGGTTGTTTCTGTAGAACCGACAGAACCAGGTTTAAGTCCCATGGACATATGGGAATATTAACCGGAGGGCTAATACGCATCACTCCTTGTATAAAAGCTTTGACTAGTGAATGCGAAGCCAAGGGCCTTTGAAAAAATATTGACAAGGCCGAAATCTGACCCTTGATAGTACTCAAGGCAAGCTTCCTATCTACAGCCCACTGTAGGAAGTCCAGAATCCTACCTATTACGTACTTACGTGGATGCCATTTCTTGGCCTCACACCAAGCAATGTACGCCTTCCAGATTCTATAGTAGATCTGCCTGGATCAGGGCCGGCCCTATGATGGGACCGGGTGGTACCATGGTACCAGGCGGCACTGTTAGGGGGGCGGCAAACTGACGCCCGCCAGCCAGCTCCGCTGCCTGTGAGGAGCCCGGCGCCGCTGAGGACACTCACAGGCGGGGGGGGGGGGGGGCAGTCAGCGAGTGAGCAGGCGCCGCTCCCTGTGAGGAGCCCGGTGTACCGGCGCCGCTGCCTGTGAGGACACTCACAGGCGAGGGGAGGGGGCAGTCAGCGAGTGAGCACTGCAGGCACCGCTCCCTGTGAGGAGCCCGGCGCCGCTGCTGTTGGTGACAGGGGCGGACAGAGCACTCGCAAGGGGGGGGGGGGGGTTGGGAGCAGTCAGCAAGTGAGCGGGCAGCGGAGCAGAGTGATGATGTCATCTCACCCCGCCGCCCTGCATCACCACAGTTTCACCCTCACTGTGCAGCCATGGGCAGCAGAGAGATTATATCATCTCTCTGCTGCCTGCCTTCACTTTGGGACACAGCAAGTGACAACCCGCAACGTGTGACAGGTGATGTCGTGACAATCCGCAACGTGTGGCAAGCGACAATACGCAACGTGTGGCAGGTGACGCTTGGCAAGTGACAATCCGCAACGTGTGGCAAGTGACAATACGCAACGTGTGGCAGGTGACGCTTGGCAAGTGACAATCCGCAACGTGTGGCACGGGACTATCCGCAACGTGTGGCAGGTGACGCCGTGGCAAGTGGCAATCCGCAACGTGTGGCAGGTGACGTTGTAGCAAGTGACAATCTGCAACGTGTGGCAGGTGATGTTGTGGCAAGTGACAATCTGCAACGTGTGGCAGGTGATGTTGTGGCAAGTGACAATCTGCAACGTGTGGCAGGCGACGTTGTGGCAAGTGACAATGCGCAACGTGTGACAGGTGACGTCGTGACAATCCGCAACATGTGGCAAGTGACAATACGCAAGGTGTGGCAGGTGACGCTTGGCAAGTGACAATCCGCAACGTGTGGCACGGGACTATCCGCAATGTGTGGCAGGTGACGTTGTGGCAAGTGACAATATGCAACGTGTGGCAGGTGACGCCGTGGCAAGTGACAATCCGCAATGTGTGGCACGGGACTATCCGCAATGTGTGGCACGGGACTATCCGCAATGTGTGGCAGGTGACGTTGTGGCAAGTGACAATATGCAACGTGTGGCAGGTGACGCCGTGGCAAGTGACAATCCGCAATGTGTGGCACGGGACTATCCGCAATGTGTGGCAGGGGACGTTGTGGCAAGTGACAATCCGCAACGTGTGGCAGGTGACGTTGTGGCAAGTGACAATGCGCAACGTGTGGCAGGTGATGTTGTGGCATGTGACGTGGCAAGAGACAACCCGCAACGTGTGGCAGATGACAATCCGCAACGTGTGGCAGGTGATGTGGCAAGTGACAATCCGCAACGTGTGGCAAGTGGCAACCCGCAACGTGTGGCAGGTGACATAAGTGACCATGCGCAACATGTGGCAGCCGACAATCCGCAACGTGTGGCAGGTGACAACCCGCATCTGGTGGTGGAGTCCGAAGCAAAACTGTAAGTACAAACACACATCACAAGTTGTATGAGACATGAGAGCCTCTGAGAGGGACTTGCCTTGCCCAGCCCTGATTAACCACTTAAGGACCGGAAAGATTTGCCCACTTAAAGCGGTTGTATGGCTTTGTTTTTTTTGTTTTTTTAAATAACAAACATGTTATACTTACCTCCACTGTGCAGTGCGTTTGGAAAAGAGTGGCCCCGATTCTCTGGTCCCTCGGCGGCTGTCTTGGCTCCTCCCTGCATCAGCTAACCCCCTTCTGGGAAGCACTCTCCCAAGGGGGTTAGCTTGCGGGCGCGCTCCCTGTTATGCACGCTGCGTCCATAGACACAACGTGTATGACTCGTTCCCGCCCCCCCCCCAGGGCCCGGGTCATTGGATGTGATTGACAGCAGCGCGAGCCAATGGCTGCACTGCTATCAATCTAGCCAATTAACGGCCAGACTCCGTGGAGAAGAGGACGCCGGGGGACGCGCACAGCAAGTGAACGGGCTCAGGTAAGTAAAACAGGGGGGCTGGGGGGCAGTCATTGCCAGGTGTTTTTTCACCTTGATGCATTAAGGTGAAAAATCACGAACCTTTACAAACCCTTTAATAACCAGGCCATTTTTTGCGATACGGCACTGTGTCGCTTTAACTGACAATTGCGCGGTAATGCGACACTGTACCCAAATAAAATTGGCGTCCTTTTTTTCCCACAAATAGAGCTTTCTTTTGGTGATATTTGATCACCTCTGCGGTTTTTATTTATTGCACTATAAACAACAAACGAGCAACAATTAAAAAAAACAAACAATATTTTTTACTTTTTGCTATAATACATATCCAAAAAATGTATAAAAAAATAATTTCTTCATCAGTTTAGGCCAATATGTATTCTTCTACATATTTTTGGTACCAAAAAAACCATAATTAGCGTACATTGATTAGTTTGCGCAAAAGACATTGCGGCCGCCCGCCATGCACAGGTCCCTTTATACTCCTATATACATGTATAGAGCCCTGACAGGTCCTTTTATACACCTATATGCACGTATAGAGCCATGACAGGTCCTCTTTATACTCCTTTATACATGTATAGAGCCATGACAGGTCCTCTTTATACTCATTTATACATGTATAGAGCCACGACAGGTCCTCTTTATTATCCTTGTATAGAGCCATGACAGGTCCTCTTTATACTCCTTTATACATGTATAGAGCCATGACAGGTCCTCTTTATACTCATTTATACATGTATAGAGCCACGACAGGTCCTCTTTATTATCCTTTATACATGTATAGAGCCATGACAGGTCCTCTTTATACATGTATAGAGCCACAACAGGTCCTCTTTTTACTCCTATACATGTATAGAGCCATAACGGGTCCCCCCTAGTTATCATGATATAAAATAATGAATGTGGGGGCCTTTTGGTGGGCGTGATTATTTTTTTTTGGGGGGGGGGGCAGCATTTCATTCTTGGTCCCAGGCAGCACAATGTCTTGGGCCGGCCCTGGCCTGGATACCGGCTTCCTGGCATTGATCATGGTAGATACCACAGGATTAGAGACCTCTCTTTTTTAGAATGTGGGCTTCAATAGCCAGGCCGTCAAACCTAGGGCTAGTAAGGAAGGGTGGTATATCGGTCCTTGCGAAAGCAGGTCCGGACGATGTGGGAGGGTCCAAGGACTCCCCACAGACATTTTTACAATCTCTGCGTACCATGCTCTTCGGGGCCACGCTGGAGCCACCAGAATCACTGGTTTCTTTTCTACCCTGATTCTGCGGAGTAATCAAGGTAACAATTGTGGCGGTGGGAATGCATATATCAGCTTGAACTGATCCCAAGGGAACACTAGGGCATCCGAGCCGCAAGCTAGGGGATCCCTTGTCCGAGAGACAAACCTGTCCACCTTTGCGTTGAATCTGGATGCTAGCAGATCTACATCCGGTGTTCCCCACCGCTGACATATTGTCCGGAAAACCTCGGGGTGAAGGGACCATTCCCCTGGGCATAATTGTTGGCGAATTAGAAAGTCCGCCTTCCAATTCTCCACTCCTGGAATGAATACCGCGGATATGGCTGGGACATATCTTTCTGCCCATTTCAGGATGTAATTTACTTCCCTCTGGGCTGCACGACTCCTGTTGCCACCCTGATGATTGATATATGCCACTGCCGTGGCATTGTCTGATTGAATTCTGACAGGGGACCCTTGGAGTTTGGATGTCCATGCTACTAGGGCATACCGGGCTGCTCGTATCTCTAAGAGATTGATGGGCAGGGCCTTTTCTGCATCCGACCATCTGCCCTGGAGAGACCATTGCTCCAGTACTGCTCCCCAGCCTATAAGGCTGGCATCTGTAGTGACCACCTTCCAAGAAATCGGACTGAAGGATTTCCCTTTTTCCAGATTCTGGGGAACCAACCACCAACGGAGGCTCTTGCGAAAGGAAGGGGACAAGGACATTGGTAAGTCTAGGGCCTGAACTTTTTTGTTCCAGGCTGACAGTATGGCCCTTTGCAAATTCCTTGAATGGAATTGACCGTAGGGTACTGCTTCGAATGATGCCACCATTTTTCCCAGCAGCCTCATGCACAGGCGTATGGACGGCTGTCTTTTTGTACCCACTAGGTGGATCAAATCTCTCAAAGACGACACCTTTTCTTGAGGCAAGAATATTTTTCTCTGGTCTGAATCCAGCCTTAGCCCCAAGTATTCCAGACTTTTGACTGGTTTTAGGGCTGACTTGTCTCGGTTGATAATCCAACCGTGAGATTCCAGATACTTGATTGTTTTGTGAACGACCACTTCTAGTTTTTCCACTGAGTGGTCTATCAGCAACAAGTCGTCTAGATATGCCATTATCGTTACACCTTGTGTTCTTAGATTGGCCAATAATGGGGCCAGAATTTTTGTAAACACTCGTGGTGCTGTGGCCAGACCGAAGGGTAAGGCTCTGAACTGAAAATGGCGCCCTTCTACTGCAAAGCGTAGAAATTTTTGGTGGGCTGGAAAGATGGGAATGTGCAAATAAGCATCTTTGATGTCGATCGAGGCTAACCATTCCTCCCCTTGTAGGGCAGTGGTCACCGATCGGATCGACTCCATCCGGAAAGTCCTGATATGTAGGAATTTGTTTAGCCCTTTTAGATTTAATATGGGCCTCACGTCCCCGTTTGGCTTCGGGACTGTAAAGAGGTTTGAGTAAAACCCGAACCCCCATTCTTCCAGGGGAACCTCCATAATTACTCCTTGGAGCAATAGTTGTTCTAGTGCCAACAGGAGGGATCCTCTCTTCCGGGGATCCCTTGGCACGTTTGACCTCATAAAATGGGAAGGAGGAGAGTCTTTTAACTCCAATCTGTATCCCAGACTTACTGCGAAGATCACCCATCTGTCTCTGATCGTGTCCCGCCAGGTCTCTGCGAACAACTGGAGTCTTCCCCCCACCCGATTGAGTGGGGGCAACCCTTCATGAATTTGACTTTGGGGGAGGTTTTGTACCTCTCCTGACCCAGGGTTTCTTGTTACCCTGCGATTGTCCCTGATTTTTTACCCCAGGGATTTGACCGAGGAGGCCGTCGGAACTGTTTCACAGCCGATGTCCCAGGGACTGGAGAAGCAGGCCTCTTAAAAGAGGGACCTCTAACTCTGCTTTTAACCGGCAAGAGTGTACTTTTACCGCTGGAAATTTTCTGGATATATTTGTCCAGGTCTTCCCCGAATAAGCGTTCACCATGAAATGGGAAGCTAACCAGCAATTTTTTACAGGGAGCTTCAGCAGACCAGTTTTTTAGCCATAGAAGCCTGCGCATATGTACTACAGACAGCGTAAGGCGGGAGGCCTGATGGATTGAATCCTTTATGGCGTCAACCACAAAGCATAAGGCTCTAGGTAGATCAGCTAGGGCAAGGGCCTGCTGATCTGGCAAGTCCCTTAAGACCTGTTTCAACTGATCCTTCACTGCTTGGCAGACCCCAATAGCTGCCACTGCTGGTTGTGTCACCAAGCCTGCTGTAGAGAAAGCAGATTTTAATAAGGACTACAATTTTTTATCTATTGGGTCCTTGAACATTTGGACATTATCTACTGGACATGTCAGTGATTTATTCACACAAGAGATGGCTGCGTCCACTGTAGGGACCCTCCATTTTTTGATGAACTTATCCTCCATGGGATAGACCACCGGAAATCTCTTGGGGGGAGTAAATATTTTATCAGGATGTTCCCAATCCTGGTAAATGAGCCCTTCCAGTAAAGGATGGATTGGAAGGGAACAGACAGTCTGGGGAGCTTTTAGCGACCCCAACGAGGAGACAGAAGTGGATGATGGCTCCGCAAGGGGCATTTTAAATGCTGATCGGACCATGTTAGTCAGGGACTGAACCCATAATCTTTCAGCATGTGATGCTGAGAATGGCTCTTCCACTGTTGATTCCTCTACAACAGAATCAACCTCATCCTGATCCCCTTCAGGTAGGTCGATCCCTGTATGGGACTGTTGCTCTGCTAACAGGTACTCTGAGGGAGGAGACGGAGATCGGGCGCGCTTTCCCTCTGACAGGGAAGCAGCGATCAATGTTGTCAATCTCTCTTCCAGTCCTCCCAGAGCTGAGGAAAAAACCTCCTCTGTTATATACACAGGAGCAGGTGAACTGAGGACAGCCACAGTACCAGGTACTCCTGAGGGTGCTCTACGGTCACTAACCTCTGATTTTTCAGGGGAGATTGGTGCAGCCGAAGCATGCCCAAGATCCTCAGAGCCCGATGGAGACCCCCTATGCTTCCTGGGATTCTTAGTCCCGGAGACTTTAGACGGCATATTCCTAAGCCCAAAGCTGAGGTATTCCAGCCGAAATACACCACTTACTGACAATAGTCTAGCACAATTGCTGCTATATAAACAGTTGGTGTCTACTAATGTGCCTTTCTATGAGGATGCCTGCATCAACCGCCTGCTGTATGCCTTTCTCTAAATGTTGCCAGCTCTGTTTCTGCCTTCCATAACCAGCTGACAACACCTAATTGTGCTTTTTATCATGCTGGGACGCCCGCACATGCGCAGAAGCGCTGCGGCGCGCACAGAGCGTCATCCACCAAGCTCCGCCCCTTTTTCCAGCTCACCTCTATAAATAGAGGCGCGTGCACGCGCGCGGGCACGTGCGCCTTCGACGCTCTTTTTTGAAAGGAACTAGGGACAGAAGCCAGGGCCCTGTTTGCCACAGGGCCGGGGGATGGACGAGCATTGCAACATGGCAGAGGAAACAGTTTCCCATCCCGAGAACTCACCATCTGCCTGGATTTTGACTTGGAAAGAAAAAATCCACATGACAAGAAAACAACGTTCCACAGCGGCCTCTAGTGGTTTAACACAGGTACCGCGGTTTAACCATTTTTTTTTCTTGACCACTCTTAAAATTATTACATTTTTTAGTAGTTACAGGCATGCACAGATATTTAGCGGGAATACCGTTAGGTAACAGGCAGAAAGACATATTAGGCTTGGGGGTCCCCCAATAGAACCAAGTTCCTGAGGGGCCCCCACTTACCTTTTCCCCGCCGCAGGACTCTGTTTGGTCCACAGAAGCCCAAACTTCACCTCTCACGGCAGGCATTGTAATTAAACCTTCAGGGACCGGGTTCCCAAGGATTCCACTCCCCTGGACCTGTATAGCACCCTGCACAGAAAACATCTTGGTCGTGGGTATGACCAGAGCTCTGGATCCCAGGGTCCAGCCCTCCTAAGAGAAGCATTACAGGAAAAACCTTGCTCTTCTCTGCAAGGCCCGGGTACCGACCGTTTAGCTATGAAGCTTTTTTGGTCGGATCCGGAATAGCTTACTGAAGCCCAAAAGGACCTGTACGCAAGCTCAGTGAAAAACACATGTTACTTCTTGGCCAACACCTTAGACACTGGCAAAAAACTGAGGTGCTCCCGGATGGGAGGGGCTTATATAGGGGAGGGTACTTCCGGTTTGGAAGTTGCCAGTGCCAGCACCTGAAGGTAAACTATATAACCCACATAGTAATGACTATGCCGCTCTGTGTCCCGTGATGTACGAGAAAGAAATCCTATTTTTTCTTGACGTGATTCTTCTCAAGCCTGCCTTGCATACACACTATCGTGAAAAAAATGCTTGAGCAAAGCGCGGTGACGTACAATGGACTGACACAGCTGGATACTGTAAACGTGTGGGACGTCCCAAAGCAGTATCAGAAGGGTGGTAGCAGTAGTAAAGGAACAACCAAAACTTCACTCCAAACAAGCAGAGCTCTTCAACGGAGGAGTTGCAACATTAAACAGCGGCCTGCAATGCTTTGCGGCCGAAGGAAGCATCCGAAGATGCAGCCACATCAACCTTATAAAATTTTGAAAAGGTATGAACGGACGACCAGGTCGCCGCCTTGCACACTTGTGCAACCGACGCTTGATGTCGGAAGGCCCAGGAAGCACCAATTGCCTTGGTGGAATGCGCCGCAACCGGAAAGGGAGGCGCCCGCCCCTTAAGGGCATAGGCTTGTATGACGGTCTGCCTGATCCACCTAGAGACGGTGACGGACGACACCGCTCGGCCCTGTTTTGGACCAGACACAGACTTCCGAATGGAAACAGTAGCAGACAGGTCTACCCGTAAGGCTTGCACCCATCTTAATGTATGAAGAGCAAACTCTCAGGGATGCGATGGGTGAGGACACAAGGACGGAAGAACAATGTCCTTCTTAAGGTGAAAGGCCGAGACCATCTTTTGAAAAGAAGGACGATCGTGGGCGCAACACCGCCATATCCTTATGGAGGACCAAGTAAGGCGACTTGCAGGACAAGGCTGCCAACTCACACACCTGTCTAACCGAAGCAATGGCCACTAAGAAGGCCACCTTCCGGGACAAGGTCAAGAGAGGAATCTCTCTGATATTCTCAAAGGGATGTTCTTGGAGAACCGAGATGCATCCAATTCAGATCCCAAGTAGGGAGAGGAGGCTTGACGGGGGGGATCACATGGCGAACCCCCTGCACAAAAGGTGCTAATCAAGGAATGGCCCGGTAGCGGTCATTGAAAAAGACAGCCCGGGCCGAAATCCGACCCTCAAAAAGGTATGCAAGGCCAGCTTTTGGGTCACACCACGCTGTAAGAACAGCAAAATCCTGGGAACGGAATACATCCGAGGACGCCACTCAAGTTCCTCGCACATAGCGATGTAAGCCTTCCAGGTACGGTGAGATATCTTTCTGGAGGAAGATTCCCGTGTCAACAACATAGAAGAGATGACCGAATACGAGAGAACTCGGTCCTTCAGCACCTGGCTTTAAACAGCCATGCCATTAAAGCCAAGGACTGTAAAGCAGGATGAAGTATGGGATCATGAGACAGAAGGTCCACCCCAATAGGCAGTCGCCAAGGAACATCTGCGACTAGCCGAAGTAGATCGGCGTACCAATGTCGCCGTTCCGGAGCAATGAGGATCACCGGAATGGCCTCAGCCCCTACTCTGCGAAGCAACAACAGTAGTGGAGGGTAAGCATATATCAGGCGATACTGCCCCCACGGGCTTCCAACGCGTCCACCCAGGAGTCCCTGGACCTGACCACGATCTTGTCACCTTGCAAATGAGTCGAGAGGCCAAAAGGTCCACTTCCGGTGCCCCACCTCCGGTAAAGGAGATGGAAACACCTCCGGATGCAAGGACCCTTCCCCTGCAATGCACACGGCCGACAGGACCGTCTTGCAGCGAGATGTTTGAAAATCCCAAAGAGACTCCGCAACGTATCGGAGAAGAGAGGCCCCGGTGTACAGGGTGCCTCAACTGTCGGCCAATAAAGGCAACTTGACGGAACTTCCCTAGAAACTCGGTCAGTGGACCAGTAACTCAGCCTCCACAGGTGGCGCAAACCCACCCTGGGCACAGAGACCCTAAAGGCTAAAGCAGTTGCAGTGCACCTGCTAGACGACTGATAGATGAAGCGGAGGCTTTTGTCCAGTCATTGAGCTACAAAAACGCCAGAGACGCAGCCACTAACGGGCGTAACGCTAACCTCAGCCCGGCGAACACAGTCCAAGCCAGCACTCCTGATCACCACTGAAAGCAGGTGGAAAGTGGTACCCCTGAAACCAGGGATCCTTGTGACAATGCTCCATCCAGCAGCTACCCATGGATAAGTGCTGATTGTACAAACATGTAGCGTGGGCGGAGACCCTGAGGAAACTCACGCAGACTGCACAGACATACCGGGTAGGTATGTTAGTATGTGGATATCCAATCGCACAAATTTAGACTGTGCATAGCGCTGAAGCGCCCATACCAATGTGGGAGGGAACCGGAGTACCCGGAGGAAACCCACACATACTGCATACACATACCGTGTAGGTATTATAGCATGCGTGATAAACATTGAACATGTTTAACTGTGCAGAAGGCCAAAGGCGCACATACCGTCAGCGCGTGGGAGGAAACCGGAACACCCGGAAGAACCCCACGCAGATACCGTGTAGGAATGATAGCATGTGAATAAACATATTGCACATGTTTATGCTGTGCATTTCCATTGGAGTGTGGGGGGAAACCGGAGTACCCGGAGGAACCCCACACAAACAGTATACCCATACTGTAAACATGTATAGTATTGTGCAATAAACATATTTGAACATGTCTATACTGTGCAGAGAGCCGAAGCGCACATACCAGGAGAGCGCGGGAGGACACCGGAGCCCCCGGCGGAAACCCGCACCAACCCAGAGAGTATAATACATACATATACTGTGAAAGTATCTGGAGTAATGCATAAATATATTTTGTACGTTTATATCATGTATGGCACTGAAACACAGCATTGGAACGTGGGGGGACACCCACGTAGACAAGGAGACCAATAACACATACGTACACTGTAAATGTATGCAGTGTAGAGGTATAGGATGAGTTTAAATTATGGCGCAGAGGCGCATAATCTTCTCTGTATCATTCCAACCTGCTTGACTGTGCTGCTGAAGCAGCATGCAGGTAACAGGTACCTTCTGATCCTCAGACCGTGTGTCTGTCAGAGCCCAGAGCGTTCCCTAGGAAATGGCAGGAAACAACAGGTGCAGAGACCCTGTTGTTACATCAGGACATCACACAGAAGACTCACAGGGACTAGAGACATAAATGAATAAAGTCCCCCCCCCCACCATGCTGCACCGACCAGGGGGAGGGAAACACTGTGTACCACTGTATCATCCATGCTGCTCTTGACGCAGCGTGTGAGGAAAACAGTGAGGAAGCTGTGTAAAAGAAAAGCTTGAAGGAACCAAGGGAAACAGCGTCCACCTAAAAGTACCTCAGCCACAGCACCCAGCTTGAGAGTGTTCCTCACATCATCAATGAGTTCACTTACAAGCGCCCTGTCATTCACTGACACAGAACTGGAGTCTTCCTCACAAGGGAATGTCCTGTTCATAAACATTAAATATTCAGAGCTAGGATACTGAGCTGGTCCTAAGCACAGTAGCTAGGCCCATATCTGAATCAGTGCACTCCTTCACTAAAGATTTTTGTGGGGAGAGGGGGCTTATGGCTCCTTTTGCTCGCAGTGTGCTTCCATTCTGACAAGGAATGATTCCAGGACTGCCGACAACTGGTCCATAAGGACCGCAGGTGCAGGAAACATATGAACATGTTTAACTGTGCAGCACTGCCAGTTGCCCCAGGCAAGTGTGGAGAGCAGGTGTATCAGACTCCATAACGCCGCCCTCTGAGACCTTATACACTATACAGTGAATATACAGTCCAACCACTGGCTACGCTGAGGCTGAGGAGGGGATACCCGGAGGACTCACCAACCCTTAAGAACCGCTCAGTCCTGCTGAAGAAACCGCGCTGTGAGCCTGAGAGTAAAGAATCTGTGAGGAGATTGTGAGGAGATTCGCGCAGCAGCGCCGCCGCTAGAGGCCGAAACCCGAAAGTAAATGCGCGGCAGCCACAAGAAAATGGCCGCCGGCCGCAGCTATAACTGCGCCATTGAACCACGCCAAGATGGCCGCCGAGCGCGAAATTCAAAGCTCTAATGCGCGCTAATGGCACACGCAATAACCACCCCAAACAGCGCTAATGGAGCACGTAATAATCACCTCACACACCAGAAAAACTGCCCCTCTCTCTAGAACCCACTACAGACATGAGTGCCCAGCAATGCCAGAGTGACCCCCAAGCACCCCCACAGCACAGCACCAGTACAGGGTGCAGAGAGCAGCATAACAGGGGGGAGACAGGGAGAAACCCCCCATATAAAGAAACACAGCCAGCATGTACTCACCTGCAGTAGGAGAGACTACTTACCCGTCCCTTTCAGGGACCCACTGGCTTGTTTCAGACAGACCTATCACAGAGCAGTACTGCGTAGCTGTCGGCCCGGTCCACCGCGAGAGATACAGTCAGTCAGGTACTGTTCAATCTTGAGAGGACCGCGGGAGCATGAAAGCAACCCGGCCACCCCTGGAGTCATGGGGCATGTCGTGAACTGAGTCTTACGCACACAAGGCGAGGATCAGCACGCTTGATGGTCGGACAGGGAAGACTATGAGGATACCAGTGTACCCAACCTGTTGCCCAGCCGACAGTTCATTAAAGGTCTCAAAAATAAAATAATAAAATTCCCAAAGGAATAAAATTTAAAAAGTAAAATCTTCCAGGAGACTGGCTCCTGAGAGAGCCACGTCTTCTCCTTCTGCTAGGCAGAAAAAAACTGAGGCTGCTAGCTGCAGGTGGGAGGGTAATGTCCGGGGGGACAGTTTACAGTATCCAGCTGTGTCAGTCCATGGACGATAAGAGAAACTTTGTTTTTTTCCATGACATTAAAATCGGTCATGTGTACGCGGCATTAGGCTGACCATACATGGATCAAAATTTGGCCAGTTCAGCAGGGACCAGCCAAACTTCAATCCATGTATGGGCTAGCTGATTGATCAACTGTGAATTCCAGATTTCCCTCTTACTGTAGTTAAGAAACCCAAGCGCTTCTATTTTCCAACTGTGATTCTAATGACCTTCTTTGAATATGGACGTGACGGTTATGCTTCAGATCAGTGTATAGGGTAATGGTATATATACACACTAAAAGCAGGCCAGTGCATTCCTGAATGTGCTTAAGTTGCAAAGCAGCTCTTTTAAGGGTATAGTAGTCCAGTATCTGATGCACACTGTTGAACTGCTTTGCCATAGTGTCTTTAAACCGATTGTAAAAGGCTCAAATTTTATTTTTATTTTCTAAAAAGTATTCATACCCCTTGAAATTTTCCACATTTTGTCATGTTGCAACCAAAAACTTAAATGCATTTTATGTGATAGGCCAACACAAAGTGGCACATAATTGTGAAGTGGAAGGGAAATGATAAATGTTTTTAATTTTTTTTTTACAAATAAATATCTTAAAAGTGTGGCATGCATTTGTATTCCACCCCCTTTACTCCGATACCCCTAAATAAAATTTAGTGGAACCAATTTCCTTCAGAAATCACCTAATTAGTAAATAGAGCCTACCTGTGTGTAATTTAATCTCCGTATAAATACAGCTGTTCTGTGAAGCCCTTAAAGGTTTATTAGAGAACCTTAGTAAACAAACAGCATCATGAAGGCCAAGGAACACACCAGACAGGTCAGGGATAAAGTTGTGGAGAAGTTTAAAGCAGGGTTAGGTTATAAAAAAAATATCCCAAGCTTCGAACATCTCACACAGCGCTGTTCAATCCATCATCTGGAAATGGAAAGAGTATGGTACAATTGCAAACCTACCAAGACATGGTCGTCCACCTAAAATGACAGGCCGGGCAAGGAGAGCATTAATCAGAGAAGCAGCCAAGAGGCCCATGGTAACTCTGGAGGAGCTGCAGAGGTCCACAGCTCAGGTGGGAGAATCTGTCCACAGGACAACTATGAGTTGTGCACTCCACAAATCTGCCCTTTATGGAAGAGTGGCAAGAAGAAAGCCATTGTTGAAAGAAAGCTGTAAGAAGTCCCGTTTGCAGTTTGCAAGAAGCCATGTGGGGGACACAGAAAACATGTGGAAGAAGGTGCTCTGGTCAGATGAGACCAAAATTTAACTTTTTGGCCTAAAAGCAAAATGCTATGTGTGGCGGAACACTAACACTGCACATCACCCTGAACACACCATCCCCACCTTGAAACATGATGGTGGCAGCATCATGTTGTGGGGATGCTTTTTTTCAGCAGGGACAGGGAAGCTGGTTGATGGGAAGATGGATGGAGCCAAATACAGGGCAATCTTAGGAGAAAACCTGTTAGAGTCTGCAAAAGACTTGAGACTGGGGCGGAGGTTCACCTTCCAGCAGGACAAAGACCCTAAACATACAGCCAGAGCTACAATGGAATGGTTTAGATCAAACATATTTATGTGTTAGAATAGCCCAGTCAAAGACCAGACCTAAATCCAACTGAGATTCACAGACGCTCTCCATCCATTCTGACAGAGCTTGAACCATTTTGGACAGAAGAATGGGCAAAAATTTCACTCTCTAGATGTGCTAGCTGGTAGAGACATCCCCAAAAAGACTTGCAGCTGTAATTACAGCGAAAGGTGGTTCTACAAAGTATTGACAACGTATTGATACAAATGCACGCCACACTTTTCATATATTTATTTGTCAAAAATTTAGAAAACCATTTATTATTTTCCTTCCACTTTACAACTATGTGCCACTTTGTGTTGGTCTATCACATAAAATTCCAATAAAATACATTTACGTTTTTGGTTGTAACATGATAGAATGTGTTTAAAATTTCAAGGAGTAGGAATACTTTTTCAAGGCACTGTAGATATAGATCAGCACTGTTGGTCAGCAAAATCTTTTGTCTGATAAAAAAAAATCAGTCTGTTTCAACTAACACCTTACTAATGAATGTTTTAATAACGAGGGCCACATACGGTTGAACAGTACAATAACAATACCACAAAGGGAGGTAATAACAGCCTGTTCCACAACAGGAACCAAATTTTAATACAATCTGTAAAATCTGTCCAACAACACATTAAAGAAAAATTCTTCTTAGGTCAAAGTTACTTAGGAAAGTAGAATTAACAATAAGTTGTAAGAACCAATGCTAGCCTTCAGATATACAGAAACCTATAAAATATATACATAAACCTATGTATTGCCTATTTCCAGTTTATCAATAAACAAAGTACCATGCAAAAGAAATACTTGAATTTTCCTTATTAGTTCTACCCGCAGATCATGTGAACCGAAGAGCAGGTACAGGCACAGCATGCCTTCTGCAAAGCATGAAACAATACAAAAAACTGGTTTGACTAGAAGTTACAGCGTTACATAGACACTAACAATAAAACTCTTATTTGCTGTCCTTAAGCCAGTTAAATATACAATTGATACCATTGACAGCAAAGTTATCTGCCTAAAAAGTGCAAGATTAAGTGTAAAAAAAAAAAAGTTGATTCTTCCAGAAATCCCCCAAAAAAGCACATGATTTCCTGTGGCTGCAATGGAGTCTCCAGCAATGCCCAGTTCTCCTTGTGAACTATAGAACACCTCCTTCTAGAAGGAGAGGGGAGGCATTGTGTAGCCCTAACACACTTCCTGTTCTAGGGTGACAATGCTGCTCCCCCATAGGTAAAATACAGTAAGCGTTGTTACTCTAGATCAGGAAGTATGTTACTTGCATGAACATTAAATGAAAATAAAGCTAAAGCTAAATTAAAAAATAGAGATCAAATGTAGCCTCCAACATCTAGAGCGGGGTTTCTCAACTAGGGTTCCTCGGCAGGTTGCTGGGGGTTCCTTGAGCAATTTCTGCCTCTCAGATAAGTTCCCACAGACACCATTGATCTTTTTAGCTATCTGTAAGGGGGTAATTCTTCCCAAAGACCACAAGTGTAAGGAGCATTCTTCCTATTAACCATCACACTAACGTATCATGAGTTGTAGATATAGTAATTTTTAGCAGGGTTTCCGGAGACCGGAAAGTCTATTTAAGGCCGGGTTCGCAGATATGCGAATTGGGACGGCCACGGTGCAGTTTTGAAAAGGGGTCCTGTGCATTCTTGGGTTTGGTTCAGGTGAAAATTCAGGCAAAAATTACACCTAAACCGGTGAACAGAAACGCTCTGGATTGCAAACCGCAGCTGGACATGCGTGAACCCAGCCTCAAGGGTTCCTTCATGTTGAAAAGGTTGAAAAAGGCTAATTTTAGGGACTAGTTAGTTGAAATAGATTAAAATTTTGTTAAGGCACACTCTAACCTAAGGCTACTTTCACACTGAAGCGCTGGAGGTATAGCGGCGCTATTTTTAGCGCTGCTATACCGTAATTTTTGCCGCAATTTGCGGGCACTAGCGGGGTGATTTTAACCACGCTAGCGGCCGTAAAAGGGTTAAAAACGCCCGCAATAACGCCTCTTTGCAGCGTTTTGCGGGCGCCACCACATTGATTTCAATGGGCAGGGGCGCTATAGGAGCGGTATTTTTACCGCTCCTACCGCGCCTCAAAGATGCGGCTTGCAGGAGTTTTTTTACCCTTCTGCAAGCGCAACGCTCCAGTGTGAAAGTTTCCCACTGGATACAAAGGAGCGGCTTTTTCGGGGGGGGGGGGGGGGGGATTGCAGGCGCTATTTTTAGCGCGGTAGCGCCTGCAAAGCGCCTCAGTGTGAAAGGGGCCTAATACACAACCCCTTAAATGACCTTTCCCTTTCAGAAAATATTAGGCCATACTGTGATTGGAGCTGCACTAAAACCACTAGGCCTCAGTTTCAAAAGTAAGTGCTAGGTTCTTGACACTGAAACAAAGTAAACTGCCATCCCTAGAGAAAGTGGGCATACTGCCTTAATGGCCTGAATTACACAGCACAAGGCCCAGAGGTAGAAAAGTTCCATCACAGGGCTAAAATTAGGGGGCTACAGGACAGTAAAGTTGTTAGGTTACAGGAGAAACCTCCTTTTTACTTCTATTTGGGACCAATCATAGAAGGCAAAAACATTGGTTGTCAAGGAATGGGATGGACTCCAAAAATGCTGGTAACATGGCAGGAATTTGCCAATGGTGTTGCCAGTGTGAGTAAATGAGGTAGTGAGAGGCAATATGGCACAAGGTTTTTTACATAGACCAATTCTGACCAAATCTGTCCACCTTGGCTACATCAGTCAAACTGTTGGTGTTGCTGACCATACAGAGAGTGTATTTCCAAATATTCTTGGAAAAAAAGGTAAATAAAATATATTATGCTGTTTAGATAGTTATGTTCATTTTATACTACTTGCAGGCTACAATTCTGAGAAGCACACCAATGTGTTAATAATTTGCCTTCTCTTGGGTGTCTGTCAGAGTACGGCTTGAGAAATCTCGCCTTGTGATGACACAGATTGAAGAAAAATAAACTTGCCAGGAGTTCTATTTTAAACTACATAAACACAGAACAGAGCTTTAAATAATTTACCTTAAATGTAGCAAAGGCATCGGAAGCTATGTCGAATGTTGACATTTCCACATATTTAAAGAAGTCCTCAAACTGCTCAGAGTAAAGGACAGTTTTGGCAAGCGGCTCATGACGGACACATTCTCGTAGCATTATCCCACAATGCAATGCCACTTGAGGAGACTCATACCTAGAAGAAAGCATGCACAAGATTTAAAGACAAATCGCAATACAGAGGATCAGTGGGCTGAAGTTATGGGTACATAAAGCACATTTACTAACGTTTCTGAATATTTTTAAAGGTAAAAACAGGAAAGAAGTCACAGCATACTGCAGGTTTTAGATTTGCTTTCTGTAAAGGCAAACACTTGCATTATCTCTCCTACAAACAGCTGCATGCTGTAGTTTTGGAGTGAACAGTGCCAATAGCACATTTAAAGGATAACTGTACTGTCAGAGAAAGTTATCCTCATGACTTCAGACACATACAGATCGGTCCAGCTGATTTGCTGGAAGTTCCTATATGACCAGCATACCATTGTGAGAAAGCACTTAAACGTGAAGTGCATGTTCTGAACACCTTACATCCGTAATTAGGGTGCAAAATCCAACATGTTTAACCCCCCCAATCTTACCCCTACCTGTGACAGTAGGGGTTTCTCTTCCCGCATCCGCAGTGACATTTTAAAAACAGAGCCCGCACAGCTGCATCATTCATTCACAGAAATATGTGAATGAGAGAACTACAAGTCCTGTCTCCCACTGTGGCAGACAGCTTGTAGTACTCAATGAACTACCAGGGTGCAGATCAGTACCATGGTATTTCACTGACAGTTCCTGCATCTGAGTAATGGCTACGGGCAGGGAGCTCTCAGCAGCGTCTGTAAGAGCCTGACATCCACTGATCGCAGGTGCAATGCTCTGCAGACTTAATTGTATAAAAATAATAAAAGCAATTTTTTTAACCTGCAAAATCTTCTTGATTTTTTATTTACAAAAGGTGAACTTAGCCTTTAAAAAAAAAAAAATTGTCACGCTTCCAAGACCTCTTATATAGTTCATGAATGTTATAGAACATTATGGGGCCACTTTCCTGAGATTGCGGCCTCCCTAGCACAAATTTAAAAGGTAAATTATTAAGTTAGGTTTAGCTGCATTAGTACAGTGGGGTTAGGGGCCCCACCCCTTTTGGGGCCGGTCCACAAGGAAGCAAGAAGAGCCAATCAGGTTTCAGGGAACTTTCTGGATTTTGGGATTTCTTATAAAAGGGCCAGCAGGCGCAGGGTTCTGCCTCTTTTCAGCTGAACAAGCAGGAAGATTTGAGCCCCCTCCCTCCCGCCCCAGTCGCGTACACTTTTATGTGGTGGGTCACCCTGGATCCAGGGGGGACTTTTATTTATCTTTGAAGTTGTGCTACTGCTCGAGTTCTAACAACTGAGCAGGTAGAAATATGTTATTGGATGATTTATGAAGTTTGGAATGATAATAAAGATTTATGGAAAATTATTTGTGAAAAACCAATAAAGGTGTCGCGGCCAAGTTTTTGCCATTTAAAAAATGTGTTCAGTTATTTATTTTAGTTAAGTTGTATCTGGGGAAGTTCTGGTTTGGGCGGGTGGGGCCTGCAATCTCATAGTACGTATGAGCTTTTCATAAGAGGGAATTACTCACAAATTACAGGGGATTTTCCTGAAAATTTTCACATACTCATCTTAATAAAGATGTTTCTGCTATAACAAAGATGAATATATAGGAGAATTTCCCTCACATAAACTCCCAAAAGTCTGGATTAATATCAGAGTATCAGCGGAAAAATGTACAGTGACAACACTTGGTAAGTTAATTCCATAACTGGAGATTCAGGAAAAGGTGCAGGGTACTGTAGATCTTCATGTAAAGTACGCATACATGAAATGTGAGATATCTAGTGAAATCTATCAAACTGAAGGTGGATATGGTTGATATCTTGAGTCCTGAGTTTATATATACGGTAATAGACAGCAAATGTTGTCAGAACATCCCAAATATATATATATATATATATATATATATATATATATATATATATATATATATATATATATATATATATATATTGTCAGGCTGTATGAGATCAATGGTGGTTAGTTGCAATATGTAACCTCAATACTTCAATCTGATGTAGTCTTCAAAAATGTGGCATATCTGCCTTTTCTCAGAATAGCATTGAAAGAAAAAATGTCTGGCATGCAGCTTATCCACAAGAGTAGTCAGACCAGAAGCTGTAACAACATGGTCCCTCATAGGCATGGTCCAACTGTATGAGGTTGATATTCATCAATTGTGGTATGCAAACAGAAATGTTTTTTTCTATTTTTATAAATTCTATTGTTATTGAAGCTTCGAAATGACAACATTTACAACAATAGGAAGTAGCGAGAGCCACCGCCAGACAAATATAAAACCATCAAGAGGAAATTAAATAAAAAAATTTAACAGAAGGACTCTTAATTATCACTCCGTAAATAAAGTCTCACATTGGGCGCTTCAGCTACCAGTAGCAGGCACCAAGAGGCCTTGTAGGAAAATATAAGCAAGTAACCATGCAATAAAACACAAGCGACTTGATCAAATGCAAATAGAAATCTTTCAACCATGTAGCACGCAAAATATGTATCTCAGTAACTTAAAATGGCTTGTTGTTGTCATGTTCATTGTTTTTAGATATGCCCATCCCCTCTTTTTTTTTTTCTCTCCCAACTGTTTCACTTTGGGTTATAATGGATACAGCGCTCGTGGTGTTGTATTCTATATGTGAGAACGCAATTCTGTTTTGTTACAACGGTTCAGGCGCACACAAGCCCCTCTATTTTGGGTATAACTTGAGGAAGTCATATGAAGCTAGATATCGGTATCAAAGGTTCTTTTGTTTTTGCAACCCAATGCACCCCCTTGTTTCTCTTTCTGTGCCCCATAGGCACTTATTGTTTTTGTCTTGTTCTTCTCTATGTATGTTATTTTGCAAATTTAAAAATATAAAATAAAGATTATACAAAAAAAAAAAAAAAGGCTTGTTGTTGGCCTCAGATCACACTAAAACAAGCGATCTTCATATTTATGCTTCATATTAGAATGCACTTCTTGTAGAGGTAAATGAATAGTATTGGCAAATCAATCGCATAGACCGGCCATTCTCAACCAGGGTTCTCCAGAGGTTGTGAAGTGTACCTTGAGTTGTGGTTGAGTGACCTTCCATTTGAAGGTGCCTGCAAAGTTCCAGGGCCAACGCCACTTGGCCAAGTCAGCATAGTAGATTATTTATATTTTTTAGCCATCTGAAAGGGTGGTGTTCTGACCATTATGGTAAAGGGGTATTTTTCCCACTGACCCTCAATAAATAGGTTTTAGCAAGGGTTCCTCAAAGACCTAAAAATTATTTAAAGGGTCCTCCGGGGTAAAAATGGCAGGTATAGACATTAAAAAAATAAAAGTTCTGTACGTTATCAAGCAAACAGTGGTGCAGCATACCAATAGAGATTTCAGCATTGCACATTTCAAAAATGGGATTTACATGTCCATCTTCTGGCAACCCAGCATTGCCATTTATGGCATAAAGGTCAATATACAGAGAGATCCATGGGTCATCCACTGATCCTCATTAGCCCAAAAGTTCAATGACCACCGAGATAGCGAGGATAACTTGCCACAAATTTGTGGCAGCGTTGAACTGTAAGTCTGTTAACTTTCTGCACATTTTCACTGGCAAGTTGTACACTTGCAGAGCACTTGAAGCACAAGTTTCCAATTTGTAGCAAATCTGCATGGCAAGTCTCTAGCAAGAGCAAAGTTGCAGTGGTGAGTCTACAGCCAGAGCTCTGCAAGTCACAGTGACCCCTGTGGTGGGATGACTATTACAACTGAACCAGAACTTGCAGCAGACTTGCAGAACGTTTGCAAAGAAAGTTGATCTGGAGTCATGCAATGCTGCAATTGTGAAGTCTGGCAAGTCTAGCAATAGCTTAGAATGTCATTATCAAACTTGCAGCTCAATTGCTTGCGATCTGAGCAGGAGTGTGGCAGTGAACACCATGTATTTGACACATTTAGTATCCTAGGGGCAACTTTCTCAAACAGTGGTGGTATTTGCTAGTGATGTCTTGTATCAAATGCAACAATTAAACTAATAATATAATATAAATATTAACACTATATTATTAAACAAGCCACTGGGGCTCGAGTACAAGGACTAATGTACAGAAAACTGAGTGGTGCTCTAAGAACAGCAAAATTTTCCTTATTTTTTTTTGTGTGCACCAGAACCATTAGGTACAAATACCTGCAGAGTCATATCAAATAACTTGCGTTTTGCTCTTACTATTCCAAGTTAGTAAAAAATTTCTAGCGGTTTGTAAGAACTGAAGCACAGGAAAAAAAAGGCCTAGTTCACATGAACACAATTAAAGTGGTTGTAAACCTTCTGTTTTAAAAAAAAAAAAAAAATAACAAAACATGTCTATACTTGCCTGCTCTGTGCAATTGTTTTGCACAGAGCAGCTCCAATCCTCCTCGTCTGGGGTCTCCCGCTGGTGCACCAGGCCCCTCCTATTCAGTGGGTGCCCCCATGGAAAGCCAATTACCATGGCGGCACCCGTGCATGCTCGCTCCCGAGTCCTGCTGCTGCATCAGCCCCACCCCCCACTCCCGTGTCACAGCATTTGATTAACAACAACGGAAGGTTTTTCACCTTAATGCGTAGAATGCATTAAGGTGAAAAACCTTAAGGCTTTAGAACCACTTTAACCCCTTAACGACCGCTCACTGTATATATACGTCGGCACAATGGCACCGACAGGCACAATCACGTAGAGTGTACGTGATTGCCTTTGTACAGTTGGGGGGTCCAATCGGACCCCCCTTCTGTACAGTGAGCGGTCGGAATTCGTTGGGGAGCGATCCGACATGAGGGGACGGCCGTTCGATTCCGGCCACCCTTCCGCGATCGCTCCTGGCGAATGGAAATGCCCCCTCTGTCTGTGTAATGTTTACACAGACAGAAGAAGCAGGAGGAAGTGATGTCATCTCCTGTGCGGCGCTCACATATACCGAGCGCCGTACAAGAGAAGACACACAGGTTAGTGCACAAACACTACACTAACACCAGCACACATAGGCACATAAATCGCCCCCCCAGATCACCCCCCAGTCACAGTGTCACTGATTGCAGTGACCATTTATTTAGTGATCACTGCAATCAGTGACATTTGTGACTGTAAAAGTGTCACTACATTTAGTTTTAGGTCCAGTGTAGCCCCCTAACCCCCCCTAATAAAGGTTTAACCCCCTGATCACCCCACAGATAACCCTTTCACCCCCTAGCACCGCCGTCGCTAAGCGATCATTTTTCTGATCGCTGTCTTAGCGTCGGTGATGCAGATCGGTACCCAGTAATTTTTTTTAGGTTCGCCGCAGGTTTTTATAGCGTCAGGTACCCCCATAAATTATCTAATAAAGGTTTAACCCCCTTGATCGCCCCCCAGGTAACCCTTTCACCCCCTATCACCACTGTCGCTAATCTAAGACAGCGATTTTTCTGATCGCTGTCTTAGCGTCGGTGATGCAGAACGGTAGCCAGTATTTTTTTTTAGGTTCGCCGCAGGTTTTTATAGCGTCAGGTACCCCCATATATTATCTAATAAAGGTTTTAACCCCCTAATTGCCCCTAGTTAACCCTTTCACCAGTGATCATCATATAAGTGTTACGGGTGACGCTGGTTAGTTAGTTTGCTTTTTATAGTGTCAGGGCACCCGCCGTATATAACCCAATAAATGTTTAACCCCCTGATCACCCGGCGGGTGATATCAATTAGGTTTTAGCGTCAGAGAGGGTCTGCGTCACACCCCAGGCAGCGTCAGGTTAGTGCCAGTAACGCTAACACCCACGCGTGAAGCATACACCTCCCTTAGTGGTATAGTATCTGAACAGATCAATATCTGATCTGATCAGATCTATACTAGCGTCCCCAGCAGTTTAGGGTTCCCAAAAACGCAGTGTTAGCGGGATCAGCCCAGATACCTGCTAGCACCTGCGTTTTGCCCCTCTGTCCAGCCCAGGCCACCCAAGTGCAGTATCGATCGATCACTGTCACTTGCAAAACACAACACACATAACTGCAGTGTTCGCAGAGACAGGCTTGATCCCTGCGACTCCAGTGCTGTAGGAGGTGATTTCACCACCACAGTTAAAAAAAAAAGAAGCATATATGCCGAAGCATTGGGGCAGCAGGGGCGGAGGAGCGATTTTGCTCCTAATGCCACGAAAGGAGCCACGAGGAGCGATTTTGCTCCTAATGCCATGAAATTCCGACGGAGGCTTGCCCGTGGAAAAGTCCGACCATGTGTACGCGGCATAACTTTTTTGCGGGAGGATGCCCCCATGCTTCGGCATTTATAAATGGTGCATGTATGCCCATCATTAGAAGTGGGTGGATGAAGGGCGGTATTCTAATGGTGGGCATACCCACCGATCAATCTCTTTTTTCGTTCAGCCACCTGGCTGCATGAAAAAAAAAAAGATTACAATACATGTCCAACAAGGACCAGCAACGTACTGGTATGTTGCTGGACTTTGAATGGTTATACCAGATTGATGCCTGCGGGTTTAGGTATCATCTTGGTATCATTCTTTTCAGCCAGCGGCCGACTTTCATGTAAAAGCAATCCTAGTGGCTAATTAGCCTCTGGACTGCTTTTACAAGCAGTGGGAGGGAATGTCCCCCCCCGGATATAAAAAGCACCATTGGGAAATTGGGAAAGCATTTTATCACACCGATCTTGGTGTGGTCAGATGCTTTGAGGGCAGAGGAAAGATCTAGGGTCTAGACCCCAGTTTTTTCAAAAAAAGAGTACCTGTCACTACCTATTGCTATCATAGGGGATATTTACATTCCCTGAGATAACAATAAAAAAAAAAAAAAAAAAAAAAAAGCACCCCTGGCCTGCCATGCTCTTGCCCAATGGCGAACGCAAGCGTCGGTCTGGCGTCATATGTAAACAGCAATTGCACCATGCATGTGAGGTATCACTGCGAAGGTCAGATCGAGGGCAGTAATTTTAGCAGTAGACCTCCTCTGTAAATCTAACGGGGTAACCTGTAAAGGCTTTTAAAGGCTTTTAAAAATGTATGTAGTTTGTCGCCAATGCGCGTTTGTGCGAAATTTTAAAGCATGTCGTGTTTGGTATCTATGTACTCGGAATAAGATCATCTTTTTTATTTCATCAAACATTTGGGAAATATAGTGTGTTTTAGTGCATTAAAATTAAAAAAAGTGTATTTTTTCCCAAAAAAATGCGTTTGAAAAATCGCTGCGCAAATACTGTGTAGAAAAAAAAAATTCAACACCCACCATTTTATTCTGTAGGGCCTTTGCTTTAAAAAATAGGATTTTTATAACAGCTTACCTGTAAAATCCTTTTCTTGGAGTACATCACGGGACACAGAGCGGCATAGTCATTACTATGTGGGTTATATAGTTTACCTTCAGGTGCTGGCACTGGCAACTTCCAAACCGGAAGTACCCTCCCCTATATAAGCCCCTCCCATCCGGGAGCACCTCAGTTTTGTAGCAAAGCAATAAGTGTCCCCAAAAGAGGGGTGGGAGCTCTGTGTCCCGTGATGTACTCCAAGAAAAGGATTTTACAGGTAAGCTGTTATAAAAATCCTATTTTCTTTCTCGTACATCACGGGACACAGAGCGGCATAGTCATTACTATGTGGGACGTCCCAAAGCAATGCCCAATGAGGGGGGGGATACACCATACATAAGCTGAGCGCTATCAGACATGAGGATCTTTTGCGGCCTGCAACACACTGCGCCCAAAGGCGACATCCTCCTGACTTCTAACGTCCACCTGGTAGAACCTAGTAAACGTGTGTACTGAAGACCATGTTGCGGCCTTACAGATTTGAGCCAGGGAGGCCTGGTGATGCACTGCCCATGAAGTTCCAACTGCTCTCGTGGAGTGCGCCCTAATTTTGAACGGAGGCGGTCTCCTTCTCAAGCCATAGGCTTGCATTATGACCTGTCGAATCCACTTGGCTAAAGTAGATTTTGACGCTGCCTGACCCTTTCTGGGGCCTTCCGGCAGAATAAACAAAGTATCCGTTCTGCGAATCTGAGCAGTGGCTTTTAGATAAGCTTTAACTGCTCTTACTACATCCAAAGAATGTAATAACTTTTCCTCTACCGAACTAGGTTTGGGGAAAAAGGAAGGAAGAACCACATCTTGGTTCAAATGAAACCTCGATACCACCTTAGGAAGAAAGGCTGGATGAGGACGTAACACTACTCTGTCCTTATGGATAACCAGATATGGCCCTTTACAGGACATAGCGGCCAATTCCGACACTCTTTTAGCCGAACAAATGGCTACTAGAAAAATCAATTTCCTGGTGAGAAGAACCAAGGAAATGTGCTGTAATGGTTCAAATGGTTGTTTCTGTAGAACCGACAGAACCAGGTTTAAGTCCCATGGACATATGGGAATATTAACCGGAGGGCTAATACGCATCACTCCTTGTATAAAGGCTTTGACTAGTGAATGCGAAGCCAAGGGCCTTTGAAAAAATATTGACAAGGCCGAAATCTGACCCTTGATAGTACTCAAGGCAAGCTTCCTATCTACAGCCCACTGTAGGAAGTCCAGAATCCTACCTATTACGTACTTACGTGGATGCCATTTCTTGGCCTCACACCAAGCGATGTACGCCTTCCAGATTCTATAGTAGATCTGCCTGGATACCGGCTTCCTGGCATTGATCATGGTAGATACCTTAGGATTAGAGAGACCTCTCTTTTTTAGAATGTGGGCTTCAATAGCCAGGCCGTCAAATCTAGGGCTGGTAAGGAAGGGTGGTATATCGGTCCTTGTGAAAGCAGGTCCGGACGATGTGGGAGGGTCCAAGGACTCCCCACAGACATTTTTACAATCTCCACGTACCATGCTCTTCGGGGCCACGCTGGAGCCACCAGAATCACTGGTTTCTTTTCTACCCTGATTCTGCGGAGTAATCGAGGTAACAATTGTGGCGGTGGGAATGCATATATCAGCTTGAACTGATCCCAAGGGAACACTAGGGCATCTGAGCCGCAAGCTAGGGGATCCCTTGTCCGAGAGACAAATCTGTCCACCTTTGCGTTGAATCTGGATGCTAGCAGATCTACATCCGGTGTTCCCCACCGCTGACATATTGTCCGGAAAACCTCGGGGTGAAGGGACCATTCCCCTGGGCATAATTGTTGGCGAATTAGAAAGTCCGCCTTCCAATTCTCCACTCCTGGAATGAATACCGCGGATATGGCTGGGACATATCTTTCTGCCCATTTCAGGATGCAATTTACTTCCCTCTGGGCTGCACGACTCCTGGTGCCACCCTGATGATTGATATATGCCACTGCCGTGGCATTGTCTGATTGAATTCTGACAGGGGACCCTTGGAGTTTGGATGTCCATGCTATTAGGTCATACCGGGCTGCTCGTATCTCTAAGAGATTGATGGGCAGGGCCTTTTCTGCATCCGACCATCTGCCCTGGAGAGACCATTGCTCCAGTACTGCTCCCCAGCCTATAAGGCTGGCATCTGTAGTGACCACCTTCCAAGAAATCGGACTGAAGGATTTCCCTTTTTCCAGATTCTGGGGAACCAACCACCAACGGAGGCTCTTGCGAACGGAAGGGGACAAGGACATTGGTAAGTCTAGGGCCTGAACTTTTTTGTTCCAGGCTGACAGTATGGCCCTTTGCAAATTCCTTGAATGGAATTGACCGTAGGGTACTGCTTCGAATGATGCCACCATTTTTCCCAGCAGCCTCATGCACAGGCGTATGGACGGCTGTCTTTTTGTACCCACTAGGTGGATCAAATCTCTCAAAGACGACACCTTTTCTTGAGGCAAGAAAATTTTTCTCTGGTCTGAATCCAGCCTTAGCCCCAAGTATTCCAGACTTTTGACTGGTTTTAGGGCTGACTTGTCTCGGTTGATAATCCAACCGTGAGATTCCAGATACTTGATTGTCTCGTGAACAACCACTTCTAGTTTTTTCACTGAGTGGTCGATCAGCAACAAGTCGTCTAGATATGCCATTATCGTTACAACTCGTGTTCTTAGATTGGCCAATAGTGGGGCCAGAATTTTTGTGAACACTCGTGGTGCTGTGGCCAGACCGAAGGGTAAGGCTCTGAACTGAAAATGGCACCCTTCTACTGCAAAGCGTAGAAATTTTTGGTGAACTGGAAAGATGGGAATGTGCAAATAAGCATCTTTGATGTCGATCGAGGCTAGCCATTCCACCTCTTGTAGGGCAGTGGTCACCGATCGGATCGACTCCATCCTGAAAGTTCTGATATGTAGGAATTTGTTTAGCCCTTTTAGATTTAATATGGGCCTCACGTCCCCGTTTGGTTTCGGGACTGTAAAGAGGTTTGAGTAAAACCCGAACCCGCATTCTTCCAGGGGAACCTCCATAATTACTCCTTGGAGCAATAGTTGTTCTAGTGCCAACAGGAGGGATCCTCTCTTCCGGGGATCCCTTGGCACGTTCGACCTTATAAAATGGGAAGGAGGGGAGTCTTTTAACTCCAATTTGTATCCCAGACTTACTGCGGAGAGCACCCATCTGTCTCTGATCGTGTCCCGCCAGGTCTCTGCGAACAACTGAAGTCTTCCCCCCACCCGATTGAGTGGGGGCAACCCTTCATGCATTTGATTTTGGGGGAGGTTTTGTACCTCTCCTGACCCAGGGTTTCTTGTTACCCTGCGATTGTCCCTGATTTTTACCCCCGGGATTTGACCGAGGAGGCCGTCGGAACTGTTTCACAGCCGATGTCCCAGGGACTGGAGAAGCAGGCCTCTTAAAAGAGGGACCTCTAACTCTGTTTTTAACCGGCAAGAGTGTACTTTTACCGCTGGAAATTTTCAGGATATATTTGTCCAGGTCTTCCCCGAATAAGTGTTCACCATGAAATGGGAAGCTAACCAGCAATTTTTTACAGGGAGCTTCAGCAGACCAGTTTTTGAGCCATAGAAGCCTGCGCATATGTACTACAGACAGCGTAAGGCGGGAGGCCTGATGGATTGAATCCTTTATGGCGTCAACCGCAAAGCATAAGGCTCTACGTAGATCAGCTAGGGCAAGGGCCTGCTGATCTGGCAGGTCCCTTAAGACCTGTTTCAACTGATCCTTCACTGCTTGGCAGACCCCAATAGCTGCCACTGCTGGTTGTGTCACCAAGCCTGCTGTAGAGAAAGCAGATTTTAATAAGGACTACAATTTTTTATCTATTGGGTCCTTGAACATTTGGACATTATCTACTGGACATGTCAGTGATTTATTCACACAAGAGATGGCTGCGTCCACTGTAGGGACCCTCCATTTTTTGATGAACTTATCCTCCATGGGATAGACCACCGGAAATCTCTTGGGAGGAGTAAATATTTTATCAGGATGTTCCCAATCCTGGTAAATGAGCCCTTCCAGTAAAGGATGGATTGGAAAGGAACAAACAGTCTGGGGAGCTTTTAGCGACCCCAATGAGGAGACAGAAGTGGATGATGGCTCCGCAAGGGGCATTTTAAATGCTGATCGGACCATGTTAGTCAGGGACTGAACCCATAATCTTTCAGCATGTGATGCTGAGAATGGCTCTTCCACTGTTGATTCCTCTACAACAGAATCAACCTCATCCTGATCCCCTTCAGGTAGGTCGATCCCTGTATGGGACTGTTGCTCTGCTAACAGGTACTCTGAGGGAGGAGACGGAGATCGGGCGCGCTTTCCCTCTGACAGGGAAGCAGCGATCAATGTTGTCAATCTCTCTTCCAGTCCTCCCAGAGCTGAGGAAAAAACCTCCTCTGTTATATACACAGGAGCAGGTGAACTGAGGACAGCCACAGTACCAGGTACTCCTGAGGGTGCTCTACGGTCACTAACCTCTGATTTTTCAGGGGAGATTGGTGCAGCCAAAGCATGCCCAAGATCCTCAGAGCCCGATGGAGACCCCCTTTGCTTCCTGGGATTCTCAGTCCCGGAGACTTTAGACGGCATATTCCTAAGCCCAAAGCTGAGGTATTCCAGCCGAAATACACCACTTACTGACAATAGTCTAGCACAATTGCTGCTATATAAACAGTTGGTGTCTACTAATGTGCCTTTCTATGGGGATGCCTGCATCAACCGCCTGCTGTATGCCTTTCTAAATGTTGCCAGCTCTGTTTCTGCCTTCCATAACCAGCTGACAACACCTAATTGTGCTTTTTAACATGCTGGGACGCCCGCACATGCGCAGAAGCGCTGCGGTGCGCACAGAGCGTCATCCACCAAGCTCCGCCCCTTTTTCCAGCTCACCTCTATAAATAGAGGCGCGGGCACGTGCGCCTTCGGCGCTCCTTTGAAAAGGAACTAGGGACAGAAGCCAGGGCCCTGTTTGCCACAGGGCTGGGGGATGGACGAGCATTGCAACATGGCAGAGGAAACAGTTTCCCATTCAGAGAACTCACCATCTGCCTGGATTTTGACTTGGAAAGAAAAAATCCACATGACAAGAAAACAACGTTCCACAGCGGCCTCTAGTGGTTTAACACAGGTACCACGGTTTAACCATTTTTTTTTTCTTGACCACTCTTAAAATTATTACATTTTTTAGTAGTTACAGGCATGCACAGATATTTAGCGGGAATACCGTTAGATAACAGGCAGAAAGACATATTAGGCTTGGGGGTCCCCCAATAGAACCAAGTTCCTGAGGGGCCCCCACTTACCTTTTCCCCGCCGCAGGACTCTGTTTGGTCCACAGAAGCCCAAACTTCACCTCTCACGGCAGGCATTGTAATTAAACCTTCAGGGACCGGGTTCCCAAGGATTCCACTCCCCTGGACCTGTATAGCACCCTGCACAGAAAACATCTTGGTTGTGGGTATGACCAGAGCTCTGGATCCCAGGGTCCAGCCCTCCTAAGAGAAGCATTACAGGCAAAACCTTGCTCTTCTCTGCAAGGCCCGGGTACCGACCGTTTAGCTATGAAGCTTTTTTGGTCGGATCCGGAATAGCTTACTGAGGCCCAAAAGAACCTGTACGCAAGCTCAGTGAAAAACACATGTTACTTCTTGGCCAACACCTTAGACACTGGCAAAAAACTGAGGTGCTCCCGGATGGGAGGGGCTTATATAGGGGAGGGTACTTCCGGTTTGGAAGTTGCCAGTGCCAGCACCTGAAGGTAAACTATATAACCCACATAGTAATGACTATGCCGCTCTGTGTCCCGTGATGTACGAGAAAGAAATATATATAATGTTTGGGGGTTCAACATAATTTTCCTGCAAAAAAAAATATGTTTTCATGTAAACAAAAAGTGTCAAAAAGGGCTTTGTCTTCAAGTGGTTAGAAGAGTGGATGTAAGCTTCCTAATGTTGTGTATAAAATGCCAGAACAGTTCAAAACCCCCCCAAATGACCCCATTTTGGAAAGTAGACACCCCAAGCTATATACTGAGAGGCATGTCGAGTCCATGGAATATTTTATATGTTGACACAAGTTGCGGAATTAATACAATTTTTTTTTTTTTTTTTGCACAAAGTTGTCACTAAATGATATATTGCTCAAACATGCCATGGGCATATGTGGAATTACACCCCAAAATACATTCTGTTGCTTCTCCTGAGTACGGGGATACCACATGTGTGAGACTTTTTGGGAGCCTAGCCGCGTACGGGACCCCAAAAACCAATCACCGCCTTCAGGCTTTCTAAGGGTGTAAATTATTGATTTCCCTTCTCACTGCCTATCACAGTTTCGGAGGCCATGGAATGCCCAGATGGCACAAAACCCCCCCAAATGACCCCATTTTGGAAAGTAGACACCCCAAGCTATTTGCTGAGAGGTATTGTGAGTATTTTGCAGATCTCGCTTTTTGTCACAAAGTTTTGAAAATTGAAAAAAAAAAAAAAAAAGTTTCTTTCTTCATTTTCAAAAACAAATGAGAGCTGTAAAATACTCACCATGCCTCTCAGCAAACAGCTTGGGGTGTCTACTTTCTAAAATGGGGTCATTTGGGGGGGTTTTGTGCGATTTTGGCATTTTATGGCCTTCAAAACTGTGATAGGTAGTGAGGAGTGAAATCAAAAATTTGCGCCCTTAGAAATCCTGAAGGCGGTGCTTGGTTTCCGGGGTCCCGTACGTGGCTAGGCTCCTAAAAAGTCCCACACATGTGGTATCCCCGTACTCAGGAGAAGCAGCAGAATGTATTTTGGGGTGCAATTCCACATATAACCATGGCATGTGTGAGCAATATATCATTTAGTGACAACTTTTTGTAATTTTTTATTTTTTTTGTCATTATTCAATCACTTGGGACAAAAAAATTAAAATATTCAATGGGCTCAACAGGCCTCTCAGCAATTTCCTTGGGGTGTCTACTTTCCAAAATGGGGTCATTTGGGGGGGGTTTGTACTGCCCTGCCATTTTAGCACCTCAAGAAATGAGATAGGCAGTCATAAATTTAAAGCTGTGTAAATTCCAGAAAATGTACCCTAGTTTGTAAACGCTATAACTTTTGCGCAAACCAATAAATATACACTTGACATTTTTTTTTACTAAAGACATGTGGCTGAATACATTTTGGCCTAAATGTATGACTAAAATTGAGTTTATTCAATTTTTCTTATAACAAAAAGTAGAAAATATAATTTTTTTTCAAAATTTTCGGTCTTTTTCCGTTTATATCGCAAAAAATAAAAATCGCAGAGGCAATCAAATACCATTAAAAGAAAGCTCTATTTGTGGGAAGAAAAGGACGCAAATTTCGTTTGGGTACAACATTGCATGTCCGCACAATTTACAGTTAAAGCAGCGCAGTACAAAATTCTGAATTCACCTCTGGTCCTTTAGCTACCAAATGGTCCGGGGCTTAAGTGGTTAAGCATACTTATACATCTGCATGCAGGCAGTCCCATTTATGTCGCTGCTCCCAGTGTGACATCTGGGTAGGTGTGAGTGCCTGTCCTTGAATGCAAACAATGTGAGATCGGGGACTGCACCCACATGACATGAATGGAACTGCCGACACGCGGATGCATGGAACGCCTATGCATCTAGTGTGGGCAGAGGCATACACTTAAAGCGGGGTTCCACCCGTGTTTTTTTTTTTTTTTAAAGTCAGCAGCTTCAAACACTGTAGCTGGTGACTTAATAAGGACACTTACCTGTCCTAGGCGCCCGCGATGTTGGCCCCCCCGAGGCCGATTCCTCAATCGTGGCTAGTCCAGGCGCCACCATCCTCACTAAGGGAAACAGGCAATGGAGCCTTGCGGCTTCACTGCCCGTTTCCTACTGCACATGTGCGAGTCTCACGGCGCTGTATGAATGGGCGGCTGCTCTCTGGGATACACACAGTTCCCAGAAGGCAGCGCGCCCCATTCACCAGAAGACAACGCGAGGATGACGACCAGCCGCAGACTAGGAAGAGGCAGATTAGGAAGATCCGCATAGCAACCGCAATTTCTGGTAAGTAAAATTTTTTTTTAATTTTTTTTGTGGAATTTTGGTGTAATTTTTTTTTAGGGTGGACCTCCACTTTAAGTATGCCCATGTGAATAAGGCCTTAGTGTTTCTGTTCCTTTATCAGTCAGCTACTGAAATGTTTAATTTTCTAACCTGCATGGTGGGGATTATAGCTAAACACAGACTGTTACAGTTATTGCAGTGTTCTGTCACAATGGTTTTCAACGGAATGGGCAAAAAAAAAAAAAAAAAAAAGAAGAAAAAAATAAAAGATAAAACTGCATGAGGTGAATTCTGTCACACTTCACTTTGAATAGGGGATCAATTTTTGGAGGAATTGGTCTTTAGAGGAAATACATGTCTTAAGTACTCCTTTGATACGTAGCAGTCCAAGGGCACGTGTCTTACTTGTTCTTTTACTTCCCCCCCCCCCATTCTGCACATGGAAATAAATATATCTTACTTTCCGAATATTTCAGTTGCTCATCTTTGTGACACTGTTGCCTGGCAACCAATAATAATAGCCAGTGCTTGCACTGCGTTATTGGCTATACATAGCTCCCCTGTGCTCTACAAGAGTTAGTCACAGCAATGGTTTTTGTGTACAGCTTGCCAGCTTAAGACTTTTAATAGGGCTGGTTCACACTTCCTGCATTTTTAAAAGCCAAGTTTCACCGTGCAGAAGTGTCAGTTCTGGCAGGCGTTCTGGCCAGTGATGCCTTGCACTTTTAAGGTGCAGAGCATGGATTACTTTTTTTAAACTTTATTGAAAGATTAATGTGACATTTCATTTATTTCAAAACCCTTGCACAGAGCAGGTAAGTATAACATGTTTGTTATTTTTTTTTAAAAATCACTCTAAGCAAACCCCTGTAGGTCTTATTTGCAATTATTTTTAATCAGAAAACATCTGTTTTTAGTGATCCCAAGTGGACAACTTCATATAGAAATCTGGGCCATTTAGTCCAATCCACAGACCAGCAGAACTTCCTTTGAAGCCAGGGACCATGTGCTTCTATTGACATTCAGTTAGACAAAAGAAAAAAAAATGGGAAAATTGGGAATTGACAGAAGAAAAAAGTTGTTAGGAGGACAGGCTCACCTGCTATTGGCAGCAGTTAAACCATGCACAAGACAGGGACTCTCAGGAAAAGTCCAAGCAGGTTTGTGCTGCACTTTTATTCAGCAAGGAGTAAAAAAACACAGTTCAGTGCAGGAGAGCTTTGAAAAGTGAGTCCACGGCATAAAATAAGCAAAACATCTGCCTGTCCAAGCTACTAACTAAATTCATGTCAGTTTCTGCCCATCAGGTTTCCCCAAAAACAAACCTGCAGCACTTGCACTTTTTTAGTGTTCCATTAGAAGTCAGCCTTGGCACACAGCAGCAGATTCCCACAGCAGAGAGCCCTGAACAGCAGTCAGCTTTAAATTCTTTAAGAGAAACCGATGATGATTAGCTGAGCATGCTGCCGCTGAGCGCTGTGTATCTCTGATACATGCAGAATGCCTGCTGTCTGCCTATGTCCACGATCTCCATGTCGGCTCAGAACCCTTTACACTGCGTATACCGCTGAAAATCAGAGGGGACCCATTCAAAGATACCTCCTTTGGGTGGCTTCTCAAGAACCCTGCATCGATAAGGACAGAAAGGCACAGAGTAAGACTCTGTCTACCTCTTCTACTCGTGCTGCTGCCACCACCACCTCTACTAATTTAAAACACGTTGGGCGGATCCCATCCTGAGAAGACTGACAAACCTGCCGACAAGGCTGGGAGGGTCCAGAAGGCTGATAGGGCTGAAGTGATGATCCATGCTGACACTTTGGAGGAGCCAATACTATCAGAAATGAATATACCTCTGTCCCCTAAGCTGACAGGGGATGATTCAGCTGCAACATTGTCTCACATACCTGGGGGATCCTCAGGCTCTGAGACTGCTGCACTAATATCTGCTTTTCATGCAGATTTTGGACTATGGGCTTCAAAGATGGAATCCTCTCTGCACACAGAATTGGACGCAATAAGGAAACAAGTAACAGCCTCTGAATCCGCTGTATCTGTGCTAGCCCTTACGCAAGAGGATCATGCTACACGCCTTTTGGCGTTGGAATCTGCACCCTCGCACACCTTCTACGCCTTCGTCAACACCAACTACGTATTGAAGACAGTGAAAACCAAAAATCGTAGGCATAACATACTGTTGAAAGGCATCTCAGAAGCAACGCTAAGCACCGACTTAAAATCTACAGCGATTTCAATTTTCAACCAGGTTTTAAGCAGGGATGCTGCTTCACCCATCGAACTTAACAGAGTACACCATTTTGGAGGGGGCAGAGATAAATCGAGCCAATCATCCTAGAGATGTTCTTTGTCGGGTTCATTATTTTACCCTAAACAAAGAGATTATGCGTAAGGCATGGCGCCAAGATCTGGTTGAGTTTGACAACTCCACTATCCATCTCTTCCCAGACCTATCCCAGAACACCCTCTACATGCGTCGCGTGGTCCGCCCTTTACTTGACCGGATCCACCAGGCGGGGCTACTTATACTTGTGGACACTCCTTTAGCATCCAAGTGACATGAGGAACAGAGATGTACATCCTCTCAGACCCTGAGCAACTCCCTGCTTTTTTTTTTTCTTGAACAAGCCCCCATTCCAATTCCAAATTGGCTTGACCCCCCAGATGATCACCGCCAGACAGGAAGGACAGCTACTTTTTACGAACGCCATGGGCGCACTCGATCTAGATCTGGGTTGGCTGAAAATGGGCTTTGTCATCCAAAATCAAAAATGAATAAAGACTCTTTATTGGGGCCCCGTCTCTGTAATTTTCCGCTCAGCACATTTTTGGAACTTCAACAGGACTTTGAATATAGTTAAATGTGCACACTTATTTTTGTTACCTTGGCACTAGACCATCTTTATTGTCTTTAAATTGTCTTTAGATTGGAACTTTCATCAAGCCCCCCTTTAACCAGTGTTCCAAAATGGTTCCTTAGGCAATCACGCATGCTGACGACATTGAGAAACCCAATACAGTGCATCTGGGTCTAGCAATGTCAGCGATGTTATAACCAGCATTAGTATTGGCTACACTGTATAGGGGAACTACTGGGAATCTGTTGTACTGAGGATCTGTTGTGCTGTAGCCCATGGCTACCATATCTGCCCCTCCTCTAGGCCCCAATACCTACTTTTATCAATGGGCACATTATGGGCCATGTGGTTACCCCCTACACACTCTGGGTAAATCTATCTCCCATGGGGATTAGAGTATATAAGAGACATATATATATATATATATATATACACCCATGCTGTAGGGGTGACTCCCTCTTCCCTTACTCCCCCCCTTTTTTTTTGTAGTAATGAAGATGGAGGTGATGCTTAACCATCCTTATTGTCTTTAGATTGGAAATTAGAGCAATCTCCTCTTTACCAGTGTGCCCGAACGGTTTCATAGGCAACCATACATGTTGACGACATTGGGGAATCCAGTGCAGTGTGTCTAGGTCTAGCAATGTCGGCGATATTATAATCGGCACCGGCTACACTGTATAGGGGAACTACTCCCCCCCCCCCATCATGCCTTTTTATTCTCCCAATACCCCTCCCCCCTTTTTTTTTCTTGTTGTATTGAGGATCTGTCATGCCATGCTACAGCTCGTGGAGACCATATCTGGTACTCTTTTAGGCCACAATGCTAATTTTTTATTCTTAGGGTGCATTGTGGGTCATATTGCCCCCCCCCCATACACACTTTGGGTAAATTATTTCCCCAAAGAGTGTAGAGCATATAAGAGATATGCACCCATGATTTAGGGGTGGTCTACACACACACACTTTTTTTTTTCTTCTTTAATTGAATAGTTCAGTAAGATTGTTAGCTTTTTTGCAATACACTACTTTGTAAGTTCCAAAATCTGTTGAACTATGTGGGGATAATTCTTTGATAACACGTAAGCTTTGTTGATGGGGATACACTTCATGTTTTTTTTTTTTTAGCTCCTTTTGCCTACCCCCCCCCCCTAATAGGATTGCCAAGATTAGTGCCTATTGTGTGTTATACCACACAGTGTCCTGCGTTATTGCAGGCAAATTAGGGTTCTTCTGTGACACTCTCTTTCTGCCTTTGAAATTTCTTTTTTTTTTTCCTCCGTTTTATCCTTTTTTCTTTCTTACCCTTTCTTGTGTTTCTTTCTACACTCTATCATGGCTCAAACGATTGTGGCACAACCACTACTGAAATTTTGCTCATACAAGGTTAAGTGCCTAAATATTAGCTCTAAATGAGGGCAAATTCTTTACCAAATGCATAAACAAAATTAATATACTTCTTTTACAAGAAACCCATTTCCAGACAGATTCTTTTCCTTCTTGTTTCAACAGATATTTTAACCAATGGATCCACAGCACCAACCCTGACCAGAAGTTTCCATTGCGTTTCATAAAAATCTGCCAATCGTTTTGATTGATCAAATTATTGACCCCCAGGGTCGGTATGTTTTTGTAAAATTCACTTTGGGGAAATAAATTTACACTGACTTACATATATTTACCAAAAGTTAATGAAATCCAAGCTGTCATAAGATATCGGAGGATACTGTCTGGCTTCATGGAGGGGAGACTCATCGTGGGCGGTGATTTTAACCTCCCTATGGATCGTCTGTTACATACATCTACATCGTAATCTTCCGTGTCGTTTTCTAAATTAAAAATGCTGAAGCGCATCTTATACGATCATCATTTGATTGATATCTGAAAGATATTGCACCCTAGATCTAAAAACTATAAGTATTTTTCCACGGTTCACCACTCCTATAGCCATATCGACTACTTCTTTGTTGATCATAACTGCTTAGACTGGTCGCCGGCTAGCGACAAGGACACTATGGTTTGGTCGGACCATTCACCTATTTTCTTGACACTTAAGATCCCCCTGGCCCCACTTAAAGAATGGTTTTGGTGTTTAAATGATGCATTGCTGGCAAACCCAGAAGGGTCTACATGTATTACTGAAACTAAATCCAACTTTCTTGCCGACCACGCTTTGGACCCTACCCCACTACCCATGCAGTGGGAGGCTCTGAAGGCGGTTTAAAGAGGGACTCCGATTCAATTGGGCTCCTGCTGAAAAAGAAACGTTTTGCAATTATTGCATCAGCAGTCCAAAATCTTGGAGACCTTGAAACTGAACATAAGCGTTCAAACTTTTCCAAAACGCTACTGAAGTTAGCTTCTGCCAGGGTGCATCTTCGTGATCTATATGAATCTTCTGCCTGTATGTTTGCAGATAAACACGCATTACATCAATACAAATTTAGCGATACATGTGGTAAGCGATTGGCTCACTCTTTACACACACAACAGACCTCTACCACATCACCAGGGACCAAATGGAGAGATAACCTCACCATCATTAATCATAAGGACGTTCCATGATTTTTAACAATCTCTCTACAATGTATCCCCAACAATCTTCAAATTCCACTACGATTAGAGAAACCAGACATACTATATAGCAGATATCCCACTACCAACCTTAGACTTAGATACAATTCCCAACCTGGAAAACCTACTTACTAAGGAAAAGGTTGCTAGGGCCATTGCTAACACTCCAGCAGGTAAAAGTCCAGGTCCTGATGGATTCACGCCTAAAAATTATAAACTTTTTGCCCCTACCCTTATTCCTTTTTTGACTAAGGTATTTAACTCTATAGCAAATGGTTCCATCTTCTCTACAAAAACCATGGAGGCACACATCTCGCTTATTCTGAAACCAGAAGAAGACTCTTCCCTTTGTGCAAATTATAGATCAATATCATTAATAGAAATAGATCTAAAAATATTTGCCAAGGTTCTAGCTAGCAAAATACAACCGTTACTGCCCCAACTAATACATCTCAACCAAGTTGGCTTCATCAGTGGACGAGGGGCTAGGGATAACACAATAAAGCTCTTCTGTTGACGAACTACGCCCATATATGTGATATAGCCCTCTGCCTTCTAGCGGTTGATGCCGAAAAGGCATTTGACTGGGTAAGCTGGAATTCCTTCGACTTTCTCTTCAACAATGTAAGTATGCATTACCAAGGCAGGCCCATAGACTCTGCAAATTTCTTTCCTGCAACCATGGGTAGAAGGAAAGAAATCCACATGATTTCCCCATCAACACAGACATTGTGTTCTCCTGGTGGGGGAAGCCAATTATTATTGCTAGCAGCTATAGCAGCCACTAGTGATAATCGCAAGTATATCCGGCAAGCTGGTTGTACCCGAGTTGATCAATCGATCAACTTGGTACATTCAGCCTGCTCACACACAGTTTGAATCTTGGCCAGTTCTTACTGAACCAGCCGAGATTTGAACAGTCTATGGCCGGCCAAATACCTGTTGGGAGACTGGGGAAGCAGAAAACCACTGCTGTAGATGGTACTACTACAGCGATAGTCGCAATCTTCTAGGTCCTGTTCAGGTTTTATGTAAGTGGCTGCCCCACTGCATGTTGATTTTATGTCACTTACAACTATGAAATAAATAGGTACAAAGTATTCTATCTTAGGAGTTACACATTGTACTTATAGCACTACATAAGGAAGCTTTTGCTAGTACTCTAACAAACCGTTACAGTTACAAAAAGGGAGATCACAAAGAACCTTTATTGTCTAAATCTTGGACAGCTATGATTGAAAACATTCAATCCAGCAACCAGAGCTGCATGAATGAGATCACATTAAGAAGGAAAGGTCATAGGTGAGCTTGTGGGTCATGTGCCTTAAAGAGAATGTAAGGTGTTAATATTCAATGTTTAATTTAAGCAGGGGTAGGCACCCTGGGGCCCTCCAGCTGTTGCAGAACTACAAGTACCATAATGCCTCTGGGAGTAATTGTAACTGCCAGCCTTGCAATGCCCCATGGGAAATGTAGTTCCACAACAGCTGTAGGGCCCCAGGTTGCCTACTTCTGCCTTAAAGAAATCCCCTCGTCAACTAAAAAAATGGAGATACAGTGGGTATAGAAAAAAATCACCCCCTAAAATAATCACATTTTGCTGCATTGCCGCCTGAAATTAAGACAGACACAGTTTTTGTTTTATCCAGCTGCATTTATGCAGTGCAACCTAAAACATCCAAGTGATAGATACAACGTCAACATGTCAGAAAAAAACTAAACCCAACTTAAAAACAGAATCACCGAGTTGGAAAAAGGATTACCTCCTTCCTAAAAATGACTTATAAACTCAATTAGGTGTAAATAATCACCATCTCAATTGCACACAAAACCATTTGACTTTCAACTGTGATCATTTTGATTAGGTCAGCATGAAAAGAGCTTTCCTGGAGCATTTCAGTACCTGGTAGTGCAACTGACGCAAACAATCAACTATAGGTGGCAAGGCATTGTCAAAAGATCTCCAGGATAAAATTGTGGAGAGGCACAAGTCAGGAGATGAATACAAAAAAATTCAAAGGCTTTATCATGCCTAGAAGCACAGGGAAGTCTATTAAGAAGTGGAAGAAATTTGGTACAACACAGACCCTCCTTGGATCAGGACGTCGCTCCAAACTGGATGAAAGAGCCAGCAGGAAACTGGTCAGAGAGGCTACCAAGAGGCCTACATCAACTCTGAAGCAGTTGCAGGAATTTATGACAAAGAGTGATCATTGTGTGCATGTGACAACAATATTACAAACGCTCTACAAATGTGGCATATATGGGAGGGTTGCAAGAAAAAAAGAATCCTCAAAAAGGCCACATGCAGTCAAGACTTAGCTTTGCCAAAACGCACCCTGAAGATTCTGAGGCCACATGGAAAAAGGTGTTATGGTCAGATGTGACTAAAATGTTATTATTTGGTCTCAACACTAAACGATACGTCTGATGGAAATCCAATACAACTCACCATCCAAACAACACCATTCCTACAGTAAAGCATGGAGTTGGTAATATCCTGTTATGGGGGTGTTTCTCTGCAGCAGGGACTGGATAGAAGGAAAAATAGATGGAGCAAACTAACGTTACATTTTTGAGGAAAATCTGCTGCCATCTGTCAGAAAGTTGTCCATGGGAAGAAGGTTTCCAACACGTTCCAACAAGACAATGACCCAAAGTACACTGCAAAAATTACCACGCAGGGGTTGAAGGAGAAAAAGGTGAATGTCCTTACATGTCGTAGTCAGAGCCCAGACATAAACCCCATTGAAAATCTGTGGAATGACTTGAAGACTGCAGTCCACAAATGGTCACCATCAAATTGAACTGAACTTGAGCAGTACTGCAAAGAGTGGACAAATATTGCAAAGTCTAGACGTGCAAAGTTAGTAGAGACATATCCCAACAGACTAAAGGCTGCAATTAAAGTTCAAGAAAATACTGAAACAAGGGTGGTTATCCTTTTTCCAACTCAGTGATTCTGTTTTTCAGTTTTTTCTTTTTTTCTGACACGTTGGTTTTCTAGCTTTCACTCCGATGTTATAAGTTGCAAAGTTGCAAATACAGCTGGATAAAACAAAAACTGTCTGTCTTCATTTCAGACTGCAAAGCAAGAAAATTGTATTATTTTAAGGGGGGGGGGGTGATTCTTTTCTATGCCCACTCTAAGAACAAACAAGTCAAGTGTTTTTTTATATGCTTATTTGCAGTGTTTTCCTATCAAATACAAAATGTAATGGCTTGCAATGTGCCTCTAAAGGCACAGAAAGATTAATTTCCCTAGCACAGCCCATCCCTATTTGCACATCACAGCCACCCCCTCTTCTGGGGTGTCTAACTACTGTCTGGATGGAATACTATAGATCGTGAGGATCCCATACAACAAATTATATTCTCTCAATTGCCAATAGATCCACTTGTGCAGTCAATAGTCGCTTTCCATTTTTATAATAAACGTATATATCCTAGATTCTAGTTGATACATAGGATTTGGACTACTGTTCAACAAGATACTCAATATATGCCCATATGGAATAATCCACAAGTGCCTGAAGTCATGAAGCTTGAAATTTTTGATTTGTGGAAAAAGTCTGGCATTTTGTTTCTTAGCCAACTTTATGATAATGATGTTTTGCAAACATTTGATTAAGAGCCGGTTCACACTGGGGCAACACGACTTCCAGCGCGACTTCCAGAAGCAACTCAGACACGACTTGAGCATGAATCACAGCGAGACTTGGAGGAGACTTCAGCGCGACTTGTGATCATTAACAACACGACTTGAAGTGAATTCCTTGTGGCTTCTGGGTAAATTATTTTCTGCTTCCTGTAAAGTTGCCTTCAAAATGAACAGTGATCAAGACTTCTAAGCAACTTCCATTGAAATCAATGGGTACAAGTTCCCTACAGGTCGCCTAGAAGTCTGATTGAAGTAGTACAGGAACCTTTTTTGAAGTCGGAGCGACTGCAGTCATGTACATTAAAACATCTCTATTCACTTCAATTAGTTTTAAAAATAGCGCGACTTGGGGCAACTCGTGGCGACCTGAAGTCGCCTCCGGAGTCGCCCCTGTGTGAACCGGGTCTAACTGGCAGCGAAATATAAATTTGTCCAATATATTATTTTTTCAATATCTACAGCTATGGCATGTTTTGCAGAGCCAAGCAAGGACCTTTTTATTAAGATATAATCCTTCATCAATTCTAGCTTTAGCAGTAACTACAAGACGTGCTAAACAGGGACTTATAAGAAAATATATATATTCTTCTATACAAACGATAGCTAGAATCAATTCACAAGATGGTCGTTTTGGATGGTGGCATCGAGATCTAGAAACACTTAGTGATGAGGAATGGGGGCAAGCTTTGAAAAATGTATTTAAGGTATCCTTATCCTCCACACAGTGTTTGACTCAATTATTTAGCATCCATAGAGCCTACTACACTTCTTTAAAACTGTATTCCTGGGGTAAAGCAACTACATCAAATTGTCCAAGATGCACTACTGGTACAGGTACACTTCTACAAATGCTGTGGCAATGTCCTAAATTGCATCGCTATTGGGAGGCTGTACTTGATATTTTAAATTCCTTGTGTTCTACACAAGTACAGCCTGATACAAAATTAGCATTGCTATGGATTATACCGGAAGATACCCTCCCAGTTGAAACGCATGTGATGTTGTTGAGAACTATGTATATGGCTCACAAACTTATATTACAAAAATGGATATTAAACTATTCACCAATGATAAATTAAGATTAGTTGCTTTGATCCATTGATCTAAGATAAGAGGAACTGACATATAAACATAGGAGAGTTTGAGTAACGATTTGATGAGCGCAAACAGGGAAGGGTGTATTTTTATTTTTTGTACTGATGTTGGGTGGAGTTATGTGTTGAAAATTTTATATACCGGTATGCGTTTTTTCTTTTTTATGTTGTATAATGTAAAAACTCAAAAAATTATTTGATTGAAAAAAAAAAATACTGTCTGTGCTGGCCCAACCCCTCCACCCACCTCCCTATGTAGCAGTCAGGGAAGGAGTGAAGGAGAGTATTATAATGTGCAACTTGACTGGTAGCTCAGAATCTGCTGCTATTGCATACAAGATGGCAGTACCCAGCAGCAGTTTCAAAGCTTTTAGAGGTCTACACATGGGAAACTTTTAGGTCTTGTTCACACAGGCATACTACACCATACACCTGTGCAAAGAACCAAAAGATAGGGGAGGGGCCTATGACATCACGCTGCAAACAGGAAGAGTGCGGGCCACCATTTTGCGCAAGCCACTTCTAATGTACTCGCATGTAATCTGATGTGCACTTTTTTATTTTTGGGCTTTATTTTTAATAAAAACAATCTTAAATATATGGAGAGCACGGTAAATATCCTTTTTTGAGCTTACTATAAATAACCACTGAAGGATTCCTGTGGATGGAGGTGGATGGAGGTGGATTGAATGACATCTGTATACAGCAGAGAGGAACAACACTTCTGTCATATCATACCCTGTTTAAAGGGAAAACGCATGAGACCAGATTTTTTATTGGGTCAAACCACAAGGTCCTAGGCTTCCCGGCCGTCATATGACGTCTGCCCAGGATGGGAGATCCCTCCTGCGGACGTCATATGTACATAGGCGGGATGGGAAGTGGTTAAAGTGGTTGTAAAGGTTTGCATTTTATTTTTTAAATAACAAACATGTCATACTTACCTCCACTGTGCAGCTCGTTTTGCACAGAGTGGCCCCGAACGGCGTTTTCTGGGGTCCCACGTCGGCTCTCTCAGCTCCTCCCCGCCTCAGATAACCCCCTCTGGGAAGCGCTCTCCCAAGGGGGTTACCTTGCGGGCGCGCTCCCAGGTCCTGTATTCGGCGTCCATAGCCGCCGAGTACAGGAATCGGCCCCGCCCCCGTATCATTGGATTTGATTGACAGCAGCACGAGCCAATGGCTGCACTGCTATCTATCCAATGAAGAGCCGAGAAGCCTGGGCAAAGAAAGAGCGCGTTTGCGATGCAGGACTTTCCAGGGCTCAGGTAATTAAAACAGGGGGGCTGGGGGGCCGGTAATCGTAAGATGTTTTTCACCTTAATGCATAGGATGCATTAAGGTGAAAAAACATGAACTTTTTCAACCACTTTAATGCATTACTATGATATAATCTTTAAATACGACCAGCAAAATTAAAGGGAAAAAAATTGTACCAATAAGAAGAAACTTTAACTTGTTAATGTAGCGGCCTCCTTACTCCCCTCTTTGCATCAGCTCGTCTTTCTCTTGTCTAGGGGTACCTTAGAGGGGAGAGAGCGGGGTCACCACGCCAAGCCTTCACCACATGTGTCCGTGTGGTGTAAGCAAAGTTCCTTCTCTACCTTCGGGTCAGTGTTCTGCACCTGGAGTTACCTTGAACAATGTCCACCAGAAAAGAGCCCCACACCATTAAAGTCCAACACTCCTTTATTCTTCTCTTGTGAACAGCATAATCAGTTAGACTCCCTTAGAGAACAGAACAAACAAGGAGGTGTGGATGCGAGTAGGCCCAGACACAATGAACTCTCCACTTTCCTTCCTGAAAGTGGGCTGAGGTCTCCTAGCGAGGGGGGATTTTCCTTCCAGGCGGTCTCCGATGGGAGGCTCACCTGTCACTGGCAATCTGCTGCACCCGGTCTTCAAGTGAGGAGCTCCCCCCGGTACATTACGCCTTCTGGATTCGGGTACCCAATCCCTGGGTTCCCTAGGACCTCCTTCCCTCGCAGAACTCAGTGTTGGGCACTGAGCTCCAGACCTCCATCCGAGTACCTCACCCCAGGCTAAAGGTGCCTGGGATGGAACACGATCTCCGGACATCCTCTAGGCCTAGGCCGCCTAGAGGACCGACACGAACCACACGCCCTCAGGCTGAAGGTGCCTGGGACTCGACCCCGTGACAAAGATGGCCGGCCCCTTTATACCCTCTCCCAGCAAGCACGGCGGGTTCCCCGCCCCACCATACCGCTGCCGAGGGAGGACAAAAAGGAGGCACAGCACACAATGATGGTTCAACCCCAGCCCGAGGCGACAGCGCCACCCACTGGACTGCAAGGAACTGCACATCACTGGTGTGCCAGTTTGAATTACACCCAGGAAAGTACATACCCGCTACATTAAATAAGCTTTTGGCAGTTTTATTAAACTCAAGCCAGCTACAGAACAAGCACAGAAAGTACTCCTGAATAAATCAGATTTCAAGTAAGCAGGAAATATCAGTGCCAGGATGAGCCAGCATGCCCTAGTTTGCTGATGAATTGTGAGTTTCTAAAAACAGTTATTTTTCTGGTTTCTGAGAACAAGGTTATGGAAATCTCAGTCAGGCAGATAACGTGCAATTATTAGCTACAGGAAATTACAGCAGGAAATATCATAGCACTGCTAGATTTCCTGTGTGACTGACACAATGTATGTTGCACACTGGAAAATTCCCAAACGTTATGTCAAATCTTCTTTTGTAGGAATATAAATCATTGCAACTGCAGGTGACGTCTGTAGGCTCTGTTATAAATAAAGGTAGCAGGCACTTCGAGACAATTCCAATCACAGCAAAACAACAGGAACACCTCTGTGACTGAGGAGGGATGATATCTAAGGATCCACCAAAACTGGATTACTTAACATTGGAAAAACATTTAATGATCCAATGAATCCCATTTTCTGCTGTGATATTCAGATGGTAGTGTCAGAATTTTGTAAATACAACACAAAACCTTTGGGATAAAGTGGAATGGGAGGTTTAATTCATAAATAACTGACAATTTGGTAGGATGTGTTGAGTGCTATTGAATAACTACTGACAAGAAGAATATTTCCATCACATTGTTGAATCTTTTCTGCTGTTTTAAAGACCAAGTGGGTTCCACTCAGTATTAGGAGAGGTGAACCTAATAAAGTGGCTACCGAATATACACTATTACCAAAAGTATTGGGACGCCTGCCTTTACACGCACATGAAGTTTAATGGCCTCCCAGTCTTAGTCCGTAGTATTCAATATTGAGTTGGCCCACCCTTTGCAGCTATAACAGCTTCAACTCTACTGGGAAGGCTGTCCACAAGGTTTAGGCGTGTGTCTATGGAAATGTTTGATCATTCCTCCAGAAGCACATTAGTGGAGTCAGGCACTGATGTTGCAGGAGAAGGCCTCGCAGTCTCCGCTCTAATTCATTCCAAAGGTGTTCTATCAGGTTGAGGTCAGGACTCGGTGTAGGCCAGTCAAGTTGCCCCCAAACTTGCTCATCCATGTCTTTATTGACCTTGCTTTGTGCACTGTTCCAAATCATTTGGTGGAGGGGGATAATGGTGTGGGGTTGTTTTTCCAGGGGTTGGGCTTGGCCCCTTAGTTTCAGTGAACGGAACTCTTAAGGCGTCAGCATAACAAGACATTTGGGACAATTTCATGCTCCCAACTTTGTGGGAACAGTTTGGGGATGGCCCGTTCCTGTTCCTGTTCCAACATGACTGCGCACCAGTGCACAAAGCAAAGTCTATAAAGACATGGATGAGCGAGTTTGGGGATGCCATTAAAGTTCATGTGCGTGTAAAGGCAGGAGTCCCAATACTTTTTGTAATATAGCGTACATCCCTTTGTTAAAACTGTTCCAACAGAACAGCAGTGCAACTAGGATTCCAGTTCAGTCACACATACTATGGCTGTCTTTATTCCCATTGCAAAATTTATTTGCATGGACAGGTTCTCTTGATCCTTATAATTAAGTGCCACTGTCACCACTGTGTAGTAGGTCACCCTCTTACGAAAATTAAACTATCCCAAAAGATTTCTGAAAAAAATAAAGTAATTACTTAGCTCTCACAATGCTAAACACCACACTGCTGAAGAGAAATCCTGCTATGAAATCTGCTAGGAAACCAAGACTTGGTGAGAGCTGCTCCCCTGTGTCTACCACTGCACTTTACTGACCTCCATGCTACTACAGAGTCCTGCAGCAGGGGACACAAAAGATCAACACTCCCAGAACTGTTGATTTATCAGCAGATTTAGCAGCAATAAAGATTAGGCAATACAGGCAGGTGTAATATTGGACATCCTAATTTTGGTGACATGGTCTCAATAAACATACCCTGCTGACGAGGTGCTGAAGCAGTTATTCACTACATTGCTCAGTACTTAATTAAGCAGTCAGTCACTCTTCTGATTTCATTAGGTCCACCTCCGACACTTCTGACCGTGTCAAATGTTTTGTACTCTTGACAGCTGGAGCTGCTTCTCTTCCAAGCCCCAATGTCACCAACTGTTCTGCACCATCTGAACAGGCAGCAACACTAGAATGTCTGTGCAAGAAATCTAGTAATGTAAAGCATGTGTTCATCTATAGAATTATTCCCCCTTAAATTTTCAATTTTTTGTTATATTGCAGCCATTTGCTAAAATCATTTAAGTTCATTTTTTCCCTCATTAATGTACACACAGCACCCCATATTGACAGAAAAACACAGAATTGTTGACATTTTTGCAGATTAATTAAAAAAGAAAAACTGAAATATCACATGGTCCCAAGTATTCAGACCCTTTGCTGTGACACTCATATATTTAACTCAGGTGCTGTCCATTTCTTCTGATCATCCTTGAGATGGTTCTACACCTTCATTTGAGTCCAGCTGTGTTTGATTATACTGATTGGACTTGATTAGGAAAGCCACACACCTGTCTATATAAGAAAAAATGAAGAAAGAAAGTGGGCTGTGGGACTTTAAATGAGGCATGGATGGGCGTAGGAAAAAAGTCTAGGATATCAAAAATGAGTAAACATCACTGTCCCGTTGGGGAATGGTCTGTAGCCATATATACATGCTGCATAGTCAGTCTGAAGAATGGAAATCAAGGCATGGATATGAATATAAAAATGTATTGTATCATAGTAAAAGTACATACAGATCATGCAAACAAAGGCATAATGTAAATAGAGGTTATCACATAGACATAATCAAAATTCATTGTTGAGACATGGCTGAAGCAAGTAATGACAGTAACATGGACATACAGAAACAGAGAAGATGGCATGGGACATCCGTCAAGGAGGAACCCGGACAGCCACGACACAGCGCCAAACTGAGGGAGAGGCACAGACAGAGTGCAAGGGCAGAGTGCTGGTGGAGAGATAAAGAAATGCAAATGAGCAATGAGTAAAAGATTTGAATGGTTAGAGAACCAAAATTGGAGTGTGAGTGGGGGAGGGGAGGAGAAGGAAAACAAAAGGGAGCAAAGGGAGAGGGGAGTGAATATGTAAATGATGTGCTGATGGATCCTGGTGGGAATAATGTGTGGTGGGTGCTGGAAGAAATTAAACAAAAAGGGATTGATGGTAAAGCATGACTGAAAGGATTAACAGCCAAAGTTGGCAAATCAGCTGAGTGTTGGTGTAGGTGAATCTGTTATGAGGGGGAGCCAAACCAAATCCCCAACAATGCTAAATATCAGTAAAATAAAATATGTGTTTGAAGCAGTGTGAGCAGGGTGCAAGGCAAAAATTGAGAAAAACAAGTATATATGTAATATATACTGTGTAAATCCTGAAGTACCCATTTTTGACCATTGATATCCTTCCCCAGATTTCATTTGACAACAGGCCAATACTGTTTATCCCCCTGTTCTGATTATATAGTCATAATCGTGATTTTCAATGATTCATCCATCCCCATGGCTCACCCAACCCAAGCGTTGGTGGATCCCTGTTCTTTGGTCTCTCTCACCCGGGGTTGCGATGCGCCCAGTTCCCCCTCCCCCACCTGCCTTTCCTTGGCGCATCGGCATCATGCCAGTATGTTGCACGCACGGCGTCCACTGGGACGCCTGTGCTTCCATCATAGTTTTTTCCACCTTGCATGGCCCAGGGGGGTGGGAGGGGCCCCGCCGAGGTCATTTGCACCTCGGGCGGGGTTCGTTCCATCCCCACACCTGGCTCATGCGTCACATGATGCTGGCGGGGACATGGCCCTTGCTGTGGACATTTAGCCGGTAGCTACCTGGGGAGCTTCACTTCACAGACATCCATCTGATGAGAGGTTCCTGTTTCTCTCTTTCCCCACACCTCAAGGTAATTTATAATCTTCACTTCAGGATTTACACAGTATATATTACATATATACTTGTTTTTCTCAATTTTTGCCTTGCACCCTGCTTCAAACACATATTTTATTTTACTGATATTTAGCATTGTTGGGGATTTGGTTTGGCTCCCCCTCATAACAGATTCACCAACACCAAACCTCAGCTGATTTGCCAACTTTGGCTGTTAATCCTTTCAGTCATGCTTTACCATCAATCCCTTTTTGTTTAATTTCTTCCAGCACCCACCACACATTATTCCCACCAGGATCCATCAGCACATCATTTACATATTCACTCCCCTCTCCCTTTGCTCCCTTTTGTTTTCCTTCTCCTCCCCTCCCCCACTCACACTCCAATTTTGGTTCTCTAACCATTCAAATCTTTTACTCATTGCTCATTTGCATTTCTTTATCTCTCCACCAGCACTCTGCCCTTGCACTCTGTCTGTGCCTCTCCCTCAGTTTGGCGCTGTGTCGTGGCTGTCCGTGTTCCTCCTTGACGGATGTCCCATGCCATCTTCTCCTTGGCTCTCCTCTTGATTGAGGGGCCGTTGAAGTGTTTATTGGGGGGCCTTCCCCACCTCAGCCCCGGGTGAGACAGTGCATCCAGGACCACCACTCTACTCCATATTTCAAATGCTTGGGACAACCCCATACCGGGCTTTGCCATTGGTAACGTATCAGACCACCTGATTCTGTTATTTTGTTTCAAACATGACATCATTTTTTTCGAGACTTTATTTGACCTGTCTATCCATCTCCCCTTTTAGTCAAATGACAAGCACCCCACTCCTGATGACTGGCTTCAAACGCCAAGAAACGCGTCGAGTCCATGCTCAGGGATGCCAAGTAAAGCCTGCCCAACTATGAATCTATAAAGTGTATTCTTGACTTTTCAATTGGATAATCAATTTCACTGTTTCTGTATGTCCATGTTACTGTCATTACTTGCTTCAGCCATGTCTCAACAATGAATTTTGATTATGTCTATGTGATAACCTCTATTTACATTATGCCTTTGTTTGCATGATCTGTATGTACTTTTACTATGATAGAATACATTTTTATATTCATATCCATGCCTTGATTTCCACTCTTCAGACTGACTATGCAGCATGTTTAACCACTTAAGCCCCGGACCATTTGGTAGCTAAAGGACCAGAGGTGAATTCAGAATTTTGCACTGCGCTGCTTTAACTGTAAATTGTGCGGACATGCAATGTTGTACCCAAACGAAATTTGCGTCCTTTTCTTCCCACAAATAGAGCTTTCTTTTAATGGTATTTGATTGCCTCTGCGATTTTTATTTTTTGCGATATAAACGGAAAAAGACCGAAAATTTTGAAAAAAAATGATATTTTCTACTTTTTGTTATAAGAAAAATCGAATAAACTCAATTTTAGTCATACATTTAGGCCAAAATGTATTCAGCCACATGTCTTTAGTAAAAAAAATTGTCAATAAGCGTATATTTATCGGTTTGCGCAAAAGTTATAGCGTTTACAAACTAGGGTACATTTTCTGGAATTTACACAGCTTTAAATTTATGACTGCCTATCTCATTTCTTGAGGTGCTAAAATGGCAGGGCAGTACAAAACCCCCCCAAATGACCCCATTTTAGAAAGTAGACACCCCAAGGAAATTGCTGAGAGGCATGTTGAGCCCATTGAATATTTTTTTTGTCCCAAGTGATTGAATAATGACAAAATAATAATAAAAAAAAAAATTACAAAAAGTTGTCACTAAATGATATATTGCTCACACATGCCATGGTTATATGTGGAATTGCACCCCAAAATACATTCTGCTGCTTCTCCTGAGTACGGGGATACCACATGTGTGGGACTTTTTAGGAGCCTAGCCGCGTACGGGACCCCGAAAACCAATCACCGCCTTCAGGATTTCTAGGCACAAATTTTTGATTTGACTCCTCACTACCTATCACAGTTTCGAAGGCCATAAAATGCCAAAATAGCAAAAAAAAAAACCCCAAATGACCCCATTTTAGAAAGTAGACACCCCAAGGAAATTGCTGAGAGGCCTGTTGAGCCCATTGAATATTTTTTTTTTGTCCCAAGTGATTGAATAATGACAAAAAAAAAAAAATTACAAAAAGTTATCACTAAATGATATATTGCTCACACATGCCATGGTTATATGTGGAATTGCACCCCAAAATAAATTTTGCTGCTTCTCCTGAGTACGGGGATACCACATGTGTGGGACTTTTTAGGAGCCTAGCCGCGTACGGGACCCCGAAAACCAATCACCGCCTTCAGGATTTCTAGGCACAAATTTTTGATTTGACTCCTCACTACCTATCACAGTTTCGAAGGCCATAAAATGCCAAAATAGCACAAAACCCCCCCAAATGACCCCATTTTGGAAAGTAGACACCCCAAGATGTTTTCTGAGAGGCATGGTGAGTATTTTACAGCTCTCATTTGTTTTTGAAAATGAAGAAAGAACATTTTTTTTTTTTCTTTTTTTTTTTCAATTTTCAAAACTTTGTGACAAAAAGCGAGATCTGCAAAATACTCACAATACCTCTCAGCAAATAGCTTGGGGTGTCTACTTTCCAAAATGGGGTCATTTGGGGGGGGGGGGGGTTTGTGCCATCTGGGCATTCCATGGCCTCCGAAACTGTGATAGGCAGTGAGAAGTGAAATCAAAAATTTACACCCTTAGAAAGCCTGAAGGCGGTGATTGGTTTTTGGGGTCCCGTACGCGGCTAGGCTCCCAAAAAGTCTCACACATGTGGTATCCCCGTACTCAGGAGAAGCAACAGAATGTATTTTGGGGTGTAATTCCACATATGCCCATGGCATGTTTGAGCAATATATCATTTAGTGACAACTTTGTGCAAAAAAAAATAAAAAATTGTCTATTTCCGCAACTTGTGTCAACATATAAAATATTCCATGGACTCGACATGCCTCTCAGTATATAGCTTGGGGTGTCTACTTTCCAAAATGGGGTCATTTGGGGGGGTTTTGAACTGTTCTGGCATTTTATACACAACATTAGGAAGCTTACATCCACTCTTCTAACCACTTGAAGACAAAGCCCTTTTTGACACTTTTTGTTTACATGAAAACATATTTTTTTTTGCAAGAAAATTATGTTGAACCCCCAAACATTATATATATTTTTAAAGCAAAGGCCCTACAGAATAAAATGGTGGGTGTTGCATTTTTTTTTTCTACACAGTATTTGCGCAGCGATTTTTCAAACGCATTTTTTGGGGAAAAAATACACTTATTTTAATTTTAATGCACTAAAACACACTATATTGCCCAAATGTTTGATGAAATAAAAAAGATGATCTTAGGCCGAGTACATAGATACCAAACACGACATGCTTTAAAATTTCGCACAAACGCGCATTGGCGACAAACTACATACATTTTTAAAAGCCTTTAAAAGCCTTTACAGGTTACCCCGTTAGATTTACAGAGGAGGTCTACTGCTAAAATTACTGCCCTCGATCTGACCTTCGCGGTGATACCTCACATGCATGGTGCAATTGCTGTTTACATATGACGCCAGACCGACGCTTGCGTTCGCCATTGGGCAAGAGCAGGGCAGGACAGGGGTGCTTTTTTTTTATTATTAATTTTGCTTTTTTATTTTATTTTTAAACTGTTGCTTCCATATTTTTTTTTTTTTTTATCATTTTTATTGTTATCTCAGGGAATGTAAATATCCCCTATGATAGCTATAGGTAATGACAGGTACTCTTTTTTGAAAAAACTGGGGTCTATTGGACCCTAGATCTTTCCTCTGCCCTCAAAGCATCTGACCACACCAAGATCGGTGTGATAAAATGCTTTCCCAATTTCCCAATGGCGCTTTTTATATCCGGGGGGGGGTCATTCCCTCCCACTGCTTGTAAAAGCAGTCCAGAGGCTAATTAGCCACTAAGATTGCTTTTATATGAAAGCCGGCCGCTGGCTGAAAAGAATGATACCAAGATGATACCTAAACCCGCAGGCATCATTCTGGTATAAACATTCAAAGTTCAGCAACATACCAGTACGTTGCTGGTCCTTGTTGGACATGTATTGTAATCTTTTTTTTCATGCAGCCTGTTGGCTGAACGAAAAAAAAAGATTGATCGGTGGGTATGCCCACCATTAGAATACCGCCCTTCATCCACCCACTTCTAATGATGGGCATACATGCACCATTTATATATGCCGAAGCATGGGGGCATCTTCCCGCAAAAGTTATGCCGTGTACACATGGTCAGACTTTTCCACGGGCAAGCCTCCGTCGGAATTTCGACTGTATGCACGCGGCATTAGGAGCAAAATCGCTCCTCCGCCCCTGCTGCCCCAATGCTTTGGCATATATGCTTTTTTTTTTTTTTTTAACTGTGGTGGCGAAATCACCTCCTACAGCACTGGAGTCGCAGGGATCAGGCCTGTCTCTGCGAACGCTGCAGTTATGTGTGTTGTGTTTTGCAAGTGACAGCGATCAATCGATACTGCACTTGGGTGGCCTGGGCTGGACGGAGGGGCAAAACGCAGGTGCTAGCAGGTATCTGGGCTGATTCCGCTAACACTGCGTTTTTGGGAACCCTAAACTGCTGGGGACGCTAGTATAGATCTGATCAGATCAGATATTGATCTGTTCAGATACTATACCACTAAGGGGGGTGTATGCTTCACGCGTGGGTGTTAGCGTTACTGGCACTAACCTGACGCTGCCTGGGGTGTGACGCAGACCCTCTCTGACGCTAAAACCTAATTGATATCACCCGCCGGGCGATCAGGGGGTTAAACCTTTATTGGGTTATATACGGCGGGTGCCCTGACACTATAAAAAGCAAACTAACTAACCAGCGTCACCCGTAACACTTATATGGTGATTACTGGTGAAAGGGTTAACTAGGGGCAATTAGGGGGTTAAAACCTTTATTAGGTAATATATTGGGGTACCTGACGCTATATAAAAACCTGACGGCGAACCTAAAAAAAAAATTACTGGCTACCGATCTGCATCACCGACACTAAGACAACGATCATAAAAACGATCGCTTAGCGACAGTGGTGATAGGGGGTGAAAGGGTTACCTGGGGGGCGATCAGGGGGTTAAACCTTTATTAGATAATATATGGGGGTACCTGACGCTATAAAAACCTGCGGCGAACCTAAAAAAAATTACTGGCTACCGATCAGCATCGCCGACGCTAAAACATCGATCAGAAAAATTATCGCTTAGTGACCGTGGTGATAGGGGGTGAAAGGGTTACCTGGGGGGCGATCAAGGGGGTTAAACCTTTATTAGGTAATATATGGGGGTACCCGACGCTATAAAAACCTGCGGCGAACCTAAAAAAAATTACTGGCAACCGATCTGCATCACCGACACTAAGACAACGATCATAAAAACGATCGCTTAGCGACAGTGGTGATAGGGGGTGAAAGGGTTACCTGGGGGGCGATCAGGGGGTTAAACCTTTATTAGATAATATATGGGGGTACCTGACGCTATAAAAACCTGCGGCGAACCTAAAAAAAATTACTGGCTACCGATCAGCATCGCCGACGCTAAAACATCGATCAGAAAAATTATCGCTTAGTGACCGTGGTGATAGGGGGTGAAAGGGTTACCTGGGGGGCGATCAAGGGGGTTAAACCTTTATTATGTAATATATGGGGGTACCCGACGCTATAAAAACCTGCGGCGAACCTAAAAAAAATTACTGGCTACCGATCTGCATCACCGACACTAAGACAACGATCATAAAAACGATCGCTTAGCGACAGTGGTGATAGGGGGTGAAAGGGTTACCTGGGGGGCGATCAGGGGGTTAAACCTTTATTAGATAATATATGGGGGTACCTGACGCTATAAAAACCTGCGGCGAACCTAAAAAAAATTACTGGCTACCGATCAGCATCGCCGACGCTAAAACATCGATCAGAAAAATTATCGCTTAGTGACCGTGGTGATAGGGGGTGAAAGGGTTACCTGGGGGCGATCAAGGGGGTTAAACCTTTATTAGGTAATATATGGGGGGACCAGACGCTATAAAAACCTGCGGCGAACCTAAAAAAAATTACTGGCTACCGATCAGCATCACCGACGCTAAGACAGCGATCAGAAAAATGATCACCAAGCGACGGCGGTGCTAGGGGGTGAAAGGGTTATCTGGGGGCTGATCAGGGGGTTAAACCTTTATTAGGGGGGGTTAGGGGGCTACACTGGACCTAAAACTAAATGTAGTGACACTTTTACAGTCACAAATGTCACTGATTGCAGTGATCACTAAATAAATGGTCACTGCAATCAGTGACACTGTGACTGGGGGGTGATCTGGGGGGGCGATTTATGTGCCTATGTGTCCTGGTGTCAGTGTAGTGTTGTGTGCACTAACCTGCATCTTCTCCTGTACGGCGCTCGGTATATGTGAGCGCCGCAGGAGAGATGACATCACTTCCTCCAGCCTGTGTAAACAAGTACACAGGCAGGGGAAGCTCTCATTCGCCGGGAGCGATCGAGAGGGGGTGGCCGGAATCGAACGGCCGTCCCCTCATGCCGGATCGCTCCCGAAGGTAAAACGACCGCTCACTGTAAAGAAGGGGGTCCGATCGGACCCCCCAACTATACAAAGGCAATCACGTACATATACGTGATTCTGCCTGTCGGTGCCATTCTGCCGACGTATATTTACAGTGGGCGGTCGTTAAGTGGATATATGGCTACAGACCATTCCCCAACGGGACAGTGATGTTTACTCATTTTTGATATCCTAGACTTTTTTCCTACGCCCATTCATGCCTCATTTAAAGTCCCACAGCCCACTTTCTTTCTTCATTTTTAATGTACCAGGGATGGAGGCATGGTTATGGTATCTATGGGTCTCAATGGGTCACCTGCCTTTTCTGTCTATATAAGACCTTACAGCTCACAGTGCATGTCAGAGCAAATGAGAATCATGAGGTCAAAGGAACTGCCTAAAGAGCTCAGACAGAATTATGGCAAGGCACAGATCTGGCCAAGGTTACAAAAAAAATTCTTCTGCACTTAAGGTTCCTAAGAGCACAGTGGCCTCCATAATCCTTAAATGGAAGACGTTTGGGACGACCGGAACCCTTCCTAGAGCTGGCCATGTGGCCAAACTGAGCTATCGGGGGAGAAGAGCCTTGGTGAGAGAGGTAAAGAAGAACCCAAAGATCACTGTGGCTGAGCTCCAGAGATGCAGTCGGGAGATGGGAGAAAGTTGTAAAAAGTTAACCATCACTGCAGCCCTCCACCAGTCGGGGCTTTATGGCAGAGTGGCCTGACGGAAGCCTCTCCTCAGTGCAAGACACATGAAAGCCTGCATGGAGTTTGCTAAAAAAAAACACCTGAAGGACTCCGAAGATGGTGAGAAATAAGATTCTCTGGTCTGATGACACCAAGATAGAACTTTTTGGCCCTAATTCTAAACGGTATGTGTGGAGAAAACCAGGCACTGCTCATCACCTGTCCAATACAGTCCCAACAGTGAAGCATGGTGGTGGCAGCATCATGCTGTGGGGGTGTTTTTCAGCTGCAGGGACAGAACGACTGATTGCAATCGAGGCAAAGATGAAAGCGGCCAAGTACAGGGATATCCTGGACGAAAACCTTCTTCAGAGTGCTCAGGACCTCAGACTGGGCCGAGGGTTTACCTTCCAACAAGACAAGGACCCCAAGCACACAGCTAAAATAACGAAAGAGTGGCTTCACAACAACTCCGTGACTGTTCTTGAATGGCCCAGCCAGAGCCCTGACTTAAACCCAATTGAGCATCTCTGGAGAGACCTAAAAATGGCCATCCACCAACGTTTACCATCCAACCTGACAGAACTGGATAGGATCTGCAAGGAGGAATGGCAGGGGATCCCCAAATCTAGGTGTGAAAAACTTGTTGCGTCTTTCCCAAAAAGACTCATGGCTGTATTAGATCAAAAGGGTGCAAATACTAAATACTGAGCAAAGGGTCTGAATGCTTAGGACCATGTGATATTTCAGTTTTTCTTTTTTAATAAATCTGCAAAAATGTCAACAATTCTGTGTTTTTCTGTCAATATGGGGTGCTGTGTGTACATTAATGAGGGAAATAATGAACTTAAATGATTTTAGAAAATGGCTGCAATATAACAAAGAGTGAAAAATTTAAGGGGGTCTGAATACTTTCCGTACCCACTGTGTGTGTGTGTGTATATATATATATATTATAGGTCGACCGATATATCGGCCGGCCGATATATCGGTCGATTTTTGGCACTTTTTAATTAATCGGCATCGGCCGATAGTGCTGAAAAAAAAAGCAGATTTAAAAAACTTCAGCGCAACTTGCAAATAACTTCTTTCATAGAAGTCAATGCAAGTTGCCTGAAGTTTCGTGGAGCGATGTGTCTCTGGGCAGCCTGCCAAGTGAGAGAAAAGAGATACAATGTTTCTTCTTATCAATGAACTGAACTCTGTGTGTAGAAGTTCTCAGTTTAACCATTTAAAGACAAAATCTTTTCTGACACTTGTAGCTTACAAGTAAAAATCCTGTATTTTCTGCTAGAAAATCACTTGGAACCCCCAAACATTATATATATTTTTTTTAGCAGAGACCCTAGGGAAAAAAATGGCGGTTGTTGCAATATTTTATGTCACACAGTATTTGCGCAGCGGTCTTTCAAACGCAATTTTTTGGGAAAAAATACACTTTAATGAATTTTAAATAAAACTAAACAGTAAAGTTAGCCGTTTTTATTTATTCTTTTTCGTCTAAAAATTTTGATTACCTGTTTTTGTGCCTGCTTCCCGATTCCCTTACCGAAGATGGCGGCAGCAGCACCGAGCCGAACCGGCTTCGTGTGCTGACATCGCGGGCGCCCAGGACAGGTAAGTGTCCATATAATTAAATTAAAAATAATTATTTGTAGCTGCTGACTTTTAATACTTTTTTTTTTCGGCAGAACTCTGCTTTTATACTGGAGCGGGTAAGCTTTGACGGTAAAACGCCGCTAGTTTTAGCGGCACTTTACCATCATTTTAGCGGCGCTATTCGGCTGCTAGCGGGCGCTTATAACCCAGCTAGAGGGCCGATGAAGAGATTAAATGCACCCATGTAGCACCGCTGCAAAAGCGCTTTGCAGGCGCTTCGGCAGCAGTGCCCATTCATTTCAATGGGCAGGAGTGGTGGAGGAGCGGTATACACCGCTCCAAAGATGCTGCTTGCAGGACTTTTTTTTTAACGTCCTGCCAGCGCACCGCCTCAGTGTGAAAGCACTCAGGCTTTCACACTGAGACTGCAGGGGAGCTGTTTTGCAGCCACTTTTACAGGCGCTATTTTTAGTCCAAAAGTGCCTGAAAAACACCCCAGTGTGAAAGGGGTCCAACTGTTAGATTTTATGAGATGAAGGGAAAAAAAAAATCGGCCTAACATATCGGCATCATATATCGGCCATCGGCCACCACGATTTCTAAATATCGGCCTCGGCCAGAGAAAAACCCATATCGGTCGACCTCTAATATATATATATATATATATATATATATATATATATATACACACATACATACATACATACATACATACACATATACACACATACATACAAACACACATACATACACTATATATAGATTTTCCATCAGAGTCCAGTCAGGGGTGCCATTTCGAGGCTCAGTTCTACCCTAAAGCTCAGTGGGACATCTATGGTTCTGAACACATTGCTAAACCGGCAAACACCTGTAAGATGGAATTCCACAATAAGTTGAGTGGAAACCAGTGTAATAAATGATTAACAAAACAATAAAATATTAACAAACCTACTTTCATTAATGATGTTTCACAAAGAATGAGGCTTATACTCTGCTGCTTTCCACCAATACAGAGATGTGATAGGTTGGCTATTTTAGGCAGCTGTTCCTGAGTACCCTCCGAGATATGCTGTTACTTGATTAAATTATTGAATGCCTCTGAATTACCTTTAGCAACCAAATAGCCTAGGATTGCAACTACACCAAAACATCTTCTAAATTTCCAATGCCCTTTAAGCTATGCCAGTCCTTCTCTAAGTAGCACAAGTTGGCCAGGAACATTAAACTGAGAATTCCGCTTGGATTATAGATGATTGAGCTGTCATACTATCACATTCTAATCAAAAGGGAGATTAGACAGGCTCTTAATTGTAAAAAATACTTTTTCATATCTGGTCAGCATAGTAAAACACATTACTTTACTTCTTCATACTGTCTGTTTCAGTACTAGAAAAGTTATTTATACAGAATAGCCATTTAAAAAAAAAAACCCAGGCATGGTATTCTTTATATGTAGTTATATTGGTCCAGCTTGGCCGATGCTCCTGGAGGCTGGAAATCACTGAAGTAGACACCACTACTCTAGTGAACTCCACTTGTTTCCCGATCCTGTGTTGATTGGTCAGCCTGATACATTGTGAATCCAGGAGGTCTGCTGCTTAGCACAGGTGCCATTCAGAGAATGCTTTGCATTAGTGAAAAATGGAGAGTGTGATGTCACTGCCCCACTTATCCACCTTGTCCAATGTGAGAACATTTTGCATTCATTCATTCAAAAAATGCAAAGGTTTCTCTAAATGGTGCCCGTGCTGAGCAGTGGACCTCCTGTACTTACAATGCATCAGGACAGCCACTCAGCTCGGCATCCAGAAATGAGTGGAGATCACTGAAGTAGCGGTGTCTATTTCAGTGTTTTCCAACTTCCAGGGGAATTGGCAAAGTATGGTACATACAAAGATACATTGGTCCAAGCTGGATTAATGTCACTATGTAAAAATATGCCATGCCTGGAATTGGGGCCAATTCACACTATGTGCGGGGACAGATGTTTTACTGCATTGTGAAATGTCTGTCATCGCAAGGACACACAGGAGACAACCATGCACAGGGCTGCGCTGCAACGTGCTGCAATACAATGCAGACATGCTGTGTTTTTTCGCAGCGCACAGCGCCAAATCGCATGGCAATGTACAGCAGCGCAGTGAATGAAATGTACATTTTGTACACTTCACATAAAGTTTGTACAAAACAAAAAAAGGGAGTCAGGTGATGCACTGAATCACGCACCACACTGCGCCCTACCACAGGGGGCAATGGACAGCTGCCCGAGCTGTAAAGCATTCTGGCAGCTTTTTCATTTCTGTGTGAATGGAGCCCTATTCTTGAATTCGATGCTACAACTAGTCAGATTCCCAGCTGACAATGTAATGTTAATAAATCAGCCTTAACAAACAACACAAATCCCAGGCAAAACACACCAAAAAACACATGAAGAGTACATGTGTTTTTGGTACATCTCCACTGAAGTCTATGGGACACAAAATCATGCTGCATCCCACCAAAATAGCACAAGTACCTCCCCAAAGTCACATCGCAGTTGCGTTGCATTGATGTGAACGGGCACCATTCGAATCAATGGTATTTCCTTTGTCATGCGATTCTGTGTACCTCAAGTCACACCTAAACTCGCACTAGTGTGAACCAGGCCTTAGTCCTCACAAGCAAGCTTAGTGTCTGGTATTGGACAAAAAAATATTCATTTGATCATTTAAAGCAGAGTTCCACCCAAATTTGGAACTAAATCCACTCCTCGCCCCCTTACATGCCACATTTGGCATGTAATTGTTTTGGGGGGGGGGAGTGGGGGCTTCAGTAGGAGTGAGACTTCCTGTCCCACTTCCTACTTCCGCCCTGGGGTCACCTAGGCGATACGTCATATCACCTTCTGGCGGCCCCTCCCTGTAGGCGATCACCTGGGACGTGACAGGTCCCAGGCGATCGCCTGTCCACTCAGACAGCGCTGCGCTGTTCGCGCATGCGCAGTGAGTGCCCGGCCGTGAAGCCGAAAGCTGTCACGGCCAGGTGCCCACACTATGAATAGAGGCGGAGAAGGGGGGAGAGGAGCGGAGCTCCGGGCGCCGCTGGACAGTGGAACAGGTAAGTGTCTGTTTATTAAAAGCCAGCAGCTACACTTTTTGTAGCTGCTGACTTTTAATAAACATAAAATAAGGCTGGAACTCCCCTTTAAATATTATAGCTATAAAACAGTTGACTTTTGTGCAGCTCCAACAGACAAAGATACTATTAAAAAACAGAAACAAACTGAAACCGATACAGAAGCCAGTGTCCTGTGACCTACAGTAGACCTTTCATTGATGTACTTGTCCTCTGGCAGTGTTTGTTACATGGATGGTTCTAATCAGAGATATCATTGATCTTCCTAACAAACGTGCTATGAGAACATATGACATTTTCCCAAGAGCTGCTCGTACCAAAAATAGAACAAGCCACTTTTATGGTCCATTTATGACAGACAATGATGATCTCTGCACCTCCAACCTTTCAGGCTGCATTTACCACATGTGAGTAAATTGAAAAGTGACACAGATTCAGAGACCGATCGTGTAAAGCAGTTCAGAGAACTACAGACACTAAACAAATTTCAAAAACCTATATAGAGTGAAAAGCACAATGATTGCTTTTCAGATGTGCCTTTCTGAATAAAAAGGTCTTGTGACATTTCAGCCTACAGTAAACGATAAAAGAAAAAAAGTGTAGGTTCTATAGGAAAATAAATCGCTCACCCAGCACCTTCCCATAACAATAATAAAAAAATAAAAAATAAAATAATAATAATAATAATAATAATTTGCAGATTTGGATTGCAGTTCTTCATTACCTTGGCTGTGCACTGTGCTGGAAATCATGGTAGCAGCATCGCAGCCAGCACCTTCTTCACTACCAAGCAATCACCCACACCTACTAAAGGAAATTATACATACCAACACAAAGATGGGCAAACCATTATGATGCAGCTATACAGTACTACTTCTGTAGAAATCACTTCTTAGGCCACATCTAGAATATGTGCTCAGGTTTTTTGCACCAATAATATAAAAAGGACATAAGAAATTTGGGGAAGGTTTAGCGTTTGCAAACTTAAAGTGTCCCTAAACCCACATCATCAAAAACTTTCAATAAATGGTGTATTACATGCAGTTCTTACTCACTCAGTCACTATGGGATTTGATTTCTGTATTTGGCAAAAAACCTGGTTGATCCTTCTGCTCTTTAACTCCCCCTTCTGTCCAAGTCCTCAATGCAGCTAGGGATTTTGCAGAGCAGTGTTGGCAGCTCTGCACATGCTCAGTCATTTCCTCTCTATCACATCTGAGCAGCCCATGTGACTATTATTGATGAGCTCCGAGTTCGAGTCAAACTCATGTTCGACTCGAACATTGCCTGTTCGCCGAACAGCGAACAATTTGGGGTGTTCGCGGCAAATTCGAAAAGCTGCGGAACACCCTGTAAAAGTCTATGGGAGAAATCTAAAGTGCTAATTTTAAAGGCTTATATGCAAGTTATTGTCATAAAAAGGGTCTGGGGACCCGGGTCCTGCCCCAGGGGACATGTATCAATGCAAAAAAAAGTTTTAAAAACAAACGTTTTTTCGCAAGCAGTAATTTTAATAATGCTTAAAGTGAAACAATAAAAGTGAAATTTTCATTTAAATTTAGTACCTGGGGGGTGTATAGTATGCCTGTAAAGCAGCGCTTGTTTCCCACACTTAGAACTGTCCCTGCACAAAGTGTAATTTCTGAAGGAAAAAAGTCATTTAAAAGCACTCGTGGCTATAATGAATTGTCGGCTCCTGGCAAAAAAGTCATTGATAATTTTTTTTTTTTAAATGGCGTGGAGTTCCCCCCAAAAATCCATACCAGACCCTTTATCCGAGCACGCAACCTGGCAGGCCGCAGGAAAAGAGGGGGGGGGGGGGGAGACGAGAGAGCGCTCCTATTTTCTCTTATCGTCCATGGACCGACGCAGCTCTCATACTGATTACATGTGGGACGTCCCAAAGCAGTATAAGAAAAGGGTGGGAGCAAAAAAGTAAGGAACAACCAAAACTTCACTCCAAACCAGCAAAGCCCCTCAACGGAGGAGTTGCAACATTAGACAGCGGCCTGCAACACTTTGCGGCCGAAGGAAGCATCCGAAGATGCAGCCACATCAACCTTGTAGAACTTTGAAAAGGTATGAACGGACGACCAGGTCGTCGCCTTGCACACTTGTGCAACCGACGCTTGATGTCGGAAGGCCCGGGAAGCACCAATTGCCTTGGTGGAATGCGCCGCAACCGGAAAGGGAGGCGCCCGCCCCTTAAGGGCATAGGCCTGTATGACGGTCTGCCTGATCCACCTAAAGACGGTGGCAGACGACACTGCTCGGCCCTGTTTTGGACCAGACACAGATTTCCGAATGGAAACAGTAGCAGACAGGTACACTCGTAAGGCTTGTACCCATCTTAATGTATGAAGCGCAAACTCTCAGGGATGCGATGGGTGAGGACACAAGGACGGAAGAACAATGTCCTTCTTAAGGTGAAAGGCCAAGACCATCCTTAGAAAAGAAGGATGGTCGTGGGCGCAACACCAACATATCCTTATGGAGGACCAAGTAAGACGACTTGCCAGACAAGGCCGCCAACTCAGACACCCGTCTAACCGAAGCAATGGCCACTAAGGCCAACTTCCGGGACAAGGTCAAGAGAGGAATCTCTCCGATATTCTCAAAGGGATGTTCTTGGAGAACCGAGATGCATCAAAATCAGATCCCAAGTAGGGAGAGGAGGCTTGACAGGGGGGGATCACATGGCGAACCCCCTGCACAAAAGGTGCTAATCAAGGAATGGCCCGGTGCGGTCGTTGAAAAAGACAGCCCGGGCCGAAATCCGACCCTCAAAAAAGGTATGCAAGGCCAGCTTTTGGGTCACACCACGCTGTAAGAACAGCAAAATCCTGGGAACGGAAAACATCTGAGGATGACACTCAAGTTCCTTGCACATAGCGATGTAAGCCTTCCAGGTACGGTGAGATATCTTTCTGGAGGAAGATTCCCGTGTCAACAACATAGAAGAGATGACCGAATACGAGAGAACTCGATCCTTTAGCACCTGGCTTTAAACAGCCATGCCATTAGAGCCAAGGACTGTAAAGCAGGATGAAGTATGCTCTGCGAAGCCGGCGAGGCAACAACAGTAGCAGAGGGTAAGCATATATCAGGCGATACTGCCCCCACGGGCTTCCAACGCGTCTAACGCATCCGCCCAGGGGTCCCTGGACCTGACCACGATCTTGCCACCTTGCGAGTGAGTCGAGAGGCCACAAGGTCCACTTCCGATGCCCCACTTCCGGTAAAGAAGGTGGAAACACCTCCGGATGCAAGGACCCTTCGCCTGCAATGCACACGGCCGACAGGACCGTCTTGCAGCGAGATGTATGAAAATCCCAAAGAGACTCCGCAATGTATCGGAGAAGGGTGGCCCCAGTGTACAGGGTGCCTCAAATGTTGGCCAATAAAGGCAACTTGACGGAACTTCCCTAGAAACTCGGTCAGAGAACTAGTACCTCAGCCTCCACAGGTGGCGCAAACCCACCCCAGCACAGAGACCCTAAAAGCTAAAGCAGTTGTAGTGCACCTGCTAGACGACTGATGGATGAAGCAGAGGCTTTTGCCCAGTCATTGAGCTACAAAAAATGCCAGAGACGCAGCCACTAACGGGCGCAACGCCAACGCCAGCCTGGCGAACACAGTCCAAGCCAGCGCTTCTGATCACCACTGAAAGCAGGTGGAAAGTGATACCCCTGAAACCAGGGATCCTTGTGACAATGTTCCATCCAGCAGCTACCCATGGATAGGTGCTGATTGTGCAAACACATAGTTTATACTATGTATTGCGTCAAACGCACAAACGGAGAGTGTGGGAGGAAACCCACCCAGCCACAAAGAGCATAATACCACCACATACGGCGTATGTAGTTTAGTATTTGTGGATAAACCTATTAAACGCGTATATACTGTGCCAGCGACGAAGGCGCGCACATCATCGGGGCCTGGACGTAAACCAGCCACGCAGATTGCGTACACAACCCTGTAGGTATGTTAGCCTGCGAATAAACAAATTGCACATGTTTATACTGTGAATAGCGCTGAGAATGCGCACACCATTGGAACGCAGGGAAGAAACCTGAGCACCCGGATGAAACCCATGCAGACTGCATACACATACCGTGTAAGGTATTATAGTATGTGTGCTAAACATTTTGCACAAGCCCATGTGTGCATAGCACCGAAGGCGCGCACACTGTTGGCGCGTGGGAGGAACCGAAGTACCCCACGCATACTCAGAGAATGCAATACCTACAACTACTGTGAATGTATTTAGTGTAGCGTATAAACATAATGTGTATGTTTACATCGTGTATTGCACCAAAGGCATGCATGTCATGTAGCGTGGGCGGAAACCCACGCAGACTGCAAAGACATACCAGGTAGGCATGTTAGTATGTGGATATCCAATCGCACAAATTTAGACTGTGCATAGCGCCGAAGCGCCCATACCAATGGAGTGTGGGAGGGAACCGGAGTACCCGGAGGAAAACCACACAGACTGCCTACACATACCGTGTAGGTATTATAGCATGCGTGATAAACATTGAACATGTTTAACTGTGCAGAAGGCCAAAGGCGCACATACCGTCAGCGCGTGGGAGGAAACCGGAACACTCGGAAGAACTACACGCAGACAGCACACAGATACCGTGTAGGAATGATAGCATGTGAATCAACATATTGCACATGTTTATGCTGTGCATTTCCATTGGAGCGTGGGGGGAAACCGGGAGTACCCGGAGGAACCCCACACAAACAGTATACCCATACTGTAAACATGTATAATATGTGCAATAAACATATTGAACATGTCTATACTGTGCAGAGAGCCGAAGCGCACATACCATGAGAGTGCGGGAGGACACCGGAGCCCCCGCCAACCCAGAGAGTATAATACATACATATACTGTGAATGTATCTGGAGTCGTGCATAAACATATTTTGTGGGGGCGTGGCTTGCGGCTGATGGGATAAGACGCATAGCGTGAGAGCTCCGCCGATACCCTGCACATTTCTCCTGATAAAAGGTCACGGCGGCACCTGCTTCTTCCGCGATTGGCACTGGAAGGTCCCTCTCACTCTCCCCGGGACAGCGGTGTGCATTTAGTGCCTGTTCGGCGGCGGGCATGTCCCGCAGAAGTGCGAAAGACAACATGCACTCAGCAGAGCATGGAGGCCAAGATGGCGCCCGGAGCCAGCGCTCAGCAAAGGAGGCAGCCATGAGGATGTTCGGCGGTGCTCTGGGGAAGGGAGGCACACCTAAGATCACTTCCCAGCTTGTGGAAGCACCCGACATAGACCCTCCAGAAGAGGCAATGGAGCAGATATGGCCAGAGGATGAGGAACAGCCCTCCACAGGGGACACAGTGAGTACATCTGCCCCTGTCATGGCCCCCAGTGCTCACACAGATCAGGACAATCAATCCCCTGAACCAACATTGAGGGATATCTTTGTGGCAGTAACCTCCTGCAACACCTCAATTGCATCCCTAACCATTGAGATCAAAGGAGTGAAACTGGAACTGAATATGGTTAGGCAGGATTTGCAGAAACTACGCGACCGCACAGTAGCACTGGAGGACAGGGTGAGCAATGTGGAGGATGATGTCGCACCCCTGCAGAGAGAGGTCCGCCATATGCAATCCGTTATAAACGGCCATACTGCGCGCCTAGAAGATATGGAGAACAGGCAAAGACGCAATAACGTTCGCGCGGTAGGCATACCAGAGCGAGCTGAGGGCAAAAATCCGGTGTCATTCATTGAGAACTGGCTTGTTAACACTTTTGGTAAAGAGTCCTTCTCACCGATGTTTGCGGTGGAACGCGCCCATAGAGTCCCACCAAGGCCACCTAAGCCTGGAGAACCTCCCAGACCGTTCCTGTTCAAAATGCTGAACTTTAAAGATCGCGACTCCATACTGAATCAAGCCAGGACCAAGGCCAACCTTATGAGAATGGACAATACCCGCATATCCTTTTACCCGGATTTTTCTGCTGAACTTCAGCGTCGCAGAGCCAAGTTTACTGAGGTTAAAAAGCGTCTCCGCAAATACGAAGTTGCATATGCCATGCTTTACCCGGCCAAGCTGAGAATCGCGGCTAATGGTGAAACGCAGTTCTTTGATAACCCTGCTAATGCATCAATGTGGCTGGACCGGATGGAGCACACGCTCAGGAAAGCACCAGCGCCTGCGGTCTGAAGAGGACCTGTCTTTATTCACTTTCAATAAGGAGAAGCGGATGTCATATTAGAAGCTGTGGACAAAATTTTTTTTTATTTTGTCTCCCTTTACACCTTTAATTTTCCTGCCAGGCGGAGGAAACGACGATTGTAACTTGCGCTACTCTTTAACACGTTGGATTCGCAAGCTCCTCTGAATCGGAGTTGTACTGAGACGTTGGGGCCCCCCCCCTATATTTGTCCTGCGAGGACACGTTTACTCTTTTGTTTGGCCCTTCTTTCGTTTTTTCTGTCCGTCAAGTTCTCTTACAGTCTACTGGATGCACGGACAAACCCTTTCTAATTTTTCCCCTTGTTTTTTGTTTTTTTTCGTTTGTTGCTCCATGTTACGGGGCATTTTTTTCCTTTTGCTCATACAATTGGCTGTTGTAAGCTGTACAAACAGTTCATTCATTTTTTGCACTATCTTACCAACCAGAAATGTAAATAAGTGGACGAGGCCACTGTACTTATACCTATGTTTTATCTTTAAAGCTGTCGGGTGGAGACGCAAAGCACCCATTGGTGTGCCTCTGCGCCTGACAAAGCTTCTATGGCATGATTACCTATTTACCTCAACATGTCGAATGCTTGCATCATAATTTCATGGAATGTGAGGGGCCTGGGTGACGGAGTGAAGAGAGTGGCACTTTTCTCCACGGTGAAGGCTTACAGACCTTCGGTGCTATGCCTGCAGGAAACTCACTTGCAGGACAGCACCATCTCTACACTTAAACACCGTGGATACCCCACCCAGTTTCATTCCGTTCACTCAGCCTACTCGAGGGGAGTCAGTGTCCTTATCTCACAGACGACCACTTTCCAATTGCTACAATCTATGTTAGACAGGCAGGGACGTTATGTGTTCCTATTATGCAAACTTGCAGGCTTTACATGTATACTAGCGAATATCTATGTCCCTCCGCCCTTCTCTTTTGATCCCCTGAAACAGTTGGCTCAATTTATGGCTGTATACCCCGGGGTTCCGGTCTGGGTGCTAGGTGATTTTAACAATGTAATGGATAAAAGGCTGGACAAACTCTCATCTAGAGTCAGCGGTGCTTCCCAAGTGAGTGGTCCCACTCCTTTCGCTAAATTCCTAGCGGAAATAGGCCTAAGAGATGTGTGGAGGGATCAAAATTCTGCTGTGCAGTGCTACTCGTGCTATTCAGCAACATACAAATGTTTATCCCGGATAGATCTGTGTTTAGCTAATGATCTAGCATATGCACTGACTGATTATGTGAAATATGCCCCGCGTAACATATCTGATCACTCCCCTGTCAGTGTTGCTATTATGACATCCCCGAGCCCGAAGCGCAGACTCTGGAAGGTAAATCCCTTCTGGTTTACAATATTCCCAGATACGGATACTATTCCTAGAGGCCTGATGGAGTTTATGCTTCATAATCAAGACACTGCCCGGTCAGGTGTGATTTGGGATGCACTAAAAGCCCACCTTAGGGGTCTTATTATTAATGAGATTAATGCAATTAAAACGAAAACTAAAGAGTGGGAGAATGTGGTGATGAATGAGGCGGCTAGGGCAGAGGAGAGATACATATCAATACCCTCAGCGGAGACAGAACACAGCTGGCAGGAGGCACAGGCCCTGTTCAGGCAGGTCTCGATAACAGCTGCGGAGAACAAGAGGTTCTTCCTGCAACAAAAGTACTTCAATGAAGGAGAAAATACAGGACATTTACTAGCTATGGTAGCTAAAAACCAGCAGTGCTTGACTCATATAGAGGCCATTCAAAACACAGACGGAGTGACAGTTACGGGTCCGACCGACATACTTGAAGTGTTCTCGCAGTTTTTTAGAGACCTGTATACATCCAAGGTGCATCCCACACAAGAGGACCTGGCCCACTTTCTGGACCAGTGCTCTCTTCCCAGGGTAGCGCCGCAGGGACTTACAGCACTTAATGCACCACTGACACTGGAAGAATTGACGGCGGCGGTGGCACAGATGGCTCATAATAAGTCCCCGGGGGCTGACGGTTTACCCACAGAGACGTATGGGAAATATGGTGACATTTTGTTGCCCACCCTTTTAAAAACACTGAACAGCGCCCTAGAGGATGGCAATTTACCCACCTCTATGAATGAGGCTATTATTATTGTATTACCAAAGATGGGCAAGGACTTACTGCAGCCAGACTCCTACAGACCCATATCTCTGCTTAACGCAGACGTCAAATTATTGGCTAGAGTGCTGGCCACAAGACTGTCCGGAGTTGTGGCGGAACTGGTCCATTTTGACCAGTCCGGCTTCATCCCGGCTAGATCCACAGCAATGAACATTAGAAGACTGTTCCTCAATACCCAGATACCGGTGGATAACCCGGGCAATAGGGCCATCTTTTCCCTCGACGCTGCCAAGGCTTTTGACAGCGTCGAGTGGAAATACCTGTGGGAGGTTCTGCGGCGATTTGGTCTGGGGAATAGATTTATCTCCTGGGTGCAGTTGCTGTATGCTGCTCCGGTGGCTAGGGTGCGGATAAATGACTCCCTCTCTGAGCCATTTCCTTTATATCGGGGCACACGGCAGGGGTGTCCTTTGTCGCCCCTGCTGTTCGCCCTTGCATTGGAGCCGCTAGCGGCTATGGTGAGGACCTCGCCAGACATCACAGGCTTCCGTAGAGGACTAGGAGAGGAAAAGATTTCCTTGTACGCGGATGACACGCTGTTATATCTGGGAGACACTGACCACTCTCTGAGAGCAGTAATGAAACTAATAGACCAGTTTGGTCGGCTGTCGGGATTTGCCATCAATTGGCATAAATCTGCCTTACTACCATTAGATCCGTTGCCGACGACTTTGCCGGAGGACGTGTCCCACATACAGGTGGTTTCATCATTTAAATACTTGGGAATAATGGTGACTGGGGAAACACGGGACTTCATAGCTTTAAATCTTAAACCTATTTTGCGAAAATTTCAGCAGAAACAAGCAAGTTGGAGTAGGCTGCCGCTGTCGGTGACTGGCCGTATTAATCTCATAAAAATGATCTGGGCACCACAACTGTTATATATCTTACACAATGCTCCTCTCTGGATACCACAATATTGGTTCCAGCGTATGGACTCGCAGTTCAGGGCTCTTATATGGAGAGGTGGAGGGGCGAGAATTAAACTGGCCACTCTGCAGCTGCCTAGAGATCAGGGGGGGATGGCGGTTCCACACCCCCAAATGTACTATTTGTCAGCACAGTTACAGCACTTCACAGGCTGGGATCTTGGGACGGTGCTGGATCCTTCCAGGGGTCTCCTCCTGGGCAGTGACACGAGTTACACTGCCCTATCCAATATGGAGATGGGCTTCTCTAAAGCCCCTATAACCTGCCCTACAATTCGGTCACTGATAAAAATCTGGAAGAGGGTCAAGTCCATATTGGGTGTGACGGGTTATTTCCGTCAGACTCCCATATGGAGGAACCGATTCTACATGGAACTAAATAGAGTGCCCGATCCATTAGAGTGGGAAAGAGCTGGGGTCAGATTTCTTGCCCAAATACTGGATGGTTCAGTTTTAAAGCCTTTCACCCAGTTGCTAAATGAATTTCCTGCCCTTAGGGGACACCACTTTAAGTACAGACAACTACAACATGCCATTAGGTATCAGAACAGACACTCTAGTCTGCAACTAGAAAACTCTACATTCCTCGAATCTATATTTACTGACCCGGAGAAAAAGGGAATCATCTCTAGAATCTATGCCCATCTTCTATCACACATACAGGCCCCAGACTTACTACCGTGCAGAGAAGGGTGGGAGAGAGATGTAGGTCCCATTGATGGTGAGCAGTGGAATCAGATACTGGGGGTGGGTCCGGTGGTTTCAGTGTCAGCAGCACAAAGACTCTCTCAACTGTTTATACTGCACAGGGTGTATCGCACACCTATTCAACTTCATAGATGGGGTAGACGTGACTCTCCCATATGTCCCAAATGCCAGGCTCACCCAGGTGATCTCATCCACATGCTTTGGAGGTGCCCCAAATTAGTGAGGTATTGGAGCGCTGTTGTTGCCAGAATAAATAATACCTTTCAGGTCCAGCTTGGGTTGGAGCCACTGGTGTGCCTGCTGGGCAGTCTGGATGAAGATTTATATCTACCGCCAATATATATTGCTATTACGAGACTGCTATACTTGGCCAGGAAACTTATTGCCCGGTTGTGGCTGTCAGCACGTATACCACAGGAGGCACAATGGATACAAATGGTTAACACCACTCTTATCCGTGAAAAATACACCTATCAGCATAGGAAATCACCAAACAAATTTACCAATATATGGCAGGACTGGTTGAGATCCCCAGAGGTGGCTCCGCCACAGCTGGCCCTGGATAGGCTACTAATGGGATGAGGGATGAATGACTGACTATCTAAACGCATGCATGTCTTCTTTGCTGTCACACCACAGGGAGAGTTGTCTCTAACTGACGAGTCTGAGTCAAGGTGAAACGTCAATGGTTGGTTTGTTATTAACATTCAATTACTATCTACTGTTTGGTTTTCCCTTTGTTTCTTTTATTTTCTTACTTTTAATTTTAATTTTAATTTTTACTACCATTCTCTCTATATGTAGAATGAGCACTTGGATATGGCATTACCCTATCTATACAGGAGTATGTTTCCAGTACTGTCTGTGCAAGTATATTAGACTGGAAAGTTAAAACAGTTGATACTCTTGATGTATATATCCACAGTGTCTTACATTTGTCATGAATAAGATGTAATGCCATGTGCTCTCATTAATAAAAACCCTTTTGTTGATTAAAAAAAAAAAAACATATTTTGTACGTTTATATCATGTATGGCACTGAAACACAGCATTGGAACGTGGGGACAGCCACGCAGACACAGAGACCAATAACACATACATACACTGTGAATGTATGCAGTGTAGAGGTATAGGATGAGTTTTAATTATGGCGCAGAGGCGCATAATCTTCTCTGTATCATTCCAACCTGCTTGACTGTGCTGCTGAAGCAGCATGCAGGTAACAAGTAACCTCTGATCCTCAGACCGTGTCTGTCAGAGCTCAAATCATTCCCCAGGAAATGGCGGGAAATGTTACCTCAGGTATCACACAGAAGGCTGACACGGATTGAAAAAACTGCAGACATGAGCGCCCAGCCAGGTCAGAGTGACCCCCAAGCACCCCACAGCACCAGTACAGGGTGCAGAGAGCAGCATAACAGGGGGGGGGGACAGGGACAAAACCCCCACACACAGAAACACAGCCAGCATATACTCACCTGCAGTAGGAGAGACTACTTACCCGTCCCTTTCAGGGACCCACTGGCTTGTTTCAGACAGACCTATCAGAGTCGTACTGCGTAGCTGTCGGCCCGGTCCACCGCGAGAGATAGTCAGTCAAGTACTGTTCAATCTTGAGAGGACCGCGGGAGCATGAAAGCAACCCGGCCACCCCTGGAGCCATGGGGTATGTCGTGAACTGAGTCTCACGCACGCAAGGCGAGGATCAGCACGCTCGATGGTCAGACAGGGAAGACTACGAGGATACCAGTGTACCCAACCTGTTGCCCAGCCGACAGTTGATTGAAAGTCTCAAAAATAAAATAATAACATTCCCAAAGGAATAAAAATCAAAAGTAAAATCTTCCAGGAGACTGGCTCCTGAGAGCCACGTCTTCTCCATTTGCTAGGCAGAAAAAAACTGAGGCTGCTAGCTGCAGGTGGGAGGGTAATGTCCGGAGGGACCGCCCCCCTGGGTGGGGCTGTTCAGCTCTGGCTTGTTCTAGAATGTTTTAACCTCTAACATTCTGCCTAGGTCTTCTCCTGCGAGCAGGGACATATACCCACATGTAATCAGTATGAGAGCTGCGTCGGTCCATGGACGATAAGAGAAAGTCCTTTATTAAAAATAAAAATAAAAAATTCCAACGGCGGTAATCAACTCTCGGGGAAACTCCACTGCAATTTTTTTTTTATTTGGCGTGGAGTTCCCCTTAAAATCCATACCAGACCTGAAGGGCCTGGTAATTAAATTTGGGGGGAACCCCATGCATTTTTTAAATTTTTTTTATCAATGACTTTTCTCTGTATTGCCGGCAGCCGACAATTCATTATAGCCGCGAGTGCTTTTAAATTACTTTTTTTCCTTCAGAAATGACACTTTGTGCATGGGACAGTTCTAAACACGGGAAACAAGCGCTGCTTTACAGGCATACTCTAGACACCCCCCAGGTATGAAATTTAAAGGAATATTTCACCTTTATTGTTTCACTTTAAGCATTATTAAAATCACTGCTCCCGAAAAAACAGACGTTTTTAAAACTTTTTTTTGCATTGATACACGTCCCCTGGGGCAGGACCCGGGTCCCCAAACACTTTTTATGACTATAACTTGCATATAAGCCTTTAAAATTAGCACTTTCGATTTTTCATGTTCGAGTCCCATAGACTTTAACGGTGTTCAGATGTTCGTACAAATTTTTTGCCTGTTCGCAAGTTCTGGTGCAAACTGAACTGGGGGGTGTTCGGCTCATCCCTAGTGACTATAGAGTCACATATAGAATGGAAAAGCTGCGCTAGTAAAAACAGAAAATAAAGGTTAAATGAATAATAAAGGCAGCAGCTATGGTGGTATAAACACAATACACTAATAAACAGAAAAAAACTGCGCCAATAAACAAATAGTATGAAAATGTCCAGAGGCTGATGTGCAAAAAGCAATGCTTACTAGAAAGTTAACATAAACAGTGTCCAGATGAGCGTCCAAATAATACCCAAAGATATTAAATTAAATGAAAATAATCCCATGCGAATCTGAATGGATCCAATTAATAGCAGGATAAACAATCAATGAGTATGCAGCACCCGGTGATCACAGCAAATAAAAAGGTGCCCTCCACCACTAAGGTTAGCAGCTTACCAAAGGCAAGCCCACAGGAATCAGTCGACTGTAACCCAGCCGCGGCCTTTAATCCCAGGGGACAACAGGATAGCAGCGGACTCAAACGGGACAGGCGATATCACCGTGGACCAGGACCCAAGAGAAGGTAGTGCTTCACCCGTATCACGGGCGTACGACCAAATCAATGGGAGGAGAGGACACAGACGATAGCGTGATATCCTCAACACATTTATTGTAAAAAACACTAATAAAACACTTACATCAGGATGTAGTAAAAAGAGCATATAGGTAAGCCAGCCGGCAAGGATACAAAGCTCTTTCCCTCAGTTGGCGTGGTGAGGTCAGCACGTCGCTCCCATAGGTGTTACGTCACGATGGACGTTCTCAATGGGCATAGGGCGACGTACTGACACACCACCATTTAAAGCCAAACCTCGCTGTGGAGAGCGGGGATTGGATCATAGACGCCATTTTAGAAATGGGAAAATTTGCCAGTATTGCAATTGTAAGACAGTACTGGATAATGCTACTCTAACTAGTTAAAAAACGCCATTTTGGAAATGGGAAAACTTACCAGTACCCAGATTACAAGTCAATACTGGTTAGTTATACTCTGACTAAAATATATAAAACATGAATATAAACATAAATATAAAAATACAGGGGGACACATAAATTCATGGTAAAGGTAATACAAAATAAAGCAAGCAGCCACGACTTTTAGATCAAATATGCTGCAATATAAAATTCAAAGAGCACACCATACACAGGAAGATACTCGCGTGTAGTGAGAGCACTCAATAGTATCACTATACAAAGTGTTGGAAATAAATTTAATTAACCAACGTGCAAATAATAAAAAGTGTAAGGTGATAATAAAAGGCCAATTGAATACCATTATCAAAATGTGTATAAAAAATTGATCATATAATAATTAAATTATAGTGAGAAAAAATATATTTATATTATTTACAAAAAAAAAAATATGAAAAATTTGTGAAAAATTTGAAAAGATAAAAAAATCCAATATGGTGTTTATATAAAGAATTTAAAAAATATTCTCTTTATATTGTAAAGGGTTATTAATAATGTGACAAGTGAATATATACATTATAATTGGAGATCCCGTATATACTCGAGTATAAGCCGAGTTTTTCAGCACATTTTTTTGTGCTGAAAATGCCCCCTTGGCTTATACTCGAGTCACCCTTTTGCGCCTGATCTCCCGGACTTTGGGGACCCGGTACCAGCCAGCCGTAGGTCCCCTGGACCCCAAACTTCGCACACATGTAGCCCTACTCTTCCTCTACAAGTGTGCAAAGTTTGTTGTCCGAGGGACCTACAGCCGGGGAGCACCAATTTTTCAAAGCCGGGCACCCCTTCCATAGACTCCCATGTTAAAACGGTAATTTCTCCGGTGAATTTGGGGACCCGGTACCGGCCGGCCTTAGGTCCCCTGGACCCGGAACTTGGGACACATGTAGCCCCATTTCTCCCCTCTAAATGTACAAAGTTTGTTGTCTAGGAGACCTACGGCCGGGGAGCACCGATTTTTCAAAGCCAGGCACCTCTTCCATAGACTCCCATGTTAAACGTCAGTCTAGTCATGGGCACAGTGAGGCATGGGCACAGTGAGGCATGGGCACAGTGAGGCAAAGTGAGGCATGCAGATGGACACCCTAGGCTTATACTCGAGTCAATAAGTTTTCCCATTTTTTTGTGGTAAAATTAGATGCCTCGGCTTATATTCAGGTCGGCTTATACTCGAGTAAAAACGGTATCCTCATCCATTGATAAGAAATCTTTAAATTTTTGGGTTAATCAACAATATTCAATAGGATATAAACCATTGCTGTGATCACCGGGTGCTGCATACTCATTGATTGTTTATCCTGCTATCAATTGGATCCATTCAGATTCGCATGGGATTATTTTCATTTAATTTAATATCTTTGGGTATTATTTGGACGCTCATCTGGACACTGTTTATGTTAACTTTCTATCCAATGAACGTTTTTTGAGATCTAGCAGCTGGTGATTTTGCCGAGTATAGCATTGCTTTTTGCACATCAGCCTCTGGACATTTTCATACTATTTCTTTATTGGCGCAGTTTTTTTCTGTTTAATAGAGTCACATATGTGGGCGTATACACAGTGGTAAATGACAGCCCACTCCCTCCCTCCTCCTCCATGCCCACTAACCAGCTAAACACAAAAAGGGGGCAGGATATTACATTTTGATTGATGGAGGGTTCTGTTTTTCTAAGACACAGGCTGAAGGAACGTGACAGAGTTGGTGCCTGGGGAAATCTGCCCACACCATGTTTTTGCCAAGAGATAATAAAGACTTGATTTCAAATACATACTTGTATGACAATTTAAACCGTTTATTGAAATTATTTATTTTTACTCTGTGTTCCAAAAGGATTTTTTTTTTTTTTTTATTGTGAACATGTGACCAGCAGCAGAGGACTAAAAGCTCCTTCTGCTTATGTGTCCCTGCAGACAGGCTGAGGAAGATCTGGATCATTTGACAACTGTATATCGATTAGGAAAAAGGTAGCAAAAAAGTTTTTTTTTTTTTATTAAAATAATTACAGTGTCATCACCCATATACAGAAATAGGACAATGTAACTTAAAACGTAAACAGTGTGTATTTAGTATCACTTTTATAAAGGGGATGGCAAACTTTACTTTTAGGCCCGGTTCACATAGGGGCAACTCCTCAGGGACTCGGTCGCCTGAGGAGTTGCGTCCCGCTCTGTACTATGGAACCGTTCTAATAGGAGCGACCTGAGTCGCTCCGACTTAGAAAAAGGTTCCTGTACTTCTTTTGGGGGCGACGCAGGGCGACTTGCATTGACTTCTATACAGAAGTCATTATGCAAATCGCCTCAGGCGGGCAAAGTCGTTTTGAGATCGCGCCGCTGAGTCGCCCCCGAAGTCGCGCCGCCCCTGTGAGAACCGGGCCTTAGTGAAAGACTACAAATATTGGGTTGGTTCAGTCTAATACAAAGATGTCTTACAGACAACTTAATTGATGAATAAATATATTTAAAACCAATATGATAATTCAGAAAATTTACTTTTTCTTGGTACAGAGCACAGAGACATACTGTAAGTTAAATATGGAAGAAAGAAACAGTTTTCATCAGTTTAGGCAAGGGTTCTTTACAGTAAGCCGTTAAGGCCCCTTTCACATGGTGCGGATCCGTCCAAACGGAATCCGCTTGCTCAGGGGGGGGATCTCTCCGCTGATCCCCGCTGAGCAGGCGGATGATGGGTCCTGTCCGCTCCACTATGCAGAGCGGACAAGGACAGAGCCCGCTCTCCTCTATGGGGCGGTCGGATGAAAACAGCCTGCAAGTCCGTTTCCATCCTATCTGCTGGACGGATGGCGAACGTCTGTTTTCAGCGGATTTGGTCGGATCAGATGCCAGGCAGGTTTCAGCGGACAGGTCCATTGACATCCACCTCCCCATAGAGGATAATGGGTGGTCCGATCGAGTTCACCTGAAAAACAGACAGGCAGACCTGATCGGTCCAATCATGTGAAAGGGGCATTCAGCTGTAAAATGTTTTTAAGGCATGAGGCAGTAAAGATTTTCCTACAACTAATAGAACTATACACAAATACACACACACACACAAAGTATTCATACCCCTTGAAATGTTCCACATTTTGTCATGTTACAACCAAAAACATAAATAAATTTTATTGGGATTTTATGTGATAGACCAACACAAAGTGGCACATAATTGTGAAATGGAAGGAAAATTATAAATGGTTTTCAATTTTTTTTACAACTAAATATATGTGAAAAGTGTGGCGTGTGTTTGTATTCAGCCCCCGAGTCAATACTTTGTAGAACCACCGTTCACTGCAATTACAGCTGCAAGTCTTTTTGGGGCTGTCTTTACCAGCTTTGCACATCTAGAGAGTAAAATTTTTGCCCATTTTCCTTTGCAAAATAGCTCAAGCTCTGTCAGATTGGATGGAGACCGTCTTGCCACAGAACCCGCCGACATTCGATCCAATCCGCTAAAAACAGACAGATGGGGATACATTAGCCATCCTTTCGGTGGATCGGATGACAATCGGTTGGAAAACAGACAGTCGACCGCTCCATAGAGAAGAGATCTGCTTGGTCTGAAAGCGGCCTTACATGAGGAAGAATTCAAAACCTGCTGGGCTGCTAACATTATATCCAGCAAAAAAACAAAACTATATACTATTTTGTGAATAGTGTACATAGAGCAGCACCCACTAAACATTGGAATATTGGATGTAAGAATCTATATATGCACATACAATGAGTGCGCATTATGATGTGCAAATCTTTTAAAAAAAACAGTTAAAGCAGATTTCCACCCAAAAGTGGAAGCTCCGCTTCTCTGCCACCCCCCCCCCTCCGGTGCCACATTTGGCACCTTTTGGGGGGGAGTGGGTACCTGTTTTTGACAGGTACCTGTCCCCACTTCCGAGAGATTCCACCGAAAGGCTTCTCTGCCAGTTTCTCCTACCCCAAATGGCAGCAGCAGCACCCGAGAGCCGATGCAAATATCGGCTGGGGTGCCGACATCGCAGTATTCCAGGACAGGTAAGTGTCCTAATATTAAAAGCCAGCAGCGGACCGCCCCTTTAAACACTTGGTTTCTGCGAGGGATTTACTTCACTCCTGCCAGGCTTTCACTTATCTACCCGTCTGTCGCCTCGGAGTGCTGGAGATGCTTCTTCTCTCTCCAGGCGGATGCTAAACACATCTTCTGGGAGTGCCCTCAGATCAAGGCCTTCTGGGAGGGGGTGACCTCCTGCATAGAAGACATATTGATCTTGCCTATCCCCCTATCAGTTAGGGTATATGTCTATTGGGCCTGGTAGAGGAGGTGGTTCCCTCCAGAGCTCTCAGGACGTTACTAAACATCCTATTCTTCTATGGGAGAAAGGCCATTTTACTTAAATGGAGGTCGGCTGCACCCCCCCAGTATATCCTTCTGGAAGGGGCTTGTGAATTCCATGATGCCCTACTATACGTATCTCTCCAGAGGGTGTGAGAAGAAGTTTGACAAAATATGGCGAGCATGGTTCAACTCTGATAAAACTGTTGGCTAGGTCGGCTCATTGTCTGTGAATAACAGACCCCTGAGCCAGGTCTGGAAGGTCCGCTAATATTTCCCTGATATGCTGAGGGGGGGGGGGAGGGGGGCTTCCGTAATTGTAGGTCGGTCCTCTGGATATGGTATCAATCTGCTGGTGGTAGAAATGCATTATCGTGTAGTTACTTTAGTCAAGTTTGTATGCCTGTGATTTGTAACCCTGTGTATCCCCTTATTTTTGGTGAATCCGCCATCCGAGGAATGTGGTGAACTGAGTTATGGGCTGTTGGGGGGAGGGGGGGGGGTGGGTTGATAGGTAACTGACTGTACATACTATTGAAATACCTATGTTAGGTAGATTGAACATGTTGTGTATTGGTTGACCATGTTGGTGTTGTGCCAGGGTCACTCTTTTTCACTGTTTGGATGTCTGTTTTAAAAAATACTTTAATAAAAAGAATAAAAAAAATAAATAAAAAAAAAAGCCAGCAGCTACAGTATGTGTAGCTGCAGACTTTTAAAGTCCAGGAACAAGTGAAAACTATACACCAACTCTTTCAACGTATCTTGAAGAGACAATCAAGACACCCGTGCCCTTCACCACAAATAAGGTTGGCCTTCTTACTAAGGCCCCTTTCACACTGGGGCGGGCAGGTGCGGTGGCGGTGTTGCACTACGATTTTTAGCGCCGCTAAACCGTCGTATTTACCGCGTTATTCGGCCGCTAGCGGTGCGGTTTTAACCCCCGCTAGCGGCCAAAAAAATTGGATTTTTGTACTCACCGTAAAATCCGTTTCTCTGACGTCCATGGACTGACACAGCTCTCATACTGATTACGTGTGGGTATATGTCCCTGCTTGCAGGAGAAGACCTAGGCAGAATGTTAGATGTTAAAACATTCTAGAACAAGCCAGAGCTGAACAGCCCCGCCCAGGGGGGGGTCCCTCCGGACATTACCCTCCCACCTGCAGCTAGCAGCCTCAGTTCGTAACAAAGCAGTACAAACCTAAAAAGGAAGGGTGGGTGCTGTGTCAGTCCATGGACTTCAGAGAAACGGATTTTACGGTGAGTACAAAAATCCTATTTTCTCTTATCGTCCATGGACTGACACAGCTCTCATACTGATTACGTGTGGGACGTCCCAAAGCAGTATAAGAAAAGGGTGGGAGCAAAATAGTAAGGAACAACCAAAAGTTCACTCCAAACCAGCAGAGCTCCTCAACGGAGGAGTTGCAACATTAAACAGCGGCCTGCAACACTTTGCGGCCGAAAGAAGCATCCGAAGATGCAGCCACATCAACCTTGTAGAACTTTGAAAAGGTATAAACGGACGACCAGGTCGCCGCCTTGCACACTTGTGCAACCGACGCTTGATGTCGGAAAGCCCAGGAAGCACCGATTGCCCTGGTGGAATGCGCCGTGACCGGGAAGGGAGGCGCCCGTCCCCTAATGGCATAGGCCTGTATAACAGTCTGTCTGATCCACCTAGAAATGATGGAAGATGACACCGCTTGGCCCTGTTTGGGACCAGAGACAGAAACAAACAGCGAGTCAGACTTCCGAAAAGAAGCAGTAGCCGCCAGGTATACCCGTAAGGCACGCACCACATCCAAATTGTGACGCGCAACCTCTCTAGGATGCGATGGATGAGGGCACAAGGACGGAAGGACAATGTCCTCATTAAGGTGAAAAGCCAAAACCACCTTAGGAAGGAAAGACGGTCGCGGTCGCAATACCGCCTTATCCTTATGGAGGACCAGGTAAGGCGACTTGCATGACAGAGCCGCCAACTCAGACACCCGTCTAACAGAAGTGATGGCCACTAAAAAAGCCACCATCTGGGACAAAGTTGAAAGAGGAATATCTCTTATATTCTCAAAAGGAGATTCCTGAAGAACCAAAAGCACCAAGTTCAGATCCCAAGGAGGGAGCGGGGGCTTGGCAGGTGGAACCACATGGCGTACCCCCTGCACAAAAAAGCGCTAACCAAGGAATGACCAGCTAGGGGTCTTTGAAAGAAAACGGCCAAGGCCTTAATAGTGCTCAAAGCCAGCCTTTGAGCAACACCACGCTGTAAGAACCTCAGGATTCTGGGGACAGAGTACGTCTGTGGACGCCAGTCTAGTTCTTCGCACATAGCGATGTAAGCTCTCCAGGTACAGTGATAGATCTTCTTAGAAGAAGACTTCTGTGCCCCAAGCATGGTTGAAATTACCGAATCCGACAGGCCTCGGTCTTTCAGCACCTGACTCTCAATAGCCATGCCGTTAAACCCAGAGACTGTAAAGCAGGATGAAAGATAGGACCTTGAGATAGAAGGTCCTCCCTCAAGGGCAGGCGCCAAGGGACGTCCGCGATGAGACGTACCAGGTTGGCGTACCAGTGACGCCAAGGCCAGTTCGGAGCAATGAGGATCACCGGAATGCCCTCGGCCGCTACCCTGCGCAGCAGACGAGGATGCAACTGCAGCGGAGGGTAGACATACATCAAGCGATACTGACCCCACGGGGCCACTAACGCATCCGAGGCATCCGCCCAGGGGTCCCTGGACCGGGCCACAAACCTCGACACCTTGCGATTGAGTCGAGACGCCATCGGGTCCACAACCGGAGTGCCCCACCGCCGACAAAGAAGTTGAAACACCTCCGGATGCAAGGACCACTCCCCCTGGTCCAGGGACTGGCGGCTCAGATAGTCCGCCTGCCAGTTTTCTACGCCCGGAATGTAGACGGCCGACAGCGCTGGCACGCTTCTTTCCGCCCACCTTAGGATGTGGGCGACCTCGGACGCCGCAGCCGAGCTCCGAGTGCCCCCCTGATGGTTGACATACGCCACGGCCGTGGCGTTGTCCGATTGGATTCTGACCGAGTGGCCCTGTAGCCTCTTCGACCATGCGGAGAGACACAGTCTGATCGCCCGCAATTCCAGGACGTTGATTGGGAGACGAGATTCGGCTGGAGTCCAGAGCCCTTGAGCTGACAGGACTCCCCACACTCCTCCCCAGCCCGTCAGGCTGGCGTCCGTTGTGATCACCGTCCAGTGGATGGGGAGGAACGACTTCCCGGCCCGAAGAGCCGGGGATCTCAGCCACCACGTCAGGGACGCCTTGACAGAGTGACTCACCTGGATCTGAAGATCCAAAGACAATGGGGACTTGTCCGAAACAGACAAAATTCCCTTCTGTAATGCCCGAGTGTGTGATTGAACATACAGAACCGCCTCGAAGGAGGCCACCATTAGTCCCAGGACTCTCATGCAGAAGCGAATTGACGACCATTTTCGGGACGTCAGAACCTGCACTGCTGACTGAAGTGTCAGTAACTTCTCTGAGGGTAGAAACACCTTTGCTGCCGAAGTGTCCAGGATCAGGCCCAGATACTCCAAGCACTGAGTCGGGACTAGAGCCGACTTCTGCGTGTTCAAAACCCATCCGAAGTCCCGGAGGGTCTGACTGACTATTGTCACATTTTCCTCCAATTCTGAGCCATTTTTTGCTCTGAGAAGGAGATCATCTAGATAGCCCACGATAACAATTCCTCGCTGTCTCAGCAAAGCCAGAACAGGGGCAAGCACTTTGGTGAAAACCCGTGGTGCCGATGCTAGGCCGAAGGGAAGAGCCACGAACTGATAGTGGACTTCGCCTATGGCAAAGCGCAGAAACCTCCGGTGGCTTGCGCAGATTGGGATGTGCAAGTAAGCGTCCTTGATATCCAAGGACGCCAAAAAATCCCCTTGGTGAAGTGTCGCGATCACCGTGCGAATGGATTCCATCCGGAATTTTAATACCTTCACATAGGCATTCAGGGCCTTGAGGTCCAGGATTGGCCGAACCCCGTCCTTTTTCGGAACAAACAGGTTTGAGTAAAACCCCTGAAACCTCTCTTGTGACGGAAACCGGCACAATTACTCCGCACCCGAGCAAATCCTGTACGGCCCCCAAGGAGGGCCGCCCGGCGGGCCGGAAGGAGAGGGAGGTTCGAGGGAAAAAACCTGTCTGGGGGCCACGAGCGGAACTCTATCCTGTATCCTGAGGTGACCACCTCGCACACCCACCGGTCGGAGATCCGGGAGGTCCACCGCACCGAGAACCTGCGAAGACGTCCCCCCACCCCAGAGTCGGGCAGGGGCAAGCCTTCATGCGGTGGTGGACTTGGGAGCTTGCTTGGTAGGCTTACGCACCCAGGGACGTCTTTGTCCCCCAGCCGCATTCTTTTCAGTCTGGGCGGGCTTACCCGTGGAATCAGACTGACGAAAAAACGTCTTCTTCGCCGGAAAGGAAGGGCCCGGCCTGCGGTGGGGCTCCTTTCCCTTAATAGACTGGGGAAGGAAGGTGCTCTTACCTCCTGTGACGTTTTTAATAATGTCATCCAGAGCGGCCCCAACAGTCTACCGCCCTTAAAGGGCAAGTCAGCCAGGATCTTTTTGGAAGCTAGATCAGCCGACCAGCATTTCAGCCAGATAAGGCGACGCATCACCACAGCAGAAATGGAGGCCCCCGTTATTAAAGGGGTCGCATCCACTGTGGCATCGCACACGAAGACTAAACCCTGCGCAAGTTGGTGAGCCAGGGCAATGGTCTCCGGTGGGAGATTATGCTCCTGCACTGTCTGGTGCAATATCCTTGCCCATCCTGTGAGTGTCTGAGACACAAGAGTCGCCGCCACTATAGGGCGTAAGGCAGCCCCCAATAAAGTGAACATAGTTCTACACGCCACTTCTGACCTCCTGTCAGCGGGATCCTTAAATGCAGGAGTCCCTTCCATCGGGAATGTGGTAGCCTTATTCAAACAGGCGACCGGGGGGTCGACCACTGGGGGGTGAGCCCACTTCTTAACCAGGTCCTCCTCAAAGGGGTACCTTAAGGCTATGCGCCGCGGGACCGTCAAAGTCTTCTGCGGCTTATCCCAGACTTGGTCAATGAATGTATTAAAAAAAGGCACATATGGAAAGACCTTTTTTGAAGACACGGCTTTAAAGGAACCAAAGGACATAGCTTCCACCTGAGGTTCCTCAGCCTCAACATTCAGCTTGAGAGTGTCCCTCACAGCATCAATAAGTTCACTTACAAGCACCCTGTCAGTTGGTGGTTCAAGACCGGGGTCTTCCTCACAAGGAATGTCCTGTCCAAACATCAAAATCCTGAGAACTAGGGTCCTCAGCAGCAGTAGCTAGGCCCATATCTGAGTCAGAGCACTCCCCATGTGGAGATTGTGTGGGGAGGGGGTGCTTTACAGCCCCCGTGCGTTCGCACACCGATTCCAGCTTGACAAGGAATGATTCCAGGACTGCCGACAACTGGTCCATAGGGACCGCAGATGCAGGAGCACTGCCAGTTGCCTCTGACAAGTGTGGAGAAGCAGGTGAACCAGACTCCATATTGCCACCCTCCGAGACCTTATTCACTATTACAGTGAATAATACAGTCCACCCACTGGCTGTGCTGAGGCTGAGGAGGGGATACCTGGAGGACTCACCACCCTTAGGGACCACTCGGTTCCGCTGTATGAGCCGCGCTGTAGCGGGAGTGAAGCCTGAGGAGAGTGAAGAATCTGTGGGGAGATGAGGTATTTTGCGCCATTCAGCAGCGCCGCTAGAGGCCGAAAACTAAACTGAAAGCGCCGCGGCTACAAGAAAATGGCCGCCGGGCGCCTGTATAACTGCGCATTGAGCCGCGGCAAAATGGCCGCCGATGGCGCACTTTTTAAATTTAAACCACCGCGCCAATGGCGCACGCAATAAGGCCACACACACTCCCCCAGAACACTTCCCAAGTTCACTAACAGCCATGGAGCGCCCCCCCCAGGGCAGAGCGACCCCCCAAGAAACACAGCCAGTATGTACTCACCTTGCAGCAGGAGAGACTACTTACCCATCCCTAGAGGGACCCACTGGCTTGTTTCAGACAGACCTATCACAGAGTCGTACTGCGTAGCTGTCGGCCCGGTCCACCGCGAAAGATACAGTAGGTGCTGTTCAATCTTGAGAGGACCGCGGGAGAATGAAAGCAACCCGGCCACCCCTGAAGCCACGGGGTATGTCGTGAACTGAGTCTCACACACACACAAGGCGAGGATCAGCACGCTCGATGGTCGGACAGGGAAGAGGATACTAGTGTACCCAGCCTGTTGCCCAGCCGACAGTTGATTGAAGGTCTTAAAAATTAAATTTAAAATAAGATAAAATAAAATTTTAATAAAATTTAAAAGTAAAATCTTCCAGGAGACTGGCTCCTGAGAGAGCCACGTCTTCTCCTTCTGCTAGGCAGAAAAAAACTGAGGCTGCTAGCTGCAGGTGGGAGGGTAATGTCCGGAGGGGCCGCCCCCCTGGGCGGGGCTGTTCAGCTCTGGCTTGTTCTAGAATGTTTTAACATCTAACATTCTGCCTAGGTCTTCTCCTGCAAGCAGGGACATATACCCACATGTAATCAGTATGAGAGCTGTGTCAGTTCATGGATAATAAGAGAAAGGGTTACTACCGCCCACAAACCGCGGCTACAGCCGCGGTTTGCAGGCGGTATTACCACGGTGTCCCATGGATTTCAATGGGAAGGAGCGGTAAAGGAGCGGTATACACACCGCTCCTTCACTGCTCCAAAGATGCGGCTTGCAGCAGATTTTTTCTCCTCCCGCCAGCGCATCGCCTCAGTGTGAAAGCCCTCACTGCTGAAGAAGGAACCAATGAGCTGTTCCGAAACACGTCCCGCCTCTATGACACACTTCCTGTCCACTTCCTGTTTGTGTTCCATGCTGGTTTCTGTCTCGCTTCCTCTGACATCATCCCCAGGTTCCAGCGTTATTGTGTCCTCTGAACATTCACAGCACAATCAGCTGTTATCTCGTGGACTTTCCTGGAAGATTCACCATCACAGACTGGGACTGCCCTGCCACTGGAACATCTCCTGGACGCACTTACCTGCTACATGCCTGTTTCATCCACTATCTTGTAAGTGTTTTTAACCCTTTTAGGGGATATTAAAAGTTTTATACTTCTGCACTTAGGAGGCGCCTTGTTTGTTTTTCTGGCTTTTACATTGAGCATACTGGGGCAGGATTTTTTCAGGCGTTATTTATGCGCTATATTTAGCGCAAAACACCTGAAAAACTCCTCGGTGTGAAAGGGGCCTTAATATGAAAAATCCCCACCACAGAGAATTGCCAGGGATGTAATTACCAGACCTCCATTAATGGCAATAACAGGACACCAACGTCCAGTTCCAGTGATTCCAAAGATCAGTGAAACAGTAGAAAGTCCTGGTGAAAGCGCTGATGTCACAAGTTAAGCCCTGCCCAACATGTCTTGCCATCAAACAGCTTCACCAGGTTAAAAGGAGCCAGACAGAAAGAAGAGGCATCAGTACATACCGTGACATGTTGTATTTTCTTTTTTCTCTGTATGTACGTGTCTATTGTTTTCCTGTTCTCCTCTATGATGATTCATTTGTTGTTAAGGACGCCAGTGGCCCCACTCCTTAATGCTGCAGCTACTAAACGTAGCTTACACACTAGGTTAACACTGTCAAACGCCAGCAAAAAACGCTAAAACATTAGCGTTTTTTTGTCCGCAATTTTTACAGCAGTTTTTAGCTTTCTAGTGTACATGAGGCCTAAATGTGTTGTCACCTGCAAACAATACAGTTAAAATTTTTCTAATCCAGGTAAGAAATTAAAACAAACATCTGAACAATTACTCTGGGAATCACCATCAATTTTGCAATTCTAAAGCAGCCCATCAACCACAGGTGAAGAGAAAAAATCGTTCTACTCCACCACAATCAGTGTTGATGCAAGATTCCCTCCTGCAGCGCTACTGTGTTCTGCTGGCAGGGAGCCTTCGTGGCTGGCAGAACACAATGATCATTTGAAAAAAAATAAAAAAATACAACAGGCTGGTTGTATTGAAGATGATCGATAGATCCTTTATTCTAAGGTTTATGCTTAGCTGTGAGATTGTCACTTGTGATTAGGAGTATTTATTCATCCCCCCTTAAGCCCCTCCCACTGTTAGGCAAAATCTGAACTACTGATCCCTGAACGCTGCCTCAGTTACTACTGACCTCTGAACTCTGCCTCACTTACTACTTACCCCTGTCCTCCACCCTGCAGACCCCCGTTCTTCGCACTACAAACTAATGGCCTCTGTACATTACCCTACAAACTGCTGACCCTACCTCTGCCCTGCTGGCCTTCCATCATTTGTCCCTTTGACATTTTCTACTGCACCCCCACATCAGACAGGCTAGATCCGGTCCTGTTTTGAATCAGTACCTTCCTTTTTGTAAGGCATGTTTAGTTATAACACCTCAAAGTTCTTTTGCATTTTTGCACTTTTGTTCAATATAAAGAGCTTCACAATTACGTATAAACTGCCAAAAAGTGCACTTAAGATTCTTGGCAAAGGTATTAGATGACAACATGCTGTATTGTAAAGTCAGACCCATTGTAAGTCTGGCAAACTCATCTAAATGAAATTTGCTTTACACTTACCCTTTAAGAAGTATAAAGAGTAAATGTTGGTGGGAACTGATATATTCCACAGTTGGGCAACGAGTGCCAATCTGTCTTCTCAAGATATTGTTGAAAATCTGGGACACATCCTTCTTACCCTGAAAGACATATTTTCAAAATTACAGATATAATTTAAAGATGGTCACACACACATTACAATCTTATTGGACAATCTCTGTATAAATTTGTTTCAACAAGAACTTTTTCTATTTAAAAGAAGTATGGGTTTGCCTTTTTTTCCATATTCATATTCAGGTGTATGCAGCATGGTACCGATGCTGCATCTGTCCCCCGGAGTCTCTGCACTGAGAACCGAGCCATCGAACACCTCCGATGGCTCGGTTCTCACAGATCCCAGAAAGGAGAGCTGCCGACTGTCAATCAGCAGCTCTACTGCTCTGCTCCTCCACAGCTTGCTGAGAGGCTGAGACGGGTATCAGTCCAGGCACCTGGCGGATCCAGACTTAATTGTCGTGATGATGTGGTACCTGGACTGATTCCTGTGACGTCAGCAGAGAGTGGACTTCAGACTGCTCTGTATTGAAAACGGGTCACAGGAGTGCAAAACAAATTGCACTCTTGTGACCCTTAGGCAGGGCCGTCGGAACAGGACAGGCAAACCAAGCAACTGCTTGGGGCCCCCAGATGGCCTGGGGCCCCAGCAGAGCGGCCCCCCTCCTCCCGCGATTTGGCGGCCCCCTCCCGCGTTTGGCGGCCCCCCCTCCTCCCGCGTATGGCGGCCCCCCCTCCTCCCGCGTTTGGCGGCCCCCCCTCCCGTGATTTGGCGGCCCCCTCCTCCCCTCCCGCGATTGGCGTTGATGTCCCGCGTTAGCACCCCCTCCTTCTGAATTAAAAAAAAAAAGTAAAAAAATCAGTAGCACCCCCCCCCGCTTGGGGGCCCCAAATTCTCAATCTGCTTGGGGCCCCCAAATTCCTTCAAACGGCCCTGCCCTTAGGAGAAGCCCAGCCAAAACGAGCTCAGACTGGATTTCTCCTTTCATTAACATTCAATCAGACTCTCATGTTACAACGTTTTTGTAAAGTGCTATGCTTAGGCTTTGTATAAAACCCTGCAAGAAGTGTAAGGTAGAGGTGTTGTTACGAGCAACCATAATATATTAAATTTAATACTGTACCTGGATCGAATACCCAAAATCTGAGTAACAATCTTATTTTTGCAGTACCATTAAAAAGTACTCTCACCCAGCATGGAAAGTTTAGTGTTGAGAATTCAGTGTATTAACCACTATCCAGGTTCCATTGTAAACTCACGACTTCTCTACAGTCAATGAATCTCTATTTCGTGACAAATATGTTTTTATTTTTACTAGTGTGACTTTATTCATTATACTTTTACACTGAGTACCTTAGAGCATGTAGACACGGTTATTATCAAACAAAGGCTTTTACATTTGAACACAGTGCAGCTGGAAAGCATGCATTTGAATGTAATAAAGGCTGCATTTGACCTTCTATACCTGCAATGCAATACATCTCCAATAAGACTTACTTGCATTAACAGAAAATCAAAGCAGGTCAAATAGACATTCCTTCTTTTGCTAAAACACTTATTTATTTTTTTAACTTCAAGTGTTTGTAACCCTAAAAAAAAAAAAAAAAATAGCCTGTGCCCTTAAAGCATGAATAACAGCACAGTACTTGTGCTGTGTAATTTGGCCCCCTATATAATCCAAAATACCTGGCTGATTCTGCCCCCCCCTGTAAACTGACCGCGGTTTATCATGACAGCTGAGCCCTGACACCGTAGTCAGTTTACATGCCTCCTTCATCCGCAACTCTTCTGCTCTCCTCTCCCCCTCCCTTCCTGCCTGTCAGCTGTCAGTGCAGCTCTGCTCCCAGTCCCTTCCCTTCCTGCTGTTATTATAACTGTGTCATGATCCTATATTCTCCTTTGTTAAATAACGCTGTGACCCCACTGTATGTGTTTTATAAAAAATATCCTAATTTCTACCTTTCTTCAGAGCGCCACCCGGTGGTCACGTGACTACCTGCCTCTCTCCTCCTCCCGACTGATGTCAGTTCCCAGCCCCTCCCACTGTAGCTGTCAGACTGTGAGAGGAGAGAGGGGAGCCCCGGGGTGCTCTGAAATGAGGTAGAAATCTGATTTTTATTTTTTTTCATAAAACACATACAGTGGGGCACATACCGTTATTTAACAGAGGGGATTTTGTTCTCATAACAAAGTGGCTTTTACAACCACTTTTGATTTAAAGCGGAGTTCCACACAAAAGTTGAACTTCTGCTTTAAACACTCCTGAGCTCCTGACATGACACGACACATTTGGCATGTCATTTTTTGGGGGAACGGGTACCTAGTTTTCACAGGTGCACAGCTCCCACTTCCGCTCTGGGCCCCCTAGGTGACGCATCCTCTCCCCCTCCCTCCCAGCAATCTTTACAGGTCCCAGAAGATTGCCCGGCCACTTAGGAGGCGCAGCGCGACTCGAGCATGCACAGTGCGCACCAGGCTGTGAAGCCGCTGTCACAGCCGGGCGCCCACAGTAGTGATGCCGGCGCTACGGAGAGGAGAGGGAGATGAGCCAGAGTTTGGGCGGCTGCATCGCTGGACCGTGGGACAGGGAAGTGTGTGTTTATTATAAGTCAGCAGCTACACTTTTTGTAGCTGCTGACTTTTAATAAATACAAAAACGGTGCGGGCAGCTGCAGTGTGAAAGCAGCTTAAAGGAGTCTCCGGTGAAAAAAATAGAAGTCAGCAGCTACAAAAACTGTAGCTGCTGACAATTAAAAAACAGCCACTCATCTGTCCCACGATACAGCGGTGTGCTCACCCCAGTTAGTTTGACCCGCTGTCTTTTTTCCTCTGCGTTGGCATCTTCACTATGGGTACCCGGCTGTGACAGCTTAAGGCTTCACAGCCAGGTACCCGCTGTGCTTGCGTTAGCAGCACTGCGCATCATGAATTGTGGATGCAGTCTTCTGGGACACGTGACCGGCCCCAGAAGACTGCAGGGGGGAGGGAGGGAGGAAAATTTCTGCTCAAATCGCCTAGGCGATGCGAGCGGAAGTGGGAGTAAGTACCTGTAAAAATCGTATATCGGCTCCTCAAAAGTGCCAATTCTTCAAGAGGAGCGGGGGACAAGTCCTTAATGCGGAACTTTAATTCCCCTAATGTCACAGGCTAAACCCCAAGTGGGATACAGACGTTCTTCAGAAATTTGAGACTACAAACTTTCCAGCTTCTAATGCCATTAAGGTCCTCTTTACACTTTCAGGAATGGTGTTGGTAATAAGAACAACACACACAGTGGAGCCGATTTACTAGAGTAACCAAGCATATTTACATTACACAGTGAATTTTTATTAGGCTAGCCATACACTGCCAGATTTCTCACATTCAGCCTTGTGGGTTGAAAAGGAGCAATCAGTCGGCTTCCCCATGCACGCTAGACAGCCTGGATGGAGAAATCTCCACTGCTTGCTATTGTGTTCTGGCAGCCGCAGCACCCGCGGCTCCCTGAATACCTAAAGTTTCTAATTGGATGTCAACTGTTCAGCTGACAACTTCCACCTGGCTCAGTCCATTTTTCATTTACAATATTCACAACAAAAGTATGAAAGTCATTCCATTTCTGAAATCTATAAAACTTGTGAACTGCTACCATTGGAACCATGTAGCAAATTAGAATTAAACATAAAAAAAGAGAGATAGTCACACTCACACCTACCTGGATTTTAAGAAATGCAAATGAGCAGATGGGTAGGATCATGACAGGCTCAGCTGTTCATTTTATATTCAACAATAGTTACAGAGCAGTGTGGGGCTATTACATCACCCTGAAAGCAACCGTCAAGAAGAATAAAAATAACGGTGCAGTAAAGCACCACCTCATTTTCACTTCGAGTATCATTAAGTAATATGTTTTCTATAGTGCACTTTACAGAATTTCAGGGTTTAAAAATGCTCTACCCTCAAGCTGAACTCCAGGCAGAAAAAAATGACACAAATAAAAGTAGATCTATGACCTTCCATTAAAAAACAAATATGTGCGGCAGCACTTAATTATGAGTGCATCTGCAATTACAGTTTTCGCCTAGGCCAAGTTCACACAGGCCTTGAACTTTAAAAAGTAGCCTTTAACATTAATATGTGTTTTGGATGCATTTCAACACACGTATAGGTGTTTAACTACTTGTCTACTGGGCACTTTTACCCCCTTCCTGCCCAAGCCAATTTTCAGCGCTGTCACACTTTAAAATGACAAGTGTGCACTAGTAGGCAGCACTGACAGGCGACACTGATGGGCATTGATTGGTAGCACTGATAGGCACATATAGGTGGCACTGATGAGCTCTAAATGGCAACACTGGCGGGGACTATTTGGCAGCACTGGTGGGACTGCAATGATGATCCGTGCCGATGTCCCTTTAACACAGGTCAGTTATCGGCTCTTTTTTTCTCTCCTCACGCTGTCAATATGAGGAAAGAAAAGCCAATATCTGGCTTGTGTTTACATCCTGTGATCAGCTGTCATTGGACACAGCTGATCATGTGGTAAAGGGCCGCAGTGATTGGCCCTTTACCCCGATATGTGATCAGCTGAGTCCAAAGAACTCAGTAATCACAGAGTGTGCCACCCGCGAACCACAGGAGGCTTGCAGGCAGCTTGATCGCAGGAGGATATTCATGTACGCCCTCCCGGCAAACTAAGCCCTCACTGTAGTCGTCTTTCGGCTATAGCGCAGGCAGGAAATGTTTAAGTCACGTCCGGGGACGCTCCTAAAATACCCTGTGAGCTTTCTTTTTTTTTTTTTACAATGTTAAAACAGAAAGTCATCACCTTTGACGCATTGAAATGGGAACTCAAATGCGCTGTACATGCCATAGGCCCGCTTGCAACCCATTTTAACAAAAGTGAATGGAGGCAGTTTTAAAGCGTCACACACCTTCTGAACTCTGCAAGCATTGTTCTTTTGCATCTTTGGGACCTGAAGCAAGGCTAACTCTGCCGTGTATATACCTCCACCCGGCTCCAAAGTTTAAAAATTTTTGAGTGACATTTATAGACGGTCATGTAGCGGAAAAGGAGGAGAGCGCAGAGTGACAGGGCAAAGTCTCATCAGCAAAGTCTTCTCAGTCTGCTACTTTTCTATGGCTGGGGAGCGTTAAACTATCTGCACTTAAAGTGACCTCCCGATTCAAATTTAGAAACAACCTTTTTTGTAAGGAGTCATGGACTTGTAAAGATGGAAAAAAAGGACCTGCATGTTGCCCCTCCTCAAATGGCAGAGACTGAGGCCCGAATCACAAATTCTGAGATCATAGGATGTTTCCTCAGGTGTATCTGGATATGACATTTTGCAAGCTACTAATAAAGAAGGTGTATTGTATAGCAAGGTGAATGTATACATACCTCAAAGTCTATGAGGTGCAGGTTGGCTATCAATGTCACTAACAAGCCACTATTGTAGAGCTCCTGTGCTAGCTGAGCCACCGTCTCAGTCTGAGGCTCCTTCTCTCCTGTACCGCATAAAATTTCCTTTGTGGCTTGGAGGGATTTGGACACCTCTTCAGATGCCTGAAACATGCACAAAAACAACCTGTAATACACTAATATTTTAAAGAAGACTGTTCAATAAAAAAAACGGACATGCCTTTTTCAGTAATCAATAATCAGTAATCAATAAAAGCAGCACTAGAAAGCCAACAAAAATGGCAGGAGTAAGTAAATCAATTCATTAGTATGCAAGATGTCTTAGGAACCAGAGGACATGTATTTCCATTAGTAATCAGAAGCAGTACTAAAAAATAAAGTTATAAAAAAAGTCATAATCGTTAAGGTCGCTTGCACACGGGAGTACAAAACGCTGTGTTTTTTACTGACTTGAAATTAAATGCATTGTTGTCTATGAAACACAGCAGAGTAAAGATTAGCAATACAGTGTTGAGTATAGAGCAGTAAAACATTTGAGTGCAGTAATTTACTCGCATACCTGTGTTAACTTGTCTATAGGCATGTTTACGCAAGTGTACAGTGGGGGAAATAATTATTTGATCCCCTGAAGATTTTGTACGTTTGCCCACTTACAAAGAAATGAAGGGTCTATAATTTTTATCATAGGTGTATTTTAAATGATAGAGACAGAATATCAACCACCAAAATTCCAGAAAAAAATAAAAAACACATGATACAAATGTTATAAAATGAGCTGCAGCTCAGCGAGTAAAATAAGTATTTGATCCCCTACCAACCAACAATAATTCTGGCTCCCACAGACTGGCTACAGTATGTGCTCATTTGGTACACAGATCAGTCCTGTCAATTTAAGAAGGTGCTCTAAAGACAATGTGTTATGTGTATAAAAGACACCTGTCCACAGAATCTCTTCCATTCAAACCTCACCATCATGGGCAAGACCAAAGATCTGTCAAAGGATGTCAGGAACAAGATTGTAGCTCTGCACAAGGATGGAATGGGCTACAAGACCATCAGCAAGAAGCTTGGTGAGAAGAAGACAACTGTATGAGTGATTATTCACAAATGGAAGAAATAAAAAATAACCACCAATCGCCCTCAGTCTGGAGCTCCATGTAAGATTTTGCCTCTTGGGGTAAGGATGATCGTGAGAAAAGTGAGGGATGAGCTTAGAACTACACTGGAGGAGCTTGTGAATGATCTCAAGGCAGTTGGGACCACAGTCACCAAACAAACCATTGGTACCACAATACGCCACCATAGATTGAAATCCTGCAGTGCCCACAAGGTTTCCATCCTCAAGAAGGCACATGTATAGGCCCATCCAAAGTTTGCCAATGAACATCTAAAATGATTTAGAAAAAGATTGGGAGAAAGTTCTGTGGTCAGAAGAGACCAAAATTTAGCTCTTGGGCATTAACTCGACTTGCGGTATTTGGAGGAAGAAAAATGGAGACTATGACCCTAAGAACACCATCCCTACAGTCAAGCACGGAAGTGGAAACATTATGCTTTGGGGTCGTTTCTCTGCTAAAGGTACAGGCCGACTTTGCCGCATTGAGGGGCCAATGGACTACCGTATTTGCCAGCGTATAAGGCGACTGGGCGTATAAGACGACCCCCTAATTTTCCAGCTAAAATTTGGGTTTTGGGATATACTCGCTGTATAAGATGACCCCCTTCCGACTCACCATACCTCACTGTGCCCCTGCATACCTCACTGTTCCATTGCATACCTCACTGTGCCCCTGCATACCTCACTGTTCCATTGCATACCTCACTGTGCCCCTCGACGATGACTTACCTTATCCCTGACATGTAGAATCTCAGTCAGACCGTGGCCATCCATTTTTCAAAAGCCGCGCGCCTCCTCCTCGTGCTGTCCTGTGATAGGCGGAACACTCAGCTTCCCAGCAGACACTGTGTTCAGTGTTCCGCCTATCACAGATGCCCTCTCATCTGAGGACGAGGACGAGAGGGCATCCGTGATAGGCGGAACACTAAACAGAGGCTCTGCTGGGAAGCGGAGTGTTCCGTCTATCACGGAACAGCATGAGGAGGAGGCCCGGCTTTTGAAAAATGGACGGCCGCGGTCTGAGATTCTACAGTACAGGTCAGGTACCGGCGTATACGACGACCCCCGACTTTTGAGAGGATTTTTAGGGGTTAAAAAGTCGTCTTATACGCCGGAAAATACGGTATGTATTGTACAATCTTGGATGAGACCCTTCTTTCCTCAACCAGAACACTGAAGATGGGTCATGAATTGGTCTTCCAGTATGACAATGACCCAAAACATGCCGCCAAGGCAACAAAGGAGTGCCTCCAGAAGAAGCACATTAAGGTCATAGAGTGGTCCAGCCAGTCTTCAGACCTTAAAGTGGTTGTAAACCCACTTTTTTTTTTTACAACCTGTAAAAGAAAGGCATAATGAGCTATTATGACTAGCATAATAGCTCATTATGTACCACTTACCTTAGATCGGGGCCCCCGAGGCAGTCCGCGTCCCTCTGTTCAGCCGCAGACATCACTGCGGCGATAGCCGGATTGTTACTTCCGGGTATTGCCGCACCAGCCAATCAAGAAGAATTTTACTGTTCTATACGCTTACACACCTTTACTTGCCTATACACAACATTACCCAGGGCTTTACACAGTTTTTCTACTCTGTCAACAGGTTCCTGAGTAAACATCAGTAAATTATTACACCCGTGTGCAACTGGCCTTAGACTGGCTCATATAACCAAGTATATTTCTGCCTCAAAACTATAATACTTCACTCATGTATCCTCATAATTCCATCATAATACAAATTAAGGTAAATCAGAGCATTTTATGCCAGGCTCCTCAACAGAGTGATGTTTCTCAGAGGCCCCAACTGGAGAAACAGACAACAAGAAAAGGGATTGTAACTGTTCCCTAATCTATCTAATACTAAAAATACATTTTTGCTACAGATATAAAAAAGATAGTTAAAGGGACACTAAAGGTTCCCGTTTAAAAAAAATAAAAAATAAATAACAAACATGTTACACTTACCTCCACTTTGCAGCTCGTTTTGCACAGTGGCCCCGATCCTGGTCTTCTGGGGTCCCTCGGCGGCTGTCTCGGCTCCTCCCCACAAGGACTCCACACCTTCATGCGAGCAAGCTCGCATGGTGTGGAGTTATTGTGGGCGCGCTCCCGTGATACAGCGGCGGCCATAGCCGCCGACTGTATCACTCGTCCAGGCCCCCTGCGTCATTGCATGTGATTGACAGCAGCTCCAGCTAATGGCTGCGCTGTTTTCAATCCATCCACTGTAGCCAATCCAACGGCCAGGCTCAGAAACGAGGAGGATGACGGGGGCGAGCACGGGACTTTCGAGGGGTCAGGTAAGTAAAACGGGTGCTCAGGGGGGCGGTATTGTCGGATGTTTTTTCACCTTAATGCATAGTATGCATTAAGGTGAAAAAACATTTACCTTTACAACCCCTTTAAAGTAATTAAATTTCATTGGTTGCTACAGACACGATGACCCATCTATACATTGGGCAGTGGAAGCCTATATTGTGTGAAATATTTAATGGTTCCTTGGCTGTTTAAACAGATTAGTTTGTAACATAAGGAGAAAATACACATGCTTTACCTTTTCTGTCTTCTTGTCCTGCTTCTCTAATAAAACCATATTATCCTTCAATGTTTTCACAATTTCTGCAGGATTCTTGTGTGATTTACTGAATAATGGCATTTTTTTCATCTTGCTGGAATGTTAATGTAATGATATCCTAAAAAATACAAAAGAAGCAAAATCATCAACATAAACAATGCTACACAGGCTAAAAACACATTCAAATTGTGTCAATTTGATGTCCCAAAGCAATGACGGATGACCACTTAGCTACATATTATAGATAATGATCCAAATGTTGGAAGATTGTTGAAAAATTTCAGTGTTAAAGAGACAATCTTTGCCCTTTCCAGACAAGAAAGGCAACAACTTAAAGTGGGAGTAAAGTAGTTTTTTGAACTTGTACCTACAGGTAAGCCTATATAATAAGTTGGCGATGCATACTAGCACATTATGCCATTGCCTTGCAGGGGTGTTATTATATTATTTTATTTAAATGCTGCGGTATACTACCGCTTTAACACCTGCCTGCCTCAATTTTTCTGTTCATGTTAAAGCTGCAGTGCAGCAGGCCCGAGCAACTCAAAGAAGGACAGGAGGTCTCTTCATCTGTGCAAAATTTACTGATTGATGAACAATTTGGGTGTCGAGCCCAATACTAAGCAAACACTAGTGCCAACCTAATTTGTCATCCAGGATCAATGAGGAATTGTCTTGATTTTGAAATTAAGTTAAGTAGCAGCAGCCAAAAAAAAAAAAAAAAAAGCCCAAAGAATGCCAACATTTTTGCTGCATGGAGGCGCTTAAATTACATCTCAGGAGGAAACACCACAATCTGTCTGTTCCAGTGCACAAGCTTGCTTCATTAAAGCTGACCTTCCTTATTTGTCTTTTTTTAAGGCTAGCAACCCTAGTAAATATTTATATCGGACCCACATAGAGATTTTGGTTCCATTGTTGCCAATAAATACAACAAAACAAACTACAACCACAAGATCCACTTAGGAGAAAGTAAAAAATTGCATTGTATGGCATAAAAGGATCAGACAAAACACTTGGTGGTGTTTTGTATGTCACATAGCTGACTTTAAAACTGTACTAAGTCTGAAATTAAAGTGGAACCTCTCTCAATCAACATTTACTATTTTTAATAATTATGCTGCTAGCATTAGTAAATATTTAGGAAAGTACATCATATTTTTTTTTTTTTAAAACAATAGAGAAAGTACATCATATTTACTTATTTTTAACCTTTTTTTTTTTTTTTTTTACATTTCTTCAGTTACTTCCTGGTTTCCATGCCTAGGCAAATGATTTCATACGTCCCAGTCATCCCTGAGTCTTCAGGAGTGAAGGAGGGGTTTTCTCATCTAAGCACACCCTCCTGGCCTGCATGCCTGACCTAAAGACAGATGGATTTCAGGAAGTATATGCTACATGAATCATCTGCCCTTACTCAAGATGGCCACAGCCAGAAATGCCAGGGGGGTGTTTTTAAGGTGATTTCATAGCAAAAAAAAAGCTTGGAGACACAAAGCTTGGCTTAGAAATCCCCTCGGCTTAATCTCCAAAACGTACCTCGTCAGGAGGTACGTTTAGGAGCATTCTAATTGGTCGGCGCCATCACATTGGCGTCGCCAATCAATCAGAACCCACGTAGCCCGTCCTGTCACTGCGGGCGAAGAGGAGGAGAGAAAGCCATGGGAATTTCAAATCCCCCGACTGGTAAAGCGAACGAACGATTGCTGGACTTCAGGTTAGCGGGACCAGAGGGGATGGGGACAGGGTCCAGTGTAAGTTCACTTTACAGATTTTCTGTAAAAGGTGAACTTACACTTTAATTCATTTTTAATATTCAAAGTAAACTCCCCTATCCATGCATTTCTTAATGCTTTATTTTCTTGAGAAATCACTTTGAAAACACTCCCCTAGCATTTCTGGTCGTGGCCATCTTGAGTAAGGGCAAATCAATAATGTAGCATTTACTTCCTGGAATCTATATGCCCTTAGCTCAATCAGGCATGCAGGAGATGGTACTTAGCTCAGAACCCCCGCTCCTCCTCTCCTTGGGAACTCGTTGGATGCATGGCATCGTTTGCCTATGCAAAAAAACAGGAAGTAATTGAAGAAATGTAAAACAAAAGTTTAAAACAAATAAATATGATATACTTTCCTATCTATTTACTAGTAGCCAGTAGCATGAGGATTAAAAATAATCAATGTTGATTGGAAGAGGGAAGTTCCACTTTAATGACTGGCATTAAATTGTCATAAAGCCAACGTGGTGCCTATTTACCACTTGCCTACTGGGCTCTTAAACCCCCTTCCTGCCCAGGCCAATTTCCAGTTGTTGCACTTTGAATGACAATCGCGCAGTCGTGCAATGCTGTACCCAAATTCAATTTTTATAAATTTTTTCACACAAATAGAGTTTTCTTTCAAAATAGTAACATACAAAACTATTCACACTAAGAACCCCCCACAATAAAGACTCTGAAATATAATTTTAGAATGGGCAAGGACACTCTTTTGGGTTAATAAACTGCATGCTTATTCCATCATAATAGCAAACAACATGATCAAATTTTGATCTTAAATACCTGTGCCAGTTACAGATAAAACTATAAGCACTAAACTGTGCCCAAATGTCATCCTACGTGTATGTTCAGATCAGATATCTAATAACCAAAGGCCCCAGAGACCATAAAACAGATACAACAGGCAAGGTAAAATTCACCAATAAAGCGGGCAATAAAGTTTAAGATCAGTAATCCCCACCCCCAGCCATATGCAACTCTTCCCCAATCGAAATCCCTAAAGCGGGAGATGGCCAATATTATTTCCTCTGTTATCGTAAATGATTTGTCCACAAAGGCTAGAAAGCCTCTTGTATACACATGCCATGTTTCCACCAGCAAGGGTTCACTTTTATGGAAATACAATAGGCCATTTAAGAAGGTAGTTTGTCTTTATAGATATAAAGCAGCTAAGCAGAGCTATTCCAAACCATTTATTAGCTGAATTAGTCGTTTCTTAAGAAGCTGAAAATGGAGTTTTGAAAAAGTTCTGAAGCTGCCTGGAGATAGAGTTGAGGGTTCGTTTAGGTTCCAGGTCCAACTGCTGCAGCCAGCAAACATGGAGCCTTGCCAACACTTTCACAAATTACCTTTTCTCAAACAGGTTTCCGAACAAGGCAAGGTATACCAGTAATGGGTAAGGATCGGTTGAAGGCAAACCACAGGCAATACCGGTGACTAATCCTTCACTTTCTGCCTGCCTTTCTTTCTTTTTTCTTTTTTTTTACACAGCTTCCAAAGCGGAGTTTCTGATGGGAAAGCTGGAGTCAATAATGAGATACTTTTCACACTGTCAATCTCAGTGCTAACAGCTCTGTCAGTTTATTGGTGTCTGATTCCTCCCCTCTAATTACAGAGCAGTACAATCAGTAGATTTATACTGTGTTGCTTTACTGTGGATAACAAAAACACAATTAGCTAACAGCAGTGCTACTGAAATCACAGACAAGGTATATCAAACGAATTATATGTTCTTCGAATTCTATGAACAAAAAAATACAACATTGCTAGCAAATTATACCTCAACATCAAGTCCTGTTTAACTTTCACAAATGGTTTCACAGTGTTCGGTTGAAAATTGTCCATGGAGACTTAGTTAAAGTGACACTAAACTCTGGTGTAAAAAAACAAAACAAACAATTCTATTCAAACATGTATTCGTAGGCTTAATGTACACGGGACGTTTTACAACCTCCCCTGAACGATTTAACTTGACACATAGTAAACGACGTTTAAAAACGTCCGTTTTGCCGCGTTTGCATTTTTTCTTTCAAATAGTCAAAAAATGTATCTTCAATAAAAACACCTGTAAACGAAACGCGGCTAAACGCGAGTTACCACGTTTACAAGCTGTTACAGGCATTCGGCGTTTCAAATGGCTCTGAACATCCATCCTGAACGCATTTATTTGCTTTCCAAAAAATGCTCTAAACTCAACTGCCTAGAAACGACCCTGTGTACATGTACTGATAGGATAACATAGAGGAGAGAAAAAAAACACCCAACTGCTCCTAAACGTCCGTTTACCAGCAGCAGTGTACATGAGGCCTTAGCTTTAAAAAGTACCTTCTATAGCTCTCCAAATTCCTTTTTTTCTATTTCTTTTTTTTTTGCTGTTGTGATTTACCATCCTGTCCCACTGTATGTAGGAACGTAGCCACCCTCTCTTGCTCACTCCCAAGACATACTAGGGACTATGGGATTTGTAGTGAGCATAGAGCATTGCACATGACCGCAACTAGTGCGCAATGCTCATTCCAAAGAAGTTTGAGGGCCGACTGTGGAAACTTCACACTGGACCTCATGCAGCTTGGATTCTGTGCCTCTTCACTTTTCCTCCACACTCTGGGACCTTGATTTCCAAATGAAATTCTAAATTTACTTTCACCCGAAAACAGGACTTTGGACCACTGAGCAACAGTCCAGTCTTTTTTCTCCTTAGGCCCCTTTCACACTGGGGTGGTTTGCAGGCGCTATTGTGCTAAAAATAGCACCTGCAAACCGTCCCTAAACAGCGGCTGCTGTTTCTCCAGTGTGAAAGCCCGAGGGCTCTTTGGAGTGGTGAGAGGAGCTGTGTGTTTACCGCTCCTTCCCATTGAAAGCAAAGGGAAACCGCGGTAATATCGCCGGCAATGCGCCTCTGCAGAGGCACATTGCCGGCGGTATTAACCCTTTTTCGGCTGCTAGCGGGGTTAAATCCGCACCGCTAGCGGCCGAATACCTCCGCAATTCCGACGGTATAGCGCCGCTAAAAATAGCGGCGCTGTACCGCCACCGCACCCACCGCCCCAGTGTGAAACCAGCCTTAGTGCAGGTAAGACGCTTCTGAGGTTGTCTCTGCTTCAGGAGTGGCTTGACACAAGGAATGTGACAGTTGTAGCCTATGTCCTGGATACGTCTGTGTGTGGTGGCACTTGAAGCACAGCCGTAGTCTACTCCTTGTGAATCTCCCCCAAATTCTTGAATCACCTTTGCTTCACAATCCTCTCAAGGCTGCGGTTATCTCTGTTGCTTGTGCACCTTTTTCTACCACACTTTTTCCTTCTACTCAACGTTCCATTAATATGCTTGGATACTGCACTCTGTGAACAGCCAGCTTTTTTAGCAACAACCTTCTGTGACGTACCCTCCTTGTGGAGAGTGTCAATGATTGTCTAACCTACTGAACCAGCCTGAGCGACCATTTAAAGGTTCAGGGAACATTTACAGATGTTTTGAGTTAATTAGGGGGGGGGGGGGGGGACTTCTGGGGGAATATAGGATGGAAAAGGACCTGAGGGTCCTAGTAGATGATAGGCTCAGCAATGGCATGCAATGCCAAGCTGCTGCTAACAAAGCAAACAGAATATTGGCACGCATTAAAATGGGGATTAACTCAAGAAATTAAATGATAATTCTTCCGCTCTACTAGACTCTGGTCCGGCCGCACCTGGAGTATGCTGTCCAGTTCTGAAAGAAATGCTTGAAATATATCACTATGTGTGTAATGAATCTATATAATATAGGAGTTTCACTTTTTTAATTACTGAAATAAATGAACTTTTTGACGATATTCAAATTATTTTTTTTTAGATGCACCTGTACATTATATATTCTAAGTGTATAACTATTCCTTACTTGAGACATTAGTAAACATATTATATTACATAGATTATATAAAAATAAACTTTACAGCAGATTAGTATCTTTTCTTAATCTGAAGCAACTGATGGGAGTGGGTGGGTTTGTCTTTATTATCACCACCTGAGCAATCCTATTATCGCAGAAAGAAAAAGGAACACCACTAGAATCTCCTTATGCATGCATTGTCTTAAAAAGTGTCTCAACAAAAAAAGGGATTTTTATAACAGCTTACCTGTAAAATCCTTTTCTTGGAGTACATCACGGGACACAGAGCGACTTAGTCATTACTAATGGGTTATATAGTTTACCTTCAGGTGCTGGCACTGGCAACTTCCAAACCGGAAGTACCCTCCCCTATATAAGCCCCTCCCATCCGGGAGCACCTCAGTTTTGTAGCAAAGCAATAAGTGTCCCAAAAAGAGGGGTGGGAGCTCTGTGTCCCGTGATGTACTCCAAGAAAAGGATTTTACAGGTAAGCTGTTATAAAAATGCCTTTTTCTTTTTCGTACATCACGGGACACAGAGCGACTTAGTCATTACTAATGGGACGTCCCAAAGCAATGCCAAATGAGGGGGGGGATACACCATACATAAGCTGGGCGCCATCAGGCATGAGGATCTTTTGCGGCCTGCAACACACTGCGCCCAAAGGCGACATCCTCCTGACTTCTAACGTCTACCTGGTAGAATCTAGTAAACGTGTGTACTGAAGACCATGTTGCGGCCTTACAGACTTGAGCCAAGGAGGCCTGGTGATGCACTGCCCATGAAGTTCCAACTGCTCTTGTGGAGTGCGCCCTAACTTTGAATGGAGGCAGTCTCTTTCTCAAGCCATAGGCTTGTATTATGACCTGTCGAATCCACTTGGCTAAAGTAGATTTTGATGCTGCCTGACCCTTTCTGGGGCCTTCCGGCAGAATAAACAAAGTATCCGTTCTGCGAATCTGAGCAGTGGCTTTTAGATAAGCTTTAACTGCTCTTACTACATCCAAAGAATGCAATAACTTTTCCTCTACCGAGCTAGGTTTGGGGAAAAAAGAAGGAAGAACCACATCTTGGTTCAAATGAAACCTCAATACCACCTTAGGAAGAAAGGCTGGATGAGGACGTAATACTACTCTGTCCTTATGGACAACCAGATATGGCTCCTTACAGGACAAGGCGGCTAATTCCGATACTCTTTTAGCCGAACAAATGGCTACTAAGAAAATCAATTTCCTGGTGAGAAGAACCAAGGAAATGTGTTGCAATGGTTCAAACGGTTGTTTCTGTAGAACCGACAGAACCAGGTTTAAGTCCCATGGACATATGGGAATACTAACCGGAGGGCTAATACGCATCACTCCTTGTATGAAAGCTTTGACTAGTGAATGCGAAGCCAAGGGCCTTTGAAAAAATATTGACAAGGCCGAAATCTGACCCTTGATAGTACTCAAGGCCAGCTTCCTATCTACCGCCCACTGTAGGAAGTCCAAAATCCTACCTATTACGTACTTGCGTGGATGCCATTTCTTGGCCTCACACCATGTAATGTACGCCTTCCAGATCCTATAATAGATCTGCCTGGATACCGGCTTCCTGGCATTGATCATGGTAGATACCACAGGATTAGAGAGCCCTCTCTTTTTCAGAATGTGGGCTTCAATAGCCAGGCCGTCAAACCTAGGGCTGGTAAGGAAGGGTGGTATATCGGTCCTTGCGACAGCAGGTCCGGACGATGTGGGAGGGTCCAAGGACTCCTCACTGACATTTTTACAATCTCCGCGTACCATGCCCTTCGGGGCCACGCTGGAGCCACCAGAATCACTGGTTTCTTTTCTACCCTGATTCTGCGGATTAATCGCGGTAACAATTGTGGCGGTGGGAATGCATATATCAGCTTGAACTGATCCCAAGGGAACACTAGGGCATCCGAGCCGCAAGCTAGGGGATCCCTTGTGCGAGACACAAATCTGTCCACCTTTGCGTTGAATCTGGATGCTAGCAGATCTACATCCGGTGTTCCCCACCGCTGGCATATTGCCTGGAAAACCTCGGGGTGAAGAGACCATTCCCCCGGGCATAATTGCTGGCGACTTAAAAAGTCCGCTTTCCAATTTTCCACTCCTGGGATGAAAACCGCGGATATGGCTGGGACATATCTTTCTGCCCATTCCAGGATGCAATTCGCTTCCCTCTGGGCTGCACGACTCCTGGTGCCACCCTGGTGATTGATATATGCCACTGCTGTGGCATTGTCTGATTGAATTCTGACAGGGGACCCTTGGAGTTTGGATGTCCATGCTACTAGTGCATACCGGGCTGCTCGTATCTCTAAGAGATTGATGGGCAGGGCCTTCTCTGCTTCTGACCACTTGCCCTGGAGAGACCATTGCTCCAGTACTGCCCCCCAGCCTATGAGGCTGGCATCTGTAGTGACCACCTTCCAAGAAACCGGACTGAAGGGTTTCCCTTTTTCCAGATTCTGGGGCACCAACCACCAATGGAGGCTCTTGCGAACGGAAGGGGACAGGGACATTGGTAAGTCTAAAGCCTGAACTTTTTTGTTCCAGGCTGACAGTATGGCCCTTTGCAAATTCCTTGAATGGAATTGACCGTAGGGTACTGCTTCGAATGAAGCCACCATTTTTCCCAGCAGCCTCATGCACAGGCGTATGGATGGTTTTCTTTTTGTACCCACTAAGTGGGTCAAATCTTTTAAAGACGACACCTTCTCTGGAGGTAAGAAAATCTTTCTCTGATTTGAATCCAGCCTTAGCCCTAAGTATTCCAGACTTTTGACTGGTCTTAGAGCTGACTTGTCCCGGTTGATAATCCAACCGTGATATTCCAGATACTTGATTGTCTTGTGAATAGCTACTTCCAGCTTTTCCACTGAGTGGTCTATTAGTAGCAGGTCGTCTAGATATGCCATTATCGTTACACCTTGTGTTCTTAGATTGGGCAATAGTGGGGCCAGAATTTTTGTGAACACTCGTGGTGCTGTGGCCAGACCGAAAGGTAAGGCTCTGAACTGAAAATGGCGCCCTTCTACTGCAAAGCGTAGAAATTTCTGGTGGGCCGGAAAGATGGGAATATGCAGATAAGCATCCCTTATGTCGATCGAGGCTAACCATTCCTGCCCTTGTAGGGCGGTGGCCACCGATCGGATCGACTCCATCCGAAAAGTCCTGATATTTAGGAACTTGTTTAGCCCTTTTAGATTTAATATGGGCCTCACGTCCCCATTTGGTTTGGGGACTGTGAAAAGGTTCGAGTAAAACCCGAATCCGCTTTCTTCCAGGGGAACCTTCATGATTACACCTTGGAGCAATAGTTGTTCTAGTGCCAGAAGGAGGGATCCTCTCTTCTGGGGATCTCTTGGCACGTTTGACCTCATAAATTGGGCAGGAGGAGTGTCTTTTAACTCCAGCTTGTATCCCAGACTTACTGCGGAGAGCACCCATCTGTCTCTGATGGTGTCCCGCCAGGTCTCTGTGAACAACTGAAGTCTTCCCCCCACCCGATTGAGTGGGGGCAACGCTTCATGACTTGGGGGGAGGTTTTGTACCTCTCTTGATCCAGGGTTTCTTGTTACCCTGTGATTGTCCCTGATTTCTGCCCCCTGAATTTGACCGCGGAGGCCGTCGGAACTGTTTCACAGCCGATGTGCCAGGGACTGGAGAAGTAGGCCTCTTAAAAGAAGGACTTCTACTTTTGTTCTTAACCGGCAAGAGTGAACTTTTACCGGCAGAAATTTTCTGGATATATTTGTCCAGATCTTCTCCAAATAAGCGTTCTCCATGAAATGGGAAGCTAACCAGCAATTTCTTACAGGGAGCTTCAGCAGACCAGTTTTTGAGCCATAGAAGCCTACGCATATGTACTACAGACAGCGTAAAGCGGGAGGCCTGTTGGATTGTATCCTTTATGGCGTCCACCGCAAAACACAAGGCTCTAGGCAGGTCAGCTAGGGCAAGAGCCTGCTGATCTGGTAAGTCCCTTAAGACTTGTTTCAACTGATCTTTCACCGCTTAGCAGACTCCAATCGCTGCTACCGCAGGTTGTGTCACCATGCTTGCTGTAGAGAAAGCAGATTTTAGTAAAGACTCCAATTTTTTATCTATTGGGTCTTTGAACATTGGAACATTATCTACTGGACATGTCAGTGATTTGTTCACAGAAGAGATGGCTGCGTCCACTGTAGGGACCCTCCATTTTTTTATGAACTTATCCTCCATGGGATAGATCACCGGAAATCTCTTGGGGGGAGCAAATATTTTATCAGGATGCTCCCAATCCTGGTAAATAAGCCCTTCTAATAAAGGGTGGATTGGGAAGGAACAGACAGCCTGGGGAGCTTTTAGCGACCCCAGCGAGGAAACCGTAGTGGTTGATGTTTCCGCCAGAGGCATTTTAAATGCTGATCGGACCATGTTAGTCAGAGACTGAACCCATAATCTTTCAGCCTGAGATGCTGAAAAAGGTTCTTCCACTGTTGATTCCTCCATAACTGAATCAACCTCATCCTGATCCCCTTCAGGTAGGTCGATCTCTGTGTGGGGCTGTTCCTCCACTAACAGGCACTCTGAAGGAGGAGACGGAGATCGGACGCGCTTTCCCTGTGACAGGGAAGCAGCGATCAATGCTGTTAATCTCTCTTCCAATCCTCCCAGAGTTGAGGATAAAACCTCCTCTGTTATATATACAGGAGCAGGTGGACTGGGGACAGCCGCAGCACCAGGCACTCCTGCGGGGTTCCTACGGCTACTGACCTCTGAATTCTCAGGGGAGATTGGTGCAGTACAAGCATGCCCAATATCCTCAGAGCCCGATGGAGACCCCTTTGGCTTCTTGGAAGACTTATTTCCGGAGCGTCTGGACGACATATCCTTTAAGCACAAAGCTGAGGTATTCCCGTTGTCATACACCAATTTTGCTGGTAATAGTCTAACACAGTTGCTGCTATATACCAGCTGGTGTCCACTAAAGTGCCTTTCTATGGGGATGCCTGCATCAACCGCCTCTGTGTGCCACTGTTTGTTGCTAGCTCTGTTTGCATCCAGCTGACACTTGTACTGTGTCTTTTATACAAGCTGGGACGCCTGCACATGCGCAGAAGCGCCGCGGCGCGCATCGAGCGTCATCCACCCGCCCCGCCCCTTTTTTTTCATAGGAGGCGCGTGCACGCGCCCGCGCGCCATTGGCGCCCTTTTCGAAAACCAAACAGGGACTAGGAGCCAGGGCCCTTTTTGCCGGAGGGCCTGTGCGGTGGATGAGCGCAGCAACAGGGCAGAGGAAGTGGATTCCCACAGAGAACTTACCAACTGCCTGGATCTTTTGACTTGAGAAAACCAAAGATCCACATGACAAGAAAAAATGGACCACAGCGGCCTCTAGTGGTTTAACACAGGTACCGCGGTCCTCTTTTTTTTTTTTTTTTTTCTTGACTACCATTAAAATTTTACATTTTTCAGTAGTTACAGGCATACACAGATATTAGCGGGAATACCGTTAGGTAACAGACAGAAAGACAAATTAGGCTTGGGGGTCCCCCAATAGAACCAAGTTCCTGGGGGCCCCCACTTACCTGTTCCCCGCCGCAGGACTCTGTTTGGTCCACAGAAGCCCAAACTTCACCTATCACGGCAGGCATTGTAATTAAACCTTCAGGGACCGGGTTCCCAAGGATTCCACTCCCCTAGACCTGTATAGCACCCTGCACAGAAAACATCTTGGTCATGGGTATGACCAGAGCTCTGGATCCCAGGGTCCAGCCCTCCTAAGAGAGGCATTACAGGCAAAACCTTGCTCTTCTGTTGCAAGGCCCGGGTACCGACCGTTTAGCTATGAAGCTTTTTTGGTGGGATCCAGAACAGCTTACTAAGGCCCGTAAAAGAACCTGTACGCAAGCCCAGGAAAACACATGTTACTCTTTGGCCAACACCTTAGACACTGGCAAAAAACTGAGGTGCTCCCGGATGGGAGGGGCTTATATAGGGGAGGGTACTTCCGGTTTGGAAGTTGCCAGTGCCAGCACCTGAAGGTAAACTATATAACCCATTAGTAATGACTAAGTCGCTCTGTGTCCCGTGATGTACGAAAAAGAAAAGTAAGTGTTACTAAACCCACAACAGTAAAGACAGTATGTATATGCAGTAAAGAATGCTTGTTATACTCACTGTGGAACCTAAGGGGTTAATCCTTTGCATTGTGTATAAAGGCTATTTGATCCTGACTTTCTGATCCTCCTCTTCTTCCATTGTCTCAAAAAAAAATAACCTATTTACAGAGCCAATAGACGGGCTGCACATGCTCAGTTTGGTGTGTATTGCTAGAGAGTTTTTTTTCTTGGGAGGATGCATGTGATCAGCACAGGGCCAATCAGCACTGTCCAGACAAAGGTTCAGGGAAAATGAAAACTCCTTCTACAAGGTTTACTAGGAACTGATACAAGTTACAAAGCTGCTATTTACTTTTGATGAGAAAAGGTATTCATCAGTTTATATTTACTAAAATAATTGCATTTCCATGTTCTGTGTACTGTGGGAGACCAGATATAGTGAATGCAGGTTCTGGTTTAGTAACACTTTAAGCTCCAACTATGGGGGAAAGCATTGAGCCAGTCACACAAGCAGGGAATTTACTTTCTGCTGGCAAACTCCCAAAGGGCTCATTTACATTAGCCATGTCCACTAAAGAATGATTTGCAATATAGTGGCGTACATTTCAAATGCAACAGAGAGGCGTTTTGCCGCCTCCTCACTGCCTACTTTAAACCCTAAAAGCCTGTATCACAACTCTGTACATTGCACACCGTTGCAGTGCGGCTAAAATTATTCACTCATTCGCCAAACACCTCCTGCTGTGCGGCAATTTAATATAATAGCCCTGCATTGTGGCCCCACAGCAGGGGGTGAGCACCGAGCACGTGAAGCTTCGCCCCCGTCAATAAGCGGCGGCTACTCTTCTCCTTTTGACACCCTGGGGAACAACAAACCCTTACAAGACTTGAGAAAACCCACCTTCTACCAGTTGCAAGGTGAGGAGTGATGAATAGATGCAGGAGCCTGGTGATCTGGTGAAGCTCTGTGCAGTGATCCACCTACTGATAGGGTTTCCATAGAAGTCTCTGTGCAGTCAAACCTCTCTGCTAATGATATGTAAATACAGACCATTAGCGAAGAGGTTAAAATCCTATCAGTTAGTGACAACAATATTAACCAGCCCCCATCGTCACCAACCCCCCCCCCGACCCTGGAAAAATTGTCCGCCACAAAACCAGTCCCGGTCACCAAAAAGGTTGGGGACCGCTGTAAATGTAAATACTGGCAGGCCACACTTGAACACCACTTCTTTTCTTTCTGTGGTTTTTGCACAGCAAATATACAACCCTGTCTGGTTGCCTTTCCAGCTTAAGGGGGTGTTAAAAATGTGTCTCAAACACATGTTTTTAGCACTCTCCAACACAAGTGTAACCTTAGCCTTAGTTTACCATATTGCAAAAAAGCAACATTTTTTTTATAGTTTTTTTTTTTGCCATTTTTAGAAAATAGCAGCTGCTGAAAACATCAGAATGGTAATTTTTAACAACAATGAATTACAATATAGCTATTATGGTAACTTTACAATGGGTTTTCTTTAACCACTTAACGACCGCCCACCGCCGATTTACGTCAGCAGAATGGCACAGACAGGCAGAATCACGTAGATCTACGTGATCGCCTTTGTGCAGTTGGGGGGTCCATCCGGACCCCCCTTCACTGCAGTGAGCGGCCGTTAAGTGTTCGGGAGCGATCAGGCATGAGGGGGCGGCCGCTCGATTCCGCCCCCCCCCCCTCGCGATCGCTCCCGGCGAATGAAATTGCTTCCTCCTGCCTGAAATGTAAATACAGGCTGGAGGAAGTGATGTCATCTCCCTCGCCGCGGTCTTTTCGTTCCCGGCGCCGAGGACAGAAGAAGCAGGTTAGTGCACCAACAGTCCACTGACACGTAGGTACACATAGGCACACAAATCACCCCCAGTCACCCCCAGATCACCCCCCAGGTCACCCCAAAGCCCCCAATCACAGTGTCACTAATTGCAGTGATCATTTATTTTACTGATCACTGCATTTAGTGTCATCTGTGATTGTAAAAAGTTGCAGGGCAGTTAGGATTAGGCCCCTTTAGGTCCAGGGTAGCCCCCTAACCCCCCCTAATAAAGGTTTAACCCCTTGATCACCCCCCAGGTAACCCTTTCACCCCCTAACTTCAGCGTTACTAAGCGATTGTTTTTCCGATCGCTGTATTCGTGTCGCTGGTGTTTTAGATAGGCAGTTATTTTTTTTTAGGTTCGCCGCAGGTTTTTATTAGTGTCAGGTACCCCCATATATTATTTTAACCCCCTGATTGCCCCTAGAGTTAACCCTTTCACCAGTGATCGCCGTATAAGCGTCACTGGTGTCACTGGTTAGCCAGTAAGTTATTTAGTTATTTAGGTTACCCGTCAGGTTTTTATATAGTGTCAGGTACCCCCATATTTAACCTAATAAAGGTTTTAACCCCCTGATTGCCCCTAGTTAACCCTTTCACCAGTGATCACCATATAAAGGTTACGGGTGACGCTGGTTGATTAGTTTGCTTTTTATAGCATCAGGGCACCCGCCGTATATAACCCAATAAAGGTTTAACCCCCCTGATCGCCCGGCGGGTGAGATCAATTAGGTTTTAGCGCCAGAGAGGGTCTGCGTCGCCCCAGGCAGTGTTAGGTTAGTGCCAGTAACGCTAACACCCACGCGCAAAGCATACACCCCCCTTAGTGGTATAGTATCTGATCAGATCTATACTAGCATCCCCAGCGGTTTAGGGTTCCCAAAAACGCAGTGTTAGCGGGATCAGCCCAGATACCTGCTAGCGCCTGCGTTTAGCCCCTCCGCCCAGCCCAGCCCAGCCCAGCCCACCCAAGTGCAGTATCGATCGATCACTGTCACTTACCAAACACAACACACATAACTGCAGCGTTCGCAGAGACAGGCCTGATCCATATCAACCAGTCCATAGCAAACGTCCATAGCAACCAGTCCATAGCAACCGTCCATAGCAACCGTCCATAGCAACCGTCCATAGCAACCGTCCATAGCAACCATCCATAGCAACCGTCCATAACAACCAATCCGTAGCAACCGTCCATAGCAACCGTCCATAGCAACCGTCCATAGCAACCGTCCATAGCAACCGTCCATAGCAACCGTCCATAGCAACCGTCCATAGCAACCGTCCATAGCAACCGTCCATAGCAACCGTCCATAGCAACCGTCCATAGCAACCGTCCATAGCAACCGTCCATAGCAACCGTCCATAGCAACCGTCCATAGCAACCGTCCATAGCAACCGTCCATAGCAACCAGTCCAAGGTGAATGTTTTGAACGCTACCACTCAAAAGTGAAGTTTTAGCGTAGGGTACAGCATTTCACAGACAAGGACACACTTACACAGGGTCTCCCAAGATGCCATTACATTTTGAGAGACCCGAACCATTACAGTTGTAAAGTTACAAAAAAAAGTGTAAAAAAGAAAAAAAAATACGTAAAACACAAAACACAAAAAAAATATAAAATAAAAAAACCAAAAATAGTTGTCGTTTTATTGTTCTCTCTCTCTCTATTTTCTCTCTATTGTTCTGCTCTTTTTTACTGTATTCTATTCTGCAATGTTTTATCATGCTTGCTTTTCAGGTATGTAATTTTTTGTTTTCAGGTGCGCCATTCAACTGCAGCGCGGAATTATTTATCTTGACAGCAACAGCGTTTGCTCCCAAAATACATAAAGCCGTGACTCCAACGCTGTAGGAGGTGATTTCACCACCACAGTTAAAAAAAAGAGCATATATGCCGAAGCATGGGGGCAGCAGGGGCGGAGGAGCGATTTTGCTCCTAATGCCGCGTATATACGGTCGAAATTCCAACGGAGGCTTGCCCGTGGAAAAGTCCGACCGTGTGTACGCGGCATAACCTTTTATGCCGCGTACATACGGTCGAAATTCCGACGAAGGCTTGACCGTGTGTACGCGGCATAACTTTTTTGCGGGAGGATGCCCCCATGCTTCGGCATATATGCCCATCATTAGAAGTGGGTGGATGAAGGGAGGTATTCTAATGGTGGGCATACCCACCAATCAATCTCTTTTTTTCGTTCAGCCAATAGGCTGTATGAAAAAAAAGATTACAATACATGTCCAACAAGGACCAGCAACGTACTGGTATGTTGCTGGACTTTGAATGTTTATACCAGAATGATGCCTGCGGGTTTAGGTATCATCTTGGTATCATTCTTTTCAGCCAGCAGCCGGCTTTCATGTAAAAGCAATTCTAGCAGATAATTAGCCTCTAGACTGCTTTTACAAGCAGTGGGAGGGAATGTCCCCCCCCCCCCCGGATATAAAAAGCGCCATTGGGAAATTGGGAAAGCATTTTATCACACCGATCTTTGTGTGGTCAGATGCTTTGAGGGCAGAGGAAAGATCTAGGGTCTAACCCCCCAATTTTTTTCAAAAAAAGAGTACCTGTCACTACTTATTGCTATCATAGGGGATATTTACATTCCCTGAGATAACGATAAAAATGGTAAAAAAATAAAATATGGAAGGCACAGTTTAAAAATAAAATAAAAAAGCCAAATAAATAATAAAAAAAAAAAAAAAAAGCACCGCTGTCCCCCCCTGCTCTTGCGCAAAGGCGAACGCAAGCGTCGGTCTAGCGTCATATGTAAACAGCAATTGCATCATGCATGTGAGGTATCACCGCGAAGGTCAGATCGAGGGCAGTCATTTTAGCAGTAGACCTCCTCTGTAAATCTAACGTGGTAACCTGTAAAGGCTTTTAAATGCTTTTAAAAATGAATGTAGTTTGTCGCCGCTGCGCGTTTGTGCGCAATTTTAAAGCATGTCGTGTTTGGTATCCATGTACTCGGCCTATGATCATCTTTTTTATTTCATCAAACATTTGGGCAATATAGTGTTTTTTAGTGCATTAAAAATAAAAAAAAGTGTGTTTTTCCCCCAAAAAATGCGTTTGAAAAATCGCTGCGCAAATACTGTGTGGAAAAAAAAATGCAACACCCACTATTTTAATCTGTAGGGCCTTTGCTTTAAAAAAATATATAATGTTTGGGGGTTCAACATAATTTTCTTGCAAAAAAAATATTTTTTTCATGTAAACAAAAAGTGTCAGAAAGGGCTTTGTCTTCAAGTGGTTAGAAGAGTGGATGATGTGTGACATAAGCTTCCTAATGTTGTGCATAAAATGCCAGGACAGTTCAAAACCCCCCCAAATGACCCCATTTTGTAAAGTAGACACCTCAAGCTATTTGCTGAGAGGCATGTTGAGCCCATTGAATATTTTTTTTTGTCCCAAGTGATTGAATAATGACCAAAAAAAAAAAATGTACAAAAAGTTGTCACTAAATTATATATTGCTCAAACATGCCATGGGCATATGTGGAATTACACCCCAAAATACATTCTGTTGCTTCTCCTGAGTACGGGGATACCACATGTGTGGGACTTTTTAGGAGCCTAGCCACGTACGGAACCCCAAAAACCAAGCACCGCCTTCAGGATTTCTATGGGTGTAAATTTTTGATTTCACTCCTCACTGCCTATCACAGTTTCGGAGGCCATGGAATGCCCAGATGGCACAAAACCCCCCCAAATGACCCCATTTTGGAAAGTAGACACCCCAAGCTATTTGCTGAGAGGTATGTTGAGTATTTTGCAGATCTCGCTTTTTGTCACAAAGTTTTGAAAATGTAAAAAAAGAAAAAAAAAAAAGAAAAAAAAATGTCTTTCTTAATTTTCAAAAACAAATGAGAGCTGTAAAATACTCACCATGCCTCTCAGCAAATAGCTTGGGGTGTCTACTTTCCAAAATGGGGTAATTTGTGGGGGTTTTGGGCTATTTTGACATTTTATGGCCTTCAAAACTGTGATAGGTAGTGAGGAGTGAAATCAAAAATTTATGCCCTTAGAAACCTTGAAGGCGGTGCTTGGTTTTTGGGGTCCCGTACGCGGCTATGCTCCCAAAAAGTCCCACACATGTGGTATCCCCGTACTCAGGAGAAGCAGCAGAATGTATTTTGGGGTGTAATTTCACATATAACCATGGCATGTGTGAGCAATATATCATTTAGTGACAACTTTTTGTAAATTTTTTTTTTTCTTTTTGTCATTATTCAATCATTTGGGACAAAAAAAAAAAATATTCAATGGGCTCAACATGCCTCTCAGCAAATAGCTTGGGGTGTCTACTTTCCAAAATGGGGTCATTTGGGGGGGTTTTGTGCCATCTTGGCATTTTATGGCCTTCAAAACTGTGATAGGTAGTGAGGAGCGAAATCAAAAATTTATGCCCTTAGAAACCTTGAAGGCGGTGCTTGGTTTTTGGGGTCCCGTACGCGGCTAGGCTCCCAAAAAGTCCCACACATGTGGTATCCCCGTACTCAGGAGAAGCAGCAGAATGTATTTTGGGGTGTAATTTCACATATGCCCATGGCATGTGTGAGCAATATATCATTTAGTGACAACTTTGTGCAAAAAAAAAAAAGTTTGTCATATTCCCGCAACCTGTGGCAAAATATAAAATATTCCATGGACTCAACATGCCTCTCAGCAAATAGCTTGGGGTGTCTACTTTCCAAAATGGGGTCATTTGGGGGGGGGTTTGTGCTATTTTGGCATTTTATGGCCTTCGAAACTGTGATAGGTAGTGAGGAGTGAAATCAAAAATTTGCGCCCTTAGAAATCCTGAAGGCGGTGCTTGGTTTCCGGGGTCCCGTACGTGGCTAGGCTCCTAAAAAGTCCCACACATGTGGTATCCCCGTACTCAGGAGAAGCAGCAGAATGTATTTTGGGGTGCAATTCCACATATAACCATGGCATGTGTGAGCAATATATCATTTAGTGACAACTTTTTGTAATTTTTTTTTTTTTTTTGTCATTATTCAATCACTTGGGACAAAAAAAAAAATATTCAATGGGCTCAACATGCCTCTCAGCAATTTCCTTGGGGTGTCTACTTTCCAAAATGGGGTCATTTGGGGGGGGTTTGTACTGCCCTGCCATTTTAGCACCTCAAGAAATGAGATAGGCAGTCATAAATTTAAAGCTGTGTAAATTTCAGAAAATGTACCCTAGTTTGTAAACGCTATAACTTTTGCGCAAACCAATAAATATACGCTTATTGACATTTTTTTTACTAAAGACATGTGGCTGAATACATTTTGGCCTAAATGTATGACTAAAATTGAGTTTATTCGATTTTTCTTATAACAAAAAGTAGAAAATATAATTTTTTTTCAAAATTTTCGGTCTTTTTCTGTTTATATCGCAAAAAATAAAAATCGCAGAGGCAATCAAATACCATTAAAAGAAAGCTCTATTTGTGGGAAGAAAAGGACGCAAATTTCATTTGGGTACAACATTGCATGTCCGCACAATTTACAGTTAAAGCAGCGCAGTGCCGAATCCCAAAAACAGGCCTGGTCCTAATGGTCCGGGGCTTAAGTGGTTAAGCAAAGCAAAGATAAATACTGTCTCTAGTGGACTTGCACATTTTCCCATGTTTTGTTTCTTTAACCGACCGGCTCACGCAGATTTACTGTGGCAGAATGGCTCTCCTGGGCGAAATCCCGTGCATATATGGCTTTGCCCAGAAGAGCCACCAGAGGGTGCGCGCGCATCCGCTACACAGCGGGGAACCCAATGTGTGTGTCCGGCGGGTGCAATTGTGTGCACGAGCGGCAGCACAGGGGTTTGTGTGTGTAAACACACAAATCCCCGTGTGGTCAGAGGAGAGATCTCTCTTAATTAGTCCCATCCCTTCACAGGTAGAACACACAATAGGGAACACAGTTAACCCCTTGATCGTCCTAGTGTTAACCCCTTCCCTGCCAGTGACATTTACATAGTAATCAGTGAATATTTATAGCATTGATCGCTCTGTAAATGGTCTCCAAAATGTGTCAAATGTGTCAAAAGTGTCCGACCTGTCTGCCGCAATACCGCTAAAAATCAATATATATATATAAAAAAGAAGACATATCGGCCTAAACTGAGGACTTTTTTTTTTTACTATAGCAAAAAGTAAAATATATTGTGTTTTTTTCAAAATTGTCGCTCGTTTGTTTATATCGCAAAAAAACAAAACAAAACAAAAAAAATACGCACAGGTGATCAAATACCACCAAATGAAAGCTCTATTCATGGGAAAAAAATGACATCAATTTTGTTTGTATACAACATGGCACGACAGCGCAATTATAAGTTAAAGCGACGCAGTGCTGTATTGCAAAAAATGGCCTGGTCATTGAGCAGCCAAATCTTTCGAAGCTGAAGTGGTTAACCACTTTAGCCCCCTTCCTTCCCAGACCAATTTTCAGCTTTCAGCGCTCTCGTATTTTCAATGACAATTGCGCGGTCATGCTACACTGTACCCAAATGAAATTTTTATCATTTTGTTCACACAAATAGAGTTTTCTTTTGGTGGTATTTATTCACGACTACGTTTTTTATTTTTTGCGATATAAGCGTAAAAAGAGCGGAAATTTGAAAAAAATTTATATTTTCGTCTTTCTATTTAAAAAAAAAATCCAATAAAATCGAATTTTGGCATAAATTTAAGCCAAAATGTATTCTACTACATGTTTTTGGTAAAAAAAATTCCGTTAAGTGTATAATAATTGGTTTGTGTGATCACGGACAGATGTACGCAAATGATCATGTACAGATGTGCGCAGGTGATCACGGACATATGTGTGCAAATGATCATTGGGACATATGATTTTACTGTCACATATGTGGGGGACAGGTGTTTTTACTATGTGGGGACATGTGTGTGTGGGGACATGTATTTTGGTGACATGTTTGTTTACTTTATGTGTTTACACTGTGTGGGGACACTAGGCTGGTGATCAGTGAGTAAAAAGCTGAAAAAAAAAAGCTCATACTCACTGATCACCAGCCAGCTGCAGCGATTCGCTCTCCTCTCCTCACCGACGACTTCTGTGTGAGGAGAGAAGAGCCGATTGCTTAGCAACCGGCTCTCTGTTTACATCACATGACGGCTGTGATTGGACACGGCCGTCATGTGATCAGGAGGGCCAATCACAGAGCCCTCTTGCCGAATCGAGATGCGCCGTGTCCGGGTGACACGCGTGCATCGGGATCGGGCCGCTGCGCGGGAATGCGCGCGCGCGATCCCCCTCCTTCTGAGGGACGTTCCTGAACGTCCACTCAGAAGGAGAGAGTGCCCACCCGGCCGTGTATGTACAGTGGCCGGGTGGGAAGTAGTTAAAAACACTTCATGTACAGAAAAATGTCTGTTAATCCTGCCAGAAATTCATTGTGTTCCTAACTTTCTGTAGTGAGCTGACAACACTGCCTCTGAAAGCGGCAAGCAGCACTATTGAATGCAATGGGAGGCTGCCGGCTCCCACAGCTATTTACGATCACTCGCATGTAATCGCTATATGAGTGATTACAAGCAGCTAATTGTGATCGCTGTATGAGTAAATACATGCAAGCGGTCATGATTAGCTGTGGAAGCTGGCAGCTTCCTATTGCTTTCCATGGGTCTGACTCCCACTGCCAATTGTCTGGGGTTGTTCCATGTAAACGCAGTCAAGGCCATTTGCAGGTGTGAATGTGGCCCTAGTTTGCTCTTGAGACTTGGATATCTAACTTCAATAAAACCATGGCAGAAGGGACATTTTACATCCAGACTGACACTTTTGTCACTGTAAATGGAAAATGCAGTTTAGTGTCACGTTGTTGATGCTGAACCACAAGTCGTATCCAACTCCCTCAAGGCTTCAGAAATAGTGCGCACTAATGCAGAGTTATTTTATACATTTCACCTTCATTCTAAATCGAATGGTTGGAATGTCAATAATTCATGTAATTACAGGCGCATATCCAACTAAAGCAATCTATATCTCTGGACTCTGCCAATATACAAAATTACATAATCTTCATCAACGCAAATAGATAACCTTTGGCATTCCGACGAGGGATGTCTTTATAATAACCACATAAAACTAAAGATTATGCAATATACATTAGCTTGGCCTTCTTTCCCACTAATATTATACATTCAACTGTGAGAACAAGAAAGAAAGAAGGAAAGAAGGAAAGAGAAAATCAAAGAAAAAAAAAAAAAATCAGGGATCTGTGAGTCACCTTTCCCCTCTCTATCACGTATCACCTGTTCAGATGCATACATATACAGTATCTCACAAAAGTGAGTACATCCCTCACATTTTTGTAAATATTTTATTATACCTTTTCATGTGACAACACTGAAGAAATGACACTTTGCTACAATGTAAAGTAGTGAGTGTACAGCTTGTATAACAGTGTACATTTGCTGTCCCCTCAAAATAACTCAACACCCAGCCATTAATGTCTAAACTGCTGGCAAGATAAGGGAGTACACCCCTAAGTGTAAATGTCCAAATTGGACCCAATTAGCCATCTTCACTCCCCGGTGTCAGGTGACTCATTAGTGTTAAAAGGTCTCATGTGTGAATGGGGAGCAGGTGTGTTAAATTTGGTGTTATCGCTCTCACTCTCTCATACTGGTCACTGGAAGTTCAACATGGCACCTCATGGCAATGAACGCTCTGAGTATCTGGAAAAAAAGAATTGTAGCTCTACATAAAGATGGCCTAGGCTATAAGAAGATTGCCAAGACCCTGAAACTGTGCTACAGCACGGTGGCCAAGACCATACAGAGGTTTAACAGGACATGTTCCACTCAGAACAGGCCTCACCATGATCGACCAAAGAAGTTGAGTGTACGTGCTCAGCGTCATTTCCAGAGCTTGTCTTTGGGAAATAGACGTATGAGTGCTGCCAGCATTGCTACAGAGGTTGAAGGGGTGGGGGGGGTCAGCCTGTCAGTGCTCAGACCATACGCCGCACGCTGCATCAAATTGGTCTGCATGGCTGTTGTCCCAGAAGGAAGCCTCTTCTAAAGATGATGCACAAGAAAGCCTGTAAACAGTTTGCGGCAGACAAGCAGACTAAGGACATGTATTACTGGAACCATGTCCTGTGGTCTGATGAGACCAAGATAAACTTATGTGTAGTGGCAACCAGGTGAGGAGTACAAAGACAAGTGTGTCTTGCCTACAGTCAGGCATGGTGGTGGGAGTGACATGGTCTGGTGCTGCATGAGTGCTGCCTGCCGGCACTGGGGAGCTACAGTTCATTGAGGGAACCATGAATGCCAACATGTACTGTGACATACAGAAGCAGAGAATGATCCCCTCCCTTCAGAGACTGGGCCACAGGGCAGTATTCCAACATAATAAGACCCCAAACACACCTCCAAGATGACCACTGCCTTGCTAAAGAAGCTGAGGGTAAAGCTGATGGACTGGCCAAGCATGTCTCCAGACCTAAACCCTATTGAGCATCTGTGGGGCATCCTCAAATGGAAGGTGGAGGAGAACAAGGTCTCCAACATCCACCAGTTCCGTGATGTTGTCATGGAGTGGAGGAGGACTCCAGTGGAAACTTGGTGAACTCTATGCCCAAGGGGGTTAAGGCAGTGCTGGAAAATAATGGAGCCACACAAAATATTGACAATTTGGGCACAAATTGGACATTTTCACTTAGGGGTGTACTCACTTTTGTTGCCAGCTATTTAGACATTAATGGCTGTGTTTTGAGTTATTTTGGAGGGGGCAGCAAATTAAGGCTCCATGTACACAGAAGCTGATAAACTGCAGTTTATTGGCGTTTTTTTAAAAAGCCCATTAACTGCACTCTATGTTAGCCTATGACTATGTGTTCATGTACACATAACGTTTTTTAGCTTTAATGAGCAGTGGAGTTAATGGGCTTTTTTCAGAACGCAAGAAATTTGCGTTCAAAGTGCAGTTTTTCGGCAGAAAAAAAAAACGCGAAACGCCGAAAAACGCTCATAAACGCTGGCCGCGAGTGTTTAGCGTTTTTTGGTCCATTGAAAAAAAAAGCTACACTGAAAAACGCTAATAAAAGCTAGTAAAAAAACGCTGATAAAAGCTAGCTTTTTCTGCTCCTTTAAAAACGACCGTTTTTGAGCTTCTGTGTACATGGAGCCTAAGGCCCCTTTCACACTGAGGCGTTAAAAAAAACGCTCAAAAATGATGGGATTTTGTACCTCTATTTTACCGCGTTCGCGGTAAAAAATAGGATTTTTTGTACTCACCGTAAAATCCTTTTCTCTGACATCCATGGACTGACACGGTGTCTCTTTACACTTTACACGTGGGTTATGTCCCTGCTTGCAGGAGAAGACCTAGGCAGAATGTGAGATGTTATACATACATTCTAAAAGCCAGAGCTGAACAGCCCCACCCAGGGGGCGGTCCCTCCGGACATAACCCTCCCACTACAGTCAGCAGACTTCAGTTCGTAACAAAGCAGTACAAACTTAAAAAGGAAGGGTGGGTGCCGTGTCAGTCCATGGATGTCAGAGAAAAGGATTTTACGGTGAGTACAAAAAATCCTATTTTCTCTTACCATCCATGGACTGACACGGTGTCTCTTTACACTTTACACGTGGGATGTCCCAAAGCAGTGTCAAGAGGGATGGGAGCAGTATAAATGGAAAAACCAAAAACTTCACTCCAAGAAGGCAGAGCTCCTCAACGGAGGAGTCGCAACTTTAAACAGCGGCCTGCAGCACCCTGCGGCCGAAGGAAGCATTCGGAGATGCAGCCACATTAACCTTATAAAACTTAAAAGGCATGAACAGACGACCAGGTCGCCGCCTTGCACACTTGTGCAACCGACGCTTGATGTCGGAAAACCCAGGAAGCACCAATTGCCCTGGTGGAATGCGCCGTAACCGGAAAGGGACGCGCCCGCCCTTTGAGAGCATAGGCTTGAATGACGGTTTGTCTGATTCCCCTAGAAATGATGGCAGACGAAACCGCTTGGCCCTGGTATGGACCAGAGACAGTCACAAACAGTGAGTCAGACTTTCGAATAGAAGCAGTAGCAGACAGGTACACCCGTAAGGCTTGTACCACATCCAATATGTGCAGCGCAAACTCTCTGGGATGCGATGGGTGAGGACACAAGGACGGGAGGACAATGTCCTCATGTAGGTGAAAGGTCGACACCACCTTTGGCAAAAAGGAAGGTCACGGATGCAACACCGCCTTATCCTTATTGATGACTAAATATGGCGACTTGCAGGACAAAGCCGCCAACTCAGACACCCGTCAAACAGAAGTGATTGCCACTAAAAGGCCACCTTCTGAGACAAGACAAGAGGGGAATATCCCGGATATTCCCAAAAGGAGGTTCCTGGAGGACCGAGAGCACCAAATTCAGATCCCACGGGGGGAGAGGAGGCTTGACAGGAGGGAGCACATGGCGAACCCCCAACACAAGGTGCTAACCAAGAAATGACCCGCTAGAGGTCGCTGAAAGAAGACGGCCAAGGCCGAAATCTGATCCTTGATGGTACTCAAAGCAAGCTTTTGGGTCACTCCACACTGCAGAGGACGCAGGATTCTGGGGACGGAATACGTCCGAGGAATACGTCCAGCGCTTCGCATATGGCGATATAAGCTTTCCAGGCACGGTGATAGATCTGCTTGGAGGAAGACTTCCGTGTCCTTAACATGGTCAAAATGACCGAGTCCGAGAGACCTTCGGACCCTCAACACCTGGCTTTCAACAGCCCTGCCATTAAAGCCAGAGACTGTAAGCCGGATGAAACATAGGACCTTGAGACTGAAGGTCCTCCCTCATCGGCAACCGCCAGGGAACGTCCGCGACGAGACGTACCAGATCAGCGTACCAGTGATGCTGAGGCCAATCAGGAACAATTAGGATCACCAGAGTTTATATCAGGCGATAAGGACCCTATGGGGCCACCATCGCATCCGAGTCATCGCCCAAGGATCCCTGGATCTGGCCAAAACCTCGACCCTTGCAATTGAGTCGAGAGGCCATCAGGTCCACATCCGGCGTGCCCCACCGTCGGCAAAGGAGTTGAAATATGCAAGGGCCACTCTTCTTGGTCCGGCGATTGGCGACTCAGATAGTCCGCCTGCCCATTGTCTATGCCCAGAATGTAAATGGCCTACAGAGCCGGCACGTTTCTTCCGGCCCACTTCAGGATACGGACTACCTCGGAAGCCACAGCTGAGCTCCGAGTCCCCCCTTGATGGTTTACATACGCCACCGCCGTGGCGTTGTCCGACTGGCTCCTGATGGAGCGACCCCGTACTCTCTCCGACCTGAGGAGAGACACAGTCCGATGGCCCGTATTTCCAGAACAGTGATTGGTAAACGGGCTCGTCCGGAGTCCAAGGCCTTGAGCCGACAGGACTCCCCAGACTCCACCCCAGCCCGTCAGGCTGGTGTCCGTCGTGAGTACCGTCCATTGGATGGGAGGGGAACGACTTTCCGGACCGAAGAGCCGAGGATCTCAACCACCATGTCAGGGGCGCCCTGACCAGGTGAATCACCTGGATCTGAAGATCCAAGGACAACGGGGATTTGTCCCAGGTGGACAAGATCTCCTTCTGCAATGCCCTGGTGTGTGATTGGGCATACGGAACGGCCGCGAAGGAGGCCACCACGAGTCTCGGGACTCTCATGCAAAAAAACGGATCGACAACCATTTTCGGGATGTCAGCACCCGCACCGCAGACTGAAGTGTCAGCAACTTCTCCAGAGGTAGGATACCTTTGCCTCCAAGGAGTCTAGAATCAGAACTAGATACTCCAGACACTGAGTCGGGACCAGGACTGACTCCTGAATGTATAGGAACCACCCGAAGTCCCTGAGGGTCTAATTGACGATAGTCACCTTTCCTCTAAGTCTGAGCCACTTTCTGCTCTTAGCAGAAGATCGTCCAGATAGCCCACGACAGCAATACCTCACTGTAACAGAAGGCTAGAACCGGAGCAAGCACCTTGGTGAACACCCTTGGTGCCAAGGCTAGGCCGAAAGGAAGAGCCACAATCGATAGTGGACTTCGCTGATCGCAAGCGCAGAAACTTCTGGTGACTTGCGCAGATCGGAACATGCAAGTAGGCGTCCTTGAAGTCCAAGGACGCCAGAAGAAAATCCCTTTGGTGGAGTGTAGCGATCACCGTGCGAATGGATTCCATGCGGAATTTCTGCACCTTCTCGAAGGCATTCAGGGCCTTGAGGTCCAGGATAGGTCGAACCACGTCCTATTTTTGGGACGACAAACAGATTCGAGTAGAATCCCTGAAAACTCTCCTGTGACGGAACCGGCACAATCACTCCGGACCTGATCAAATCCTGTACAGCCCCCAAGAGGGCTGCCCGACAGGTAGGAAGGAGAGGAAGATTCGAGGGAAAGAATCTGTCTGGGGGCCAGGATCGGAATACTATCCTGTATCCTGAGGTGACCACCTCGCACACCCACCAGTCGGAGATTCGGGAGGACCACCGATTCGTGACCTGCGAAGTCGTCCCCCCACCCCAGAGTAGGGCGGAGGCAAGACTTCACGCGGAGGCGGGCTTGGGAGCCGCTTGTTCGGCTTACGCATCCAGGGACACTTGTGCCCACCAGCCGCACTGCCGTCAGTCTGAGAGGACCTACCCGTGGACTCTGACTGACGAAAAAACCCCGTTTTGCTGGAAAGGAAGGCCCCTGTTTTCGGCGGGCCTCCTCACTCTTGCTAGTCTAAGGAAGAAGAGTGCTTTTACCTCCCATGACATCCATGACGATGTCATCCAGAGCAGCACCGAAAGGTCTACCACCTTTAAATGGTAGATCTGTCAGGAGCTTCCTAAGGCTAGGTCAGCAGACTAGCACTTCAACCAGATAAGACGCCGCAATACCACCGCCGAGACAGAGGCCCTGGATATTAAAGGGGCCGCGTCCAACGTGGCGTCGCACACATAAACTAGGCCCTGAACCAGTTGGTGGGCCAGAGCAACTGTGTCTGGAGGAAGATTATGCTCCTGTACAGCTAGGTGCAACATTTTTGCCCAACCTGTAAGTGTTTAAGACACAAGGGTCGCCGCTACCACAGGCCGTAGGGCAGATCCCAACAAGGCAAACATGGCTCTGCTCACCACTTCTGACCTCCTGTCAGTGGGGTCCTCAAATGCAGGAGTCCCCTCCATCGGGAGAGTGATGGCCTTGTTCAACCGGGCGACTGGAGGGTCGACCCTGGGGGAGAAGCCCACGTTTTAAGTAGGGCATCTTCAAGGGGTATCTGATAGACAAACGCCGCGGGACCATAAAAAAATTCTTCTGCGGCTTTTCCCAGACCTTATCAATGAGCTGGTCAAAGAAAGTACATATGGAAAAACCTCTTTAGAAGGCCTGGCCTTAAAAGAACCAAAGGAGACTGTATCCGCCTGAGGTTCTGCATCCGCAGCATTTTAGCTTGAGAGTGTCCCTCACCGCAGTCATGAGTACACTAACAAGCGCCCTGTCATTTACTGACTCAGAACTGGAGTTTTCCTCATAAGGAATGTCCTTTTCAAAACCATCCAATACATTCAGAACTAGGGTCCTGAGCGGTAGTGGCTAGGCCCATATCTGAATCAGCGCACTGCCCTCATGAAGTAAAGTGGGGGGAGGGCGCTTTTTTGCCCCCTTGCGCTTGCACACAGCTCCCATCCTGGTCAGAAATGATTCCAGGACTGCCCACAACTGGTCCCTAGGGACCGCAGGTGCTGAAGCACTGCCTGTTGTCCACTGACATTTAGGGGAAGCTGGTGACAGAGACTCCATATTGCCCCCCTCTGAGACTCCTCAGATAACAAGTCCACCCACAGGCTGTGCTGACTGAGGAGGGGGCGCCCAGGGGACTCACCAAACCGGACCAGGGACCGCTCAGTTCCGCTGTCTGTACCGCGCTGTGTCAGCGCTGGTGAGCTGTGAGGAGATTGTGAGGAGATTCGCGCTGTTACAGCAGCGCTAGAGGCCAAAACTAGTGCTGAAGAGCGCGCGGGCTACAAGAAAATGGCCACCGCACTTCACTGAGGCGATCCACGGCAAGATGGCCACCATGACTCAGCAAAAGTGAAAAAAACAGCACACACACAGCGCCGCTCAGGCCCCAAAACACACAAAAAAAGGCCCCAAGCATATCTGCAGACCAGCATTAGCCCCTCCAAGAACAGTGTGACCCCCAGGCACCCCACACAGCACAGCGCCAGCAATGGTGACAGAGAGTGACAATGAAATACAGGGGGAGACAGGGAAAATCCCCCACAGAGAAACACAGCTTTTTGTACTCACCTGCAGGCAGGAGAGACTACTTACCCGTCCCCTGAGGGACCCACTGGTGTGTTTCTGACAGGACTATCACAGTGCAGTACTGAGTAGCTGTCGGCCCGGTCCACCGCGAAAGATACAGTCAGTCAGGAACTGTTCAGTCTTGAGAGGACCGTGGGAGCATGAAAGCAAACCCGGCCACCCCTGGAGTCATGGGGCCTGTCGTGAACTGAGTCTCACGCACACAAGGCGAGGATCAGCACGCTCGATGGTCGGACAGGGAAGACTACGAGGATATCTTGTACCCAACCTGTTGCCCAGCCGACAGTTGATAGAAGATTCTCAAAAATAAAATAAAAAAGAATTCCAGAAAAGGAATAAAAATAGGTCAGGAGACTGGCTCCTGAGAGAGCCACGTCTTCTCCTTCTGCTAGGCAGAAAAAAACTGAAGTCTGCTGACTGTAGTGGGAGGGTTATGTCCGGAGGGACCGCCCCCTGGGTGGGGCTGTTCAGCTCTGGCTTTTAGAATGTATGTATAACATCTCACATTCTGCCTAGGTCTTCTCCTGCAAGCAGGGACATAACCCACGTGTAAAGTGTAAAGAGACACCGTGTCAGTCCATGGATGGTAAGAGAAATAGCGCTAACGCGTATGCGGTTTTACCGCGTTTTTACCGTGTTCGCGCTAAAAATAGCGCAAACGCGGTAAAAACGCATATGCGTTAGCGCTATTTTTTAAAATAACGCTTATGCCTATGCGTTTTTACTGCGGTTCCCATTCATTTCAATGGGGATAGGCGTTTTTACAGCGCTATTTTATGCGCCCTAAAGTTGCTCTAAAAAAGCGGTTTGCAGGATTTTTTTCAAACGCCCAGCCAGCATAACGCCTCAGTGTGAAAGCCCTCAGGGCTTTCACATTGAGAATGCTGGGGCAGGATTATTTCAGGCGTTATTACAGCGCTATTTTTAGCGCAAAAACGCTGTAAAAACGCCTCAGTGTGAAAGGGGCCTTACACTGTTATACAAGCTGCACACTCACTACTTTACATTGTAGCAAAGTGTAATTTTTTCAGTGTTGTCACATGAAAAGATATAATAAAAATATTTACAAAAATGTGAGGGGTGTACTCACTTTTGTGAGATACTGTGTCTGTATATTTTATATATATTATACATACATACTGTATACCACATGTAGTTTTCTATTAGCAACCTGGGGGCCCCAAATCTCAAGGCACTCAAGTTTTAGCTTGGCAAATCCAGCCATGGCTCATCCCCTTCCCTTCTCTCACACCTCACAGTGTTAGTCTGTCAACCAAAAGCAAGCTCACTCATGGAACTCCTCGGGTTCAAGTGGATGATAACACCAACTGACGTGTTTTGGAGGGCAAGCCCCTTTTTCAAAGCAGAACTGGTATGCTCGACCCCATACCAGTTCTGCTCTGAAGAAGGGGGCTTGTCCCCGGAAACTAGTCAGCTGATGTTATCATCCACTTAAACCGGAGGAGTTCCATAGATGAGCTTGCTTTTGGTTCTTGGGTTGTACAATGCTGTTATTCACAATGGTTTTGAGAGTATAATTTATATCTTTTACCTTTTAATAAAGTGCTGTTGCTAAAGCACTAGGCGTTTGCACTCTGTGTTTTTATTGTTTGTATAATTACAAGATTCCCCGATCTTAAGGAGGGCTGCAAAGCCTAGATCACATAATATCAAACACAAGGCTCGCTGGCTGAATCTGGCCCACCAGGCCTCGTCACATGGCCATCACACCCAGTTTTGCAGCTGGAACGTGGCAGAACTTCATTCTGCCACCTCCGGCTCTTAGCCTGCGCTCCTGCTTGTAAACACAAAAGCCTTCTGTGTTTACAAGTGACAGCTTTGCTCTCAGCGGCTCCTGGAACTAACAGATCCCTGCACACGCTCATGGTGGGGCACAGCGGCAGGGACAGATCTCCAGAATCTGAGAGAGAGAGAGAACAATCTTCCTGTAAGGCAAGGCAGGGCCACCTACACAAAGAGATACTAGTGCCGGGCAAGGTAGGAGAGAGAGCGCGATGCAAGGAAGCTTTTGGGGGGTTAGGATTGCATAGCACACCCCTGAACTCTGCAGGCAACTTTTCCAGAATCCTGCATTCTGTACATAGTGCACCCCTAAACTCTGTATGTAGCACACTCCAGATACAACCAGCCGTTTAAGGGCAACCATACTGCTTATGCGGCCCATGATGAAATTGGGTTTGACACCCCTGGCCTAGATCATACAGTCCTGGTTGCATAGTGGTTACCATTATCAGAAGTACTGTGTTCAGATTCTCTGGGAGTTCTTAGCTCCACGGTGTCAAGCGTTTACTTTAGATTTGCATAACTAAGTCTCTTGGGCTCTTGAGGTGCCCTTAAAAATATTAAAATTCACCAGAATCGTTGCTCCTGGGTAAATGCTAAATATACTGTATCTGTAGATGGAGAAATGGGACCAGCATATCCGATCTGGAAATAACAAATTTAAATAAAATTGGGCTATCTGCTGATCAAGAGGCCAGCATTCAATATACCATATTGGTGCTGTTAGGGATGGGAAAGGTGAAATTCAAAACAACCCCTCCAACATAGCACATTTTTTTTACTCAATAATATTGCAACCTATACATGACCAATTTCACAGATTTTATGGATGGTAATGACCTGTCAGAAAAGGTGCATCTTTCCATCTCTGACAGTTAACTTCCAGCTGCTCAACAAAGAAATTACAGAGGTGGTCGTTTTGTACACCCCCTATGCCCAATGGCAGGACAAACAAATTTCATAAAATGCTTAAAACCAAATATCTTCCCCTTCCTAGCAATGTTCTATACCTTTTCGTACAGTCTATTCAATAACTGCTGCCCAATCTAAATTTTTAATCTAGATGGTAAGTTTTTTTCCCAAAATACTGGCAGAGAGGTTGGCATGCTTACTACCGAAATAACTGAGCCATCTAACCACTTAAGCCCCAGACCAATACGGGCCATTATGACCAGGCCCCTTTTTGCGATTCGGCACTGCGTCGCTTTAACTGACAATTGCGCAGTTGTGCGACGTGGCTCCCAAACAAAATAGGCGTCCTTTTTTCCCCACAAATAGAGCTTTCTTTTGGTGGTATTTGATCACCTCTGCGGTTTAAATTTTTTGCGCTATAAACAAAAATAGAGCGAAAATTTTGAAAAAAAATGAAATTTTTTACCTTTTTCTATAATAAATAATATCCCCAAAAAATATATATATATATAAAAAAAAAAAAATGTCCTCAGTGTAGGCAGATACGTATTCTTCTACATATTTTTGTTAAAAAAAAAAAAAAAAAATCGCAATCGGCGTTTATTGATTGGTGTGCGCAAAAATTATAGCGTTTACAAAATAGGGTATTGTTTTAAGGCATTTTTATAAAAAATTTTTTTTTACTAGTAATGGCGGCGATCAGCAATTTTTTTCGTGACTGCGACATTATGGCGGACACATCGGACACTTCTGACACATTTTTGGGACCATTGTCATTTTCACAGCGCTCAGTGCAATAAAAATGCACTGGTTACTGTGAAAATGACACTGGCAGTGAAGGGGTTAACCACTAGGGGCGCTGAAGGGGTTAAGTGTGCCTAGGGGCGTGTTACTAACTGAGGGGGGGCGTAGCTATGACTGACACGTCACTGATCTCCGCTCTGATTACACAGAGCGGAGATCGCTGACAGTGTCAGTAGAGGAGCGGGGAGATGCTGTGTTTACACACACATCTCCCCGCTCCGAGCCTCCGTGAGACGATCGCGGCGATCGAGTCCGCGGGACCCGCGGTCCCACTCACGGGGAAGGCAGGGGGTCGCGAGCGCGGCGGCGCGCGTGCGACCCCGGCAGTTAAAGGGCCACGTACAGGTACGTGATTGTGCCTGTACGAGCCATTCTGCCGACGTATATATGCCGTGAGCGGTCGGCAAGTGGTTAATGTATAGCCCTGTGCTTGGTGTTCTCAAACATAATAAATACTATGTATATAACATGTACTTTAAATACAGAATTAAAAAAGTTTGTAGACATTCCCCTGAAATGTATTAATTAAACTCTACCCATTATATAACTAAAACCATCAATGACTTTCCAGTATCAACAATGGAACAAAGTCATCTTTATTTAAAATGTTTCTAAACTCACCAGATATCCAGAGTTTTGTGAGTCTAGTACTACATGACAAAGAATTAAGATAACCTGTAAAGATACCTAATAATGTATGTTTGGTGGTATTTGATCACCTCTGCGGTTTTTATTTTTTGCGCTATAAACAAAAGAAGAGCGACAATTTAAAAAAAAAAAAAAAAACACAATATTTTTTACTTTTTGATTTAATAAATATCACAATTTAAAAACAAAAAAAAAACAACTTTTTTTTCCTCAGTTTAGGCGGATATGTATTCTTATACAAAAAAAAAAAAAATGTAAAATCGCAATAAGCGATGGTTTGCGCAAAAGTTATAGCATCTACAAAATAGGGGATAGATTTATTGCATTTTTATTTCTTTTTATTATTTTACTAGTAATAGGGGGCGATCTGCGATTTTTATTGTGACCGTGACATTGCGACGGACATATCGGACACTTGACACATTTTTGGGACCATTCACATTTATACAGCGATTAGTGCTATAAAACTGCACTGATTACAGTGTAAATGTGACTGGCAAGGAAGGGGTTAACACTAGGGGACGATAAAGGGGTTAAATATGTTCCCTAGGGAGTGATTCTAACTGTAGGGGGCGGGGACTCCAGGGGAGGAGACCGATCTGTGTTCCTCTGTACTGGGAACACACATCGGTCTCCTCACCTCTGACAGGAGGTGGATCTGTGTGTTTACACACACAGATCCACGGTCCTGCTGTGATCGCGGGCGCCCGGTGGACATCGTGCCCACCGGGCCCCGAGCGATGCGGCGGAAGCGCGCCCCCTAGACGGTCGGGAAGCCCAGGACGTCATATGACGTCCACCCAGGATGGGAGATCCCTCCTGTGGACGTCATATTACAATAGCCCGGTAATGAAGTGGTTAAAGTGATTGTAAACCCTCTCATATACCAAGTGAAGTGAATAGCCTCAGATGATACACAGAGATTAAACACATTCTCCCACATAAGTTTTACTAATTTATCTGCTGTATTCTCTTGTCTACACCCCTTCAAAAGTGCACAATTGTGATAAAATCCTCCTGCATCTGTCAGGAGCAGAGAGGGAGGGGCAGGGAGCTGCAGTTACAGTTGTGTGTGACAGCTGATTGGAGGAAAGGGACACACCCCCCTCCACACACTGCACAGGAACTGAGGAAGGATACAGAGCTTTGTTCTAAATAGAGAGGCTGTGTGCTGGGCTCTCTTCCCTTAAATCATGTGTCTGGAACAAGTCTCAAAAGTAACTCATGCTGACAACAGAGGAACGAAGCACCAGAGAGAAAGGACACTTGGAGCTTTGGATATATACAAGCAAACGCTACAGATATATGTGCTTTGTTCAGATTTCTTGACTGAGGTTTACAACCACTTTAAGGTAAAAAACCTTCTGTGCTGCATGTGTCCCCCCTCATCCCCCCTTATACTTACCTGAACCTGATCTCAATCCAGCGATGTGCATGAGAGCAGTAGCTCTCCCGGCTCTCTCCCTCCTCACAGTACAGATTGATAGCAACGAGAGCCATTGGCTCCTGCTGCTGCCAGTCAAATTCTGTGATGAGGGAGTGGGGGGCGGGGCCAAACAATGGACGCAGGCAAGGTGGCTTAGGGGCAATCCCACACGAGTGCCTCCATAGGACGCGGCTTCCTACGGGGGCACTCGCCGAATAGGCAGAGCCAGGAATGGCAGCGGGGGGGGGGGGGGGGGGGGGGGGGGGGGGACGACCTCAGAAGGAAGGGATCGCAGGTAAGTATAATGTTTGTTATTTTAACCACTTCAGCCCCGGACCATTTTGCTGGTCAAAGACAAGGCCACTGTTTGCGATTCGGCACTGCGTCGCTTTAACTGACAATTGCGCGGTCGTGCAACGTGGCTCCCAAACAAAATTGACGTCCTTTTTTTCCCACAAATAGAGATTTCTTTTGGTGGTATTTGATCACCTCTGCGGTTTTTATTTTTTGCGCTATAAACAAAAATAGGAGCGACAATTTTGAAAAAAATGCAATATTTTTTACTTTTTGCTATAATAAATATCCCCAAAAAATATATAAAAAAACATTTTTTTCCTTAGTTTAGACCGATACCTATTCTACATATTTTTGGTATATAAAAAAAAAAAAAAAACGCAATAAGCGTTTATTGATTGGTCTGCGCAAAAGTTATAGCTTCTACAAAATAGGGGATAGTTTTATGGCATTTTTATTAATAATTATTTTTTTTTACTAGTAATGTCGGCGATCAGCGATTTTTATCGTGACTGCGACATTATGGCGAACACATCGGACACTTTTGACACCATTTTGGGACCATTGTCATTTTTACAGGGATCAGTGCTATAAAAATGCACTGATTACTAGGTGGCGCTGTAGGGGTTAAGTGTGCCCTGGTGAGTGATTCTTGCTGTAGGGGGGATGGGCTGTGTGTGACATGACACTGATCTCCGCTTCGATTACACGGAGCGGAGATCAGTGTCATTGTCACTAGGCAGAGCGGGGAGATGCTTATTCACATTAGCATTTCCCCGCAACTCTCACCCCGTGAGACGATCGCGGGACACCCTGCGGCGATCGAGACCGCGGGACCCACAGTCGGGCTCACGGAGCTTGCGTCAGGGTCGCAAGCTCACTGCAGCGTGACCACACGGCAGCATCTTATGCCTGTCCGTGCCATTCTGCCGACGTAAATAGTCATGCGGCGGTCCTTAAGCGGTTAAAGGGAAAAAAAAAAAGGAACCTAATGTTACTTTCAATTGATAAAAGAGGGTTGAAGAAATGTAATTCAAAATCATACACAGAGCTTACTATGAATTCGATACCTCACTCAAATAGAAACAGCCCACATAATTTTCCCAGAAATGCCCACTATATAGAAGAATATGTCATTAACGTTGGTGTTATTCACTTCCACAGTGCCGGACTGTACACAGCACCAAAGCTTGAAGGTCATATACATACTAAGACTTTGGGGTAAACAAAATTATTTTGATCAATTATATGATTGGAGGAGGGCCTTTGAGGACCGATATAAACAGTGCTAAAGCAAGCACTGAATTATACAAAACACCTTGCAAGTAATCAGAATTCTACTTAAATCGGTTGTAACCCTGAAAAATGCTTCTGTTCATTTAAAACATGATCTAGAACATAGAGCTTGTGCCCTGTAATTTTTCCTATTGTATGATGTAAAATACCTGGTTGATCCTGCCTGTTGTTGTGTCCCAATGTGTGCCAACTATGATAATCATGCCGGTGATCCATAATACCGTGGTCAGTTTATGTGCCTCCGTCATTCTGCTCTCTGCTGCTAGTCTCTCCCCCCCCCCCCCCTCCTCCCTGCCTGTCAGCTTTGTGTGAGATCCGATCGATTCTCCACCCCTCCTGCTGCTATTCCTGTACAATAATATACTAAAATCCCTGGTAACCCCTTTTATTTAGGGACATATAAAGCACTGTGTGTCTATTTAAAAAAATTATATTCCTAAATACCTTCTTGCATAGTGAAGCTGTGTGGTCACGTGGTCTCAATCTGCTGGCCGGCTGATGTCAGAGGGGAATCTCAGAGATTGGGGAAGGAGAGCAGAGGGGGATCACATGACCGCACAGCAGAGCTGTGGAAAAAAAGTATTTAGAACTATAATCTTTTAAAAAAAAAAATAGACAGTGCTTTATATATGCCTGAAACAGAGAGCAGGCCAGCAATTTCAACTTGTGGCTTAACAACATCTTTAAAGACAGGCTGGAGTGAGCAGACCACACAGGGGGACACATCCTGTCTTCCCAGGGGTTTATTCTCTTCTGAGTATTATTTTTGTTACCTGATATAGTACTTGGTAAACTTCAAAGAAATTATGCAGATCAGGGATTCTTCATCCATGGAAGTCTCTCTAACTATGTATAGCCTTGATCATTCAGAAAGACATTATGCACCTTAGCAATTGGACCCCTGAGCTAACAGGAAGTCAACAGCGCGTGTCCCTTTAGGGGTAAGATGCAGTCAGGAAGTAAGCAATGTTCCATCTGGTTCAACGGAGATTTGTATGCTGATCGTGCTTGAGGATTTCTTAGAGCTTTTAAATCTCTGCATACATGCGAGTAGGATATTTTATTCAATAAAGCATTGCCCTTTTTAAACGGAGAGCATTTAGGTCCTCTTTTCTTTACCTACATGTATTGTGGGGGAGTTATCTGAAGAACATCGCTTACTTCCTGACTGCATCTTACCCCTAAGGGGACACGCGCTGTTGACTTCCTGTTCGCTCAGGGGTCCAATTGCTGAGGTGAGCATCTCACAGGTGGAGGGATTGTCACATATTTTCTTGTGTTCCTGGATCTCCCCTTTCCCACACGTGGAGGATCTATGCTGTTGCTGCTTGGTTTTGGTGAATGAATGAATGAATAAATTGTATAGCGCTACAAATGCAAACTAAATCGCCTCAAGGCGATGGTGCTTTGGACATTCTTTTTATTTATTAATTTTTGCCCTGCACTTTCTATGTTTTTTATATTGTTCCAGGTGTTGTGATTAACCTTTTAGTGTTAAGCTGGCAACCCAATGTACGCTTTATATTTGAGCTGATTGCATATATATCGGTGTGCAGACTTTCCCCAGAAATGTTATATCCTGCTTGTGTGATCGGTTCACTTATTTTCCCAGAAGTCTGTACTAAGACACAAATCAGATTTTAACTACTTCCCACCCGGCCACTGCATATATACGGCCGGGTGGGCGCTTCCTCCTTCTGAGTCGATGTTCAGGAACGTCCCTCAGAAGGATGCGCTCGTGTCACCCGGACACTGCGCATCTCCGATCGGCAGGAGGGCTCTGTGATTGGCCCTCTTGATCACATGACGGCTGTGTCCAATCACAGCCGTCATGTGATGTAAATAGAGAGCCGGTTGCTAGGCGATCGGCTCTCCTCTCCTCACACGGAAGTTGTCAGTGAGGAGAGGAGAGCGGATCTCTGCAGCCGGCCGGTGATCAGCGAGTATGAGCTGTTTTTTACAGCTTTTTACACACTGATCACCGGCCCAGTGTCCCCACAGTGTAAACACACAAGTCCCCAAAACACATGTCCCCACACAATAAAAACACCTGTCCCCCACATATGTGACAGTAAAATCACATGTCCCAATGATCATCTGCGTACATCTGTCCGTGATCACCTGCGCACATCTGTACATGATCATCTGCGTACATCTATTCGTGAGCACACAAACAAATTATTATACACTTAAACTTTTTTTTCCAAAGACATGTAGCAGAATACATTTTGGCTTAAATGTATGACAAAATTCGATTTTATTGGAGTTCTTTTAAAATAGAAAGAAGAAAATAGTTTTTTTCCCCAAAATTCCACAATTTTTTTGCTTATATCACAAAAAATAAAAAACGGAGTCATGAATAAATACCACCAAATGAAAAAACTATTTGTGGGAACAAAATTATAAAAATTTCATTTGGGTACAACGTAGCATGACCGCGCAATTGTCACTGAAAGTGAGAGAGAGCTGAAAGCTGAAAATTCGTCTGGGAAGGAAGGGGGCGAAAGTGCCCAGTATTGAAGTAGTTAAGCATCCTCTGCAATAAAAAATTTCATTTTTGGTGAGATGCTCTCAGATTGTTAATCACTTCTAAAAGGGATACTGACACTGCAACTTTCCTCATTGGAATACTGCAAGTGCATCAGCTGATTAATAATGAAAGAGTCACTCCTATTCACGTTCACTTTGCACATTGACATAATCATACAGCTTTTTCTTCAGAACAGAAATACCGTATATACTCGAGTATAAGCCGAGTTTTTCAGCACATTTTTTTGTGCTGAAAATGCCCCCCTCGGCTTATACTCGAATCACCTTTTTGCGCCTAATCTCCCGGAATTTGGGGACTCGGTACTGGCTGTCCCTAGGTCCCCTGGACCCCAGGCTTGGCACACATGTAGCCCCACTCTTCCTCTACAAGTGTGAAAAGTTTGTTGTCCGGGGGACCTACGGCCGGGGAGCACCGATTTTTCAAAGCCGGGCACCCCTTCCTTGGACTCTCATGTTAAACGGTCATTTCTCCGGTGACTTTGGGGACCCGGCACCAACTGGTTGTAGGTCCCCTGGACCCGAAACTTGGCACACATGTAGCCCCATTTCTCCTCTATAGGTGTGCAAAGCTTGTTGTCTAGGGAACCTACGGCTGAGGAGCACCGATTTTTCAAACCTGGGCACCCCTTCCATAGACTCCCATGTTAAACGTCAGTCTAGTCATGGGCACAGTGAGGCATGGGCACAGTGAAGCAAAGTGAGGCACAGTGAGGCATGCAGATGGACACCCTAGGCTTATACTCGAGTCAATACGTTTTCCCAGTTTTTTGTGGTAAAATTATGTGCCTTGGCTTATATTCGGGTTGGCTTATACTCGAGTATATACGGTAGGTAGGAATCTGCAACAAAATCCTTGTACAGGTGGTCCCTGGGTAACAAACAAGATAGGGTCTGTAGGATTGTTTTTAAGTTGAATCTGTTTGTAAGTCGTAACCGGTACATTTTTTTAAGCTTTTTGGATAGCATAACACCCCTGTATCGTTTGTTTTGCTGTGTCTGCCCCTGTTCAGAAGATTTCATCTCATTTTCTATCCCAATGACAATCGGATTTTGAAAATTTTGGGTTGTTGTGGAAACAAGTCTTTGTGATAAAGCATCAGTGGAGGTACCTTTTCACATAATAACTCTTACAGTGAATTTCCCTTCCTAGGGGTAGATTTCCTCTCACTTCCTGTTGTCTCCCTCCGCTTGCAAGTAGGAGTCGTTTGTAAGTCAGATGTTTGTAAGTAGGGGACCACCTGTAGTGTACCTTTAATCACCCAGAGGGGATGTTTTTTTTCCAACTTAAGTAGAGTTACTCTTTAAGACTACAGGTGATATTACATGTAGGGTTTGGGTTTTCACAAATTAGAATGACTGAATGCACTTCCATCCAGAGGACTTTTAAAATCCCTACTAATGGTGGCATTAAGATATTCATATACAGTCAGATCAAAGTGAACTAAAAGAATGGACCTCATCAAAGTGACTGTTTACTATGAACTGAATGAGTTTACTGGTCTCATTTTGCTGTTTAAGAAGGACATAAGTATTTGTTAATACCCATGGTGGTACATACTCATCTAGGTACAGTATCTCACTCGCTTATATGGTGCCCATTGCTAACTCAGTTATCATAAGCATAGTCAATCAACTCCACAGTGTATGCAGCAAAACGCATACTTTACAGAAGCAGTACTCCAGAAATCAGGCTGAAAACTCTCATTGACACTGAACCTGTGAAGCACACAGTAAACCCTTTATTAATATCAATGCATTTTCATTGTGTATTTATTCCTCTCCTCTGAATAAGCATACGTTTAAAACAATCTTCACCAATTGATACAAGGCTATATTTAGCAGTACTTACTTTAGAAAATTGCCCAGCCAATGTTTCTCCAGAAACAGCTCTGATAAATAAAGGCAAGGCAGACAGATTACATATCCCCGGTTGTGCGATTGTGTTAACGCTTATTTCTTGTTTGCCCAGTAATAGAACACAAAAGCAGCTTCCTGGTCTGTCTGCTGACTTGCCGGCATCCCCTGGACTTATTTGCACATAATCGATAGCTTGCAGTGGAAAGCAGCAGTAAATTTCCACTCTGGTTAGTCCTGCGCTCAGCTCCTTCTGTCATAGGCAGTACAGTTTCTGGTTGAACCAGCTCTTTCTTTCTGTGAAACTTAGCTGCTCATCAGAGGAATGTGTGTAAGACAAAAGACAAAATAAAACATTTGCCAAGAGAATCTTCTGAGGTTAAAGTCCCCACTAGCACAGCAGGGCAGAGCACACTCCAGAAGTGTACCCGCCTTACTGCTGGAGTTAACCTCTCCCAGTCCATTCAGAGAGAGAGAGAGAGAGAGAGAGAGAGAAAAAGACATCTTCTATTCAGTGACTACATACACTCATAGAAGAGCATCAGTGTACTTCTGATGTCAGCTTCAGAAAACGTACGTCGAGGTGCAGTTTCTGGTCACGTCACTTTCGGTCCCGAATTAGGGTGCCCATATGTCCCGGATCTGTCCCGCAATTGACATGTCTGTCCTGGGTCCCGGGCACCTTCATTCCGGGACAATTCAATGTCCCGGAATGAAATAGAGGACACAGCCACCCCCTATTAACTAATAACTGCATTTCCGGAACTGGTTGCAAGGGCCAGCGCTGCCTGGCATCTTGCAACCAGTGACAATTTACTCTCAGACAGTGAGACCAGGAGCGAGGCCTGCGCCTAGTGCAGCACTGCTGTCCCAACCCACCTCGGCACCTCCTCCTTCTCCGGCACCCAGCGGCAAGCAGCAGGGACTGGTGTGATCTTCACTCTCCAGATAGTGACGCCACTCCTTTACTTCTATGCACGTGGCTCATGCAGAGGGAGTGACAGCAGCACTGCATCTGGTGGCAGGCTATTAATGGCAAGCGGCACTGCATCTGGTGGCAAGTGGCACATTCACCTGACAAATAACCCGCCGCCAAATTCCCCATCAACCCTGAGACTACATTTCCCCCCGCCCCCCCCCCATACTTTTTTTGGGGGAAGGTAAGAGAAGGGGGTGTGTCCCTGAATGGCAGTTTGGAAATGTGGTCACCCTATCCCGAATGTATGGTACCGTATATACTCGAGTATAAGCCGACCCGAATATAAGCTGAGGCACCAAATTTTACCACAAAAACTGGGAAAACGTATTGACTCGAGTATAAGCCTAGGGTGTGCCTAACTTTGCCTCACTGTGTCCATGCCTCACTGTGTCCATGACTAGACTGACATTTAACATGGGAGTCTATGGAAGGGGTGCCCGGGTTTGAAAAATCGGTGCTCCCTGGCCGTAGGTCCTCTGGACAAGAAACTTTGCAAACTTGTAGAGGAAGAGTGTAGCTATATGTGTGCCAAGTTTGGGGTCCGAGGAACCTACGACCGGCCGATACCGGGTCCCCAAATTCACCAGAGAAATGACCGTTTAACATAGGAGTCTATGGAAGGGGTGCCCGGTTTTGAAAAATCGGTGCTCCCCGGCCATAGGTCCCACGGACAAAAAACTTTGCAAACTTGTAGAGGAAGAGTGGGGCTATATGTGTGCCAAGTTTGGGGTCCAGGGGACCTACGGCCGGCCGGTACCAGCTCCCCAAATTCCGGGAGATCAGGCGCAAAAAGGTGACTCGAGTATAAGCCGAGGGGGGCATTTTTAGCACAAAAAATTGTGCTTAAAAACTCGGCTTATACTCGAGTATATACGGTAATTGTAACGCACGAAAGCTCCAGAATAGACGTGCGCCTTTTCCTGGCTTTTTTTTTGTACAAAGCGGGCTATTGGGCACTTTTAAATGCGAGCATTGTAATGTATGCTTGTTAAATGTCTGGGAAAATAAATATACTACAACACATGTGTCAAACACAAGGCCCATGGACTGAATTAGGCCCCCCAAGCCATTTCATGTGGCCCTCGCACCTCTTCTGCAGCTGTGGCACCTCACTCGTTTCAGCAGTTGGCAAAAGGACAGAGCTTCTCCACTAGATCCTGCTCTTCTCACTGCTGCCATGGAGAGGCTCGTCTCTGCCCCCCGTCTCAGCATTTGATAGCAGAGAGGACAGAATTCCTCCTAGAGATCCTGTACCTCTCTGTGCAGCCGCAGCACCCCCTCATCTCCACATTCAGCTGACTCCAGGCCTCCTCTGGTCCTCCTCCAGACCCTGCACTTTCTGCTTTTCAGTTCCACCCCCGTTACCAAAACTTTTTCAATAATCTGTACAATAGTTGTACACGTGTATATCTGCTTGCCATTATTTTTTATTTATTACTAAAACCAGTGTAGCGCCCTGTTCCCAATGACTGGGCGCAATCTGGTGAAATTATAGTTGTCTGAGCAATAGTTTGGCTCAGAAGGATTGTGTTACAAATTGTACTCTGTTTCAGTTCAGCTGGCTGCGTGATTTTCCTCCTGACAGTAGGTGCCGCTGTCACCACTGGTCAGGATAGGAAAGGCAGCAGGCTGGAAGCATTGGGTATCTCTTTCCCGGCAGCGGCTCAGGGGTGTGGTCAACCCGCTGTGCATGCTGGGAGGGGGTACTTAAGGGACAGACGTCATTAGTCTGGGTTTTTTTGAGAGAGTTGGGGGTCGTCGTCCGTTGGTGGTGGGCACCACCCGCCCGACCTGAGGGCCCTCATGGCCTCAGGGAAGTGCTAGCAGTTTTCGCCTCAGTGCCATGTTGGCCTGAGGCTCCGTTGCTGAAGAGTAGGCCCAGGAGTTACTGGGGGGCCTACTAATCCAGGGGTGATCCTGTGTCGCCTTGCCTGCTGGAAGGGACCAAGCAATTGAAGATTCAATTGAAGGATGCATCCGGGTCATAATTTACCTCACAGTGCTGCCGGAACGGCTGGAAGATCCTGGCACTGAGAGCTGTGTTCCTAATTCAGGTAACCCAGGGAAGGGCTACACCAAGTCTGTGGCAGAGACTGTTCTATTTACACCAAGTGTGTGGCAGATACTGTTTTATTTGCACCAAGTCTGTGGCAGAGACTATAGGTGATCGAGCTATACATCGGTTGCTAGGCCGGTGAAATTGGGCCTATCCGGTGCTTGCCGAGTCCAGCGTGGAGACAGTTGTTCCTCTGGAACTAGGAAAATTCCTGTGATCCGTAACTAAGGTACCTGAGTACTCCCCATTCCTTTAACCCCCCTCTGTTGGAAACTTTATGCAATAAAACCCTTGAAAGAGACTGGTGCAAACTTCTTCTGGACAACTCTTCAAGGAGAACCCCTGAGACGAGCATACGGAACAGTAAGGTAACGGCAGGCCCAAATTTAAACCAGCAGCTTCTACGGGGGTATCGCTACACCAGATATAATCAAATGCAGAGAAAATTATTTAATATGATAAAGAGATATATTCATATAGTCTTATAGATACAACTGGCCCTTTTGAGGGCAACCATTATGCTGATGTGCTCTGCGAAGAAATGGAGTATGACACCCCTATACCACACTATATCTATTTTTTCTTCCTTGCTTTCTATAATGGAGAAGTCGAATAGGATACAAACCTTTCATTAGGTTGTGAATTGCGGAAGATCTAAAAAGGTTTTATGGTGGAGTGGAGGAGCTTATTGGGATACTAATTCCAGACTATTGAATAAGCTGTGGAGGAGCAAGTCAAAGAGGTCTTTCACAGAACAAAGCACATGTTGACCTTCTTTTACAAAAAAAAAAAAAACAGGTCATTTTGGTCTGGTGAGTGATTAATTCACATAACAGTTACACGGGTGAAAACAGAGGATCTTATGGTGGAGAAGAAGAACACAGTATAAATTCACATGTGATATATAGACTTGATATAGTTCTTAAAGGCACTGCAAAATTCACCATTATGAATTGTGTGTTATACATAACATATATTTGCATGAATAGAGTGTGCATCGGGTTGGGTACACATTTTCATGTATATTATTATATGGGTTAGCTCCCCCAATTTTTCACTTTTTACTGTACTACAAGCTGGCTATATAAGACACCACAGAATAAATCTGACTAGTCCCAGCCATATACTATTGTTGTTATTACAGAAGGGTAAGTAAGTTTAGCTGACCACACACTCTTAGTTTTATCTTGTTTAGCCAGAGAGCTAAACTGAATTTTTTTTAAAATTAACAGGATACCTCCACCCACACAAATGAGGTGGATGAAGTGTTTGTAAACACAAAAATCAAATGCGTTATATCTGTCTCTATGTATTTCAGCAGTACTTTTTAAATATGTTATTGTGTTCATTTATTCTTCTGAATTACTTGGTTGATCTTGCCTGTTCCCCACCTTCAGGTCGAAAACTGACCACGCTAGCCGATCTGTGCTAGTGTGGTCAGTTTGCGTCCTCCCTCATGGCGTACTTAGGTACAGGCCGGTTGTGCAAGCGCACAACCTGCCTGCATCTTCCATGGTTGCATGGCCCATTCCCTCCACTGTTGATTGACAATGGGTTTCAGAGCCCGCCTTACTGTGAATGGTTGCAAGTCTGCTAGGGGAAGTGACGTTATGCCGCTGTGTATGTGTTTGCATTTCATCTCCTTAGAAATGCTGATGCTCAGCGGCATACGTCACTTCCAGAAATTACGTACATGCCTCCAGATTTGGAACAGCCCACCTGCAGGTTCGTGATCTGCTAAAAGCAAGAGAAAGCGATCGTGTGGCCTGCACAATTACAAATATGGATTGTGTATAGTATGTATACCAACACATTTAACTATTTATTTATGAATACATGACAACTTGCCTTTACAACTACTTTAAAGTGGTTGTAAACCTTTACCTGTAAGGGAGTCTGACATCACACACTGCACAGCTAGAGCACAGAGGCCAGTGTAATCTGAGAGCTGAGTGGAGGGAAGTGACACACTGCCATGTACACAGGCACAAAGAGAAAAATACACAGCTAAGGCTGTCAATCACCATTGTTGTACTGGCTTAACCTATCAGGAGTGACTCATGCAGATAGAGGAAAGAGACAGCTGAAAGAAATGACACTTGGTGGTTTGGAAAGAGGCAAGTAAACACTATTGAGAGATATAACAAAAAAATAAAAATCGTAATAAAAAGTAAACAAACAGATGTTGCCGCCCGCAGCTGTCATGTAATCCTACACCACAAACAAGTAAAAATAATTCAAAGTGCAGGGCAACAATATAAAAAACTCACTAAAATGTGCAATGAAACAAAAATAATGACATCATAAATGAAACAAACATCTTAAAGTGAAGTCCATATGTTATCCTCAAAAATTAGTTCATTAAAATGTACAGTACAGTGGAACCTCAGATTACGAGAATGCTCGTAATCCAAAATTACTCGCATATCAAAGTGAGTTTCCCCATAGAAGTCAATGCAAATGAAAATAATTTGTTCTGCATTGACTTTAATGGCATGCAATACCACATGCGGCCAGATGTGGAGGGCGCCGGAGAGCCTTGGAAACGGCCAGAAAGGCCCGAGGACAGCTCGGCCGACCTCGGCAAACCTCAGAAAGGCTCGGGAACGGAGCATTTCCGTGTCTTTCCAAACAGCGCCGATCGCAGCCGTTCGGCTCTGGCGCCCCCCCACCTCAGGCCAAACGCGGTACCGCATGCCGCTTTGGCCTGAATCCTGCTTGTTTTGAGAGACAACACTCGCAAACCGAGTTAGGATTTTTTTAAATACAGTGATCGTATTGCGAAACGCTGATTAACCGCGTTACTCGCAATCCGAGGTTCCACTGTATTTCAGGTTTCTGACTCCTTGCTATATACAGTGCATCCAGAAAGTATTCCCAGCTCTTTTCACATTTTGTTATGTTACAGCCTTATTTCAAAATGGATTAAATTCATTATTTTCCCTCAGAATTCTTCAAACAATACCCCATAATGGACAAATGTGAAAGAAGTTTGTTAGCAATCTTTGCAAATTTATTAACAATAAAAAAAATCCATGTACATAAATATTCAAAGCCTTCGCCATGACACTCTAAATTGAGCTCAGGTGCATCCTGTTTCCACTGATCATCCTTGAGATTTTTCTACAACTTGATCGAAAATTCAGCTGATTGGACATGATTAGGAAAGGCACACACCTGTCTATATAAGGTCCCACAGTTAACAGTACATGTCAGAGCACAAACCAAGCCATGAAGTCCAGGGAATTGCCTGTAGACCTCCGAGACAGGATTGTATTGAGGCACAGATCTGGGGAAGGGTACAGAAAAACTTCTGCAGCACTGAAGGTTCCAATGAGCACAGTGGCCTCCATCATCCATTAATGGAAGAAGTTTGGAACCACCAGACTCTTCCTAGAGCGGGACATCCGACCAAACTGAGCGATTGGGGGAGAACGGACTTAGTCAGGGAGGTGACCAAGAACATGATGGTCACTCTGACAGAACTCCAGCGTTTCTCTGTGGAGAGAGGAGAACCTTCCAGAAGAACAACCATCTCTGCAGCACTCAAACTACCCAATACAGGGTACAGTCATGTACCCCCAAATGGCCAGCCAAGGGACAAAAACTGACCCTGCAAGTACAGACCAGTTTCTGCGCTTTATGTGGTCAGCTTAGAGCAAGGAAGAAAGGCGACTGGCAGGATCAACTAGATACTTTAGATGGAAGACATACATGATTATCATTTATAAAATACACATAGAAGAAATATTTAGGGTAACATACTAATTTATGTGAAAAAAATACAATTGCCCTTTAAATATTTGGTTACAACAAACATGGAGTCCTATAACATTTTCTGGTCAATTCTGGGGTCTTGGCCTTGAAATGGCCGAACACCATGGGTATAGACTAAATGTAGATACTCACAAGACCAGCACACAAACCTTCCTACAATGATTACAGTCTGTTTCTAAATGGATGTAACACGATTCAGTGTTTTTATGCTAATAGAGCCCCTTCACACTGAGGCGCTCATAGCGTCGGCGGTAAAACTCTGCTATTTTTACCACCGAAGCTATGGGCGGATTTGCGGAGCATTTCGGCAGCTAGCGGGGGCGGTTTTACCCCCCGCTAGCGGCCGCAAAAGGGTTAAAACGTCCCGCGCATTGCGGGCGGTATAGCCGCGCTGTCCCATTGATTTCAATGGGCAGCAGTGGAGGAGCGGTAAACACACCGCTCCTTCTCTGCTCCAAAGATGCGGCTAGCAAGACTTTTTTTTACCATCCTGCTGGCGCACCGCTCCAGTGTGAAAGCCCCTCGGGCTTTCACACTGGCGTGAACGGGGACAGATTTTTAAGGGCGTATTGCAGGCGCTATTTTTAGCGCTATAGCGCCTGCAATATGCTCCAGTGTGAAAGGGGTCTTATGTTAGAAGTGTTCAGTATAATACATGAACACCATTCATTTGGCTTCTCCAGAGACTTCTTGGGAAAAGAGGAATGTGCTGGAGATGCAACACACAAATGCAGTACATACAACAAACAATGGGGGCATTTAAAGCGTTAGTAAAGCCGCTTTGTTATTTTTACCTACAGGTAAGCCTACAATAAAGCTTACCTTTAGGTAAAATAAATATCTCCTAAACCTGCACCGTTTAGGAGATATTCACCCTGCATGCAGCCAGTGCATGCGCTCTGAAGGTCCAGCATACCTTGTCAGAACATTGTGCCGGAGCATTGGCAGAACCAAGGGCTCCCACGCGAATGCGCGGGGGAGACGTCCTCGCGGCTCCGGCCAATCACATAGCCGGAGCCTGGGAACCTGGAAGAAAGACAGGGGGAAGATGTCAGCCCTCTTAGCGGTGACCGGGCATCAGGGGATGAGCTTGGTAGACCGGTACGGTCTTTAGTAAGGCCTCAGTGGAACAAGTGGACATAACAGAATTAGACAAGAAAAGTAATCTTTGGGTTATACATTACAGAGACATTATTATCCCTGAGAGGTGGCTCATAGGATTATTGCCCTGTATATCAATATGAAGATGAATGAGGGTAGGAAGATCCCGAAATTGAGACCTTGCTGAAACTTAGTCACTGTGAGTAGGCCCTCAAAAACGATATGGGGTTCTAGTCCAGTGACCATTTTTCTCCAAATATCTTCCCCCTGTCTCCCCTGATAGGGGCTCCAAACCCTCAATTATAGCATTAAATTTGTCCAAGTAGAAAAAGAGGAAAGGAGAAGAAAAAAGGGAGGGGAGAAAAGCAGATTAGTATCAGAGGAACAATAGAAATGGTAAAGAAAGAAAGAAAGGGGGAATAAGTGAGTCCGTCCGGGGATCCTCCAGCTATTATTGGCATCAGTCTCCTGGGGCGATGCATACTTTCTAAGGTAAGTATTCCATAATGTGCTAGTATGCAATGCATATACAATTGCCTTACAGGTGTTTTTTTTTTACCAGAAGCGGTTTACAACGGCTTTAATAATCTTTGAAATAGAATATGTCAGCCTATTTTTTCAAATGAAAAGCCATGCCTACAAAAGGAGCCACAAGGTCCTATTAACTACTTGGAGCCTGGGCCATTGACAAATGACGACCACAAGGTGGCTCTTCAGGTCCGGGAGGCCGTCTAATAGACGGCCTCGCCTCCTCCGGCCACTGGGGGGCGTGCGAACGCCGCCGGCGGCGCGCGTGCACCCCCTACGCGTCACTGAGGTGCCGATGCGTGTGCCTGGCGGCCACGATGTCCGCCATGTACCAGCGATCAGCCGTTACACAGCCAAGGACGTGGATCTCTGTGTGTAAACACAGAGATCCACGTCCTGTCAGGGAGAGGAGACCGATGCTGTGTCCCTTGTACATAAAGACACAGATCGGTCACCTCCCCCAGTCAGTCCCCTCTTCCCGCAGTAAGAATCACTCCTAGGGAACACATTTGACCCCTTCCTCGCCCCCTAGTGTTAACCCCTTCCCTGCCAGTCACATTTATACAGTAATCAGTGCATATTTATAGCACTGTTCCCTGAATAAATGTGAATGGTCCCAAAAATGTGTCAAAAGTGTCCGATGGGTCCGCCGTAATTTCGCAGTCCTGACAAAAATCGCAGATAACCGCCATTACTAGTAAAAAATAAAATAATAAAAAAAATATGTCATAATTCTATCCCTTATTTTGTAGGCGCTATAACTTTTGCGCAAACCAATCACTATACGCTTATTGCGGTTTTTTTTTACCAAAAATATGTAGAAGAATACGTATCGGCCTAAACTGAACAAAAATAAATAAATAGTTAAAAAACAAAAAAATTGGGATATTTATTATAGCAAAAAGTAAAGGTGATCAAATACCACCAAAAGAAAGCTCTATTTGTGGGGAAAAAAGGACGTCAATTTTGTTGGGGAGGCCACGTCGCACGACCGCGCAATTTTTATTCAAAGCGTGACAGTGCTGAAAGCTGAAATGTCGCCTGGGCAGGAAGGGGGTATATGTGCCCAGTAAGCTAGGTCCTATTAACTTACAGTTGTGAGGGGGTTAGCTCGGCAGCGGGTGTGTGTGACCCCCGGGATGGGCTCCCCACACAAAACAGGCCCAGCAAACGGAGGTTGTGGTTTTCAAAATCAAAAAAAGGTGCGGTTTATTTTCTATTTACAGTGACAAAACACAGCAAAGCAAAAGAAACATAACCAAAATAAATCCTGGTCAAGTTGACCTCTGACTAAACATACAGGTTTCCTAACTAACAACTGGGATCAGCCTAGTGCTGTCCTAGTCCCTAAGTCCCTGGTTTTAAATGTCCAAGCAAATAGCCACACAGGCTTTGTCTCACCGCACAGGGGTTCACTCTCCCTAGACAGTCCACACAGGTCTGGTTCCAGGCATGAGCTAACATCTAATGAAGCTGGGAGTTCTTATAGAGGCCTAAATGAGCTGACAAGGTTCAGCTGGTCTCCTCATCTCCCTGTCTGCACGACGCCCAGCCCTCTCCCTAGAGGTATGAGTCATCCATGAGCCCACTAGCCTTATACAACTCTCCACCTAGTTGTATAAGTCGGCGTAAAGCCTGAATCTGGGCGAAATATATCTACCCCCCTGGATGCAACCAGGTGACTTTACCTTCCTGCTGTCACACAGTATATACTCGAGCATAAGCCGAGTTTTTCAGCACATTTTTTGAGTGCTGAAAATGCCCCCCTCGGCTTATACTCGAGACACCTTTTTGCGCCTGATCTCCCGGATTTGGGGACCAGGTACTGGTCGGCCGTAGGTCTTCTGGACCCCAAACTTGGCACACATGTAGCCCCCTTCTTCCTCTACAAGTGTGGATCTACGGCCAGAGAGCACCGATTTTTCAAAGCTGGGCACCCCTTCCATAGACTTCCATGTTAAACGCTTATTTCTCCGGTAACTTTGGGGACCCAGTACCGGCCAAAACTTGGCATCCATGTAGCACCAGTTCTCCTCTACAAGTGTCCAAAGTTTGCTGTCTGGGGGGCCTACGGCCGGGGAGCACCGATTTTTCAAATCCGGGTACCCCTTCCATATACTCCCATGTTAAACGTAAGTCTAGTCATGGGCGCAGTGAGGCACGGGCGCAGTGAGGCACGGGCACAGTGAGGCACGGGCACAGTGAGGCACGGGCACAGTGAGGCACGGGCACAGTGAGGCACGGGCACAGTGAGGCACGGGCACAGTGAGGCATGCACATGGACACCGTGAGGCATGGGCGCAGTGAGGCACGGGCACAGTGAGGCACGGGCACAGTGAGGCACGGGCACAGTGAGGCACGGGCACAGTGAGGCACGGGCACAGTGAGGCACGGACACAGTGAGGCAAAGTGAGGCACAGTGAGGCATGTAGATGGACACCCTAGGCTTATACTCAAGTCAATACGTTTTCCCAGTTTTTTGTGGTAAAATTAGGTGCCTCGGCTTATATTCAGTAATTAACTTGAAAACCTTCTTCTATACAGTATGTCCTTCTGATTTTGGGCACCCTCGGTCATTTAGTGCTTGGCAGTCAAGGTAAGCACTTTTCACCTTACCTCCCACTATTTAGCGAATGCCTTTATTGGCTACTGAGGTTCTGTGAAATGATCTGAATGGTCAGGAGTGCATATTTAATATGCACAGACACTTTGATAGGAAAACTTAGAATCTCTAGCAAGCAAAAATTTAGGATTAGATGTACCCAAGAACGTCATGTTACTGAACACTAAAGGACGAGGTAGACAATGATAGCCTGGGTCAACTAAAGCAATCCCAGAAGAGGAAACAAAGCCCCGGAGAGGTAGTCTATGTTGTCCCCAGTTACTCTTACTATGCAACATTTTCAATTGTATTGTAAACTGAGTATGCATATATTGTAATGTTCATTCGATTGTTATTAATATTATTATTGTATACTACAGGATTTATATAGTGCCAACAGTTTGTGCAACGCTTTACAACATGAGGGCAGACAGTACAGTTACAATTCAATACAGGAGGAATCAAACAGCCCTGCTCTGTAGAGCTTATAATCTAGGAGGGAGGGTCAAGTGGTATGAAAGGTAATAACTGCGGGGGATGAGCTAATGGAGAAAAACAAAAGAACACTTGTTAGGTGGGGGCAGAATAGGCTTCTCAGAACAGGAGGGTTTTCATTAGGAGATAGTCGGACAGATTGGGGTAGGGAGTTCCATAGGATGGGAGAGGCTCAGGAAAAGTCCTGGAGGCAAGCATGGGAGGAGGAGACGAGGAAGCTAGAGAATAGGAGTTCTTGTGAGACAATAAAGAGAATGATTTGGTTGGTATTTTGAGACCAGGTTAGTGATATAGCTGGGGGCTGAGTTGTAGGTGGCTTTGTAAGTTGAGAGTGATTGGCAGAGAGGAGTAGCAGACACTGAACGGTTGGTAAGGTGGATGAGTCTGGCAGCAGCATTTATGATGGACTGAAGGGGGATAGCCTATGTAAAAGGTAATCCTGTGAGGAGGGGAGTTGCAATAGTCGAGGCGAGAGATGACCAGGGAGTGGACTAGGAGCTTTGTGGTGTCATTGGTTAAGAAAGGGTGTATTTTGGAGATGTTGCAGAGGTTGAGGCGGCAAGGTTTGCACAGTGATTGGATGTGCGCTAGAAAGGAGAGATCAGAGTCCAGGATTACACCTTGGCATGTGGGTATGGGCTGATCGTGGTGTATTCTATAGATTTATCTTACACAACATTATACCAAACATTTATGGCTTACCACTTAAAAGGGGGTAATAAGTATACAATATTAGCTTATTTGTACAAGGTGTTCCTATTTCTGTATACTATGAATAATACAAATCCCTTTGCACCAGGTAAGAGCAAATCCCTCAAAAGGATGTGTACTGGGGGGGGGGGGGGGAATCAAGTTTTGACTATATTTATTTAATGGCTAATGCCTTGCCTGGAACCTAGAGAAGCAAGACAAAGGGGTTGATTTACTAAAACTGGAGAGTGCAAACTCTGGTGCAGCTCTGCATAGAAACCAATCAGCTTCCAAGTTTTTTTTTTTGTCAAAGCTTAATTAAAAAAGTGGACGTTAGGGAAGCCGATTGGCTACCATGCAGAGCTGCACCAGATTTTGCACTCTCCAGTTTTAATAAATTAACCCCAATGTCTGATTGTAACAGTTTGAAGAGAACAGGAGTTTAATCCAATATGCTGCGACTTCAGGAAATTGTGGAAACAATTAAAAATCAAGCACATCAGCCAAGCAATCTGCTACAGAGGCAATTCGGTTTAAATGAACAAGAACTTCCAAAATAAAAAGGTCATTAAATTTGAGGGGATACAATGTCTAAAACTAAAAGATGATCGATGGGAGAACTAATCTGCCTAAACAAAGGCTAGAACTGAAACAAGCACAAGACTTCTCCTAGTTTCAGCATTTTTAACTAGTGACTTTCCAATAGAGGTTTTCTCCTGTGCACTGTATCCTTTGCCATGCTTCTTCTGCCCAGATGACACGATTTTCCTGGGGGGTCACTATAGGGATGAGCAATCTTTACGGTGATCACAAAGGTGGAATACCCAAAAAGATGTACTTTTTCACACAGGGCAAGTCACAGATGTACTTTATTGAACATAAGTAGCATGCTACACATGACCTTCCAATGGCTCCGCCACTGCTCCAGCCCACAACCAACCTGCCCAACAAATACATGGTACTTCTAGGTATGGGGTACAACACAACACTCCCTCTGCCTCCCCAGAATGTAGTACTTGGTGTCTAAATGGCCAATAGCCAGGTCTGTGCACTGTCACATGGGGAAGAGGAAGGGAAGACAACAATGCGTGTTTCAATTGACAGCAGCTTATGCGCCATAAGGTAAAATAAACCTTTTACCATGTATGTATGTATGTATGGGCAAAGTACAGGTTCACTTCATAGACCAATATAAGCAAAACGATATAATGTGTGCTGCGCGGCCAGTCACCATAAAGGCATGTCTACAGGGTGTTATTATGGAAAATACATTTACAGCAACCAAGCTCAGATTAAGAACAATGGAGATGAATTTAGAACCCAGAACTGTAGGTTGACCAGCACATGTCTGGTTTTAAAAATAAACCCCATATTCGGTACATCTCTGCAACACAGCCACATTTCCCCATGTTTTGTACAGAAAAATGCCTGTTGATGCTGCCAAAAATGCAGCGATCTGACAACACAGTCATTTTGCTGCCCTGCACTCTCACCTCGATTGTCAGCCCTGCCTGCTGAGATACAGAACACATTCCTCTCTGTTTATCTCCATAACTTGGGGGAAAATGTTCTGCAGTCCAGCAGAGGAGAACTCTGGCAGTGCTGACAACACTGCTTGAAATTTCGGGGCACCAGAGGTAGCGCTGTCCGCTCACTACAGAAAGTGAGAAGCTTATTGGATTTTGGACAAAATCATCAGTTATTTTTATGTAATTGCAGCACTTTTAAGGTGACACAACATAGGGACATGTTTATGTATTGCAGATATGTACTGATTTTATTTTATTTTTTTGCCCAGACATACACTTTAAAAAAGGGAAAGTATAATGGTTTTGGTTAACTTTAAAGCAATCTTTATTAGGGGAAACTAAGGCAGGTCTTGGTAAACTTTATAAAAAGTTATGAACTGATGTTTTACAACATTGTGTTTTTAATTTGTAGAAAATACTACTTATACAAATAAACATTGAACACAGGATGAGTTATTCAGTATGCGTAGTGCAAGTTGGGCTTTCTAAACCAAGCTCTGCACTGACTTAAAGGGGTTGTAATCCTATGCATTAAGGTGAAAAAACACCTGGCAGTGACAGGCCCCCCATCCCCCCGTTTTGCTTACATGAGCCCTGGAATGTCACCTGGCAGATACGCGCTCTCTCTTCCCGGTGTTCTCGCCTCTTGATTGGATAGATTGATAGCAGCACAGCCATTGGCTCCTGCTGCTGTCAATCAAATACAATGACGTGGGCGCGGGGGGCTGAGTCATACATTTCAGCGGCTATGGACGCCAAATGATGGACTCGGGAGCGCAGCCGCAAGGTAACCCCCCAGGAGAGCGCTTCTTTTAGGGGGTGCAAAACAAACTGCACAGGGGAGGTAAGTATGATATGTTTGTTATTTTATTGTTTTTTAAATGTGAAGCTTTACAATCGCTTTAAGCTGGCCATACATGGATCCAAATTCTGCCAGTTCAACAGGGACAATTTCTGGTACAATCTTTTTTATTACATTTTTTTTTCTTTTTGGTCGAGAAGTAAGAACAACTGCACTAATCCCACGCAGGGGATATAAACAATAAGCATGACATGGCACAACTGAATAGTGCACATTAAAAGCATATTCGATTGTGGGAATTGTCAAACATCAACAGCCCTCCGGCCTAGGCCGGGGGTCAACATAGGGTAACTGAGCATTATTGCTCAGAAGGTAAGGCGTAGAGTAATCCACCAAAATGTGGAAAGTAAAACTAAAATCGGGGTCATACAAACAAAACTAAAAAGACATAAATAAAAACGAATGGGAAATGGGAGAAGTAAGTGTGAAAGAAAGAGAAAGAGAGAGAAGGAAAGGAGGAGAGAGAAAGAGGAAAAAGAAGAAGGGAGGGGGAGAAGAGGCCAGATGGTGAAAAAAGGGAGATATAAAATGAGAAGGAAAAAACAGAGGAGAAGAAATGCAGAACAGGGAAAGTGGGTAGGGAAAGGGTACCCCCAGGTCGGGAGGGTGGAGGAGGTCAATTAGCGAGGCCTAGGCTGGTCGGATGCAAAGTGGGAAGAGCGTAGGACCACCACGGACCCCAACAGACAATTTCGATCCATGCGTGGCCACTGTGGCTGAACAGAAGTCGATTTACTAATTAACTTCTGTTCAACCGCTCTGCAGATATGATTTCACTCAATCAGTGCCGCAGGCAAAGGACTGCAGTGCTGATCTGTGTATTCTGAAAGCAGGGGAGTCATCCCCATTGCCAGAATACAATGACCCAGTAGGGAGGATTTTTGCATCCACATCGAATGCATGGATGGGGGAATCGGGTCAGTATTTTTTGTTCAACACGCTGGCTGAATGAAAAAAAACAAAAAAAAAAAAACAGACTCCTTTATGGTCATGTTTAGTGTTCCTGCAGACTTAAAGTGATTGTAAAGGCAGAACGTTTTTATCTTAAAGAGGAAGTAAACCCTGATGGGTTTTATTTTCTCTTTATTTTCCTTTTTTATGTCCCCACTTGCAGCGAGTGTCCAACTTCACCCCTCTTCCTTCCGGGGCCGCAAACTCCGGCTCTGTGACTGGCTAGTCGCGTGACGCGTAAATGTTTTTTTTTTTTTTTAATAACATATCTATACTTGCCTGCTCTGTGCCCCGGACCTCCCCTTTTCGGGTCCCTCATCTGCGTTCCTGGCCCCTCCTCCCTCTCCAGTACCCCCATGGAAAGCCGCTTCCCATTGGGGCACTCGTGCGTACTCACTCCCGAGCCCAACTGCTGCGTCCATTGACAGACAGCGGGACTCGGCCCGCTCCCACATCACTGGCTTTGATTGACAGAACTGGGAGCCAATGGCACCCGGTGCCCCAGCAAAGCCAGCGAGACCCAAAAGTGAGGGGAGAGAAGAGCTGCACGACACTGGATAGAATAAGGGCTCAGTTAAGTAAAAAGGGGGGGGGGTGAGGGTGGATGATCATACCTAAACATTTTTTTACCTTAATGCAACAAACGCATTAAGGTAAAAAATGTTTAGGCTTTAGCACCACTTTAAGCTCTTTGCCTACCAATACAGCGAATATATGGGGCCCATTAGAGCACATGTTATCAGCTATATATTACCATTAGTGTTCCTGTCCTGCATACCCCAAAATACTTTGTTTTTCAACAGTGCTACAGTTCCATGTTTTTATTACTGTGTTAATTATAAAGATTGGTAGAAGTGGCCACTATAAAATGCCCTGTACTTCACGCCAATCACTTTGCCACCCTGTTTAACATATGCTAAGATATCAGCCACACAGGGAAAGCAATGGTTCCAGGGAGAAGCAGACCTATAGACTTGTATCGTATAAAAAAAAGGAGCAGGCACTGCAATTAGTACATACTGTATAATATACAGTGACAAGACAAATAAGATACTTTATATCAAGCGGATCTTTTTACATATATACATAACAAACATCGGTAATACAATACATTTAATTTCACAAAAGCTAAAATTTCACTTTAACAGTTGCAGATTAGTCATCAAAGCCGTGTGGTATACTGTGCAAGAATTTATTTTTATCAAAACTGGTCTAGACTGTTCATACAGGAAGCTTTGAAGGTATTTGTTTAACAAGACAATTCCAACATTTGTCTTTAGGGGAAGTAAAAAAAGAGCACTTCTTTTGAAATTCTTCAAGGGGTTATGTGGAGTTTTTATCCTTAAACATTAGGAGTTTTAAAGCGGAGTACCACCCAAAAATGGAACTTCCGCTTTTCAGCACCCTCCGGTGTCACATTTGGCACCTTTCAGGGGGGGAGCAGATACCTGTGTAATACAGGTATTTTGCTCCTATATCCACACCTGCGGGTATCTTCGCCACTTCCTTCGCCCTCCCCCCTGCTGTCTTCTGGGAGACACACAGGTCCCAGAGACAGCAGGGACCAGTGGGATCGCGCAGCACGAGTCACGCATGCGCAGTAGGGAACCAGGAAGTGAATCCTGTACGTGTGTACTAGGCATTAGGCCACTAAAGCTGTAGGCATTTGTTTAAGTAAACTTCAGCTTTAAAAAAACATTATTACTATTGCTACAGTTCTGTCCCCTATAGGACAAGGTGGTACTTTGTCCCATGTTGCCAAGTGCTTTCTAACCATAGTTAGGTCCGACCTGCCTCCCTCTCCTCCTGCCACAGTCCAGTTTTGAAGGAGACAGCTGATCGGTGTAGCTTGTTTCGGCTGTGAACACATTCCATAGGCAAAAAGCAGCAAGAGGAATGCAGAACCTGACACATCCCCTCTTCCTTTGCATTCCCCTTGCCACTGATTGTCTGTGGAAAGTGTTCACAACCATGACAAACTGCACTTGTAAATCAGCCATCTCATTCAAAGCTGTTGCCAGATTGGCCATGGCAGGAGGGAAAGGAAGAAGGCTGAACCTCATAAGTATGGCAAAAAGCAGTTAGCAACATGAGACATTTACTGAGCCCCACAGAGGACAGAACTGTATCAAAATTTTTTAATGGTAGATCTTTAATGAAATGCAACAACACGACAATAATGTGGTTGAGGATGATTAATGGTAAAATAAATGGAAACCACGCCAACCTATATTTGGCCTTTGCACCAAAAAGCACATGGAAGGGCGACGCATGTCAAAAAACAACAAACAATTTCCCAGCTCACTTACCAGCCAGCAACAAACCGAAGTAACCGTCACGTTAAAACAAAGGGGTTTAGTTGCACACATTTACAAATATATGTGTAAGCTGCAGAGGCCACATCGTTGCACCCCAATGTACTGCAGTCCTAACTCTATAAATTCTGAGAGTCTCTAAAGTTAAGGCACTTTTATAATAATTGATAGATTAAGGGCAGGTATGCCTGGAGGGAGCCCACCCTTCCTTAAAAAGGTATAGGGACACACTGGACACCCAGCAATAGCCCGATGGCAGCAAAAAGGTATCCAGTGCGCACCCTCACCAACTGTAGAAACAACTGGCAACCATCCCAACCTATACCTGGCCTTTGCAGCACGGAGCACATGGAAAAGTGATGCATGTCAAAAAACAAACAAAAATTATAAGCTCATTTAACAGCCAGCCTGCAACAAACCCATTTAACCCTAACAGTTCACATTAAAAGAATGGGTTAGTTAAGAACAATTAAACAGTGTTTAAATAAAACATCTGACTACAGTTTGATTGTTTTCAAAAGCTTATGCTGCATAGAGTTTTCATGTTCTCTCTGTGCTTGAGTGGGTTTCCTTCAGGTACTCTGGTTTCCTCCCACACTCCAAAGACATGCTGGTAGGTTAACTGGCTCCTGTCTAAATTGACTCTGGTTTGTGTTTACAAATAGGCTATGCACATATGTTGTCGCATTGTGCATGCAGGTTCCAAATAGAGAGGGTTGAGAAAAAGATCTGGTGACCTACCTTGGTAAAAATTTGCCAAGGATATTCTATAGAAGCTTATCATACCTGGTGCCCACAGGGCTGGCTCATAGAATCACTAAGAGGAGGGTACAGCTGAATTAATAACACACACCAACTTATGAATGCATGCTTGATGGCAGATCCTTAACAGATGGAGGATTTTCCGAAGGATTTTAAATGAAAAAAAAAAAAAAAAATGTACTAATGCACAGCCACCCATAGCAAATTGGATGTCACCTTTTCCAGTCTAGAGAGGTAACAAAACATGGGTAGTCACTGCTTGGCTGATACACATTATAGCACTTTGTTTGCCTTACTAAATAAGGGCATAATGAGAAGTATTGTAAGTTCCCTTTGGACTTTTATCTCAGAAACTTAGACCTTTATGTACAGCTGCCTTTTTTAGCTATACACAAGCAATGCATTCTCAGTAAAAGATTTTTGCATAGCTCATGTATGTTTGAAGCAAGGGGCACTGACGCCATTCAGACAGCCAGATACTGCTATGAATACCTGTGATTCAAGCCAGTGTGTGTAATGTATTATGCCTAATCAATGCAGGACTGTTTCAAATACCTGCATAGCAAGTTCACTGGGTCATACATGTTATAACTGTATTCTAGAATCTAAAGATGTTGCAGATCTCCACGCAGCATAGGAATTTCGACCCCCTTTTCCTCCCAAGCTTGAACCAGTTCTGAGCTGAAATAATTTTTTAGAACATACAAAAAGAAACAGCAATACAAACTAAACGGCAATAGCAAACAATAACTGTTGAAATAGCAACAGTTACTTTGACAATCCAATTAAAGCTCACTCTTTAGGCCTCATGCCCACGGATGTTTTTACAGACGCGTTTTTGAGCGTTTTTTACAGCTTAAAAACGCCTGTCCATGTTAGTCTATAGCTTCATGCCCACCTAGACGTTTTTGAGCTGCAAACAGCATAGACGTTTTTAAGCTGTAAAAAAAAAAACAGGACCAGTGCGTTCCTCAGCGTCGGAGTTAGGCAGAAAAAACGCGAGCGTCAAAAAACGCTCAAAAACGCGCACTAACGCGCGGTCGCGTTTTTTAGCTCCGACGTTATTTTTTTTGTTTTTTTTTTCAAAAAAATAAAAAAATAAAAATTTACAACAACAAGGACAGGCGTTTTTAAGCTGTAAAAAATGCAGCTGTTAAAAACGTCTGTGGGCATGAAGCCTTTCAGTTGTAAATGGTCTACATCTCTTTCTACAACTTCTTGGATTTCCTGCATGCTTTACAGCTTCTCTGCTTAACCAGCTCCACCCTAAATTTTCACTTCTGGTAATCGGATTCCTCCCCCCCTCCGGTGTCACAATTGACACCTTTCAGGGGGGAGGGGGGGTGAAGATACCTGTCTAAGACAGGTATTTTCACCCACATCCGGGAGTCCTCTCTCCGGGAATCTGCGGGAGTGACGTCACTTCCCCCAGACTTCCCGTAGTGTTCTGGGAGACACTCGGCTCCCAGAACACAGGAGGACGAATCAGAACGGCGCAGCGCGACTCGCGCATGCGCCGTAGGGAACCGGGCATGAAGCCGCAGGGCTTCACTTCCTGGTTCCCTCAGCGAGGATGGCGGAGGGAGCAGCAGAGCGACGAGCGATCGCTCGTCCTCTGCTGCGGACGTCGCTGGACTCCAGGACAGGTAAGTGTCCAAATATTAAGAGCCAGCAGCTGCTGTAGCTGCTGGTTTTTAATATTTTTTTTCCGGCGGAGCTCCGCTTTAAGCCCCGGACCATTTTGGCTGGTTAAAGACCAGGCCACTTTTTGCGATTCGGCACTGCGTCGCTTTAACTGGCAATTGCGCTGTCGTGCGACGTGGCTCCCAAACAAAATTGACATCCTTTTTTTCCCCACAAATAGAGATTTCTTTTGGTGGTATTTGATCACCTCTGCAGTTTTTATTTTTTGTGCTATAAACAAAAATAGAGCGACAATTTTGAAAAAAAATGCAATATTTTTTACTTTTTGCTATAATAAATATATGAAAAAAAAAAAACGTTTTTCCCCCCACAGTTTAGGCCGATACGTATTCTTCTACATATTTTTGGTAAAAAAAAAAAAAAAAAAATATCGCAATAAGCGTTTATTGATTGGTTCGCGCAAAAATAGGATTTTTTGTACTCACCGTAAAATCCTTTTCTCTGACATCCATGGACTGACACGGTGTCTCTTTACACTTTACACGTGGGTTATGTCCCTGCCTGCAGGAGAAGACCTAGGCAGAATGTGAGATGTTATACATACATTCTAAAAGCCAGAGCTGAACAGCCCCACCCAGGGGGCGGTCCCTCCGGGCATAACCCTCCCACTACAGTCAGCAGACTTCAGTCTGAAAACAAAGCAGTACAAACTTTTAAAGGAAGGGTGGGTGCCGTGTCAGTCCATGGATGTCAGAGAAAAGGATTTTACGGTGAGTACAAAAAATCCTATTTTCTCTTATCATCCATGGACTGACACGGTGTCTCTTTACACTTTACACGTGGGATGTCCCAAAGCAGTGTCAAGAGGGATGGGAGCAGTATAAATGGAAAAACCAAACTTTCACTCCAAGAAGGCAGATCTCCTCAACGGAGGAGTCGCAACTTTAAACAGCGGCCTGCAGCACCCTGCGGCCGAAGGAAGCATCCGAAGATGCAGCCACATCAACCTTATAAAAACTTAAAAGGCATGAAAAGAAGACCAGGTCGCCGCCTTGCACACTTGTGCAACCGACGCTTGATATCGGAAAACCCAGGAAGCACCAATTGCCCTGGTGGAATGCGCCGTAACCGGAAAGGGAGGCGCCCGCCCTTTAAGAGCATAGGCTTGAATGACGGTTTGTCTGATCCCCCTAAAAATGATGGCAGACGAAACCGCTTGGCCCTGTTATGGACCAGGGACAGTCACAAACAGTGAGTCGGACTTCCGAATAGAAGCAGTAGCAGACAGGTACACCCGTAAGGCTCGTACCACATCCAATATGTGCAGCGCAAACTCTCTGGGATGCGATGGGTGAGGACACAAGGACGGGAGGACAATGTCCTCATGTAGGTGAAAGGTAGACACCACCTTTGGCAAAAAGGAAGGTCGCGGATGCAACACCGCCTTATCCTTATGGATGACTAAATATGGCGACTTGTAGGACAAAGCCGCCAACTCAGACACTCGTCAAACAGAAGTGATTGCCACTAAAAGGCCACCTTCTGAGACAAGACAAGAGAGGAATATCCCGGATATTCCCAAAAAGGAGGTTCCTGGAGGACCGAGAGCACCAAATTCAGATCCCACGGTGGGAGAGAAGGCTTGACAGGAGGGAGCACATGGCGAACCCCCAACACAAGGTGCTAACCAAGAAATGACCCGCTAGAGGTCGCTGAAAGAAGACGGCCAAGGCCGAAATCTGATCCTTGATGGCACTCAAAGCAAGCTTTTGGGTCACTCCACACTGCAGAGGACGCAGGATTCTGGGGACGGAATACGTCCGAGGACGCCAGTCCAGCGCTTTGCATATGGCGATATAAGCTTTCCAGGCACGGTGATAGATCTGCCTGGAGGAAGACTTCCGTGTCCTTAACATGGTCAAAATGACAGAGTCCGAGAGACCTCGGTCCCTCAACACCTGGCTTTTAACAGCCCTGCCGTTAAAGCCAGAGACTGTAAGCCAGATGAAACATAGGACCTTGAGACTGAAGGTCCTCCCTCATCGGCAACCGCCAAGGAACGTCCGCAACGAGACGTACCAGATCAGCGTACCAGTGACGCTGAGGCCAATCCGGAACAATTAGGATCACCAGAGTTTATATCAGGCGATAAGGACCCTATGGGGCCACCAACGCATCCGAGGCATCGCCCAAGGATCCCTGGATCTGGCCACAACCTCGACCCTTGCGATTGAGTCGAGAGGCCATCAGGTCCACATCCGGCGTGCCCCACCGTCGGCAAAGGAGTTGAAATATGCAAGGACCACTCTTCCTGGTCCGGCGTCTGGCGACTCAGATAGTCTGCCCCTACAGAGCCGGCACGTTTCTTCCGGCCCACTTCAGGATACGGACTACCTCGGAAGCCGCAGCTGAGCTCCGAGTCCCCCCGTGATGGTTTACATATGCCACCGCCGTGGCGTTGTCCGACTGGCTCCTGATGGAGCGACCCCGTACTCTCTCCGACCTGAGGAGAGACACAGTCTGATGGCCCGTATTTCCAGAACAGTGATTGGTAAACGGGCTCGTCCAGAGTCCAAGGCCTTGAGCCGACAGGACTCCCCAGACTCCACCCCAGCCCGTCAGGCTGGTGTCCGTCGTGAGTACCGTCCATTGGATGGGAGGGCAACGACCTTCCGGACCGAAGAGCCGAGGGTCTCAACCACCATGTCAGGGACGCCCTGACCAGGTGAATCACCTGGATCCGAAGATCCAAGGACAACGGGGATTTGTCCCAGGTGGACAAGATCTCCTTCTGCAATGCCCTGGTGTGTGATTGGGCATACGGAATGGCCGCGAAGGAGGCCACCAGGAGTCCCGGGACTCTCATGCAAACAACGGATTGACAACCATTTTCGGGATGTCAGCACCCGCACCGCAGACTGAAGTGTCAGCAACTTCTCCAGAGGTAGGATACCTTTGCCTCCAAGGAGTCCAGAACCAGAACTAGATACTCCAGACACTGAGTCGGGACCAGGACTGACTCCTGAATGTTCAGGAACCACCCAAAGTCCCTGAGGGTCTAATTGACGATAGTCACCTTTCCTCTAAGTCTGAGCCACTTTTTGCTTATAGCAGAAGACCGTCCAGATAGCCCACGACAGCAATACCTCGCTGTAACAGAAGGCTAGAACCGGAGCAAGCACTTTGGTGAACACCCTTGGTGCCGAGGCAAGGCCGAAAGGAAGAGCCACAATCGATAGTGGACTTCGCTGATCGCAAGGCGCAGAAACTTCTGGTGACTTGCGCAGATCGGAACATGCAAGTAGGCGTCCTTGAAGTCCAAGGACGCCAGAAGAAAATCCCTTTGGTGGAGTGTAGTGATCACCGTGCGAATGGATTCCATGCGGAATTTCTGCACCTTCTCGAAGGCATTCAGGGCCTTGAGGTCCAGGATAGGTCGAACCACGTCCTATTTTTGGGACGACAAACAGATTCGAGTGGAATCCCTGAAAACTCTCCTGTGACGGAACCGGCACAACCACTCCGGACCTGATCAAATCCTGTACAGCCCCCAAGAGGGCTGGCCGACAGGTAGGAAGGAGAGGAAGATTCAAGGGAAAGAATCTGTGTGGGGGCCAGGATCGGAATACTATCCTATATCCTGAGGTGACCACCTCGCACACCCACCAGTCGGAGATTCGGGAGGTCCACCGATCCGTGAACCTGCGAAGTCGTCCCCCCACCCCAGAGTCGGGCGGAGGCCAGACTTCACGCGGAGGCGGGCTTGGGAGCCGCTTGTTTGGCTTGCGCACCCAGGGGCACTTGTGCCCACCAGCCGCACTGCCGTCAGTCTGAGAGGGCCTACCTGTGGACTCTGACTGACGAAAAAACCCCGTTTTGCTGGAAAGGAAGGCCCCTGTTTGCGGCGGGCCTCCTCACCCTTGCTAGTCTAAGGAAGAAGAGTGCGTTTACCTCCCGTGACATCCATGACGATGTCATCCAGAGCAGCACCGAAAGGTCTACTGCCTTTAAATAGTAGATCCGTCAGGAGCTTCCTAAGGCTAGGTCAGCAGACCAGCATTTCAACCAGATAAGACGACGCAATACCACCGCCGAGACAGAGGCCCTGGATATTAAAGGGGCCGCGTTCAGCGTGGCGTCGCACACAGAAACCAGGCCCTGAACCAGTTGGTGGGCCAGAGCAACTGTGTCTGGAGGAAGAATATGCTCCTGTACAGCTAGGTGCAACATTTTTGCCCAACCTGTAAGTGTTTTAGACACAAGGGTCGCCGCTACCACAGGTCGTAGGGCTGATCCCAACAAGGCAAACATGGTTCTGCTCACCACTTCTGACCTCCTGTCAGTGGGGTCCTCAAATGCAGGAGTCCCCTCCATCGGGAGAGTGATGGCCTTGTTCAACCGGGCGACTGGAGGGTCGACCACTGGGGGAGAAGCCCACTTTTTAAGTAGGGCATCTTCAAGGGGTATCTGATAGACAAACGCCGCGGGACCATAAAAAAAATTCTTCTGCGGCTTTTCCCAGACCTTATCAATGAGCTGGTCAAAGAAAGTACATATGGAAAAACCTCTTTAGAAGGCCTGGCCTTAAAAGAACCAAAGGAGACTGTATCAGCCTGAGGTTCTGCATCCGCAGCATTTTAGCCTGAGAGTGTCCCTCACCGCAGTCATGAGTACACTAACAAGCGCCCTGTCATTTACAGACTCAGAACTGGAGTTTTCCACATAAGGAATGTCCTGTTCAAAACCATCCAATACATTCAGAACTAGGGTCCTGAGCGGTAGTGGCTAGGCCCATATCTGAATCAGCGCACTGCCCTCATGTAGTAAAAGTGAGGAGAGGGCGCTTTTTGCTCCCTTGCGCTTGCACACAGCTCCCATCCTGGTCAGAAATGATTCCAGGACTGCCCACAACTGGTCCCTAGGGACCGCAGGTGCTGAAGCACTGCCTGTTGTCCACTGACATTTAGGGGAAGCTTGTGACCGAGACTCCACATTGCCCCCCTCTGAGACTCCTCAGATAAAAAGTCCACCCACAGGCTGTGCTGACTGAGGAGGGGGCGCCCAGGGGACTCACCAAACCGGACCAGGGACCGCTCAGTTCCGCTGTCTGTACAGCGCAGTGTCAGCGCTGGTGAGCTGTGAGGAGATTTGCGCTGTTACAGCAGCGCTAGAGGCCAAAACTAGTGCTGAAGAGCGCGCAGGCTACAAGAAAATGGCCGCCGCACTTCACTGAGGCGATCCGCGGCAAGATGGCCGCCATGACGCAGCTAAAGTGAAACAGCACACACACAGCGCCACTCGGCGCTCAGGCCCCAAAACTCACAAAAAAAGGCCCCAAGCATATCTGCAGACCAGCATGAGCCCCTCCAAGAACAGTGTGACCCCCAGGCACCCCACACAGCACAGCGCCAGCAATGGTGACAGAGAGTGACAATGAAATACAGGGGGAGACAGGGAAAATCCCCCACAGAGAAACACACAGCTTTTTGTACTCACCTGCAGGCAGGAGAGACTACTTACCCGTCCCCTGAGGGACCCACTGGTGTGTTTCTGACAGGACTATCACAGTGCAGTACTGAGTAGCTGTCGGCCCGGTCCACCGCGAAAGATACAGTCAGTCAGGAACTGTTCAGTCTTGAGAGGACCGTGGGAGCATGAAAGCAAACCCGGCCACCCCTGGAGTCATGGGGCCTGTCGTGAACTGAGTCTCACGCACACAAGGCGAGGATCAGCACGCTCGATGGTCGGACAGGGAAGACTACGAGGATATCTTGTACCCAACCTGTTGCCCAGCCGACAGTTGATAGAAGATTCTCAAATATAAAATAAAAAAGAATTCCAGAAAAGGAATAAAAAATAGGTCAGGAGACTGGCTCCTGAGAGAGCCACGTCTTCTCCTTCTGCTAGGCAGAAAAAAACTGAAGTCTGCTGACTGTAGTGGGAGGGTTATGCCCGGAGGGACCGCCCCCTGGGTGGGGCTGTTCAGCTCTGGCTTTTAGAATGTATGTATAACATCTCACATTCTGCCTAGGTCTTCTCCTGCAGGCAGGGACATAACCCACGTGTAAAGTGTAAAGAGACACCGTGTCAGTCCATGGATGATAAAAGAAAATAGGATTTTTATAACAGCTTACCTGTAAAATCCTTTACTTGGAGTACATCACGGGACACAGAGCGGCATAGTCATTACTATGTGGGTTATATAGTTTACCTTCAGGTGCTGGCACTGGCAACTTCCAAACCGGAAGTACCCTCCCCTATATAAGCCCCTCCCATCCGGGAGCACCTCAGTTTTGTAGCAAAGCAATAAGTGTCCCCAAAAGAGGGGTGGGAGCTCTGTGTCCCGTGATGTACTCCAAGAAAAGGATTTTACAGGTAAGCTGTTATAAAAATCCTATTTTCTTTCTCGTACATCACGGGACACAGAGCGGCATAGTCATTACTATGTGGGACGTCCCAAAGCAATGCCCAATGAGGGGGGGGGGATACACCATACATAAGCTGAGCGCTATCAGACATGAGGATCTTTTGCGGCCTGCAACACACTGCGCCCAAAGGCGACATCCTCCTGACTTCTAACGTCCACCTGGTAGAACCTAGTAAACGTGTGTACTGAAGACCATGTTGCGGCCTTACAGATTTGAGCCAGGGAGGCCTGGTGATGCACTGCCCATGAAGTTCCAACTGCTCTCGTGGAGTGCGCCCTAACTTTGAACGGAGGCGGTCTCCTTCTCAAGCCATAGGCTTGCATTATGACCTGTCGAATCCACTTGGCTAAAGTAGATTTTGACGCTGCCTGACCCTTTCTGGGGCCTTCCGGCAGAATAAACAAAGTATCAGTTCTGCGAATCTGAGCAGTGGCTTCTAGATAAGCTTTAACTGCTCTTACTACATCCAAAGAATGTAATAACTTTTCCTCTACCGAACTAGTTTTGGGGAAAAAAGGAAGAAAGAACCACATCTTGGTTCAAATGAAACCTCGATACCACCTTAGGAAGAAAGGCTGGATGAGGACGTAACACTACTCTGTCCTTATGGATAACCAGATATGGCTCCCTACAGGACATAGCGGCTAATTCCGACACTCTTTTAGCCGAACAAATGGCTACTAGAAAAATCAATTTCCTGGTGAGAAGAACCAAGGAAATGTGCTGTAATGGTTCAAATGGTTGTTTCTGTAGAACCGACAGAACCAGGTTTAAGTCCCATGGACATATGGGAATATTAACCGGAGGGCTAATACGCATCACTCCTTGTATAAAGGCTTTGACTAGTGAATGCGAAGCCAAGGGCCTTTGAAAAAATATTGACAAGGCCGAAATCTGACCCTTGATAGTACTCAAGGCAAGCTTCCTATCTACAGCCCATTGTAGGAAGTCCAGAATCCTACCTATTACGTACTTTACGTGGATGCCATTTCCTGGCCTCACACCAAGCGATGTACGCCTTCCAGATTCTATAGTAGATCTGCCTGGATACCGGCTTCCTGGCATTGATCATGGTAGCTACCACAGGATTAGAGAGACCTCTCTTTTTTTAGAATGTGGGCTTCAATAGCCAGGCCGTCAAACCTAGGGCTGGTAAGGAAGGGTGGAATATCGGTCCTTGCGAAAGCAGGTCCGGACGATGTGGGAGGGTCCAAGGACTCCCCACAGACATTTTTACAATCTCCGCGTACCATGCTCTTCGGGGCCACGCTGGAGCCACCAGAATCACTGGTTTCTTTTCTACCCTGATTCTGCGGAGTAATCGAGGTAACAATTGTGGCGGTGGGAATGCATATATCAGCTTGAACTGATCCCAAAGGGAACACTAGGGCATCCGAGCCGCAAGCTAGGGGATCCCTTGTCCAAGAGACAAACCTGTCCACCTTTGCGTTGAATCTGGATGCTAGAAGATCTACATCCGGTGTTCCCCACCGCTGACATATTGTCCGGAAAACCTCGGGGTGAAGGGACAATTCCCCTGGGCATAATTGTTGGCGACTTAGAAAGCCCGCCTTCCAATTCTCCACTCCTGGAATGAATACCGCGGATATGGCTGAGACATATCTTTCTGCCCATTTCAGGATGCAATTTACTTCCCTCTGGGCTGCACGACTCCTGGTGCCACTCTGATGATTGATATATGCCACTGCCGTGGCATTGTCCGATTGAATTCTGACAGCGGACCCTTGGAGTTTGGATGTCCATGCTACTAGGGCATACCGGGCTGCTCGTATCTCTAAGAGATTGATGGGCAGGGCCTTTTCTGTATCCGACCATCTGCCCTGGAGAGACCATTGCTCCAGTACTGCCCCCCCAGCCTATAAGGCTGGCATCTGTAGTGACCACCTTCCAAGAAATCGGACTGAAGGATTTCCCTTTTTCCAGATTCTGGGGAACCAACCACCAACGGAGGCTCTTGCGAACGGAAGGGGACATTGGTAAGTCTAGGGCCTTAACTTTTTTGTTCCAGGCTGACAGTATGGCCCTTTGCAAATTCCTTGAATGGAATTGACCGTAGGGTACTGCTTCGAATGATGCCACCATTTTTCCCCATCAGCCTCATGCACAGGCGTATGGACGGCTGTCTTTTTGTACCCACTAAGTGGATCAAATCTCTCAAAGACGACACCTTTTCTTGAGGCAGAAAATTTTTCTCTGGTCTGAATCCAGCCTTAGCCCCAAGTATTCCAGACTTTTGACTGGTTTTAGGGCTGACTTGTCTCGGTTGATAATCCAACCGTGAGATTCCAGATACTCGATTGTCTCGTGAACAACCACTTCTAGTTTTTCCACTGAGTGGTCTATCAGCAACAAGTCGTCTAGATATGCCATTATCGTTACACCTCGTGTTCTTAGATTGGCCAATAATGGGGCCAGAATTTTTGTGAACACTCGTGGTGCTGTTGCCAGACCGAAGGGTAAGGCTCTGAACTGAAAATGGCGCCCTTCTACTGCAAAGCGTAGAAATTTTTGGTGGACTGGAAAGATGGGAATGTGCAAATAAGCATCTTTGATGTCGATCGAGGCTAACCATTCCTCCCCTTGTAGGGCAGTGGCCACCGATCGGATCGACTCCATCTGGAAAGTCCTGTATTGTAGGAATTTGTTTAGCCCTTTTAGATTTAATATGGGCCTCACGTCCCCGTTTGGCTTCGGGACTGTAAAGAGGTTTGAGTAAAACCCGAACCCTATTCAGGGGAACCCCCATAATTACTCCTTGGAGCAATAGTTGTTCTAGTGCCAACAGGAGGGATCCTCTCTTCCGGGGATCCCTTGGCACGTTTGACCTCATAAAATGGGAAAGAGGAGAGTCTTTTAACTCCAATCTCTTCCCAGACTTACTGCGGAGAGCACCCATATGTCTCTGATCGTGTCCCACCAGGTCTCTGCGAACAACTGAAGTCTTCCTCCCACCCGATTGAGTGGGGGCAACCCTTCATGCATTTGACTTTGGGGGAGGTTTTGTACCTCTCCTGACCCAGGGTTTCTTGTTACCCTGCGATTGTCCCTGATTTTTTACCCCCGGGATTTGACCGAGGAGGCCTTCGGAACTGTTTCACAGCCGATGTCCCAGGGACTGGAGAAGCAGGCCTCTTAAAAGAGGGACCTCTAACTCTGTTTTTAACCGGCAAGAGTGTACTTTTACCGCTGGAAATTTTCTGGATATATCTGTCCAGGTCTTCCCCGAATAAGCGTTTACCATGAAATGGGAAGCTAACCAGGAATTTTTTACAGGGAGCTTCAGCAGACCAGTTTTTGAGCCATAGAAGCCTGCGCATATGTACTACAGACAGCGTAAGGCGGGAGGCCTGGTGGATTGAATCCTTTATGGCGTCAACCGCAAATCATAAGGCTCTAGGTAGATCAGGTAGGGCAAGAGCCTGCTGATCTGGCAAGTCCCTTAAGACCTGTTTCAACTGATCCTTCCCTGCTTGGCAGACCCCAATAGCTGCCACCGCTGGTTGTGTTACCAAGCCTGCTGTAGAGAAAGCAGATTTTAATAAGGACTCCAATTTTTTATCTATTGGGTCCTTGAACATTTGGACATTATCTACTGGACATGTCAGTGATTTATTCACACAAGAGATGGCTGCGTCCACTGTAGGGACCCTCCATTTTTTGATGAACTTATCCTCCATGGGATAGACCACCGGAAATCTCTTGGGGGGAGTAAATATTTTATCAGGATGTTCCCAATCCTGGTAAATGAGCCCTTCCAGTAAAGGATGGATTGGAAAGGAACAAACAGTCTGGGGAGCTTTTAGCGACCCCAACGAGGAGACAGAAGTGGATGATGGCTCCGCAAGGGGCATTTAAATGCTGATCGGACCATGTTAGTCAGGGACTGAACCCATAATCTTTCAGCATGTGATGCTGAGAATGACTCTTCCACTGTTGATTCCTCTACAACAGAATCAACCTCATCCTGATCCCCTTCAGGTAGGTCGATCCCTGTATGGGACTGTTGCTCTGCTAACAGGTACTCTGAGGGAGGAGACGGAGATCGGGCGCGCTTTCCCTCTGACAGGGAAGCAGCGATCAATGTTGTCAATCTCTCTTCCAGTCCTCCCAGAGCTGAGGAAAAAACCTCCTCTGTTATATACACAGGAGCAGGTGAACTGAGGACAGCCACAGTACCAGGTACTCCTGAGGGTGCTCTACGGTCACTAACCTCTGATTTTTCAGGGGAGATTGGTGCAGCCGAAGCATGCCCAAGATCCTCAGAGCCCGATGGAGACCCCCTATGCTTCCTGGGATTCTCAGCCCCGGAGACTTTAGACGGCATATTCCTAAGCCCAAAGCTGAGGTATTCCAGCCGAAATACACCACTTACTGACAATAGTCTAGCACAATTGCTGCTATATAAACAGTTGGTGTCTACTAATGTGCCTTTCTATGGGGATGCCTGCATCAACCGCCTGCTGTATGCCTTTCTAAATGTTGCCAGCTCTGTTTCTGCCTTCCATAACCAGCTGACAACACCTGATTGTGCTTTTTATCATGCTGGGATGCCCGCACATGCGCAGAAGCGCTGCGGCGCGCACAGAGCGTCATCCACCAAGCTCCGCCACTTTTTCCAGCTCACCTCTATAAATTGAGGCGCGAGCGCGCGCGGGCACGTGCACCTTCGGCGCTCTTTTTGAAAAGGAACTAGGGACAGAAGCCAGGGCCCTGTTTGCCACAGGGCCAGGGGATGGACGAGCATTGCAACATGGCAGAGGAAACAGTTTACCATCCAGAGAACTCACCATCTGCCTGGATTTTGACTTGGAAAGAAAAAATCCACATGACAAGAAAACAACGTTCCACAGTGGCCTCTAGTGGTTTAACACAGGTACAGAGGTTTAACCATTTTTTTTTTTTTTTTCTTGACCACTCTTAAAATTACATTTTTTAGTAGTTACAGGCATGCACAGATATTTAGCGGGAATACCGTTGGGTAACAGGCAGAAAGACATATTAGGCTTGGGGGTCCCCCAATAGAACCAAGTTCCTGAGGGGCCCCCACTTACCTTTTCCCCGCCGCAGGACTCTGTTTGGTCCACAGAAGCCCAAACTTCACCTATCACGGCAGGCATTGTAATTAAACCTTCAGGGACCGGGTTCCCAAGGATTCCACTACCCTGGACCTGTATAGCACCCTGCACAGAAAACATCTTGGTCGTGGGTATGACCAGAGCTCTGGATCCCAGGGTCCAGCCCTCCTAAGAGAGGCATTACAGGCAAAACCTTGCTCTTCTCTTGCAAGGCCCGGGTACCGAGCGTTTAGCTATGAAGCTTTTTTGGTCGGATCCGGAATAGATTACTGAGGCCCAAAAGAACCTGTACGCAAGCTCAGTGAAAAACACATGTTACTTCTTGGCCAACACCTTAGACACTGGCAAAAAACTGAGGTGCTCCCGGATGGGAGGGGCTTATATAGGGGAGGGTACTTCCGGTTTGGAAGTTGCCAGTGCCAGCACCTGAAGGTAAACTATATAACCCACATAGTAATGACTATGCCGCTCTGTGTCCCGTGATGTACGAGAAAGAAAGTTATAGCGTCTACAAAATAGGGTTTTTTATGGCATTTTTATCCTTTTTTTTTTTTTTTTACTAGTAATGGCGGCGATCAGCGATTTTTATGGTGACTGCGACATTACGGTGGACACATTTGACACTATTTTGGGACCATTGTCATTTTACAGCGATCAGTGCTATAAAAATGCACCGATTACTGTAAAAATGACACTGTCAGTGAAGGGGTTAACCTGTAGGGGCGCTGAAGGGGTTAAGTGTGACCTAATGAGTGATTCTTACTGTGTGGGGGCGTGGCTTGGCGTGTGACGTCACTGATCGTCGTTCCCTATGACAGGGATCAGACGATCAGTGACACTCTCACTAGGAAGAACGGGGAAAGGTTTGTTTACACTTACTTCTCCCCGTTCTTCAGCTCTGTAACCCGATCGCGGGACACCGGCGGCGATCGGGTCCACGGGTCCCGCAGGCGCGGTCTCGAAGCTCAGGACCGGGTCGCGAGCGAGCCGCCGCCGCGCGACCCACGGCTGGGCATCTTAAAGGGGACGTACCTGTACGTGCTTATGCCCAGCTGTGCCATTCTGCTGACGTATATGTAAAGGGGGCGGTCCTTAAGTGGTTAATCCGTTGGTTTATAAGGACTACATATCCCATGGTACCTTGCTGCTTACAAGCAGTGATTCCTGCACTGACTCCGCCTCCTGAAACTCCTCCTCTCAGCACCTCTGTAGTTCAGAAGGCAGGCTCTGTGATACAGCAATACATATTAACAGGACATAGTGAATAAGTGTCACTGCATTCAAGGAAATCATGTGTGGGATTTGTTTTTATACTTCAAAATTGTTAAGATTATTAGGAGTAGGCTAAAAATAATTGAAATTAAATTTATAAATGAATATGTGAGTTCAAAATTTGACCGTACATACACTTTAAATCTATATCCTCCACACAGATCATTTTAATGGGCTGTGTGGTGAATAGAAGTCAAAACATTTTTTTGACCACCTTAAAGCGGAGGTTCCGCGGTCCATCCTTTTTTTTTTTTAAAGTCCATTCTATGCTACAACTTATGCATTAGTAGTACTCACTTGTCCGGCGCTGGTAAACATCCCCCGTCCGTTTTCGGAATAAATAACTCTTTATAAAAAAACGTCCTGTATTTGCCATTTTGCTTGTGGGCATCTTGAAGCCCACAAGCATATTCTTCCGGGAAGCGATGAATGCGCGTCACGTGACCGGGTAGACGAGTCACGTGACAATTGAATTATCGTGATGTTTACTCTTTTACTCCTGGGAAGCAGGACACTTTGCTCCCAGGAGTCATTGCTGCAGAATTCCTGGCATACACAGCGACACAGCACAGCAAAGGACACGCCTACTCCCGCGGGAGGAAATCCCGGAAGTAGGAATGAAGAAAGAAGATTAAGGGAAACTACACAACAAAAAAAAAAAAAGGTAAGGCATTTGCTTTCTGTCATGCTAAGAGGGAACGGTTACAGTAATCTCTAAAATGTGGGTGAACCTCCGCTTTAAAGCAGAGTTCCACCAGTCTTTCAGTTTATTAAAAGTCAGCAGCTACAAAAAGTGTAGCTGCTGACTTTTAACAAACACACACTCGCCTGTCCCACGGTCCAGTAATGCGGCCGCCCAACGCCTCAGTTCTCTCATCTGCGTCGGCACCCGGCTATGACAGCTTGAGGCTTCACAGCCGGGTGCGCGCTGTGCTGTCCTGAATGGTCGAGAAATTTTCTGGGACCTGTCCCAGAAGACTGCAGAGAGGGAGGGGGAGAGGAGGCACCGCCTGAGCGGTGCAGGCGGAAGTAGGAGCTGGATACCTGTGAAATCTAGGTACCCCCCCCCCCCACCCCAAAAAATGACATGCCGAATGTGGCATGTCAGGGGGTTAGGACTCCTTAAAGCGGAAGTTCTACTTTTGGGTGAAACTCCGCTTTAAGAGGATTAACATTTAGTCATCTCTAAAGGAAAGTTAAGGCGTTTACCTATTAATAAGCTGTATTATTTTGTGCCTTCAGCCTATTAGCATCAATGTATAAATTAATAGAAGTTAAGGTGGTTGTCAAACGAGTTGTAAAGGCAGAAGGTTTGTTTATCTTAATATGCATTAAGATAAAAAACCTGTGTGTAACAGCCTCCCCAGCACCCCCTAATTACTTACCTGAGCCCCATTTCTCTCCAGCGATGTCCACGAGTGTCTTAGCCGCCCTGGACTCTCCTCCTGATTGGCTGAGAGACAGCAGTGGTGCCATTGGCTCCTGCGGCTGTCAAAGTCAGTAAGCCAATCGGGGGGGGGGGGGGCGGGTCCGTGTCTGAATGACAATGGCTTGACAATGACTTTAAGCCACAGTGTCTGAGTTTTATAAAAAAAATAAAAATGCTGGCTATACCTGATTTTAGAGCATCGCTTGGTACTCACGTGACCGGCCGCCTCTTTCTTCTCTCGATCTGACAGGTACAGCAGGAAAGGCTGAGGATTCCCTGCTAACGTCAGTCGGGAGCAGAGAAGGGGAGAGGCAGCTCTGAAATCAGGTATAGCCGGCATTTTTTTTTTTTTAAAACACAGACACTGTGGCACATAGCATTAGAAAACAAAGAAGGATTATATGAAGAAAAGGTAATTTTCTAAGGGCTAAAAGATCATGGCAGGCATGTGTAGTATCAGCTCTTTGGTATAGCTTTTTAATTTAAAGAAAACCTTTTACTAATAGAAATACTTAGGCTCCATTGCTGATGTCACCTTCTGCAAATGCCACATTGCCCTTAGTACAGGCTTTCCCAAAAAAATTTGAGATATTCAAAGTTTCAATAACTGGTCCTAATCTTTTATTCTACCCAAGGTGTTTTCCATAAATAACACGCTAACCTTCATTTGGGATAGCCAATATTCTCCTACATTTTCATGTTCTAAGTAGAGAAAACAGTGTCCCTTTGTTCCAAACTCATCAGGTAGTACAATGTCACATGGGAGACTGGTCCCAGCAATGCTTACAGGCTCTATAATAATGGAGCTCTTTGTGCTGTTTAGTGCATTTTCACGTGACTTTCAGGGGGATAAAGAATTCATATTTTAGCTATTACGAACCAGTGCTTTTTTCATTGGCATCTTATTATGAAGCAGTGATTTTGGATGCCATATTTCAAAGTGGTTTTGTTTTTGCACAGAGAGCAAGTGGTCTCTGTACTGATCCTGGCACAGAAATACATGAAACTGGTGAGAGGAGAGTAAATACGGATTGGAAAAAAAATCGCAACTAACCCGAAAAACAAAAAATTGTATATACAAAACACAGACAAATATGTTGTTACCCTTCTATGGAACCCCCCCCCCCCCCCCCAGAACTAGTGGGTATTGAGAGGAGTTTTTCAGCTGTAAAAATGCTTTAACGCTGATAAAAGCTTAAAAATGCTGAAAAACTCAGGCTATTCAGCATTATCAGCATTTTTGAGCCATAAGCTTTTGTAGGAGTATAGTGTAGTGTGAGGGGGTTAGCTCGGCAGCGGGTGTGTGTGATCCCCTGGATGGGCTCCCCACACAAAAACAGGCCCAGCAGACGGAGGTTGTGGTTTTCAAGATCAAAAAGGTGCGTTTTTTTTCTCTATTTACAGTGACAAAAAAACACAGCAAAGCAAAAAGAAACATAAACAAAATAAACCCTGGTCAGCTTGACCTCTGACTAAACATGCAGGTTTCCTAACTAACAACTGGGATCAGCCTAGTGCTGTCCTAGTCCCCAAGTCCCTGGTTTAGTAAATGTCCAAACAAATAGCCACACAGGCTTTGTCTCACCGCACAGGGGTTCACTCTCCCTAGACAGTCCACACAGGTCTGGTTCCAGGCATGAGCAAACACCTAATGAAGCTGGGAGTTTTTATAGAGGCCTTAAACGAGCTGACAAGCTTCAGCTGGTCTCATCAACTCCCTGCCTGCACGACGCCCAGCACTCTCCCTAGAGGTATGAATCATCCATGAGCCCACTAGCCTCAGCTGGGCTTCATCAACTCTCTCCCTAGTTGTATAAGTCGGCATAAAGCCTGAATCTGGGAGAAATATACCTACCCCCCTGGATGCAACCAGGTGACTTTACCTTCCTGCTGTCACAGTAGCTAAAAAAAAAAAAAAAAAAAAAAAAAAAGCTAAAAAATGCTGAAAAACGCTACTGCAAAACTCATTCTACAGCTACAGCTTTCTACAGCCAATACAACTACTGCCATTCTTATAACGGCCAACGTGCATGAGACACCTCGAAGGAGGAAGATTTTAATGAATGCAGGAGCCAGCACTGCGATGGACACATTATTATTAATATTAGTAGTAAGTAATGTCCCTTGTGCAATTTTTTTTTTATCTTGACTAAACTTAGGCTTTAAAAGCGAAGCTCCAGTCATTTTTGTATTTATTAAGACCCCTTTCACACTGGGGCGCTGTGCTGGCAGGGCATCAAAAAAAGTTCTGCCAGCAGCTTCTTTGCAGCACTTTAGGAGCGGTGAATACATCGCTCCTAAAGTGCCCCTGCCCATTGAAGTCAACCGGCAGTGCCGCTTTGCGGGCGCTTTTAACCCTTTTTCGGCCTCTAGTGGGGGGTTAAAAGCGCCCCGCTAGCGGCCGAAAAGCGCAGCTAAAACTATGGTAATGCGCCGCTAAAAATAGCGTTGTTTTACCACCGACGCCTGGGTGCTTTCAGTGTGACAGCACTCTTAAAGTTAGCAGCTACAAGAAATGATAAAAATATATCACTCTGTGTGTGATGAATCTATATAAAATATAGGAGTTTCATTTATTGAATTGAATTACTTAAATAAATACAAATTTTGATGATATTCAAATTTTTGGAGATGCACGTGTGTGTGTGTGTGTCACCCTGTTCGGATCGGCACACTACGCGATCCGCGGAGCGCTCCGCAGCCTCGGCCATAGGAAAGGCCACGGCTTCGGCCTAGCTCCAGAGCGGCGGCCATCTTGGTATACACCCGCCGGCGGCTGTCTCATCAGGAAGTGATGTTTTGTCACCGCCATCTTGCTCCACCCCACACAGTAATGATAGTGAGAAATGGGCAAGCGGACATCTTGTTACACCCAACAGAGTTTTAGATTTTAGGTATTTTCAACACAAAACGGAGCTTAAACATTATTTGGAAATCCAACGGACTGTTTACATGTTACATTTTAAAAGCAGCAGCAAACCTTACATGCTTGCTAATGTGACAGAACACCTCTGATTTTCACATTTAACATTTAGTTAAATGTGAAAATCAGAGGTGTTCTGTCACATTAGCAACCATGTAAGGTCAGCAGGTTTGCTGCCGCTTTTAAAATTTAACATTTAAACAGTCTGTCGGATTTACAAATACTGTATTTAAGCAGATAAGCTCCGTTTTATGTTGAAAATAACTGTGAAATCTAAAACTCCGGTGGGGGTAACAAGATTTGTCTTTTTTGCTGATCCGAAAAATTATCCGATCCGTGACTCTGATCCGAGGATCGATCCGATCCGTGAGTTTTTTGATCCTTTGCACCCCTAAAAATATATATATACATATACACATACATACATACATACATTATATATACATATACACATACATACATTATATATATATATATATATATATATATATATAAACAAAATAAAAAAAAACTTACACACAAAATACTGTACTAATGGTAAACTACAAATTTCAATATCCTTCGCAAACAGTCTAGATTTTAATTCATGATAGGCTTTAGGGCCTAAGCACACTGTGTGCATTAACACACATTGCTTTAACAAGCGCATTTTTGTACTATGATGTGCCTTGCCTTAAAGTGGTTGTAAACCCTCCTAAAAAAAATGTTTTTCTTTTTAACTAGCTGTAAGAGAAAGGCACAATGAGCTAATATGACTAGCATAATAGCTCATTATGCATCACTTACCTTAGATCGGGGCCCCCGAAGCCATCCTCGTCTCCCTCTTCAGCCGCATCCATCGCTGCGGCGATAGCCGGAAGGTTACTTCCGGGTATCACCGCTCCAGCCAATCACAGCGCCGCTCCGGCGCTGTGATTGGCCGGAGCGACGAAGACGTGACTCCGCGCATGCGCGCGTAAGCCGTCGAATTCAGCTACGTCGTCGAATGTTGCGACCTAGACGAATTTGTGAATGGGGTTAACCCCATGCGCGTGACGTCAGCGTCGCCGCATTTAAATGCAAATATCTCCTTAACCGTGTAGGTTAAGGAGATATTTCATGCACCTACAGGTAAGCCTTAATCTAGGCTTACCTGTAGGTGTTTGTTTATAAAGTGGGTTTACAACCACTTTAAGGCAGCCATTCATTTTTAATAGGTTGTCAGTGCAATAAAAAAAAAAAAAAAAAAAAAAAAAAAGTGCCAGCATAACCTTTTTAGAGCAGCACACCACAGCATAAAGATGGTTGCATCTGTGCGTTGCAGCACGACAAAACACAAGTGTGTTGCGGTGCGCCAAGTATATGTGTTGGGACACTATTCAAAATGAACACTTGGTTTAGTACATTAATGAGTGTTTTCCATGTGTTGTTGCAGTAAATGAGCCCTGAATTAAATCTGTACAGAAAATACATAACCTCCCAGACATGAACTCTCCATCTGAAAATACTAGTTACATGGCTGTTACATTAATCCAACTGCTTCAACACTTTTGGAGTCAAAACAAATATGCAAATCAGGACTTCTGAGTTTTCTTTGGGTTCACTAGCTACATGCTGCTGCCCTGTAAGTGGCCCTGAGGCCAGACACAGCAAGGCGACTAAGCATCATTTTAAAAAGAGTCAGCAAATTTAGCGTGCACATTTCTACATAATAACAAGGTACAATTAAACTTAGCATGTAAAGTGAAAAATAGGATTTTTATAACAGCTTACCTGTAAAATCCTTTTCTTGGAGTACATCACGGGACACAGAGCGACATAGTCATTACTAATGGGTTATATAGATACCTTCAGGTGCTGGCACTGGCAACTTCCAAAACCGGAAGTACCCTCCCCTATATAAGCCCCTCCCATCCGGGAGCACCTCAGTTTTGTAGCAAAGCAATAAGTGTCCCTAAAGAGGGGTGGGAGCTCTGTGTCCCGTGATGTACTCCAAGAAAAGGATTTTACAGGTAAGCTGTTATAAAAATCCTATTTTCTTTCTCGTACATCACGGGACACAGAGCGACATAGTCATTACTAATGGGATGTCCTAAAGCAATGCCCAACGAGGGGGGGGGATACACCATACATAAGCTGAGCGCTATCAGACATGAGGATCTTTTGCGGCCTGCAACACACTGCGCCCAAAGGCGACATCCTCCTGACTTCTAACGTCCACCTGGTAGAACCTAGTAAACGTGTGTACTGAAGACCATGTTGCGGCCTTACAGATTTGAGCCAGGGAGGCCTGGTGATGCGCTGCCCATGAAGTTCCAACTGCTCTCGTGGAGTGCGCTCTAACTTTGAACGGAGGCGGTCTCCTTCTCAAGCCATAGGCTTGCATAATGACCTGTTGAATCCACTTGGCTAAAGTAGATTTTGACGCTGCCTGACCCTTTCTGGGGCCTTCCGGCAGAATAAACAAAGTATCCGTTCTGCGAATCTGAGCAGTGGCTTTTAGATAAGCTTTAACTGCTCTTACTACATCCAAAGAATGCAATAACTTTTCCTCTACCGAAGTAGGTTTGGGGAAAAAAGAAGGAAGAACCACATCTTGGTTCAAATGAAAACCTTGATACCACCTTAGGAAGAAAGGCTGGATGAGGACGTAACACTACTCTGTCCTTATGGATAACCAGATATGGCTCCCTACAGGACATAGCTGCTAATTCCGACACTCTTTTAGCCGAACAAATGGCTACTAGAAAAAACAATTTCCTGGTGAGAAGAACCAAGGAAATATGCTGTAATGGTTCTGTAGAACTGACAGAACCAGGTTTAGATCCCATGGACATATGGGAACATTAACCGGAGGACTAATACGCATCACTCCTTATCTAAAGGCTTTGACTAGTGAATGCGAAGCCAAGGGCCTTTGAAAAAATATTGACAAGGCCGAAAACTGACCTTTGATAGTACTCAAGGCAAGCTTCCTATCTACAGCCCACTGTAGGAAGTCCAGACTCCTACCTATTACGTACTTATGTGGATGCCATTTCTTGGCCTCACACCTTGCGATGTACGCCTTCCAGATTCTATAGTAGATCTGCCTGGATACCGGCTTCCTGGCCTTGATCATGGTAGATACCACAGGATTAGAGAGCCCTCTCTTTTTTAGAATGTGGGCTTCAATAGCCAGGCCGTCAAACCTAGGGCTGGTAAGGAAGGGTGGTATATCGGTCCTTGCGAAAGCAGGTCCGGACGACGTGGGAGAGTCCAAGGACTCCCCACTGACATTTTACAATCTCCGCGTACCACGCTCTTCGGGGCCACCAGAATCACTGGTTTCTTTTCTACCCTGATTCTGCGGAGTAATCGAGGTAACCATTGTGGCGGTGTGAATGCATATATCAGCTTGAACTGATCCCAAGGGAACACTAGGGCATCCGAGCCGCAAGCTAGGGGATCCCTTGTCCGAGAGACAAACCTGTCCACCTTTGCGTTGAATCTGGATGCTAGAAGATCTACATCCGATGTTCCCCACCGCTGACATATTGTCCAGAAAACCTCGGGGTGAAGGGACCATTCCTCTGGGCATAATTGCTGGCGACTTAGAAAGTCCGCCTTCCAATTCTCCACTCCTGGAATGAATACCGCAGATATGGCTGGGACATATCTTTCTGCCCATTTCAGGATGTAATTTACTTCCCTCTGGGCTGCACGACTCCTGGTGCCCCCCTGATGATTGATATATGCCACTGCTGTGGCATTGTCTGATTGAATTCTGACAGGGGACCCTTGGAGTTTGGATGTCCATGCTACTAGGGCATACCGGGCTGCTCGTATCTCTAAGAGATTGATGGGCAGGGCCTTTTCTGCATCCGACCATCTGCCCTGGAGAGACCATTGCTCCAGTACTGCTCCCCAGCCTATAAGGCTGGCATCTGTAGTGACCACCTTCCAAGAAATCGGACTGAAGGATTTTCCTTTTTCCAGATTCTGGGGAACCAACCACCAACGGAGGCTTTTGCGAAAGGAAGGGGACAAGGACATTGTAAGTCTAGGGCCTGAACTTTGTTGTTCCAGGCTGACAGTATGGCCCCTTGCAAATTCCTTGAATGGAATTGACCGTAGGGTACTGCTTCGAATGATGCCACCATTTTTCCCAGCAGCCTCATGCACAGGCGTATGGACGGCTGTCTTTTTTGTACCCACTAAGTGGATCAAATCTTTCAAAGACAACACCTTTCCTCGAGGCAAGAATATTTTTCTCTGGCCTGAATCCAACCTTAGCCCCAAGTATTCCAGACTTTTGACTGGTTTTTAGGGCTGACTTTTCTCGGTTGATAATCTAACCGTGAGATTCCAGATACTTGATTGTCTTGTGAACGACCACGTCTAGTTTTTTCACTGAGTGGTCTATCAGCAACAAGTCATCTAGATATGCCATTATCATTACACCTTGTGTTCTTAGATTGGCCAATAAAGGGCCAGAATTTTTGTAAACACTCGTGGTGCTGTGGCCAAACCGAAGGGTAAGGCTCTGAACTGAAAATGGCGCCCTTCTACTGCAAAGCGTAGAAATTTTTGGTGGACTGGAAAGATGGGAATGTGCAAATAAGCATCTTTGATGTCGATCGCGGCTAACCAATCCTCCCCTTGTAGGGCAGTGGCCACCGATCGGATCGACTCCATCGGAAAGTCCTGATATACAGGAATTTGTATAGCCCTTTTAGAATTAATATGGGCCTCCCGTTCGCGTTTGCTTCGGGACTGTAAAGAGGTTTGAGTAAAACCCGAACCCTCATTCTTCCAGGGGAACCTCCATAATTACTCCTTGGAGCAATAGTTGTTCTAGTGCCAACAGGAGGGACTCTCTCTTCCGGGGATCCCTTGGCACGTTTGACCTCAAAAATGGGAAGGAGGAGAGTCTTTTAACTCCAAACTGTATCCCAAACATACTGCGGAGAGCACCTATCTGTTTTGATCGTGTCCCGCCAGGTCTCTTGCGAACAACTGGAGTCCTCCCCCCACCCGACTGAGTGGGGGCAACCCTTCAATGAATTTAACTTTGGGGGAGGTTTTGTACCTCCCCTGACCCAGGGTTTCTCATTACCCTGCTATTGTCCCTGTTTTTTACCCCCGGGAATTGACCGAGGAGGCCGTCGGAACTGTTGTTACACAGCCGATGCCCCAGGGACTGGAGAAGCAGGCCTCTTAAAGAGGGACCTCTAACTCTGTTTTTAACCGGCAAGAGCGTATTTTTACCGCTGGAAATTTTCTGGATATATTTGTCCAGGTTTTCCCTGAATAAGCGTTCACCATGAAATGGGACGCTAACCAGCCATTCTATACAGGGAGCTTCAGCAGACCAGTTTTTGAGCCATAGAAGCCTACGCATATGTACTATAGACAGCGTAAGGCGGGAGGCCTGATGGACTGAATCCTTTATGGCGTCAACCGCAAAGCCTAAGGCTCTAGGTAGATCAGCTAGGGCAAGGCCTGCTGATCTGTCAAGTCCCTCAAGACCTGTTTCAACTGATCCTTCACTGCTTAGCAGACCTCACTGCTGGTTGTGTCACCAAGCTTGCTGTAGAAAGAAGCAGACTTTCATAAGGACTCCAATCTTTTATCTATTGGGTTCTTGAACATTTGGACATTATCCACTGGACATGTCAGTGATTTATACATACAAGAGATGGCTGCGTCCACTGTAGGGACCTTCCATTTTTTGATGAACTTATCCTCCATGGGATAGACCACCGGAAATCTCTTGGGGGAATAAATATTTTCTCAGGACGTTCCCAATCCTGGTAAATTAGCCCTTTCAGTAAAGGGTGAAGTGGAAAAGAACAGACAGTCTGGGGGCTTCTAGCGACCCCAACGAGGATACAGTAGTGGTTGATGGTTCCGCAAGGTGCATTTTTAAATGCTGATCGGACCATGTTAGTCAGAGACTGAACCCATAATCTTTCAGCTTGAGATGCTGAGAAAAGTTTCCCCCACTGTTGATTCCTCTATAACAGAATCAACCTCATCCTGATCCCCTTCAGGCAGGTCGATCCCTGTATGGGACTGTTGCTCTGCTAACAGGCACTCTGAAGGAGGAAACGGAGATCGGGCGTGCTTTCCCTGACAGGGAGGCAGCGATCAATGTTGACAATCTCTCTCTAATCCTCCCAGAGCTGAGGAAAAAAACCTCCTCTGTTACATACACAGGAGCAGGTGAACTGAGGACAGCCACAGTACCAAGTACCCCTGCGGGGTCTCTACGGTCACTTACCTCTGAACTTCAGGGGAGACTGGTGCAGCAGAAGCATGCCCAAGATCCTCAGAGCCCGATGAGACCCCCTTCGCTTCCTGGAAGATTCAGTTCCGGAGCTTCTGGACGGCATATTCCTAAGCCTAAAGCTGAGGTATTCCAGCCGTAATACACCACTTTTACTGAGAATAGTCTAGCACAATTGCTGCTATATCACAGTTGGTGTCTACTAAAGTGCCTTTCTAGGGGATGCCTGCATCAACCGCCTCTGTGTGCCTTTATACTGTTGCTAGCTCTGTCTGTGCACTTCAATAGCCAGCTATAATGTGCTTTAAAACACGCTGGACGCCCGCACATGCGCAGTAGCGCTGCGGCGCACACCTGAGCGTCATCCACCCGCTCCGCCCCTTTTCCAGATCGCCTTCGGCGTCTTTTTTGAAAACAATAAGGAGCTAGATGGGAGCCAGGGTCCCTTTGCCGCAGGGCCCGGGGATGGATGAGCGCAGCAACAGGGCAGAGGAGACAGCTTCCCAGCAGAGAACATACCAACTGCCTGGATTTGATTCTGGAAGAAAAAAATCCACATTACAAGAAAAAGAACCATAGCGGCCTCTAGTGTCTAACACAGGTACCGCGGTCTTACATTTTTTTTTTTTTTTTCTTGCCTACTATTAAAATTTTTACATTTTCTCAGTAGTAACAGGCATACACAGAATATTAGCGGGAATACCTTAGGTAACAGGCAGAAAGACAAAATAGGCTTGGGGGTCCCTCAATAGAACCAAGTTCCCGAGGGCCCCCACTTACCTTTTCCTCGCCGCAGGACTCTGTTTGGTCCACAGAAGCCCAAACTTCACCTATCACGGCAGGCATTGTAATCAAACCTTCAGGGACCGGGTTCCCAAGGATTCCACTCCCCTGGACCTGTATAGCACCCTGCACAGAAAACATCTTGGTCGTGGGTATGACCAGAGCTCTGGATCCCAGGGTCCAGCCCTCCTAAGAGAGGCATTACAGGCAAAACCTTTCTCTTCTCTTGCAAGGCCCGGGTACCGACCGTTTAGCTATGAAGCTTTTTTGGTCGGATCCGGAATAGCTTACTGAGGCCCAAAAGAACCTGTACGCAAGCTCAGTGAAAAACACATGTTTCTTCTTGGCCAACACCTTAGACACTGGCAAAAAACTGAGGTGCTCCCGGATGGGAGGGGCTTATATAGGGGAGGGTACTTCCGGTTTTGGAAGTTGCCAGTGCCAGCACCTGAAGGTATCTATATAACCCATTAGTAATGACTATGTCGCTCTGTGTCCCGTGATGTACGAGAAAGAAATACACTTTGTTATCCATGGAAGAATTGCAGTGGGAGGTGTGCAGCATTTAAAGTAGAATTCTAGGATAAAGCTAACTAATGTTAAAAATATTCCAAGATCTGTATACTTAACAGGCCACTCTGGTACAGTCATGTGATCCAGCATCCCGGTGTCTGCCATCGGTGTCTGCCATCGGTAGCTGCAGGGGATAAGAGAGAAAGCACTGGCAACGGATGGGCAATATTAATACTGGCCACAGATGGATCGAAAATCGTTCAGCAGGGACCAGCCCAATTTCAATCCATCTATAGCTGTTCCCATTTGTGAGAAGTCGACCTAATGACTTCTCACGAACAGGCTTGTGGGAAAATTTCAATCAGAGTTACAGCCAATCATCTACAGCGCTAATCAGTGTATTCTGACAATGGAGGAGTCCTGCTGTCAGAATATAATAATGGGGAAAATTCCTTCATCCACCTCGATTGTGTGGATGGGAGAATTCTTTCAGTTTTCAGCTGGCTGACTGTAAAAAAAAAAAAAAAAAACCTGATCCATTGAGGTCTAGATTACAGCTATGGGTAATGTCACTTCTCCCAAGCATTGGCAGCTGTTGTCAAGCACTCTCTCTTCTCCTCTGCAGCAGCCACTGGCTGGACCAAAGGACCAGACAGTAGCGGCATGAAGACAGGTATACAGATCTTTCTTACACAGGTTAGTCAGAATAGGAAGGGGGAGGGAGCATTTTTAACAATAAAGGGGTTGTAAACCCTCCTGTTTTTTTACCTTAATGCATCCTATGCATTAAGGTGAAAAAACTTCTGTCAGTCACCGGCCCCACAGCCCCCCCGTTTTACTTACCTGAGCCCTGGAATGTCGCCGTCTCTCTGCCTGGGGTTCTCAGCTCTTGATTGGATAGATTGATAGCAGCGCATCCATTGGCTCCCGCTGCTGTCAATCAAATCCAATGACACGGGCGCCGGGGGAGCGGGACCAAGTCCTGCAATCATCGGCTATGGACGCCAAATGCTGGACACGGGAGCGCACCCGCAAGATAACCCCCTAGGAGAAGCCCTCTCCCGGGGGGGGTTATCTGATGCGGGGAGGAGCCGCAAGAGCTGCCGAGGGACCCCAGAAGATGGCGTTCGGGGCCATACTGTGCAAAACCAACTGCACAGTGGAGGCAAGTATGACAGGTTTGTTATTTATTTATTTTTTATTCGAACCTTTGAAGCGGAGCTCCACCCGCAAATTTTTTTTTTTTTAAAGTCAGCAGCTACTAACACTGTAGCTGCTGACTTTTAATAAGGACACTTACCTGTCCTAATGGCCCGCGATGTCGGGCCACTGATGGCGATCGCTCGGTCCTGGCAGGTCCCGGCGCCTCCATCCTGACTAAGGGAAACAGGCAGTGAAGCCTTACGGCTTCACTGCCAGTTTCCTACTGCGCATGCGCGACTCGCACATCGCTTTGTAAATGGGTCGGCTGCCTCCTAGGATTGCACACAATTCCCAAAAGGCAGCGCACCCCATTCACTAGAAGAGGAAGCGGAAGGAGACCCACCGAGGCAAAGGAAGAGGCAGATTAAGGACTTCCACATAGCAACGGGTATTTCGGCTGAGTATAAAAAAAAAAAAAATTCTATACATTTTTTTCTATTTTTTTTTAGGATTTTTAGTGCTAAAAAAAATTCTGGGTGGACCTCCGCTTTAAGGGGGTTCCGAGGGGGACATGCAAGGAAAAAAAAAAAACAGCATTTTAGCTTGCACATGATTGGATAATAAAATCAGCAGAGCTTCCCCTCATTTCAGATCTACCCCTCAGATTTACAGCGACTGCACTTCCAAGTGCACTTTCCACTTGTGCAAGGTGGACTTGCCTTTTGTAAATAACCCCAAAGTCACCTACGTGGACTTATATGTAAAAATAGACTTAAAGGGTAACTCCATTTTCATAGGGAAAAAAATGGCAAATACAAAAACATAATATAGCGTATACAATTGTGACACAAGTCATATTGTAATTGAATGTTATTAATTAACCTTTGGTTTTCAATCTGCAGCTCTATCATTTTCTGTAAAATGCAATACGGCTACCTGGAGGTTTTCTGTACACTGAATATGTATGTAAAGAACACCACACCAGAAACATTATTTCCTGCTTGTGTGATTGGCTCACTGATTTTCCCAGAAATCTACACTAAGATACAAGTCAAATATCAGGCATCCCCTGCAACCAAGATGTCATTTTTGGTGAGATACTCCCAATAGGAAATCACGTCTAAAAAGGGATGCAGGCCCTGTAATTTTCCTCATTAGAGCCCTGCAGGTGCAGCAGCGGATTGATAATTATAAAACCACTCCCATACAGATTCACTTTGCACTTGGACACAAACAGCTATTTCTCCAGAATAACAAAAGGTAGGAATCTGCAACAAAGTTTGTTAAAATTCCTGTAATGTACCCAGAAGGGAAAGTTTTTTTCTCAACAAAAGTGGAGTTACTCTTTATTAAAATGAATGGCATTTAAAAAAGCAAAAAACTTTTCAGTTCCAATACTGAAAACTTTTTTTCGGTAGAGCGGGTTAGAAGACATTCGCTGTATATGCAAATATATCTTATTTTGGTTTCCTAACCAACATGTGGTACTCCCAACCGGCGGTCTGCTCTACCTCCGATGTATGTGTGTCAAAGGACATCACGAGTCAGAGCAGGGAAATCTTGTAACTCACACCAGAAAGCTATTCCTCCAAGCAATCACATTTTTTTTTTAGCTAGTAGGACACAAAATTAGTTAAAAGCAGAGTTTCACCCAAAAGTGGAACTTCCGCTTATTTGCTTCCTCCCCCCTCCGGTGCCACATTTGGCACCTTTCAGGGGGGGGGGGGGTGAGGACCCGTTTTTGACAGAAGTTAGGCCCCCCTCCTCCTTCCCCTGCTGCTGGGCCAATTAGAAAGTGCAGCACGCTTCTTGTATGCGCAGTAGGGAACCGGTGCTCTGTCGAGAAGTGCCCCCCCCCATTAAATACTGCGCATGCGCTGTACATCATAGCACAACTGCACATCAGCACATCGTAGGAGGTATCTCTCGATGGGAGATACCATTTCACAGCCACAATTTAAACCTATACAAACAGCGGGGAAACCAGACCATCAGCACACTGTAAAGCCACCCCGCAAAAGTGAGGAACAATGTGAGAACTACGGTCTTCCCCCGCTGTTTGTATAGGTTTCAATCGTGCCTGTGAAATGGTATCCCCCATCGAGAGATACTTCCAACGATGTGCGCTTGCGCCCTGGTCACGTCACTCCAGCTGATCGGCAACTCAGCTGGAGTGTGGCTCCGTCCTGTGCATGCGCAGGCACTATTCGATGAGGGGCACTTCGACAGAACACCGGCCGTGAAGCCGAAAGGCTTCACAACTGTTTCCTTTAGTGGAGATGGTGGCGGCACCACCCGACAGCCAATCCGAAGATCATCAGGGTTGCCGACATTGCGGGTTCCATTGACAGGTAAGTGTCCATATAGAAAAAAAAATGTCCCCCAAGTGGAACTCCTCTTTAAGAGGCAATTTGGTGGAAGACTTTTAAATATCACATCTTTATATCAATAGCGCTTACACCCCAACGTATAATCTTTGAGGCATAATGAGTCTTTTGAATGGTTAATTTTTTTTCCATACGTTTTTGAAAAAAAAAATGAAAAACGCTTTTTTTTTTTTTTTTTACACAAAGTTGTCCAAAGTTGTGAGACTTTTACACAGCCTGACCACATACAGAGGCCGAACATTGAAGTAGCACCTTCAGGTGTTCTAGGAGCATAAATTACACATCTAATCTCTCAACCACCTGCTACACTTTTAAAGGCCCTGGAGCACCAGGACAATGGACACGCCCACAAAAGGACCCCATTTTGGAAAGCAAACACCACAACGTATAATCTTTGAGGCATAATGAGTCTTTTGCATGGTTCATTTTTTTCCAGAAGTTTTTGGAAAATGTGGGAAAAAGAATGCATGTTTTTTTTTTTTTTTTTTTTTTTTTTTTACACAAAGTTGTCCATTTATAAGACATTTCTAACACATAGCATGTACATAGCAAAAATTACACCCCAAAATACATTCTGCTACTCCTCCTGAGTATGGCAATACCACATGTGTGAGACTTTTACACAGCCTGGCCACATACAGAAGTCCAACATCCAAGTAGCACCTCCAGGCATAAATTACACACACAAATTCCTGCCAACCTATCACATTGTTGAAGGCCCTTCATATTTATAACCCATAGCATGTACTGTACATACCAATTACAAACCAAAATACATTCTTCTGAGCAAAGAAAAGATTACCTGCGGTTTTAGTAGTGCAGTGGTCCACAGAGGAGAGCATCGGTCCAGGTAGCAGGCAGATGTGGTCAGCAGCAGCGAAATGATCCTCTATGCAGCAGGCAGGAATACTGTCCATAGTACATGCAGCAGGCAGAGATATGGTTAGTGCAACCAAAGAATTGGTCCAGGCAGCAAGCAGGACCATCAAGTTTAGGGCCTCGATCAGGAAAGAATGGGGACAGGGGTAGAGGCTTCTCCCACCCAAATCGCTTTGAAGCCTCCGGGCAACCAGACCCTGTTCTGGGAACACAGAAAACCAAAAACAGTTTTTCTCAACTCAGAACACTATTCTGGAGCCCCTCACATATGTGAGACCCCTGTGTAGCAGGGTGAAAGATCAGTCCAAGGGGCAGGCAAAAACATGGTCAACAAGCCGAGGTCAGTGCAGGTAAAAGGCAGAAATAGACGGTAGGCAGAGGCATAGTCGATACAGTCCAGGGTCAGTTCACGTGAAAGGCAGAAACATGGCGGATAAACAATGCAGACGGCAGGCAGAGGCATAGTCGATAAACAGGCCAGGGTCACTAGGGAAATAATCAGCACAGAAATTGAAACCGGGGAAATGGCAGTCTATTAGAAATTTGGGCTTATAATTTTCGAGAGTGTGATATCACTTGAAGCATTGTCCGATACATAGGCCAGGTTGGGAGGGACAGTCGGGACAATGGTAACTGGTGTCTTTCTTAATTCCACTTTTGCTGCACACCCGACATTTTTCTGGCGTCTTCTTCCAGTTGCTGATGGTGGAATATGGTCAAGAAAATGTCGCTCATGCAGTCTGCTGACACAATCGGAGCGAATGCTTTTTGGGGCGAAGCCTTGCTGATAGATCAGGGCAGTGACAATATTTTCGATAAATCTGATAAAGGGGATGGGCATTTCCGTAGATTTTTGATAAGTGACATATGCATTATAAATGGCCAAATGGAAGAAGTATATTGCAACTTTTTTGTACCAGAAGACAGACTTTCTTGTTGAAAGATAGGGCTGCAGCGTTTGATCGTTTAAATCCACCCCCCCCCCCCCCAATGAACTTATTGTATTTGTTGATACAGCAAGGCTTTTGAACGGTACCGCGTCTTCTGTGAAGTTCCACCGAGGTGTCATTGTGGATGGTGGACATGATGTAAACATCTTTCTTATCCCTCCACTTCACGCCAACACTTCCTCGTTCCTCAGGCTTGCCGATTCCCCCTTTGTAGCCTTGTGGTGACTAAACTCTGTGGGAAGCCTTTCCTGTTTTTTCTTGAAGTACCACAGGCCAAAGTGTCCTTCAGGAATAGGTGGCGAAAAAAGGGGCAAACTAGTGTAGTAATTGTCCATGTATATATGATACCCCTTTTGGAGGAGTGGGAATGCCAACTCCCATACAATTTTTCCGCTTATTCCCATATATGATGGACACTCAGGGGGCTGGAGCTGGGAGTCTTTGCCTTCGTACACACGAAAGGCATTCACATATCCGGAGGAGCTCTTACAGAGCTTGTTTAGCTTCAAGCCGTACCTCTCCCTCTTACTGGGCATATACTGCTTGATTCCCAGCCGGCCTGTGAAATGGACCAGGGATTCGTCCACAGAGATGTTCTGTTCCGGGATGTTAAGTTTGGCAAACCTCTTATTAAAAAAAATCTATTAGGGGGCGAATTTTAAACAATTTATCAAAGTTCGGATGATTTCAGGGGGGGCACTGCGAGTTGTCACTGAAATGCAGGAACCGCATGATCATGTCATAGCGGGACCTGGACATCACAGCTGACAAAAATTGGCATATGGAGGATGGGCTTTTTAGACCAATATGAATGAAGTTCATTTTTTTTGTAAGCCCCATGTTCAGCGTAAGGCCTAAAAACAATCTAAGCTCCTCCATTGTTAGGGGTCTCCACTCAAAAGGGCGGGCATAGCAGGAGTTGGGGTTGTTTAGTATGTAATGACGGGCAAAAAGATTTGTTTGGTCTAAGTTGCTTTGAAGTAACTCATCAGGGGAAAAAAAATAAAAAATTGATTTCAGAGAAACCTTCGGTGTTGGCCTGTACACCTGGCTGTGCTGTGAAGGGGGGGGGGGGAATTGTGGCTGACCCTGTGCTAGAAGGCAGCCACAATGGGTTGGCAAAGCCATCCGGAAGATGGGTTTGGGCCCTACTTCCTCGGCGTGGAATTCCAGAGCTTGTGCTGGGCCTTTCTTCCTGGGGTCTAGCGCCGTTGGCATTTGCGGATTGGCCATTGGGGTGTTCGGCGCTGCTGGTAGCTGCCTGGAGTTCAGACCGTCTTCTTTTTGGCCAGACTACTTCCTCCTCGGAATCAGAAATGTACTGGGGCGGTGAGAGCTCCCCGCTGCTCTCATCGCTCTGAGTTAGCATTTGGTATGCCTCTTCTGGGGTGTATAATCTTCTGGACATGGTGGCTGTATGACAAGGCTGCACGACAGGGACTAATTGGCTGTACGTCAGCTAGAAAATGGCTGCACGTCAGGCACTGCTGGGCTCGCCCGACGGGTACTCCTGATGGGGGCGGTGACGGGTACTCCTGATGGGGGCGGTGACGGGTACTCCTGATGGGGGCGGTGACGGGTACTCCTGATGGGGGCGGTGACGGGTACTCCTGATGGGGGCGGTGACGGGTACTCCTGATGGGGGCGGTGACGGGTACTCCTGATGGGGGCGGTGACGGGTACTCCTGATGGGGGCGGTGACGGATACTCCTGATGGGGGCGGTGACGGATACTCCTGATGGGGGCGGTGACGGATACTCCTGATGGGGGCGGTGACGGATACTCCTGATGGGGGGCGGTGACGGATACTCCTGATGGGGGGGGGTGACGGATACTCCTGATGGGGGGGGTGACGGATACTCCTGATGGGGGGGGGTGACGGATACTCCTGATGGGGGGGGTGACGGATACTCCTGATGGGGGGGGGTGACGGATACTCCTGATGGGGGGGGTGACAGGTACTCCTGATGGGGGGGGGTGACAGGTACTCAGGTACTCTTGGTGGGGGGGTGACAGGTACTCTTGGTGGGGGGGGGGGGGGTGACAGGTACTCAGGTACTTTTGATGGAGGGGGGGGGGTGACAGGTACTCTTTATTCGAGGGGGGGCAATCTGGGCACAGTAGTGACAATTTGTAACTTTGTAACTGTAACTCACTGTTCTGATTTCTCCTTCTCACACAGGATTGGCGCTTTACCCTGATCGGGCATGGGCTGTGTCCGAGGGACACACCTCGTCACCGATCGTCGCAGGCCCCCAGGGGCCCGCAGTAGCGGCGAGAAGGGCAGGACATCATTTGACGCCTGCCCAGAGGGAGAAAGGGTTCATGCCGGCGTCATTTTACAATGGCCCGGTATGGAAGGGGTTAAAGGGTAACAAAAATAGGAAATAAAGAAAAAATAATATAGTGTATACAATAGCAACACAAGCCATATTGTAATTGAATGTTATTAAAAATTACATTCTCTTTTCAATCTTCAGCTCTGTAATTTGCTGAAAATGCAATATGGCTACCTGGAAGTGTTCTGTACACAGAATACCCCCCCCCCCCCCAGAAACATTTTATGCTTGTGTGATTGGCTCACTGATTTTCCCAGAAGTCTGCACTAAGATACAAGTCAGATTTCCAGCATCCCCTGCAACAAAAATGTAATTTTTGGTGAGATACTCTCAATAGGAAATCACGTCTAAAAGGGATGCAGGCCCAGCAACTTTCCTCATTAGAGCCCTGCAGGTGCAGCAGCTGATTGATTATTATGAAACCACTTCCATTAGATTTACTTTCCCACATGGACACAGACGAACACACAGGGATTTCTTCAGAATAACAAAGGGTAGGAAACTGCAACACCGTTTGTTAAAATCCCTGCAAAGTACTTTTCTATTTCTCAACAAAAGTGGAGTTACTCAGTTTCACTTTTTGTCGGATAGAAGATTACACAATATTCATGTACAATATTTCACATTTATCTGACTAAAAAAATAGATATTTTTCACATTTGACCTTTTTTAATTCTCATTGTAAAAAATAAATAAAAAAAATGTGTACAAAGCCACCATACATTCCCTCTAAACCAGGGCAGACATGGACAAGAAATGATCCTGGTTATTTGGTTAGGGAGATTAGCTGGTTTGTATAATAGTAGCCCTCCCATCTTCAGAATCTAAGACATGGTTGTAATTTGGGTTATTTATAACACCATAAACAGCCCTGCAATTAGAAGCTAAA